>CM070544.1:40611594-41211594 GCA_036346415.1 Raddia guianensis
ACTGGTATCTTATCATGTATCGGGTTTGCACAATGGTATAGGATCAAATTCAGTGTTGTGCTTTGTTTTAAGGTATCCAATGCCTTCAGAGAAGTATTTTCCGCAATGTTTTTTGTTTATAATGTAACACCCTATTTTATAGGTAATATTTAAATTTTGATATAAATCAAAATGTGGGCTAGATTTTAGAAAAAAAATAAAAAAAAACTATGTCACATAAGTTCCTAATTTGAAACTATAGCAAATTTATTTTCCCATTTCCAAAAATAAGTCAAACTTAATTGAAGAACGTGTACAAAGTTCATATTCTCAAATATTGGAAATATTTGACATGCTACAATAAAATTATTGATCTTATATTCAAAGCCTTTTCTTTAAAACAAGTGTGCATATATACATTTATATATGCATGCATTTATGTATATTTGCAAACCTTGTTTGGACAAGTTATTTCCAATATATGATTTTTGAATACATGTACTCATCTAGGTAAATGTATTTTCATATCATGAAAATTTTCCTTTTGAAATCTATTTGCTATGCATATATTAAAATGCATTTTGAAACTTCAATGGTATTATCTTATCATGGACAGTGTTATCAGATTGTGAATAATAACTATCCTTATTTTAATACCTCCTTTTAGGCTTGGGAAATCCCCAGCTTGCCCTTAGGTATCAGCCCAAAAGCTGGCCTTCTCCCTATCCTAGAGATGGGCCAAACCTCCCGCACCTACTTCCCTCGCTCGACCTCTGTTCCGTCCTCTCAGCCCCAAGGCCTAGTTGGCCCATCTCTCCACAAACCTCCCTACTTTGTTTCTCTCTATCGTGCTCATCTTCCCCTGCTCCACGTCGATGCATCAGACACGCACACACCATCTCGACACCATCCATTTCTTTGGTCGTGGCCACGCTCGAGTTGGAGGAGGAAGAAGAAGAAGATGGCATCACAATGATGTCGCAGACTAAAATCATGTCTCTCTGGCGTACGGTTCCCACCAGACATGTTTATGGGCAGCCCGGCCCGGCTAGCCCGAAAAAGCCCGACTTGGCCTGGCCCGATCGGTGCACCGGGTCAAGCTCGGGCCTTGGTCTGAAGCCTAGCCGTTGGGCCGAACTGGGCTCAGGCCCGAAGAAATAGCAAAAAAGCCATGGCCGGGCCGTGCTCAGGCTTGGTCCCGTAGGGCTGGGCTTTTCCAACCCTGCCTGAAACTCGGTCCGGTCCGACCTTTGATCAGGTCTAGTTCTCACAGGTGATATGTGCTTGCATATAAACTAGGAAAAAGTCTACTTTACCTCCCTCTACTATTGCCTCGGTTTGGTTTTCCTCCCTCTACTCCAGAACCGGGTAAATTACCTTCCACTACTTTTCATACCGTGCAAATTACCTCCCTCTACTTTTTATACTGGACAAATTACCTCCCTCACTTGAAACCACTCCGGTTTTGAGTGATTTGGCGTCCTAATCAACTGGTTTTTTGACTAATTAAATTTTAAAAAATGATAGAAAACTTAGAAAAATAAATAAAAACATTTTAAATATATAAAAATATGTAAAATCCAAAAGAGAAATAAAAATATGATATTTGTGTACAAACCTATATTCTATTTTTTAGTTTTCTTTAGTTTTCTAGAATTTATTTTCTCAACAAAAAAAACGGAGTTTTGTTGATGTGACATCATAATCTTGAGGAAATAAATTATAGAAAATTATAGAAAGGGTTAATTTCACTGTTGCCATTTTCAAACACCCCGAAACCGCGCTTGCCATTTTTCGATCGCCTCAACCACATATGCCATTTCAGTGAGTTTTTCCTCTCAAACATGCCATTATGGAGCATTACGGGTCAAAATACAAGAGGAAATACATCTGACGGGTGGGTCCCACATGTCATACTCCACACTTCTTCTTCCTCCATCCTATTCATCCCCTCTCTCTCTCCCCTGTCTCTCTCTCTCACTGGCACGGCGAAGCTCCCTCGTCATGAAGAGCCTCCTGCGCCGCCGTCCGAGCACCGCCACGGAATAACCACGAGCCGCCGCCAGAGCCAATAGAATGAAGCCGCCTCCTCTCCCAACTCCGCAAGCGGCGCAGCGGTAGGAGGAAGAGGAGCGCTTGCGAGGAAGTTGAGGATATCGAAGAGGGCACGGAAGCTATTGGGGCGGTGACTCACCGCATGGCGGTCTTGGGAGTGAAACACATCGACGGCGCTAGGCGGCGGAGCTTGGCGGCACTCGTCGCCCGGCTCGCCGGCGGCGAGGGGAGGTGGATGGCGGGGCTAGAGAGCTCTTCGGATGTGCCAGCTTGGCGTGGGAGCACCGACGCGGCGCGTCGACACGGATCGGGCCTGCTCGCCGGAGTTGGGAGATGAGGCGGCTCATGGTATCCGACTCGGTGGCTCATGGTTGCCGACTCCGGCGGTGGCGGTCCGCGCGTCTCCGCGGCTATTCCAATGGCGGTCCGATAAAGGCAGGCAGCAAGGCGGCGGGCGCGCGGCCGTGGAGAGAGAGAGAGAGAGAGAGAGAGAGAGAGAGAGAGAAGAAGAAGCGGTCGGGAGAGGCTGACAGGTGGGACCCACCTATCAGCCCGTATTTATCTTGTATTTGTCTTGTATTCTACCCTGTAAACCCTGATAATGGCATGTTTGAGTGAGATGGCAGGTTGAAATGGCAACGCTGAGGGAGGCGATCGAAAAATGGCAAGCGCGGTTTCGGGGTGTTTGAAAATGGCACCAGTGAAATTAACCCTAGAAAGCTTATAGAAAACTCAGATAAACAGAATAAAAGTATGAAAAAGCCAAATATTTAATAAAGTGGTGCTCGCATAAAAACATACATGCTAAAAATTATATACATGTTTGAGATTTTTTTTATTAAAAATACCTCCAATCATAAATATGAATTTTGGCTTATAGGTTTGTACAAGAATATCATATTTTTAATGCATGTTTGGATTTTACATTTTTTATAGGTTTAAAAGATTCTAATTTTATTTTTTCTGAGCTTTCTATAATTTTTTAGAATTTAATTAGTCAAAACCCGTTGATTAGGACGCCACATCATCCAAAACCGGAGTGGTTTCAAGTGAGGGAGGTAATTTGCATGGTATGGAACGTAGAGGGAGGTAATTCACCCGGTTTTGGAGTAGAAGGAGGAAAACCAAACCGAGGCAATAGTAGAGGGAGCTAAAGTAGACTTTTCCTATAAACTATCCCGGGTTACCGTCAACCTCGCACACTGCACCCTGGGCCCGTGCTTGCTTGCGGGCTGTGTTTCCTCGCCCTAGGCTCCCGTGGGTACAGCCCATTTAACTCAAGGCCCACGAGATCTGGAGCCGAGCCACTTCCATCGTATGCTGAGCCCAACTAGCTATGGCTCGCGTGCGCCGGACGTAGGGTGAACCCACTACTGTGCTTAGTGCTTTAGCTATTCAGTAAACGTATTTGATTTTGTAAAAATAGTAAATTGTCTGTTTAAATTATGATAGAATTTATTTAAATTTGTAGATATGTTTCAGGACTCAGGGAATAGTAAATTGTCTGTTTAAATTATGTTAGAATTTATTTAAATTTGTAGATATGTTTCAGGACTCAGGGAAAATATAATCTTTATTTTTCCAGTTGTATTTATCTCGCTAAAAATATAATCTTGATATTACGTGCTCAAACTAAATAGTTTCAAAGTTTTTTATGAACAAAGTATTAAAAATTTTAGGATCTATTCTTTTGGGCATAACAGCTTAACGACCTATCGACATTTTAAAAGGACATGATTTGGGTTTTTTTAGTCTATTTTTTCGTTGTTTCGAAGATGAATCCTAACGCTTTGAAAGCAAGTTAAATAAAATGGATCAAATCTCGACAATACCTCGAGAAGCTATCAAAATTCAATCATTTCAGCTGTTCAGCTGTTCGGATCAACTCAAAATCTCGTTTTAGAGCAATTATAAAACAAATATGTGCATGCATCGTGTGGCCATGGGCCATGGTGCGGGCGGTGGGCGGTGCTTGTATGGGGGAGCTCTGGGTTGACGCCGCGTGGTGCTGTAGCCCGTAGGTACAGCAGATCCCTGCGGTTTGACTCCCTTCTCCCTTGAGCACATGACCATAAAGAAGATTATATATGTAGTAAAAGTGAATAAAAGTTATCCCTTCATCTAAATATATAAAACAAGATTAATTTGACATGGTCTTCAAAACTATACTTTAATTGTTAATTTCTCTTATCATTTATCATTTTTAATAAAAAAAGTTATTGCCATTACTTTAAATACGAATCCGGCAAATTATGCTCATTGTACATCACACAACTTATATATTGTTAATAAATTATTGGTCAATGATTAAAAGTTTGAATTTCAAAATTTATATATTGTTAATAAATTATTGGTCAAGGATTAAAATGTTTGAATTTTGAAATGAGTGCGCATCTTATATTTTTGAACAAAGGGAGCACTACAAATTACAAGATTTCTACGAACTTTTCAATTCTCTCTGTTTTGCATGGGCTAACTAGGATTTTTTATTCTACATTATTTCTCAAATGTTTTATGCTCTATTACCCTTGACTTCATTCATTAAGTGACTTATCAGGTTATTTCATAAAAGTAAACCCTACTTTTGAACCAAAGGTTAGTAGTTTTGCCAATTCATTGAAGAAGGATAAAAACATGAAAAAGAAAAAACAACACAGTGCGAACCACCGAAACAACAACATAGCGCAGCATGAGCAACTCGACCTAAATCCGACCACACCACCAACTCAGTGAGAAAACATCACTACTTACCACAACCAGGCGCACCCAACAACACCACCGGTGGTCAACAACCAAGACAAACACCACTCAAGCAACGTTGATTTAATTACCAAACAACAAGAAAAGACACTCTAGCAGACGTCCATCCAACAACGCAAGAGGAAACATGATGACACATTCAATAGAGATACGATAATAGAATCGCCACAGTTGCCCACCCAACTGCTTGCAACCAGGCTTGGGTGTTCAACCAAAGAGTCTCCAGGAGAAGGGGGCACCGCGGTGATGCTCCAAGAACGGGGACGTCACCGAACGACGTCGCCATCACCGACCTAGGCGAAACGCCAACTACAACTTTCTCCTACAGCACCCTCACCCTAGAGCCACACTGCTATTTGCTAAGAGAGACTAGTCAGATAAGGTATGTCAGTTTGAAGATTACAACTGACCACATCCACAAAGAGCATGTCGTCGAAGCACCACCAACGAAGGGCAGAAAGGTAGTGAGAACTAGGAATCAATATTGAGTCATTGTTTTGGCCTCCCCACGCCAACATGCCATTTTGTTGTCCTAAGCATGCCTCACGCAAGAGCTGCCCGAAACCGAGGGCCTCAATGCCTCAAGCAAGAGGTGCTCGGATTTTGGAGGCCATCATGCCATTGAGCCAGACTCGCGACCACATTAAGCCAAAGGAGGTCCAACACCCAATTTGTTTTTAGTTTGTTTTTTTCCTAACATGAGGGCGTGCAAAACTTTATAAAGCCAAGTCAAACAAAATGACCCGACACTCAAGTACACCTTTGGCTCGCACTTGAAGTTTGACAATAAGCTAGATAAGTCAACCTAAGTAAAAAGATAGATCAAGATAAATATATAGATAAGTTAAGTGGGAAGAATAGTCTAGTTAAGCTGGTAAAGGGTACAAACGACAAAAATACCCATGGGTCCGAGTACTTCCTAGTACCTAACCCGATGGGTTCGGGTCCCATCTTGGATCCGCCAGTAAAATGAATCACAAAATTTTTAATGCATATGATTTTGTAAAGTACAATTGATCAATTTTTAAAGAAAAAACTATACTTAAAGTACCAGATATTTTATAATTATAGTTCTAACTATTTATGATTTAAAATTAATATTTCTAAAATCTTAAATAAATACAACTTATTTGATTTATTTAACTTATCTGCTTATTTTTTATCTTCATCTAAAACATAAATAATTTGGTTTTTTCCATCTATCTTTTTGCTACCTAGAAGGTGTGTCTAAAAGCTCTTAAAACAAGTCAAACAAAGAGGACTCGACTCTTGAGACCACCTTGTGAAGCTCTCGAAGTTAGGAGATAAAACAAATAAGTTTAATAAGAAAAGTTTGGGAGAAACAAGACCTTTAGTTATTTTAAAATTCTGTAATAGCAAAGTAAATTAAAGTTAATAATAAAATATTGAAAAATTGTATTGAAAGTACTCAATATTGTATGATTCCGTGATTGATTTTTCGAAATCTTAAGCATCTTACAGCAAAATGGGTAGTTCAGCAACTGGGGCATGGAACACTTGTTTGTGAACGTACATGCCAAAGTGTGATGTAGGAAGCCCTCTCACGTTCGTGATTTGGTTCGGTTTAATTTGATTTAGTCAAAATTTAAAGGTCTTTAAAAAGAGATATAAAAAAATAAAAAAAATTTTAACATATATTTTTGAGATCTTTAAGAAAGCCCTATAAAATTTAAAAAATTATTATAAAATACTATATGAATGATCTATAAAAAATTAATAAATTTTGGTTCAATCGAATTAAATCAAATCAAGTGAGGCATTAAAGAGGCAGCTTGTCGAGGTTGGTTGGAGAGTGTGGTGTTGGCCGTGTTAGAGCATCCACCACAGAAGCTATAAAATAGAGTATGTAGGGAAAGGATGACGGTTAAATGGAATGAATTTTTTAAAGTGCAGTATAAAGTGCGAATGAATTTTAGACAGATAGGTAAAGTGTGCAGTTAACAGTGTTATGTCGAAGAGATCGGCTCAAAAATGTCACTGTAGCATCTACACACATTGATTGCATACATTCTTTATTGTTGGCACGTGTATTGTCGGGCATTTTTCTATTTCCGGCATGACACACGCGGCCATTCAAGGCGTACGTACTATCCATCACATCAGACTTCTCATTAAGGAGGCTGCCGGGACAAATCACCGTTGCAATGGATTAACCATTTCAAATAGTTTTGGATTTGTTTAGTTTCATAAAATGTTTCATATAGTTTCATATTGTTTTCATACTTTTTTATATAGGTTTATAAAGTTTCGTTGAAGTTCTCGTATAGTTTCATACGCTATACATCTAATTTTGAACGACTGAGCTGAGCCGGCTATCGAGGTTTTATTGCGAGTCTTGAATCCATCTCACTCTAAAACTTGAAACACTCAATAACTTTATGATTCCCAAATATCATAGATAAAATCAAAGATGTGATGATTTTCAAACCATGGCCTGACTATTAAGAGTCTATATAAGAAGGAACCAAAACTAAAGTGTTTTTATTAAAAGTTATTGATGCAAATGACTAAATCAACTTTTTGAAAAGCATAAACACATTCCAATAGAAACTTGTCTTTTAATCAAGGGGATTATTGTTGTCTTTCCTTACTCTATAAATTATGATAATATTTCTCAAGATAAATATAAATGTCGAGCATCACTCCACAATATTTGAGCTCCAAAATACTTGTTGAAAAAAAATTGAAAATCTTGCACTGAGGTATGCAGGAACTTCACATGAAAATTTACGGAACGATGTTCACCTCATGGAGACCAAACGGTTTTCCAAATAGACTTTAATTTATTTGATAGATGGATATGAAAGTTAGGTAACTTTTGGCTCTGGAATTATCGAAAAAAAGTTTTTTTAGATTTTAATAAAAAAACAAATATTGACTACTGGGTAAAAGAGAGTTTATAGATAGGTTTGCACCATAGTTAAGAACTTGATCTCTATCCTTCCATATGGTTGCAAAAGGGCTCAATTTATATTTGCAATCTCAATGCATCGTAGATAAGCAATATGTAGAAGGAGATGAGGCAAACAAACAAGTTGCAAATAAGAATTTCAAAAAAATAAGATAAAAAAGGCTCAGGTAGACATAAACTTCAATGAATATGGTGGTTTTTATTGTTTTGAGTCGTGGGTATTAAAAAGCCACATTACTCGATGGACAAAGTACATGTGCACCTAAACTCACCTCAGATCTCACACAAATGGCACAAGTGAAGTGAAAATTACCGATACCCCTGAGATCTCTCATGGATAGCTGAGATTGTTCACATACATAGCCCACCAACACAAGAATACACAGCCCAGCAACCTTATTGATTTTTTATGATATTTTTTTCTGAAGCTCAGATAAAAAGATTGTCAACACTGAAAAGTTGTGTCTCAAAATTTTCTACATTTTTCATGCGCAACACTTAAATTTTAGAGCATAGAAAGATCCTGCCGACACTTAAGAAAACTCCATGGCACGTACCCCTTGCCTTATCTAAAACCATTTAAATATATATACAGAAACTTTGTTAACTCCATCTATCATAACATGGAGCCAACTCCACGTGGTCACTGAACGGTGGTCCTTCACTAGCATTTACGTTTTATCAACGCGCACCCACCGTCATAATTTCTTCCATGAGGCCGGAGCTCCTTCCTGCCTATAAATACCTGCAGATCCATGCAAATGCAAGAGCAGGCACCCCTCGATCTCAAGTCTCAACACTGCAGACTACCAGTGCCAGTAATTAATTAAGCCCGATCGAACTAATCAAGGCTAGAGATCGAGGCAATGGCGGGCATCAAGAGCAGCTCTGTGGTGATGATGTGCATGCTCGTCTTGATCATCTTAGGCCTCTCTGCTTCTGTCAATGGCAAATGCGATTGCTGCGAAAGCGACGTTGCAAAGACCTGCTGCAACACTTGCTCCTACATACAGTCCGAATTTATCTGCAAGCACACTTGTTGTTTCCCCTGCACGGTTTCAGATGGTAATTAAATTAAATTACTCCATGTACATGTATATCATATTTATATATATGAAACTATATATATATATATATATATATATATATATATATATATATATATATATATATATATATATATATATATATATATGTGTGTGTGTGTGTGTGTGTGTTCGTTATTTATTCAGCTCTTGTTGAATGGAGATGGCCTTTTGCTTGCTTAGAACAAATTAATTGCGTCTGCTTGTTTTGTTTTGGCAGGAGAATCAAGCGTCGAGGACTACTGCAAGCTGGGGTGTAAATCCACACACTGCAGCAACTTAGGTAATTAGATCATCCCCATTATATTGTGCATAGATATGTACACATACATATGCATATATGCATGCATGCATAGCTTCCTTTTAATTCGTTGCTTGTGCCTGTGGAATTAATCGTGTTTCTAACCAGAGATACAAATATATTTCAGCAGCTGTTGTCGACGGCAACCAGAAGCAGCAAAATGCCATCGACCTCTGCCACGATGCTTGCCATAACTTCTGCACCAAGGATGCCAGCCTCAGAATTGCTAATGCTTTCGCTTAAGCAAGGGAAGTATCTGTCATGACTCATGGTGACCTAGCCGTGGGATATGGCGATCTTTTACCTTCAATAAATCGTTGGATGTGTTATATATATCCAACCCGGCCAGTCAGTTTGCTTATGTCTGCATGTAAGCTTGTTTCGGTCCATCTACTTTAAATAAGACCATGTGTAATGGTGACCTTTATAGGTACTACGTATGTTGGTACCTATTTTCGACAATGATACTGTTGTTATTGTCTAATTGTTTGTGTTCATGTTCCAATTTGTTATCTCCTATATATAGTCATTAATCAAACAACTTAGGTTCTATTCTTTTAAAAGAATTTGGGCTTATCTGAACATACGGCTGAGCAGATGAAATGACGAAATTTCGAGGGCTTCTCGAGGTAGTATCGAGATTCGGATCCATTTCGTTTGACTCTCTTTTAAAAGTGTAGGGCCCACCTTCGAGACAGTGAAAAAACGGACTCAAAAAACTTATGGCATATATCTTTTCAAAA
The DNA here is from genome assembly GCA_036346415.1 of Raddia guianensis. Classification (NCBI taxonomy): domain Eukaryota; kingdom Viridiplantae; phylum Streptophyta; class Magnoliopsida; order Poales; family Poaceae; genus Raddia; species Raddia guianensis. Next base: position 40,621,450 of record CM070544.1, read on the forward strand.
CGTAGATAAATCGTTAAACTGTTAAGCTCAAAAGAACATAGCCTTGCTCTCTGTCTAGCTTAAGTATTTTTCCACGCCGGCGATCATGCTAACTCGGTGTTTTATTGGCTGCAAGGAATACGGTAGTCTTTTTAGTATCTTATGTGGGTCGATTCAAGGCATAATCTCCAGCGTGTAACCACATCGTTAATGTTCTTCTCATATCAATATAATCTGCATGTGTATGTGATCACCCGTCAATGGATGTCCCAGCCTAAAAGATAAACCAATCATTCAATCAAGGATAATATAAAAAATAAGAATATGCTATGAGAACACGAACACGTCATCAACGCTAATTAAATTACCCATGTCCATGTTCCAATAATTAACAAGTAAATTAATTGTTCATGCATGGTAAAAAGGTTGGATGGACTGAATAAATATGTTGAGTTGGCTGCAATGGAGAGTAGGAAGCATGGAACTCCTGTGTAGTAGACGCAGGAGCAGCCATGGTGAGGGCATGTGACGCCATTTCCTATCCATGCTCATATACTATATTGTCTGTTACTTTTTTTCCCATTTCTAATCACAGAGTGCCTCAGAAAAATACTCGGATGAGGTGAAAAAATGAAGGTTCCAATGGGTATGGATGGTGCAGGCAGGCCGTAGTATAGGCCTGGGATTGACAATTGTTGTATTGGGTTGTATTCGTCATGCTGGATGCAATGAAATGGGTAATGAGAATAGTCAGGAAGAGGAATGTTATAGGAAAAAATAAATTGTTCGTCATTCCATTTCTGGTGAAAGCTTACTTTTTAGTCATGCCTATACATGCACCCATTGAGGGTGAGGGATAAGACAGATTAGTCATTCCATTCAATTAGTCATGCCTATACATGGAGTGTTATTTCGAATCACCGTAGGTTAGAAAGCTCTTGGAGCCTTCTGAGTTGACCATGTGTTCTACTTAGAAACTTTATGTGTATTTAGTGCTATGCATTGAAACATTCGTCATATTTGCAAAAGGTTGAAACTTTGGCATTCTTTTGCAAAAGGTTGAAACTTTGGCATTCTTTGTATGACTTTTATTTTCTGTGAATATGGAGTGCACACTATGATCTATGTGAACGCCCTTCTTATCTTATTAATAAACACCGATCAGTCCTAGCGCGCGTAAGCGCGCTGTCACCTCTAGTGCATATATATGCATGGGACTCGTAGTCGTACCGTGGGAGCCGCGTGGTGTTGTACGAGTGTACGACTCCTTTTCCCTTGGATATGTTTGCCTTTTGCAGCATGAGCTTTGCCAATTCTATAGAAACAAAGTGAGAGGGGGAAAAACGACATGTTGCAAAGTACCGAAATCAAACACAGCACAACACTGCACGATTCGGATTAGAGCCGACCACACATAGCGAAGCGAACTCAGTGAGAAAACAATAACTAGTGACCACAGTTTGGCCACCACCAAGCACCCAACAGCACCATGCCAGTAGTAAACTGGACGATGCAACCGACCCAACTAAGGCAAGCACCAATGATGATTTGACTGTCAAACAATAAGGGAAAACAATCTAGCCAGCTACAAACCAATAGCGCGAGAGGAAACTGGGCTACACTTTCAACAAGGATGTGGCGACAAAATCGCCACAGTCCCCCGCCCATACCCAAGTTTGGGTTTTCACTTAAAGTGGCTCTGGCGAAAAGAGGGACACCATGTATGGTAATACCTCCAAGGAGGGGAATGGTGCTAAATGGCGTCACCATCACCGAGCCAAAGTGAAAAGTCTGATACAACTTTCTCCCATAGCACCCTCACCCTCGAGCGGTATTTTTGAGAGGGTCAGTTTGCTAGGGTGTCAGTTGAAGACCATAACTGACAGCTGCTGCAAGGACCACGTCACCACAACACCACAGACAAAGGGCCACCCAAGCATTGCACACCTAGCCACCACAAAAGCCACTAAGCTCCCCGCTGAAGGAGGGAGGAGCCACAATGGCATGGAAGGTCGAAGAGGCAACAAGAATTAATTGGACATTGAGATGGCATTGTTGTGCTGGTCTCCCCACACCAACATGCCATCCTGCTATCTTCAGCATGCCTCACGCAAGAGGTCCTCCGAACCGAGGGCTTCCATGACGATCAACACGGTCACTATCTTGTTGGCCTCAATGCAGTTAGAGGTAGCTAGATTTGCCAGTCACCATGCTGATGAGCTGGACTTTGTGACCACATGCATCAAGCTAGAGAAGGGCGAATCCAGAGATCACTGAGCCACTACCACTAGACCTGGAAGACCTCGCGTGCCCTAATTAATATTACATGTTTCGCAAACCCATGAATAGATCTATTGCCAGTAAGCCCGTTGAGTCGGATCTCAGTTACCCGTCTGACCTCATTTATACTCCTAGGTCGAATTGGGGTCCCATGTTTGGATATGTGAACATGTTTGGGCTCGGGTATGGGTAAAGGTTTCGGGTGCCAAATCTAGGTTTATGGTTGGTGGACCTAGAGCAACGCGATTCAAGTGCCATCCCTAGAGAAGAAGAGGCCTGCTATCAAGGATGTAGCTATGCTTACATACCTAGCTCTTCGCGCTTAGATACCATCGTACATCATTCGTTAACATGAATCTAAATTTTTTTCATGCCATATATTTTTAAAAAAATTTGCAATCTAATTTTTTTTATAGTTTTTATTGTTATGTATTATTTTTGTAAAGTACAATTGTTCATTATTTAAGAGGAATAAAAAATATCTATTGAAAATACTATATATCTTATAATTTATAGTTTGAATATTTATGATTTAAAATTAGTGCCTTCTAAAATTTTAAACATCTTTGCAAATTAACTCCGTGATTGATTTGTTTTGAAATTTACATCTTTGCGGAGAGATAAAAATTAATTCAAGAGAGTCACTTTACGTAGCACCTACACACATCAAATTGCACATAGTATTCTTTATTTTTACCATGATGGAGCAGAAGCATGTAGTGATCATTAATGTTCCATTAAATTCTTTGCACGTGCATTGGTCGGGCTTTACTACTTCTGGACTTCCGGTAAGACACACGTGGCAGACTTTCTTAGGGGTGAAAACAGAGCGAATACTGATGGATAATGGCTTTACCATATCCGTATCCGTTTTCTTTAATCGAATACAGATACGGATAGTATTAAAACGGATCGGATATTAAATCAGAAACAAATATTAATAAAACGGATAGTACCCGGAATCAAATAATAACCGGAAACAAAAGGGAATATTTTTTGGATAGTATGTATACCATAATAAACTTTGGATTATCATAGTAATATTGCCCATAACATAACAACTTAAAATAACAAAAGTGCACATATAGTTTACATATTAATCATACATAATGACGGATTACACATTGATCATATTTGGGAACTTGGCAAGTAGTTGGTGCCTGATGGCTGACAGTCTGATAAGGTGGGATGTGAGGTGTTAGGCTTGCTTAGTCATGGGCTTGTTATTGATTTACAAGCTGTTGGGCCTCAACCTAGTTTTAGGCCATTATCCGGTTAGATATCCAGGTTGCAATTTTATCCGGATATCCGCATTGCAATTTTATCCGAATATCTGTATCCGCTCCGTTTCCGTCGGATATCACCAATACCATATCCGCTCCGTATCCGCTTAGGTCTATCCGGATAATTATCCGTATCCATATCCGTATCCGTCGGATACTAGAATTTCATGTCATTTCCTAAAATACGGATATCGGATACGGATACGGTTCGGATATTAGCCGCTCCGTTTTCATCCCTAGACTTTCTACTCCTACGGGTTAAAATTAAAAAACCATACCGGGTTAAATTTGTACTCCATACTAAACTAGCCGCGATCGTGCGCCACAGGCGCGTGAAACCGAGAAAAGACAAAAAAAAAAAGCGGTGCATGCGGGATTCAAACCGCGGTTTTCAGGCTGAGTGCTAGCTCAGCTAGCCTGACTAATTAGGCGCCCGTCTTCCTCAGAGCTATGCGAAAAAATAGTTTTATATGTAAAGAATTAATGGATGGTCCGATCTAGTTGTCGCCTATGATCAGACGGCCGTGAATCAACGGGGCGACGTGGCTCCCCGGTGAAATAAAAGCAGCACGCGGCAACGAGGAGCAGTCTAAATTGACTCTTGTATATTTATAGAATTAAAGTTTTAAAATTTTATTTATGAAAATATTTTGAACTAGATAGATTAGCCACCTAAAAAAGTTATATAGTTAGATTTGCATCGAAAAGCATTTTCATAATATCATTTTAAAAAAAATTCATGACTTAATTACAATGGTAAATAGAAGTCAGGTGTTTGAAAGATCATGTCAATATAACATATCCGAAACATGATATGTTTTTTCACGAACCGCAGGGAGTACATCCGACTGCGGGAGTTTTTTTTTTTTTGGCTACGAGTAATATGTTCAGGTCGTACGATCACTCACAGCTAGCTTTAATTAATGTAAACGTACCGTCCAAATTTCTTCCGGTGCTTACCCCACAGGAATACAGTTGATTTCGTAGGTTCGACAAAATTAAAGGTAATACCGATGAAATAATATAATTTCGTCAGTTTGCCAACAAAATTTTGTTTCGGTGGCGGCGACGGGCTGAGGTGGGCCGGGCCATGGCAAGCCGAGACGGGTGGTGGCGGCGCGGCGGTGGGGTAGCGGCGACACGGGGCGGGCGGCGACAATTGGGTGGGTCAAGGCGTCGCAAAGCAAGAAAGCGTGGTCTTGGGCAAGTCGACGGCTAGAAGCGGGGGGCGGCGGCTAGGTCGAGGGGGTGGATCGGCGCGCTTGGAATTTGGGATGGGTAATTTTTCCAAACGCATGCGGGGTAATGTGGTTTTTTAATTTCATCGGTACTAGGTCGTCGAGGACCGGTCTAATTGACCGAATCCTAATTGTGCATACAAGATTAGTCCCGAAGATCATGGCTAGCACACACAATTTAACAATAATGGTACATTGCCTTGAGTTACATTATTACAACATAGGGACTAAGCGTCCCACGAAGTCACATTTAATACATCAAGCACGCACGCGAGGCCAAGATACAAATACACACACACGGTAACGCAGAGCCTAACATGGCACGATTTATTCTAGCAGCTAGACTATTCCACAAGCGGCAGGCGGACACAACTCTACTCTTCGTCCTCGAAGTCCTCCTCCTCCTCGAAGTCCGGGTCCTCCTCGGATGGCGAGTCGTGAAGCCTCCTCGATTGTTGAAATTTTTGGAAGAGAGGAAGGAGAAATAGGGTGAGTACAAAGGTACTCGACAAGTCGAGGATATATCTTGATGGGGTTTAGTACAAATGGATGGCTTGGGCGCTTTATGAAATTGCGATTATTAGCCTAGTTTTGACAAAGCGATTTAGAAACATTGAATCTCCATATTTTCTTTGGGCTTTTCTCGACGGTTCTCGCCACTTGGCCTCGAGTGCCATAGCAAGAACAAAATCCTTTCTTCTTTCTTTTCTCAAAACCGGCTAGGTCCATTCCATGACACTTTCCGATAGGCCTTTACCCATTTCAAATATCACGGTGGCCCCTAACTCAAACGAAATCCTTCTCAAACCTTACTCATCTCAAATCATTTGTTCAAAACCCTTTTCTAAATTGGTTTTAAAATGAAGGAGCTACCATATAATCAGTCCTTCAGCGCTCATAACATGAAAGCACGGCTATCATAGCAGTTTTAACTCTGCGGAGAGGTACGCTTTACCCTCGAGAGGCTACGCACCTGCACGATGTTTCGCCACAAGACCATCAACCACGAGGCCAACGATCGGGCCCGTCCCATACCGGGCTCGAGGTCGTCTGTAATGGCTCGATTCATAGGATTATAGGATGAGCGGTCCTTAGACTAGGAGAGTAGACATTTTAGCCTGGTTTACAAAACCGGTGCCGCATCTGCACTAACCGACAAAATATCTCCCTAGTCGGAAGATTTTGGGATAAGAGGAAAATCATTTCCTATTAAGCATCACCCTTGATGCGCTATCTTTAAATCATCATTTCCCAAACATTTCTCAACAATATTCTCGAGTTCACACAAATGATTGAATCATTCCGCATAAATAGTTTTAAGCATTTATCCTACCTCAACAAGGTATTTAAATAAGAGCAATTCATATTTTAGCCTTAGGTTTGATCCTAACATATCTCTTATCTTTCTAATTGGCATAATAACTAATTCTAGCAAATACGGCATTTATCTTTTAAACTAGCATGCATATTTTCAAGTCTAATAAACATTTTCTAAATAACCGAAAATGGCTTCACAATATGATCAAAGGGGACTTGCCTTGGTCGGATGATCGGTAGGAGCAACCATGCGGCATTTGGCGGAATCTAACCACGCGACAACACATACAACATAATATAAACATCCATCAAACAGGAAACATTTATATATGATTTTTGTTTTAAAAAATCATGCACGAAATAAATATGCATGGAAATGTGATGCATGCACAACTATTTTATATTTTTATATTTTTAGTAAATCAAGTGTATGCATCAAAATAATATTTTCATCATTTTTCTAAGGTTTTGAAAATCATTTGTTATTTGCTAGTTAATGCAAAATGATTAGTTTAATTTTTATTGTTATAGGTATTAATATAAATAGAGAGTTATTAAATTTTTGAATTATATTTATGTGTGCACTTTGAACTCTGGAAAGTGTATTCTGATCGAATACGTTTCCATTTATCAGAGCCACACACACTACACAGGCTAGCACTAATCTCAAAGCACTCCTTCTTCAAGCTCTAGCTAGCCCAAGCATGCATGCAGACAACACAGCACGCAAAGACACACGCCATTGGAGCTAATCGAGCTCGGCTAGCCGGTTGTGGCGACCTCCGTTCGCCAAACCGATCGCAAAATGGATTCCTCTCGACTCGGCGCCTCCAAAGGATCCTATAGGCTGGCGATCCGCCGACCGCGCACGACGTACGTATTTTTATACATAGCTACAGTGCATGCTCTAAACTAGCTCGCATGGCTTCCATGGGAGCTCTAGCTCGACATGGCACACGCAGGGAAGACTACGGCCTCCCCGGGATCATCTTCCCAAGCTCAAGCGCACCTAGAGATGAGCGAAGCTTACCCAGAGACGGCGAAATGAGCGCTACTGGCGGCGACTTCCTTCTTGACTTGGTGATGCTTCGGTCTCCTTCGACACGAGAAGAAGCACGGGCACGGCAGGGGCACCGAGCAAGGAGAGGTAGGAGCACGAGCTTCACTTTATAGTGAGAATGGCACGGCGAGCGTCGGACTTTACTCCGACGGATGGCACAAATACAGCGGAGGCAACGAAAGACAGTGCTATTGCACAATAGCAATGGCGACAAGACACGAGGTCGGTAGCTTGGCGTGGCAGGCGAGAGAAGGTCGTGGCGTGGTCTAGATCTTGACGACGACGAGGGTTCTGAGAGTAACTTCATAGCGGCAATTTGAGTTCTGAGCGATAAGCTTGCAGTCAGAGAGAGAAAGAGAGCAGAGAGAAAAGGTGAGAGAGAGAAGTTTTCTAATTTTTCCAATTTTGTTTTTCTTTCTTCTTTCTAAATAATTATTCAAAGGTCGAATATTAAATAGATTTTGACAAATTCACATGGGTTTGAAAGCTTCTAAATGCACCCATTGAAAATATTTATACCTTTAAAATTAATGACCCAACCCATTTTCAAAACGGTTACATGCAATGATGATGCCATGATGTTTTTCAACACGTAAATAGTTTAATATTTTAATTATGCATTTTAATGAAATTATTAACGTGCCAAATTTGGTTTTGAAAATTTGGGATGTTACATAGGCCGACTCAAATTAAAAATATATATATATTAAGGCCGACAAAAAAACTTTTAAAAATCAAGGAACAACGCGGGCCATTGCGGGTTACGTCGGCTCAACCAGACCGACAAAATTAATGGTGCAATTTCATCGGTTTTTGTAAGCCGACGAAATTAATTGTGCAATTTTAAATTTAATATGTAATTTTAAATTTGCAGAGATGCTTAAAATTTTAGAAGGCACTAATTTTAAATCATAAATATTCAAACTATAAATTATAAGATATCTGGTATTTTCAATAGAGATTTTTTTATTCCTCTTAAATAATGAACAATTGTACTTTACTAAAATTGTTTTAATCATATGTCCAAACATGGGACCCCAATTCGACCCAGGAGTATAAATGAGGTCAGACGGGTAACTGACCCCAATTCTTGGAAGTCATTGACTAGTAAAAGCACGACATGGAAGTGAAAGGGAGTTCGTTGGCAACAGAAAAAATGAGCAGATGCAGACATGCAGTATGCAGACCGGTGACCACACTACTAGCTATTCCTCCACTCGCACACGCAGGATAAAAATTAATTCAAGTTTCAAGAGTGTCACTTCACGTAGCACCAACACACATCAAATTGCACATAGTACAGTATTCTTTATTTTTACCATGATGGAGCAGATGCATGCAGTGAACATTAAGTTCCATTAAATTCTTTGCTCGTGCATTGGTCGGGCTGTTTACTTAGAGCTGCAGAAACGGGCCGTGGCCCGAAAAAACAGGCCCGAAATGGCGTGCCGGACCGGGCCTGAAAACCAGGCACGACGTGCCGTCCGGCCCGGCCCGACTATATGGGTCATGTTTGGGCCAGCCCAGTCTGAAAAAGGCACGAGCTAGTATTTTATGTTTTTAGTGGCCTTCTATTGCTCGGATGAATTTTTGTTCAATACAAAAGTTGTAAATAAAGTCGAGGCGCATCTTTTTTATGTAGACATGTTTTTCATTTGAGCAATGTATGAATTTATAAAAAATATTTTTGTCGCTGCCTGCTTTTGGGCCGACGGCACCGTCCTCAGTAATTCACCATTTTCGAGGTCTTATATTGCTCGGATGAATTTGGGTTAAACACAAAAGTTGTAGATAATTTCGAGACGCATCTTGTTTGTATAAACAACGTTTTCATTTGAGCAACGTATGAATTTCTAAAAAATTATTTTGCCTGCTGTTTTATTGCTTGTGCCGTGCTCGGGCCGGCCCGGCCCGAAGCCAGCCTGCCATGCTTTTGGGCCATGCCGGCCCGGCACGGCCTGAAGTGCTGATCGGACCATGCCGGCCCGTTTGCATCGGCCCGAGGCACGACGGGCCCGGGCCGAGCCAGCACGGCACGGCCCAACTCCCACCACTATGTTTACTACTTCTGGACTTCCGATAAGACACACGTGGCAGACTTTCTACTCCTTTGGGTTAAAAAACCATATCGGGTTAAATTTGTACTCCATACTAAACTAGCCACGATTGTGCGCCGGTGGCGCGTCGAGCCTAGGAAAAAACGGAAAAAATATGGCACATGCGGGATTCAAGCCACAGTCTTTAGGTTGAGTGCTAGCTTAGCTAACCAAACACCTCAGTTTCTCGAGAACCCAGAATGCTAGTAACTCCCCAAAATCTATAAAATTTCGACAATGTTTCCCATGTTTATATGGCCATCCATGACAGACAATTTATACCAGAAGAATATATAACCATTTTCCATCAGCCACTAACCATAAAAGAAAATACAGAAACTATAACTTCCAATTATACAAGACGCTCAACCACTAAATAAATTTCATAGAAGGATCAAGTTCACTAATTTTGATGTGAAAGGTAGTGAGTGATTATATCAATGTGCTACTATTTCATGCCCCATGCATGATTGTGCCATCTGTTACCTAAAAACCAAATAAAAAGTAAGAGTGAGTATCGGAGAATACTCAGCAAAGCATATGTATAAATAGAGAGAGCGACAAATTAAACATCATTCATAAATCTGTACTCAAAATAACCTTCGATCCAAAACTCCAAACAACTCACTTTTCATCCATTCGATGCAATGCAATGCACATGTATTTGTACAGTGAGCTCATACCGGTATAGTTATGTGCGCACCCGTCGATGCCACACCTTACCCGTCCTTTTCAGGCGGGACTAATTACTCCACTCCCGTGGAGTGCCTACCAAATAGGACTTTAGAGCACTCTGGACTAGTCACTTTTGACTTTCTCACTGACCTGGCTTATATTCGCATGATGCAAAATCTCCTCTATAATCCACTTACCACAAACCTTCATTTTTGAGCAATGTAAATAATATAAATAGACAATTCACAACACATAGCTACGAAAGCCAAATCTCCATCCATATCACAAGGACAAGCATAGAGCATTAAACCACTTAACCATATATTATCCAACAAATATTTGTTTAACATATACTTGCCTTTAACTGTGAGGATCCGGATGAAGGTAGATTGACACCGATCCATTCCAACACCTAGCAAAATGTCAAGTCTCAATACAATACTTATTCAAGTGCGCAATAAAGAAAAATCCGTTTCACCCACTGTCATCTTTCTTTCGCCCAAAGCTCAATTAAAAAAATCTAGGGCCAATGCTCTATAAAAACCTATGATTACACTTTCTGGACAGCATTACTAAAATCGACGTATCTCCCAAATTACTTTCTCAATTTCAACGTTCTTGTACTCAAAACGAAGTTATAACATAGACGCACAATTTCTTTCATAATACCAAATCCTGAATCGAATCCTAAAGAGACCAAAACCTCATATGAACCTGCTGCATATAAAACCGATTTACTAAAACTTCACATCCTACAACTATACCTCATTAATTTACAAAAATTTAACCTTTGATTAGGAGGAATTCCATGAGAACATATATAATTTGTGTATTCAAAGCAAAAATTGACGGAGAAATTAAAACAAAAACCCTAGGTTTCCCTTACCTTCTTCCTTCTCTCTTCCCTCCCTTCCCCTTCGCTCTTGCTCTCTTGGCCGGCGGTCACAGGGCAACATCGGTGGCGTGCAGTGCGTGACACCACCGCACGACAACGGCAATGGCGTGGCCACAGTAGGCGGCTGGCGATGGGAAAGGCGGCGACGGCGGCCAAGACAAAGGGACGGCGACGGTGGCTCCTCCGTGGCGGCGGCGGGCTTCCTTCGGCAACAACTATGACGACGACGACAGCGGCTTCGTGGGAGAGGAGCGATGCAGGGGAACGAGAGAGAGGAACCGATCCCCGCCTTCCATCTCTCAAGTAAGTATAGCCTAGGGTGGGCTGCTGGGCTTGGCTTCGTTTTGGGTCCAAGGCCCAAATCGGGCTATTACAAAGGCCCAATCCAGAATAAAAAAAGGGGTGTTAACCCCGTACATGCATGGTTGGTTCCGTCGTGCCATGACGTGCAACCTTCTCCCCGCGAAGAATAAATTTCATTGCTCGCTATAATATTTTTTTCTCACACACTTATAGTATCCAAGCCGACGAGTTAGGGTCCCATCTTGAACCCACGAGTAACATGAATCTCAAAATATTTAATGGCATATACACTTTTCATAGTTTGTACTGTTTTAGATTATTTTAGTAAATTAAAATTGATCATTTTTAAAGAAAAATCTATATTGAAAGTACGGATCATAATTTATAGTTCTCAGTATTTTTGATTCAAAATTAAGGTTTTCAAAAAAAATTAAACATCCTAAACAATTTTAAAATCCTATATTTAGAAATTAAATTAAAGTTAATCATGGAATATTGAAAATTATATTGAAAGCACTCAATATTGTATAATCCATAATTAGTTTTTTGAAAATTTTAAGCTGTCTTACAACAAAAATCGGTGGCATCGAACGCTAGTTTGTGGACCTATGCATGGGAGCAAACCATGATGCCTTTATCTTATCATCTGCTGAAAGGTTGACCATACTGCTTTGAGAATCTAGCGTTGGTCGCTTGACATATTTTTCAAAGCACTCACATCTTCTATTCCATTCTTCTGCTCCATTTGGCAATTATCTACTCGTACTCTTTTCTCTAACATTTCTTCGCACTTTACATTAATCACTTTACTCTAAAAAGATTTTTTCCTCTGTCAGCTACTCTATGTAATGCTACAATATTTAACATACAGTGCCCGCAAATTAAGCAAGGACATCAATGTGAAAGCATCACATCTAATTACTGGGATAGATCAAAACTCAAAGAGTGTCACTGTAGCACTACGTACACATTGATTGCGCACGTTCTTAATTTCTGGTACTCCGTTTCCGGCAAGACACGAACACGAGGCCTACATTCTAATTTCGGCCGAAAATTAAGGTCCCTTTTGTTTGAGCTGCAGCTACTCTAAAAGAAGCTTCTGGAAAAGCGCTTCTGGCTTCTGAGGTCAAAAGCTGGCTAGAAGCTCAAACAAACAGGGCCAAAGCGACATGGGCCGCCGAGCCCAGGGAAAAAGGCGGAAAAATGGAGGCACGCGGGATTCGAACTCGGGGCTCCCATGTGAGAATCTGTCTGAGCTAACCAACCGGCCAAAGCGCCCACACTGCTGAGATTTGTGCCAAATATTGTTTTATACGTTAAAAAAAATGGACTGCCGGATCTGGCTGGCGCGCACTATCAGACGGCTGCGAACGAAGGGCGACGTGGCATAATGAGACGCGACACGTGGCATCGGGGAGCCGAAACCCTCTTGTATATTTATAGATTGATTTTTTGTCCGGCTGCGAGCAACGATCAAGGCGTTCGTACGATCACTGGCTCACAGCTGACTTCAATCAATGCCAGGGCAGAGCCAAGAAGGCCTATGGGGGTGCACAGGAACCCTGGTCCAATAAAAATTTTAGCAAGAGTGAGCCCATATATACTACCGGTGCACCCCCTCAACCCAACACTTGTGCACCAGGGACATTGCGACGCTCGGCTGAAGGAGTTAATTCCAGCCCAAAGTCTAGCATGTACGCACGTTTCCAGTGTCCTTCCCTCGTGGGGCAATACGAATAGTAGTACTATCTGGTTTTTTCTTTGGGCTGAGTCACACCTCAACCAAGGTGTTCATGCGAAGAGGAAGAGAGAGATTCACCGAGTAGTTGCGGCGCTTGATGAACAAACCCTTGACGGTACGCCGCAGATCTCGTCGACGCCGGTGTCGTGCGCCTGCGCAGTCGTCTTCTCATAGCTTGAAGCCTCAAAACTCATCACTTCCTTAGTTCCTCGCCTTCGTTGGTGTCTTCACCGTTTGCAGTTCATCAAGGTACTCGGTGATGGCGAGAACAAGATACAATTAATGGTTGGAGGAATCGTCTTTTCTTCACATATCTTGAATCACCAACTGACATATGGTATTTACTTCATTCTTAATCTCCCTATTTTTTATTGTTGCAATATAGTTATTCCACTTGATTGTGAGTCACCGGTTTTGGCATTTTGAAAATATTAAACTAGCGTTGGGCAATGGAAACGTACAACCAAATGGGAGGTTGGAATGATTATGTGTTTGGCAATGGTTACCATTTTGCTATAAAAAATGCCTATAGTTTTTCCCCGTGATTTCACTATTGGACCATTTTTACCTGTGGTTTCACCTCTAGTTCTTTTATTATGTTACCATCACTTAAAAATTATACATATTCACAGGTGTATGGGTGAACCACGGAAATTTTTATTCTAGCTCCGCCCCTGGGTGTTGTGGTCGCACAGGTGGTCCGGGGGTTTATATTTAAAGTTGGGTTAGGACTCTAATTGGGTTTTAAAACATATTTAAGCCTTTTTGGCATAAAATAATAGGATTTTAACCTATTAAACGGATTTTTAATATGTAAAGTATCATGAATTTTATGTTTACGCTTGTTTATTTTTGAAAGAACTTGGGACACCTAATAATTTTATTAGGATGTCACAACGTCGGTTTGTAGCCGTACTTTTAAAAAAGGGAAAAACCAAAAGAAAGCACATGAGGAGAACGACTCATGCAGTGACTCATTAGTCAACGCTCAGGAGGTGTCAGAGAAAAAAAAAATTGGTGTGGCAGTTGGTCCATGTGAATTCACTCTGAAATCTAGCTGTTATAGATCCCAGCCTCCCAGGCGATACTGAAATAAACAACACTGTATTATCTTTAATTAGCTCAATCGACCTCTCTTATGTCACCCGAATGACAGGTGGGTTCTGTGCTCATCGCTTCACCACCGCACAATTTTGGTTACGCAAGGCCGGCTAAACAATGTAGATAACTTTTTGAAACCCATTTTCCACATAAAAAAAGCTGAAAATCAGGTTCATGCTATAAGTTTTTTTCTGGCCTTCTAGGGTTTGGATGAATCTTGCTGCCTCTCCCTCTCTGTTTTTTTTTTAACACATCGTTGAACTATCATGCCTACTCACTAGCACATAACATGCCTAGATCAACAATGAACTCGCTTAAGATATAAGTGAATTTTTAATCTATTTTTCCTATCTTGGAGACATATCTAAAAACACTCTAAAACAACTCAAGCAAAAAGAAACCCGGCTCTCTAATCCACGACCACCTCGAAAAGTTATCGAAGTTAGGATATAAATCAAATAAGTAAATAAGTCAAATAATATATACTCGGACTGCGCTACACTATTAACTGGTCAGGCAGGTCATAGTACAATGCTGAGGCAGTGCGTTAAACAACAGCCGATCCATTTGCGGCCGCTAAATAAATCAAAAGGTTTCAAAATTTAATACCGTTTAATATATTTAACAATTTTTCTTCTTTATGCTTGGCTAACGGGCCGTGTCTTAACGGGCCATGGCCTCGCATGCCGGGAGGCCCGATTCGGCCCGCACCGCGGACATGGCCGCCTCAACTCTCTCTTTCTCCTCGAGTCCTATCTGAGTCTGACACGCGGGTTCAACTCCCGATCAAAAACAAAAACTCCATAAAAAACAAAAAAGAAAACCAAAAATAAATAAAAATAAATCGCCGTGGAGAGACTCGCCGAGCCGCCACCACCGCCTCCTCCTTCTCCGGCGAGACCGCGGCGGCGACGGCGGCGGCGAGGCCGTCAAGGAATCCGCCCCTGCACAGGCTCCGCGGGAGCCGCCCCCGCCTCCGGCCCCCCTCCCCCCTCCCGCCGCGCGCTGGCTGAGATGCGGAGGGCGATGGAAAGCGTCGACGATCTGATCGAGGAGGCCAAGGTGCGCACCGTCTGGTGGGCTCTCTGCGTCTTCGCCATCTCCTACTTCCTCACCCGTGAGCACGCGAGCGCGCCCTCTCCCACCCTATCCCTCCCTCCCTCCCTGTTTCTCTCTCATTCGCCGCCCCAATTTTTTGCTCCCCTGCAAGGATGGATTGGCACGGCCTTGGGTTGGATTGCTTGGGCTGGATTGTCCTGTAGTTTGATGCTTGCCTGCGCTGCGCGCTTGCGATTATTGCTACGTTAGAATGTATTGGCGAGAGATTTTGCGTAGCTGATGCTGTACGTGTTGGAATCGCGAGTGAATTCGGCGGATAATGTCTTCAAAGGCTAATAATTTTTTTGTTACTCCAATAACTAGAGCTTTCGTCATCCTATCCGTGTGCTCCATGGTCTGTCATATCGCGAGCATAATCTATCCTATCGCGAGTAGTTCTGGCAGAAATAACGAGGGGATTTCTCGGCTGCTAGTTTCTGCTTTCTTTGATTTTAGTCACTGCTTGTAGATGTGGTGTTGAAACTTGACATCATTAGTATGGATACTCGGTTATTTCGAGCAAACTGCTTAAGAACATCAGATTTGTGTGTTCTACCATATTTTAGCAAGGCATATTGCTATACCTTTAAATGCCCTGGAGTGGAATTATTGTATGGGTGTATGCGGAAATAGCATCCATGTTATGTTCTGCTTCGTCATGGAAGAATGATCCTGTCTTTATTAGTTACTCGAGTTGGATCATTCTTGAGTAATTTCAAATTTGACATAGCTTTTGAGGCCTTCATGATATCTGTAGGCGAGGGCAAATAATCAACCTACAGTAATGTATCAAGTGAGATAGCTTGCGTGAAAAAGGTTAGTCCATCTTAGTGTTAACTGTATACAATGCTGCTTGTGTAACTTTTATCTGTAAAATGTTTCAGTAATCCACTTCAGTAGCAAAGTAGCTTTGAATAAATGAGCAGATTTTAGCTTCACAGGGGTAGAGAAGAAAAATAAGAGATGTCAATCTTGAGACATGTTACATAGTTTTAATTTGAAGCCAACTATGGATACATTCTTCTTGCAACACTCTTGCTTCTAAAAGCCTCTTTTATTTTCTTTTCATTTTACTTTTCCTTCACTGCGAGCTTTATCAATTTGTTATGAACCAAGAAGTGTTCAATGGTTATCTTTGTTGTATACTTGTATTCCTCCATTGTTCTACAACCATCAATTTTTACGTGACTAGCATCTCTCGTCTTGAATATGCAGCCCTGCTGACATACCCCATTACTTTTGTTTCAAATAGATACAAGTAAATCAATGTGGACAAATGTTCCCATGTCAATTCTTATACTTGCATTTCTCCGTTACATCTCCTTCAAAGTGGAATTCCGTTGGAGAGTACAACCTGTACGTAAGCAGTCATATTTGTCTCAAGTGTCAAAACGGCAGTTGTCTACTAATGACCATCGGCTTTCAACTTTGCCACCGGTTTCAAGATGGAGAAGGAAAGTTGATTCACCTTCTGTTGAGGCTGCTTTTGAAAGTTTTGTTGACAATATTTTGCGAGACTTTGTTGTGGAATTGTGGTATTCATCTATTACTCCTGACAGAGAGGCCCCAGAATTGATGCGTGGCTTAATACTTCATGCTCTTGGTGAATTATCAGGCAGGGCAAAGGAAATGAATCTAGTTGACTTGCTAACAAGGTGATTGAAGTCTTGATATACTGTCCGGTATCTAAAATTATTTAGTCAGTTTATCTCTGTAAAAAGTTGATGGGCGTTTTCCTTTTTTCTGTTTCAGGGATATGGTTGATTTGATTGGAAAGCATCTAGATATTTTCCGAAAAAATCAGTCCCAAATTGGTGTAGATGTCATGGGAACATTGTCTTCCGAGGAAAGAGATGAGAGGTTGAAGCAACACCTAATAGTTTCACAGGAACTTCATCCTGCGCTGTTATCATCAGAGCATGAATACAAGGTAGCGCCTAACATTTTAAAACTTTGATGCTATCCATTTATCCGACAATTAATTAGCATAACTTGTAGGTTATTCAAGAAATTGTTGGCGGTGTTATGGCTCTAGTTTTGAGACCACAAGATGCACAGAATGCATTAGTTCGCTGTTTCTCAAGGGAGTTGCTGACCTGTTTAGTCTTGCAGCCAGTGATGAATTTTGCAAGTCCTATGTAAGCTCTTAATATTGAGCTCTAATTCTATTTTCAAGTCACTGCCTTTTGGGTACTTTGGATGATTGGATTATTATGACATATTTAAAAAAATCAAGAAAACCAATACGTTTTGTTTTACAAGTTCTACCTGGTTACTTTTTTACACATTTGTCTTCATAATCACAAACTTGTGCATGTAATTAGTACATGCAAGAAATTGTTGCCTCAAGTTTTGGGATTGTGGAAGTTAAGTGACTTAGTGACATATTGGCTTAAAACGGTATATCAGTTGTTTATCTGTAAGTAAACATTTTTGAATATTTTTATTTTCCTGTAACTAAACTTGTTCCAAATATATTTCCTCTCTTTTCTCAGTTACATGAACGAGCTATTAATCTACCTTCTAAACAACAAAGATACAAGCAGTGGAGGAGCCAATATAGACAAGTATAGCACCACAGTTACAGTAAAGAGTGATCATTCATCTTATACAGGAGGTTCACAGGGTTGTCAAATGGGATCAAAGAAGTTATCTGTGGAATCAAGTGACTTAGTACCAAATAATAGTTCTGAGCAGAGATCAAAAGTCTCAGATGATAACCATGGGACTACTGCCATGCAGCCTCGTCAGCCAGATTGGGCAGTGGTATTGGATGCAGCTACGAAAAGGCGGTCTCAAGTTCTTGCTCCAGAAAATCTTGAAAACATGTGGGCGATTGGCAGAAATTACCAAAAGAAAATAGTGAAAGCCGAACATGCATCAAAGGGAAAAGGTTTGGGAGTTATAGATAACATTCCAAACGTAGGAGCAGCGGGTAAAGAACTATCCTCTAACTTCAATGAGAGAATTACATCTGTTGATGACAAATACATGGTCAATTTGATGCAAGGTTCGAATAGGAATGCTCAATCTACCTTTGTCACAGGTAGTCACCCACTTGTTTTGCAAAATGTAGATGAAGTGAAATCAAAAGAGGGGAGTCAAGTTAATTTCACCAGCAAGGGAACGCCTGAAGCTACCAACAGCACAAAAGCTCAGCTAAAGCGGTCTAATAGTACTCCTGATATTGAGAAAAGATATTTGGCCAAAGGTAATCAACCCATGGTTTCCAGTGAAAACGTAAATGCAAGGAAAAATGATAAAGGTTCTGGTCATGCCTCACATGGTGAGGTACTATTGTATGTGCCAAAAATAAGATGTCGAGTAAGTTTTGCTAATCCTATCATTGCCACTCTTTTTAATATTATTTTTATTCAGAATAATCTGATCATTGGGTTCTATCAAGTAAATATAAATAACTTTTAATCTATCTAATAACTTTAAATTCTATACTCAATAGTCATTAATGGTCACTTGAATTATTTCTGTGTTAAGCTTCGTTAATAACTGTAGGGACAGTTTTTTTTTTTAAGTTTCAGACATTGATAATGATCACATGTCATATCGATGGTTGGTATTGTTATTTTGCAACTTGCTGATAATTCCATTATGTATATGGGACTGGTGTTTCATTTGCTGTGTAGTTATCTCTTCTTATTGTTGGAAATCAATCATCGCGCGTGTTCGCACTATTGCTTGCCATATATGCTACTTTTTCCATCCTTTCATAACAAGCCTTTTGTCATGGGAGCCATTTTCTTTTTTCCTACTCAGTGTTTTAATGGATAGCATGTGAGCTTCCCTGGTATTTGTACCTTTAGTACTTGACATACAATGAGAATCGTCATATGCAAACGATTTTGTTTTGTTTAGAGGAGATTGCTGGTAGTTTGGTCTGATAATTACTACCATGCATGCTACATTCTTTAGTATGCCCTGTTCTTTCATAATTATATCACTACTTCTCCATTTTACTTTTGAGTCCAGTTGTTGATGCATTATGCAATAATTTATGTGAACCTATATCCTTCTTAGCAGTTGAATGTGACTCAATTTCTGGTTGTGAATTTTTATTTGCAGGTTGTTGGTGCATATTTTGAGAAACTTAGTTCAAAATCTTTTGCAGTTTATTCTATTGCTGTGACTGATGCAGATAACAAGACCTGGTTTGTTAAAAGAAGGCATGCTTTATAGACTTCTAACAACTTTGAAATATTATAGTTTCTAATTATATGTTGCCTGACTTCCAGTTTTTGTTTGTAGATACCGAAATTTTGAACGTCTTCATAGACAACTGAAGGAAATACCTAATTACTCGTTGCACTTGCCTCCAAAGAGTTTTCTTTCATCTAGTATTGATGATTACCTTGTGCACCAACGATGTATTCTGCTGGACAAATATCTTCAAGTATGTTTTGGTTCTCGTAACGTTCATCCCCATCTTTTGCTTCAGCTGTATTGACAAAATTCATTTGTGTTCAATAGGATCTCTTGTCTATAGCTAATATTGCTGAACAGCACGAGGTTTGGGATTTTCTGAGTGCATCCTCAAAGGTGTGCAGTTTCAATTCAACCAATCTTTGCAAGCCTTCTCCTTAAAATTTAAAAGAATGAATACATCTTTTTTCTCTACTAGATCCTTAGCACTTCTTTTCTTTTCCACTTTGTAGAATTACTCTGCTGGGAAATCCTCCTCTGTTATGAAAACCTTAGCTGGTATGAATATCTGTTCTTAATTTTCTTGACAATTATGAACTTTATTTAGTCTTTTCTCACTCAGAAAGTTTTTCTGTTTTGCATCAACAGTTAATGTTGATGATGCTATGGATGACATTGTTAGACAGTTTAAAGGAGTTTCAGATGGTCTTAAAAGGGCAGTTGGCACATCACCTTCCAGTGCACCTTCTTCTCAATTAGCAGAGAATAGGATGTCTCTTTCTTGGAACCAGGATGAGATAGATAACCACAATCTGCATCAAAGAAATTTGGAAAGTGCCCATAGCCTTTCTGATGGTGATAGTAATTATGAAGATCGCCCCTCATCTGTAAACAGTGCATGCCACTCAGACAATGAGTTGAGCAATAGAGGATATACTTCTAGTGACATAAAGCAAGATGAAACATATTCTGGTTTTGATGCGCAAGTAAGCGAACAAATAGAGAGACCTGCAAGGGCATATTCAGATTCTTCAAACATGTCATCTCTAAATTCGTTTGAGAACCCAGCAGGGATTCCTCCTGAGGTACACCTTTAAACCATATACGTTTGATGCAAATTGCAGAAAAGTTCTGTTCTAAAGACTTTGCTTCCTTTTTCCCTAAAACTTTACTTTTATTTGGCAGTGGATGCCAACAAATGTGAGTGTGCCTTTATTGAATCTAGTTGACAAAGTGTTCCAATTAAAGCGGCGTGGTTGGATAAGGTTCGTTGTTCCTTTTTCTTGAGTTTTTCTCTATTGTGTTCTTCCATAGAATTTACCCAATAGTTTTGCACTATTTTTAGATAGCAATTAATGACATTGTATATACCCAAATGCATGCAATTAACCTACTTGAGCTGGTTGTTTTTCCCATTACACATATTTTGGCAACACATTTGCTAGAGTTAATTTGATAAGAGGGATGGGCTGGGTGTTGGTGCAAATATGCCACTGTTTGTACATGGATTGCTTAGATTTTACCAGATATGTACCATGATTTATTTTTAATTTATTTTTGCCCTCTTGTTTGCTTACAATATCCCTAATCCCTATGCAAGTCAGATATATTTTCACTACTCATGGTTGAATTCCATAATAGTTTTGCAATCCGTTTATTTTTCTTTCATCTTTCATTCGCAGAATTTGCTTTCTTACCTGATATCTTACACTATTTGCAGAAGACAAGTTCTCTGGATATCAAAACAAATTTTGCAATTAGTCATGGAAGATGCTATTGATGATTGGATTTTAAGACAGATCAATTGGCTGCGAAAAGATGATGTCCTTGTACAAGGAATACATTGGATTGAAGATGTAAGAAGGCACTCTTTTTTGTTCCTCACTGAATTGCTCGAAATGCCCTTTTAATTGCTAGTATAGAATTTAGTATTTTCCTGTGATACCTTGGCATGTCACTGCTTATTGTCAGCTGCTGCAAAACCATGTGTAAAATTGTTCTAACTGGATTAAGTTCCACATGTATCTATTATGCAACTTGTGCAGCACAGTTGTTATAGTTATTTCCCCTAGTGGCCTTCCAAGCTCTTATAGAAATGCTGTTCTATGGTGCCACCACTTTTTGCTATACTTGCATAACAGGAAGTGAATAAAAAAATTTGGTCCCGAGATAATGTGATTTATTTCTATTCAGGATCAACCAGAACCAAGTCAAAAGATAGTGCAACTAATGGATGCCAGATTGGCAACTCCTCACCCCAGATTTTTTTCTTCAATTAACATATTTGTCATTCCACAGATTCTCTGGCCCAATGGCACATTCTTCACCAAGTTGGATGGATATCAAGGAAATGCAGGCATAAACCAATTCGGCAATCAACCATCAGGGAGAGCCAATCATGCTATTGGCAACAGCAAGAATAGTGCAAGCTCTTTCGAGCTTCAGCTGGAGGCTTCTAGAAATGCCAGTGAAGTTAAGAAACTTCTTTTAGGTGAGCCTATTGACATCCGTTGACTCGTTGATTTTGTATTTTTTCTATTTTTTAGTTTATGAAGCAAATGTTGGGTGGTGTATGTATGCAAACTTAAATGCTGCCGTAGGAGCAATAAATATGCAAAATTCTGGTGGCATGTGTTGCATAATAGTTCTGAATATCTTCAATCCCTTATATCAAGTCAATCTGTATCAAAGTAGTTGATTTCAAAACAGTTTGCTCTGTTAAGATAAGCATGTGGAATTGTCATGATAGAGTAGCTACGGTTAGGTTCTGTCTACACACTGATCATTTGTCATATAGTCCAACTAATTTAATTTTCAACACCCTTTCCAGGTGGAACTCCATCTACATTAGTCAGCATTATTGGGTACAAGCAGTACCGTCGCAGTGCAAGGGACATTTACTACTTCCTCCAAGTAAATTTCAAAATCCTAGCATCTAATGAGCATGATGATGAGACATCATTTTGATTACTTATGATTCCTTATTATGCTGTGCTGCAGTCCAATGTCTGTGTGAAGCAGCTTGCCTACGCCATGATAGAACAGGTGCTCGTGTCCCTCTTCCCAGAGCTTCACCAGCTAATAGAAGACATACACGAGAAGGGCCGCAAGGAGCAAGCCTCTTTCACTTACCAACTTTGACCCAGTCAGAGGTATTCTTGAAGAACCAGGTACTTGATGTATGATCTTTGCATTTTAAACCTTTGACGCAGCTTTTGCGGCGAAGCATCAAGTACCCTGGACTGCAAATTTTTTTGGTACATGGACTGCAACAGTGCAAAATCGGATCCAGAACGATCCAGGGAGCAGAGCAGTGCTTATCCCACTAAAATGTGTACAGATGTATATCATATCAGTAGTGTACATTAGCCCCCAGATGAAATCCACAACATGAACCTACGGTGAGCTTCCGTAGCAATTTTATGTACCGTGTCATTCTTTAATTCGTTTTCTTCTACCCCAAAGGGACTTGTAGTTAACCTCGATCTGCTCTCTCAAGGCTGAGGCTTGTAAAATATCAAGAGATCCAAAGAGTATAGCCTGCACCATTTTTGCCTCTGCATTCTCTCGCTGAGGAGGTCGAATCATCCTCTACGCTATGCATGTCGACTGACAACCAAGAACCTCTCCGCGCAGTGCTGATGCACAATCAATGGAGGCATGGCCAAAATCTGTTCCTTATGCATAGTGCATACTGACCCAATTTTACTACCTTGACGGCCTTTGCTAAAACGCTGCCTTTAAAGTGCTGTAAAAAGTGAACCTTTATTATTCATTTAAAAGAAAGGGAAGTAATTTTTAAGAAAGAGGAGCAGGGCTCTGAAAAGCGGCTTAAAGAAACTGAAACATTTGGCTGCCTTTGTCTTTGCTTTTGATTCCAGATCAAACAGCTAGGCTTATTAACTATCTTCGTCTCGCAAACCCAATTGATTGGAGCGAGTCAAATGGGGTTTGATTAAACACGGCAGCTTGATCCCAAAACACCAGCCGCTACTGAAAGAAGCTGCTCGCTAGCTGGAAACTTGACAGAAGCTTGCGAGATATATATATCATCAGACAGAGACCGTTGTTAATTCACTTGTCTTTGTTCCTTGATCTTGCCATCCTTGGATAGCCAGACTGCCTCCAAATAGACCTGGTGACACACCTCGATCTGAACAAGTCTGATTTCTTGACCCTTCAAATAGACATGGTGACTCCTGGATCTGAACAAGACTTATCACCACACAAACACAACACAAGACGCCTAGGTCTTGTTCTTTTCAGCGTTACATACCCGCATGCGTATTCTGCAAGTAAATTTTTATTTTTATATAAATTTATATGTTGTGATAATTTAGAACGATTTTTTCACATTAGATATAGTCCTTCTAAAGATTCTAAAACTATTTTTAAATTATTTTTTTAGAATCTTTAAACTTTTTTGAGGGTTCTCAAATTCGCTACAGTAATACGCCAACGCAAAGATACGCTGAAAAGATATATCCTTGCACACTACACTGCTATATATCCATATCCTTGCAAGTGACCAAGCGAGCACGTAGAAACAAAGATCAAACTTTGACCTTCTTCTTGGCAAGCTATTGCCATCCACTAGCTCCATGTAGATATGTGTAGGAGACCCATGCGTATGCATGTGTCGGTATCAGTCTCCTACAATTTCTTTTGACACCTTTCAGTCTCCTACATGCTTATGCATGTGTCGATATCAGCCAAGTTGAGGAAACATTGGGGACCCTTACCTTGCCTACAGTGCCCATAGCCTATAGAGCGTGGTCATCTTTGCAAAGTGTTGAGCATGCGTATATCTCTATGCGTGACAAAATCTATATGAAATCGACATGAACAGTCGCCGACAGACAGGCCCTACGTACCACCTAAAGGATGGTCCAGGTTTGGAACCAAGGATCGACGATCCTCTTTGATTCGTGGTTCGGTTCAATTCAATTTGGTTGGACCAAAAGTCAAAGGCATGTTAAAAATTATTAAAAAATATTTTTAATATTTTTGAGAAAAATCCTACAAAGCCTTAAAAAATTATTACAAAATGTTATAATGAATGGTCTATAGAAAATGATAAATTTTGTCTCAACTGAACGAAATAAAATCAAACCGTGGATCAAGGAGGGCCTTGATGGGTGGTTTAGGGTAGATATTTGTTGAAAGGGTGTACACACAAAACATCCGCGCGAGGACAAAGGATGGATCACGTGATACACGCGACCAATGCATCAAGTTTAATTAGTTCGCTTCTCCTTGATGCTTGAACGAATTAACCTCGTGTGGATCAGTCGCCATCGGATCTTGGCACATTGATGCCGTCGGATCGTGCAATCAAGCAGTAGCTGGGATGGTTGCTAGCTTAGCTCGCATGATACAAGACGCAATGAATTTGGAACAGGGGATTCATGTAGATATGCAGGCAGATAAGCTGTCCCTTTTCCTATTATATGGACACTATTTCATCTCTTTGATTGAAAAAACAACCGAGTTTTTCCGTGATGTGTCTGATTGATTGTTATGTTGGTCGTTTTTTCTAAACAGAAATTTGTGAGGCATGAAGTCTGTTCAATTAGACGAAGGAAAAAACCAGTAGTACATATGTATGTATTAGAGCCACTTGAAAGAAAAAAACAACAACAACGTCACATAACACAACATGGTAGACGCCTAAGCACCCGTCTGAAATCTATGGACAATTCGCCATGGCAAATCCCCTGCTCTTTGCGTTATTGCCCACCAAATTGGCCGGCTATATATTTCGGTAAATGCTATATCCATCATATCACTATTAATTGTAACAAATAAGCCGTGTAGTGCATGAAACTAAATAAAAACTTTAGTGAAACTTTTATAAACCTATATAAGATAACATAAAACCATAAGAAACCATCTTAAATCTGAAACTACACGAAATTATCTGAAACAACATGAAACATCTAGTCCGTTGCAGCGGC
Source organism: Raddia guianensis (assembly GCA_036346415.1). Lineage (NCBI taxonomy): Eukaryota > Viridiplantae > Streptophyta > Magnoliopsida > Poales > Poaceae > Raddia > Raddia guianensis. The sequence goes on from CM070544.1 coordinate 40,646,631, forward strand.
AATCCCATGCATGCCCAGCGGCATATATCTTAGATAAGATGGAAAGAAATAAGAAAGAACCTAGCGTTTCCTTCCCGGCCGCTTTGATAGGGCGACACGTGGGAACCTCTCATTGGCCCTAGCTAGGCTTATCCGACTTCCTATGCCCGTGCTCCGATCGAGGTCAAGCCTCACTGTTCCGAATCTAAAAGCGCGGCGCGATCTGATGGTGGTTGTGCTATCGCCCTCACCGGCAGTTCCAGTTCCATGCGCATGCAATATCAATATCACTGCCATTATTATCGCACATAACATGTACATATATTGGCAGCTACGTACAGCCGGTGACCTATATAGCTAGCTACCCAGCAAATGTTCGTCTAAAGTCACTTGATTAACTCCACATGGATCACCAAGAACGGTCGACCATCTAAACGCACGCCTCCAATGCTTTTCTAGCGCTAGGAAGAAACAAGAAACAAGAAAGAAACGGCTCAGCGACTATTAGTGTCTAATTAATTGTGCTGGCTAGTTGAAAACTTAAGTAATTGTTGGAGACGACACTACATGAATTGATACTAGTCTCGACAGCTGAAACCGTTGACATTAACTACATAGCCCCTAGGTTTAGAGGGAGGTCCGGGAAGACGGTAGATTTACGGTTGGGAGGGAATCATGGTGGGGGCGGCGAAGCGTTGGAGCAGCGGACACGGTCGAAGGCGATTGGACTGCGGCGATAGACAGGTCAATGCATACGGCGAGTGTTAGGGTGTGCAAGACAGTGGGGCTAGTGGCGAACGCAGGATTAAAATCAAGTATAAACAAACTTAGAAACATATATTCCTGCCGCTGACTTAACATATTATCTTCTTGTGTTTCTTATCTATGATTTAGAAAGACAAACATTTTTTGTATTCTCAATCCATATTTTTTTACCTCTAAATTAATATACTATCTTCTTATGTGCCTTATCTATGATTTGGAAAGGTGAACACTTTTGTATTTTGGGTACGTATTTTTTTTACCTCGTTGGCACGTCTGTAAACTAAAAAATAAATCAAAAAAATTGAATTGATTTGAGAAGCCAATTCTTGAAGTTAGAAGATAACTTGTAGGTTAAGTGGGGAGAACGAAGTACTTTTTTACTACTATTATGGATTTATTGGATTTTCATATATAAACAATGTTGCTTAAGACCGGCTATTTACATGAACAACTTATGTACAAAACCATTTCAAATACATGTTAATCCTAATTTTATATGGGTTTTTGAGACAATTTCTAGTTTTTAGACATATTACATTGTTGAATGGGGCTTCGAGGAATCGAACTAAGGACCTTCCGAGTTTCGACTGCAAGCACTAATGCATAATCAACTCAGCTAGATTCATAATTGTTACTATTTTGTAATTCATCAAGATTTTATCAGGTGGGCACAAAATGTATTATGGAGTAATACCAAATCCAAGCCTACTCAGCGGTCCACCCAGCCCAAGCGGTGGATCCACCCCTGACCGTGGTAATCGGAAGATGGGAGGAGGAGCGGCGAGGCAGCAGTGAGGGTGGAGGGGGAGCGGTGTGTGGAGCAACAGAGATGGAATGGTGGCACTAGCTAGGGTGAAAAAAAAGGAGAGGCGTTGCCAAAGAGGAAGGAGGAAAGTCGGCGTTGGCGGAGGCATCACGGGAGGAGAGATGCGGCGTGATTAAGGATTAAGGTGGGGAGGCAATGAGCTGGGGGCAGAGTGTACAGAGGGAGTAGGCCGGAGAATCTAAGCTATTGGATGGAGATTCAACAGCCCAAAACATTGATTATTTTTCTCAAAAATAGGCGACTGTTGTCTAGCCATCCCCTAAAACTTAAAACAAGTTGTTGGCTTAGTGTTCATGTTAACTGTTATAAGTATTGTCACGTGGGATGTGAAACGACGTGGAGGATAGAAGATAAATATATGGAGTTGAGTTGTCTCTTGTGTTGTACATGCAAATGAGATGTCTATATGTATATAGACGTGCATAGCAAGACAACATATTGTATAGGTAGATCTCTGGTGCCGCTTTGCTCGTGCGGTTTGGAGTGTTTTGTTTGCCGCCACAGCGGTTAAGCAACCAACCGGTGTGGATATGTTGTTTGGTTTGTGGTTAACGGGCTTTGATGAAAGGCTGAGACCTATATTTCTTCTAGGAGCTGCCGCGTTATGTTGGTCACTCTGGATTTGCAGGAATGATTTGGTGTTTTAAAAAAAGAGTTCTTTTTTTTCAATGCAGGTTATTCTTTTAACGGCGCACTGGCTTTCGAGTTGGGCTATTCTCCAAAGGGCGGACTTACAAGAGTCGGCTACGGAGGGATCGTGACTTTTGGTGCGTACGGCCAGGGATATTTTTTTCTAGGCACATGGGTGACGGTCTAGTCTCCGGATTGAGGGCCACTAGAGTGTGTTTGTTTCTCTTGTTATCTGGCTGTGTGTGTTTGCAGAGGTCGGAAGTTTTGCCAAGACTTTGTATCTTCTTGATGTATTGTGCTTGGACATTAATACAAAGCTTCCTTTTTCGAAAAAAAAAGATCTCCAGTGCCAGCTAGATGTCATATATGCATGGAGCTTAATTATTATATACAACGATTGTGTAAACTATTATATTATGCATGTCCTCAAAATCAGTTGCACACTTTGCAGCACCGATGCGCTATATTGCTCGATGCACCGAGCGATGATCTATCTGCAAAAATGTGTCGACCATAGGCTAATGTCATTTCCAGTATGCGCCATAGCTAGAATTAATTAACGGTACTGCATGTCCAATGGACCAAGAAACAAGAAGCCTAGGTACATGCATATGCAGTTATGCAATGGCACCAATTAGTGGGCATGACCTGTCCTTCTCCAAGCCTTTTTCGATGAACAAGGTAGCTAGCCTTATGTACACATGCATATGTATGCATGTTGGCCATACCATACCACAACACTGACTTTCCTGTAGGAGATGTGTGCCTCATTTTCTGGCTTTTAGCTAGATCCAACGACGGTGACTCTCAAAAGTGTTGCTACCTTATTACAGACGTTGTTGAGGAGTACATTGGTTTTCTCACGCATTTGATTCTCTCTTGCTCACTGATTCGATGAACGTTTTTACAGCGTATTAATTAATTTGGGATATTGTAATTCGTGTTGACCGGTAAACGGCAAGTTGTCCTTTATACTAGTCAATTGGCCGGTTTGCCCCCCCCCCCCCTCTCTCTCTCTCTCTCTCTCTCTCTCCCCCCATTTGGGAAACATGGGAGGGTTTTGGAAGCAAGGCCTTTGAAGTGTTCCTATGGAACTGTAGAAGAATGCCATGAGTTTTGGTGGTCATCTTCAATGTAAATTATGAACGAAGAATCAACCGTTAGGATGCTATAGGGATGTCGTTCGGTTGTTGACCCTTTTTTGCACTAGCATTAGGATGGCAATCTGTTTGTTATTGTACCGCTTTCGATTCTTGGCCTTGAACTGCAGTAAGTGCTTCCTTTAGAAATTATGTAACGATTGTGTTAGAGCATCACCAATGGGGACCTAAGTTAGGTCGATTCAGTAACGTGGCTCTAAAATAGAAAAGATGAAAATGTAGATGAATAGTGCCTGAATTAATAGTGCTAGATCGACCTATGTTGAATCTGAGTTGGTGATGCCCTTACATCCCAAATTTCCAAATGATTAGTGCAAAAATTAGAAGTCATACCTTATTATTAAAAAAAATGTGTGTGTGTTTGTGTGCACGATGCAATATCACTAGCTAGCTGGCATTAGTGTGCATGCTGCCAGCAACTTTTAGTCTGTGTGCTTGCTAACCACATACTAGTGATCACTAATTACTCCCAAGTGGCACGCAAAAGAATCTCAAGGGGGTGACGCACCGCATGGCGTCATTTCATGGACTCCACTTAATTTGATCTCGCCTGTGAAAGAGAACAAAAAAACATATAGTGCGAATTTACGAATGCATGATACTGTATGTATAAGAATAAGTAAACTCCACGTAATTTGACCAGGAGAATGCATGTTAATTACTGTATGTATAAGTATATGTATGGATAAAAAAAAATATGATCAGGCGCGCAATCCTGCGGTGCACCAGCAGTGGTATGCTATCACTAAACCATTCAATCAAACGTATATAATCTAGGTGTATTTATTGTTAATTAAACCGAGCAGAGCGAGGTAAGACGATGTCGCCAAATCGTTGGATCACGTAAAATAAACGTCTCACAATAGCCGGCCGGGTGCTCGTAGAAATAATCAAAAGAGGCATTTGCTTTTACTAGAGTCCCTCAAACATAATCTAATCGGTAAAATTAAGGTCAATTGGAGCTTGGATATGTGCATGCATGGTCGAAATGTGTTCGTATTCTCTATGCAGTTTAGGTGTGTCAAAACAAAATAACAAATCCCTAATTACAATGATGAAGTGTGATGTGGAAAAGCTATCGCACTCCTAAATTAAAACAGATCCATGCCTCCCTGCTGTTAAGTCTAGCCGGTCGAATTTGACTTGAGCTTAATTCCAAATCGGAACCTAAGACAATATATGGAGAGATCATCTGACCGGAGAGCGAGGCACATCCTAGCACACATTAATTAATGTGTGTACAAGAATAGATGCATGAGCAACGCATGGAAGCGACATGACACGCGATGAAAATGGGCACAGGGAACAGTAGAGAGATTGGGGAAACAGTGCAGCTAGCGAATCAATCATATGGCTGCAAATATGATTATCAAGAGATGGAAGAAGAGTAGAAAACCAAAACACTTGTTGAAAATTAGAGCATATCCAAAGTGGGTAGGCTGAATATATGAATCATAAGCTGGTTTAGTCGAATTGAGCTGAATATTAAACTGGATTTTAAAAGATTTTTTAAATTTACCTTTTTGAAGTCGGTTCGGTTCACTAGTGTTTTTTTAAAAGTTTTACTGGTAGCTTCAGAGCATCCCCAACAGTCTCAATGAATAGTATTTTAGAGGAAGGTATAGAGGAGATGCTCTTTAGAGCAACTCCAACTCCCGCTCTATATTTCTCCTCTAAAACACTATTAGCGCCCCATCTATTCATCTCTCTAAAATTCCTTCGTAAATTACACTATGTCTAAAAGGATTCCTTCTTTCCAGCAAACCCCTCTATATCTGCTACAGTATTACAGAGAGACACCTAGATTTGCTCTTATGATTGAAAAAACGGATGATTTTTTTTAACAAATAAACTTAAATAATTCATTTGGAACATGCTAGCTGTTTAATCAATCAATGGGGGTGCACAAGGTGCCCTACCATCGCTGTCGATGCTCCCTGTTGCTTCCTCGATGGCTCAGAATCGAGACGTCCTGTCAAGTCGATCCATCGCTCTTGGTTGGTTCACACCAGTATATGGTGCAGCCGGTTGCTGTGCGCTTCACTGGGACAAGCTAGCTCCTGCTACTGCTAGGGCATGTCACAATTCACAGGTCATACTCGGTGCTCCATCCATCGTAATGCTGAACAGCATCGCATACTGTGGTACGTAGCTAGAATTAATCCACGACAGGATTTATTTGTTTGTTTCAGGGAAAAGGTTTTTGCGGTTTTTTTTCTAATTTTTTTCTAGTGTGTGTAAGGGCATTTGGGGGGCGTTGGGATTAATTTTACGGTTTTTTGGGAGTATTAGAGTAAGAAATTAACATCGATTCAACGTGAGATGGTGAGAGTGGGTCTTTTTTTAGTTTCCTTTAGGCTGGTCTAAACGACTCTGAATTGACGAATTTTGAGAGCATCCCAAGGTAGTCTCGAGATTCGGATCCATTTCACTTGACCTATTATTAAAAGCGTTAACACCCACCTTCTAAAAAGCGAAAAAACGGACACAAAAACTCAAAGTATATTTTTTTAAAAAATGTAGATAAGACGTTAAGTTGTTAAGTCAAAAAAACGTAGCCTAAATATTAGAAAGGCTCAGGATCGTTTCACCAAACAATTAAACGCCCAGTAGATTCGCCCAAGTGAATTGTCAAGCTTTACCAACCGGGGGCTAGCTGCAAGGCATTGCATATATGTATGCATAGCACGCATGCAATAATTCAGCTTGCGTGAGAACAACTTGCTAGAGCTGCATGCACGCATTGGGTACAATGTTTGTGCTGCATGCATATATGTAGGGCCCTTTGCTACGTGCGTGCGTGCATATGTCCTACAATATCACATTTGGGACGTCTCCCTCGTCAGTTGGGGCTTTCAATCAGATATATAACCTTGACCTATATGGGGAGGGTGAGGTCCCTGTCCTACGTGACCCAACCCGTGCATGCCTGCTTGCCTGCCGTGTGCCCCCATCAAAACACACGTCACAATATCTATGCATATCTCATGCATGCATGCATGCATGCTTGCTTGCATATACATAAACTCACTCCAAGCTTTGTTTGCAAATTTTTAATTAATTATCGAGTACAAATTACGTTTTTATATCGGTCTGTGTAATTGCACGGGTTAATGACTAATATTGGCCTTGTTCTTTTCAACTAAAATCTGCGATAGATTTTAATCCGAAAAAGTTACACATTCTCGATTGAATGGACAACTTTTTTAAAAAAAATTTGTTTTGGATACATTGAGAAAAAAAATCTTTAAAATGGTCAAAGTGTTACGACATTTGACTTGTAAAAGATAACAAATTTTTAACATTATCTTTAATTTATAATTCAAACGGAAAAGAGCGAGGCTAATATATGTGACTACAACTAGCAGCGCCATAGTAGTACTGGTAATTAGTTATTCATTGATGAATTAATTCATTGCTTCTGCATCATGTCAATTAGCTAATTGATTAAGCTAGCTTGTGCTGAGTGAAGCTGGATCGACAGCGAATTAAAGGGGAAGGGGATGGAATTGAGACATGAAAGACCTGCATAAACTTATCTCCTGACACCTTTCTGAGATGCACGCATGTCATATCCATCTTTACAGAGGCACACGAGTGCACGTATAGAAAATCAAATCTCAATCTCTTGTCACATCTTGGATTTCACTCGCCAACTAAACCAATAGGGAGACGAGTTGATTAGTTAGTACTCGTACTCCACAGCACACTAACACTCGTCATCTATCACATGAAAATATGTGCTTGCATTTGCATGCTCTTTTAACTACAAGGCATGTCAAATCAATGGATCGATCCACAGTTGGTTGCAGTGGGGCTTTTCTGCTGTTGGAGAGATCGAGATCGATGACCGTTTTGGTTCGCCAGTAACCTTGTCTAATCTAACGTTAGCTAATCGTGGTAAGCCACAAACCTAATACTCCCTCCGTTTTAAAATGTAAGGCATATAATTTTTTGATGAAGTCAGCAAACGTAAACTTTGACCATTAATTTTTTTCATATTATATTATCAATAACTATAAAACTAACATCATATCAAAGTACTTTCAAATATGAATCTAACTATATCACATGCGTAACATTGAACATATATGTTCCTAACATAATTATTAGCCAAACGTTCTAAATATTGACCTTTTAAAATACATGCACGCCTTACATTTTAGAACGGAGGGAGTATTTTTTATGGCCAAGAAATCCCTCGCCACATTTTGGCTTGCCTAAAACCACCTACATGTGAAACCGGTACAGAATAAAAGAAATCTTGTCTTGCAAATATGTCAATGAATCAAACGCATATCTAATTTGCCTAACATGCATGGACCGTGGCAAGGTTAGTCACCAACCAAACATGCTCTCATGACCAATATATATGCCATTTCTTGCATGAATGAATGATGACTGTAATTAATTGGTTTACAAGCACTTCCATGATAATTAAAAGATAAACTCTTCCATTGATTAAACATGTATGGTCCAAATATATTCATTGTATTACCGTAGACTCTAGAGCTAAGAGATCATTTCATCACTATAAATGAAGTAAAATGAATAACTAACAATAATCTGAGTACTCATTAAAAAAATCCTTAGCATGCATGCATGCATGTATGTGTGTGTGTATCCAGCATTGAAATATGCTAGAGCAAACATGAAATTGGAAAAAATTAATTATCATGCCCGTCTAGCTAACGAAACTATTTTCCCATTATCTAGCTATATAGGGCCTTCTCTTGATATTGATATGATATATATAGTTTGCTAATAGCCTAGTGCCCCTATACCAATCTCAAAACTATTACCCCCAGAGCTAATCAATGTTATAATACAAAGCGCGGACAGGCTGCTTCCCGGCGAGGCCACGTCGCCCGCCCTTGCCGCGCTAAGCCACGTCGCCGAAAAAGCCAGGCCCGTTCGATCGTCTAGCGAAATCAAATCCGGATCTCCGTAGCGCTGGCGTCGCCTGCTGAGTTTTTTTTCTCTCTGCTAATCACGCTGCAGACCAACGTTTCCACTCTCCGTACTAGCGCTGGCATGCACATATATATGCGTCAATTAATATTCGTACGTACGCGCGTGTACGCGTACGAACGTCTGTACGGCGTACGTGTATATAGATATGTATGAGCTGCCTTTTGATTTCTTTTTTTTTCCTTCATCGTTATCGATCTCTGCTTCAGCTTAGCTATGCTCGCGTATATTGCAGGATTGGGTCTGCGTATACGATCTCCTCGGCCGTGACGGCCAGGCCCTCCACCTGAATATGAAAATCAGTTGGCACAAATTTAGCTTATTAAGCCTGCTAATCCAAATAAATTAAGGTTTGACGATTGATTTTTTTTTGCCGTACTATTAACAGCTTAGTAATGATGATCGATCGTATGAAAATACTTTTAGACCAAGATGAATTTTGACATTATGATCTTGCTGTCACTACACATTTATTGTTCGATCAATTGTAAGCCAAAATTACCATGTTTAGATAGCTATAGTTTGTGAAAAACAATGTCACCTGCATTACTACAATTATATTAATTAATATGTAATTTTTTGAAGGGCCCGAGATATGTAGCTCCACTCATTTGCAGAGGTTATTTGTTATTTTTGTTAAGTTAGCCTTCAAGAGCTTTTAAAAGCAGCTTCTAGAATATAGCTAGCGAGGTTCGACTTGTTTTCCAAAATTATTATTAATAGCTATGAGGTTTCGCTCAACATGTCGGAGCGTTTGGCTTTTGGAAATGACAAGCTCATAATATTAGGCCGAAAGAACAATTAAGAGTCAAAATATTAGTTATTTTTAGAGAAGAATGACATCTGCATACATTATTCTTATGATAGCGCGAGCATATGAATTTTTCTGTTGATAAATAGTGGACAAGTACACAATGAAAAGTTGGTCATTCAATCAGTGAAAATCAGGACATACTTTGCAACCATGTATGCAAATAATTTTTGGATTGATGCACAAAATTAAGACATGAAAAAATTGATTACATCATTCTATCCTTTGAAATTTTGCTAAAAAACTTTGAATTTTTAGCCTCTACACTTTAATGGGCTATTGATTTGAACCTGATCGAAATAAAACGTTAGTTATTTCTTTAGGGCAATTCTTTATCGCTGAGACCAATCGGTCGGCGCTTTAGGCGCGCTTACCTCGCTAGTTAATTACAAACGTGTTAAATTTATTGTGCATTCTCTGTTGCGAGGCATGCACACGAACAAACGTGTCGGCAGCTGATTTACGGCAGTCACAGCTCACAAGTCACAACATCATCTCTCCTTCCTCCATACTATAAAAACTTGATATTTTGAACATCAACACAGTCTTAAAAATACAACTTTAACGATTATAGTCTGTTATAAAATTCATAAAAAATTGATATTACATTAGTGTTTTTTGAGACAAATTTATATTTATAATTTTCATGTCCAATCTAAATTGCTCAAAAGATTCATGTTATGAACTGACTCTAGGTGAGTCTGTTCATAAGCTCGAGTGCCCGGCCGGAGGCCGGATGGCAGGCTACCGAACGAAGAACTCGCCCCGGTAGCACGCGCATGAGGTTTGGCTGTTTTTGGAGTCACCGCCTTTTACTAGATTTGTGGCATCAAGAATGCCTTTTCTTTATAGAACAATATCTTATATCTTACAGGGATTCAGTCACGCCCGGACTCCGCTCCTGCGACTCGGGAGGAGACCGAGAGGCGAACCAGCTGCCGGGCCCCTCTCTCCTCCTCTCTGGCGGCCTCGCCGGAGATGAGAGAGAGGGGACCCTGGCCCTTCTCCCTCCTCCCTCCTCTCCTCCTCCTCTAGGTACTTTCCCTCTCTCCCCCTTTCTTCTCATTCCTTCCTTCCTGGTGCGGTCAGATCTGGGGTCTTGCCTTGCTTTGCCGGCGGTGGGCTTCAAATCTGACCCTCTGGGCTTGGATGGTGGTGGGTGGCCGGTGGGTAGTGGAGGGAGAAAGTACCCTAGTAGATTAGGGTTAGGGTTCGTAGGGTCTGTGTCTGCTACCGAGGTCTGGATCTGGAGCTGGATCTCGAGAGGTTTTTGGTCTCTTGCAGGTTCCTTTCACGAGGCGGTGTGGCCGCCTGAAGGTAGTAGCTGGGAGGGCCTTCGAAGCGGCCTCTTGGGCTCAACGGCGGTGGATCCCTGTGGTTGGGCGGTGGGGGAGTGCTTGTACTCTCTCATCGCCAAGGCAATAAAGTGGCTTGGCGACACTCGGTGGACGGCGATGGCACCGAATCCCAAGGGGGTGGCCAGAGCTCGTCTTTCCCCACGGCGGCTTCCCTCCGAACAGGCGTGGTGGATTGTCTTGCGGAGATGGGATGGGGTCCCAACCATCTGCTGTCCATCTCTGCGATGGTGCCTGAAAGAGGATCTAAGGCCTAGAGGGGGGGTGAATAGGCAATTTTAAAACTTTTTTTTAATTATTCTTAAATTAACATCATATTAGGAGTTACCCAATCCTAGTTGCAATTAACAAGTAAGCGGAAGCGACAAGCAATTACGAGGCAACTAAGACAAGGCATACAAATTAACACAAACAATGCGATAAGAGTAAGTGCGGGAAATAGATGAGAGAGTGACACGGTGTTTGTTTGACCGAAGTTCGGAGCCGCAACTCCTACTCTCCGTTGAGGCTACCCCTTGCGCACAAGGACCGGCTCGCTCTCAAGCCTCACGCCTCACTTACTCCCGGTAGTCGTTCGCCACTCCGCGAGGTGGACTCACACCACCACACACCGACTCGAGAGTAGCCACACGCCAAGGCCTACTCTCAAGCCCACGCCTCCACGAAGGATGTCTTCAAAAGTAACAAGCCCGAAACGCCCCGATCATGCCGGATCGAAGGACTTCCTTGAAGCTCGGTATTGGGGTTTGATGGATTGTGGCTTTGGATGATCTTGTGGGTGGAGGAATGGCTCTAGAACACCTAATTGATGAGCTATGAATGTGGTAGGTGAAGTGGAGCAAAGAAACCTCAAAGTAGCCACCACTAGGTAGGTATTTATAGCCCCTAGAGCGAAACTAGCCGCTGCCCTTGGAAGAGGACAAAAGACTAGCCGTTAGCCTCTACGGACGCCGTCCGACGGACACCGGACGCCGTCCGACAACGGCAATCGCCACAAAGCGTGTGACGGACGCCGTCCGATAAGGACGGACGCCGTCCGACGAGAGAAAGCAAAGGACCGGACGCCCACCCGACGCCGTCCACCGTAAAGTGCCTCGGATTTAACTTGACCGGACGCCGTCGATAATGACGGACGCCGTCCGACAGAGAATATTGATTTGGTATTTGGTTGGTGGACGCCGTCGCTTTTCCAGCACGCCGTCCGGCTGAAGGGAATTTCGAGCTGAAATTTGTGGGGAATTTGGGTGGGTTTCTCTCTAGAAATCTCACAAAGGGATATTTGGGTATTTTTAGAAGTGGTGGACTACGGAAACCGAGTTTTCGAGAATTCGCAAAGATCCGGCATAGTCCGAGATATTCGAACCCCTTTTGAAATCCGACGAAAAACAGAAAATAAACCTAACTACTCCTAATCTATACGTGACCTCTTCTCTCGCCCGGTCACGCACTTGAGATCTTGGAGCAGCTCAAAAAATTGTCGACGCTTCAAATTAGGGTTTATGAAAAATCGCCGAGTCTTCGCTAGGGTTCCGAGAAGTCCAAAAACCCCCTAGCACTTAATATTTATTTATTTTGTCATCAATGCCACTAATAGAAATTAGGGCTCAACGATGCTCACAATTTCCCCCTTTGTGGCACTTGATGGCAGCCCAAGAGAGAATAAAATTTTTGAGCTGCAAAAGGGGTTAGTGCAATACAAATATGCAAGCAATTTCAAATTTAAGATAACCACAACTCGACCACAAGGATGTGCAAATAAAGGAAGCTCCCCCTAAATTCATGCAAAAATTAAGTTCAGAATCCAACAAGGTTCAAAAGTCATAAAACCAACCAAGGTAACAGCCACAAATTTCAACGAGTGTCGAGGCAATAAATAAAATTACAGGCAAACACAACCTCGATCTCACTACCCACTACTAACCCTCTACTACTCTCTAACTTCTCCCCCTTTGTCACCAAGTGACACAAACGGGAAAAGGTCCTATTCTTGCTGATCTTGATCCATGTCGTCGCCTCCGTCATCTCCCTGGCCACCGGAAGAGGAGCCCTGACCTCTGGGACGCTTGAACAAGGGCATATGAGCTGCAGAGGGTACCGACCGAGGTGAGGGAGGATCATCAAACATTTGGGTTGGTTGAGGATTTGGCAAAGAAAAGTTGAGATGACGAGCGATCTCTCCACCAGTGAAATAAATCTTACCAGGAGGAGGGTATGACTGCGGTGGAGGCACAAAGGAAGGAGCAGGACCAGAAGGAGGGCACACCCAAGGATGAACCGGTGGTGGATAGGCAGGTGGGCGAGGAAAACTCTGATTCTGCTGGTAAGCCTGATAGCTGTCATGAGCATGTGAGTACCAAGCATATGGATTCGTCCCTTCTGGTACTGGCATAAACATTGCACCCATGTACTGTACCGCTGACTTGAATTCTGCAAATTCATCAGCCAAATATGTCTGCTGCCCTGCCAAGTCTGTCATCTCTCTACGGGTGGCTGCTAACTCTTCTTTCACCTCAGTGTGAAAATTTCTCATATCCGTGCGCAGACCTCTCATCTCACCTATCAAGGCGTCATACCAAGGAGGAGGTGCAATGGCAGAAGACCCCGCACTGTGTGTGGCACAAACAGGCGCATTGGAGCAAAGAGGAGCAAAGACAGTCTTGGTGGAGGAGCATTATCACCAGGTCTAGCCAACTTGGGCTTGCTCCCAAGTGAGTTCAAAAAGTTCTTCATCTGATGTTTTTTGATTCTGTTATTCCAGCTCCTTACTTCATCATTGGTTACACGCTCTGTCTTGGAAAGAAGCAGGCCAACATATGGAGCTAGAGGGAGTGGTCTATTAACCTCTCTGAAAATGGCGTCATCAAACTCTCCCAGAATGGTAGCTCCAATGTTTATGGTCCTGCCTGTCAGAAGATACAACATAAACCAACTGCAAATTGGAAGAATTATGTCCCGATTGCCACTTCTAACAAATAATGTGCTTCGAAGAATGAGATTGATCAGGGCAGGCTCCTGGCGCAGTTGATTAGCTTGCCCCACATTTATTTCTTCATCATCAAGATCGAGGTACATGAATCTTACTTCTTCAAGTGGAGGATATTTGGCTCTCCAGAATGCATCCTCATATGCCATCTCATTCAGATCGGCCCAAGATCCTGAGTGCCCAAAGCATCATTCATATTGGCCACAGAGATACCCTGAATAATTGCATCAACTGAGTGGTAGTAGCTGAACTCTGACTCATCCTCAGCAGGTAGCAGTGTGGCAAAGAACTCACAATTTCTTTCTTTAGACCATGTCAACTTCTTATTTGAGACCAAAGTCGCCAAGCCCGAGTAGTAATCTTGAAAATGGTGTAGACCTCAGTCCTGCGGTGGCGTGGTGATCTCATCCCATCAATACAAATGAGGGTCCCTAGGACCGCCTTAGGAGCAGAGAAACACATATAAAGTCGCTTCGAAATTTTGTGTGAAATCTGAAATCCTCGGTATCCTCTCGCACCGAGGGAACCATCCGCATAGGATACATCCCGCTTTTCTTCAAGGTCTCCATGGATAACTTCAGACCGAATTATCCGGAGGGTCGCCATCGGCGACCACGCCTCAAGAATATCCTCATCAATAGGGTCCTCAGCGTAGGTGTCATCGTCAGCATCCTCGGCGGTGACAAAGGAAGACCCCGCCATCCGAGTCCAATGGAACCCTTGATCAGACTGCTGCTGTAAATCCGCTCTAGACACTCTACTTGGGCGAGGAGGAGCGGCACTGCTAGCCGTCTCATCGATGTAATCCGGATCGCTTCTTATCGCATTGTCGCGCCGACCACTGAGGGTCCTGCCCAGAGCCTTCCCGAACTTCTTCAATGATTTCGACATGTTGAATTACCTCCTCTGACAATGAAACCACTGACCAGAACAACCTCACTGCCAACTGCCACTGACCAACGATCCACTGACACGATGCCAACCCACCACGGTCCAACCCTGAACACGAACGCGGGAAAAACCTATTCAAAACCTAGAACTCGGTAAACAACGAAATTTGACGGGAAGAAAGGCGGGAAGCCGTTACGAGCCCTAGAAGCGAAGGAGGAAGACGCGTCTGCGAGGAGATCGCCCCAAGGCCCTTCCCTAGGGAAAGAAGGGAACGCGACGGAGACGAGGCGCCGAACAGGACCGTCCAGTTCAATCCACACGGAGGATCAAGAGAGGACGACGAGGAGGCCGCCGATATTGGTGGAGGTCGCGGAAGTCGCCGGAGGGTCTTCCCGGTGAGGAGAAGCGGCGGGCGGCGCGGTTTGGGAGGAGAGAGGAGATCAAATGAGGAGAGAGGGAGGCGGAGAGGTAAGTTATAAGCAGTTCCGCGCGGTTAGGCCCTGTCGGACGGCGTCCGACGGTGACCGGACGGCGTCCGACAGCAAGGGTGCAGCGCTCAGTGGACCTCGTCGGACGGGGTCGTGGAGAGGCCAGACGGTGTCCGACAGCAGCAGTGCGGCTCGAATCGACCTTTATCGGACGGCGTCCGGTGGTTACCTGACGGCGTCCGATAGTACGACTTCAGCTCACACCATACTCTGTCGGACGGCGTCCGAGACTTGCCAGACGGCGTCCGATGGAAATAAATTTCGCAGCTGCCAGCTCTTCTGACCAGTGGGCCCCACCAATGCGAGAATTTTTATAAAAATAATGTTTTGAAGTGATGAACTCGATTTTTGCTCAAAATTCAAAGGAAGATTCAAATGTGAGCAATTTGAAGTGATTTTTAAATTTTTAATTTTTGAAGAGATAAGATTATAATATGACAAATGAAATCAAGTCAAATTCAAAAACCCAAATTTTGATCTTAGAGATCAACAAAATGTGTGAACCCAAATTTTGCCTTGATTTCTCATATAGGCATGAAAATCGAGCATAGGGGTTCACTTTAGAGTTTAAGCACATGTTTTTGAATTTTGGCTTCTTTTCAAATATTTTCAATAATTTTGATGCCATATGATTTTCAAGAGAAGAAATATGCATATGGAGCAAATTTTTCAAAGAGGGATAAGATTTTCAAAATTAAAAGTTTGAAGTGATAAGATGATAAGGATAGTCTATTAAGTTCAAATTTGTTTTGGCTTGAAATATAGGACAAGAATGTGCTAACCCAAAATCAAATTTATCTTTTCACCACTAGAGGGAGTTTTGAGATCATGAGTTGAAACTAAAGTCCCCCTAAATGTGACAGGGGTAAAAAGCAAACGGAAAAATTCAAATAAGACCCAAAAATCACAAAAACCAATCAACACGCATTTGATCTATCTAGTATGTTGAGTTCATTCCTTAATTTGCAAAACCGTGCCTCATCCAAAGGTTTGGTGAAAATATCCGCCAATTGGTCTTCCGTTCGCACGTAGGCAAGCACAACATCACCCTTTGCAACATGGTCACGAATAAAGTGATGTCGGATGTCGATGTGCTTTGTACGGGAATGTTGGACCGGATTGTTGGTTATTTTCACCGCACTTTCATTATCACATAGAAGTGGCACTTTTTCAAATTTTAGCCCAAAGTCACTAAGCATCCGTGTCATGTATAAGAGTTGAGCACAACAACTCCCCGCCGCTACATATTCGCTCATGTAGATAGCGCCACGGAGTTTTACTTCCTCGAAGTCCATGACACGAGTGAGCGTCCTAGCAAGTGACAACCCCCCGAGGTGCTTTTGCGATCAATTTTGCAACCGGCATAATCCGAATCGGAATAGCCAAGAAGCTCAACACGCACTCCCTTGGGGTACCAAAGTCCTAGGCTAGTAGTGATTTTTAGATATCTCAAAATGCGTTTTACAGCGATAAGATGCACTTCTTTAGGGGATGCTTAAAAACGAGCACACATGCACACACTAAACATAATATCGGGTCGAGAAGCGGTAAGATAGAGAAGCGAACCGATCATGGAGCGATAAAGCTTTTGGTCCACGGGCTTTCCATCTTCATTCAAGTCAAGATGCCCATTAGTGGCCATTGGTGTTTTGATCGATTTGCAATCGTCCATTGAAAACCGCTTGAGAATGTCCTTTGTATATTTCTCTTGACAAATGAAGATCCCTTCCCGAAGTTGCTTGATTTGAAATCCAAGGAAAAAAGTGAGCTCTCCAATCATTGACATTTCGAATTCCTTGGACATCATTTCACCAAAGTCCTTGCATTTAGATTTGTTAGTGCATCCAAAAATAATATCATCCACATATATTTGACAAATAAATAAGTCATTTTCAATGGGCTTTAGAAACAATGTGGAATCAATCGCACCGGTTTTAAATCCCTTTTCTAAGAGAAAGTCCCTAAGACGCTCATACCATGCTCTAGGAGCTTGCTTGAAACCGTATAGCGCCTTAGTGAGCTTGTAGACATAGTTTGGGTGTTTGAGGTTTTCAAAACCGGGCGGTTGCTCGACATAAACAAGTTCATCAATAAAACCATTTAGAAAAGCACTCTTAACATCCATTTGAAAGAGAGTTATGTTATAGAGAGAAGCGAATGCCAAGAGTAACCGTATAGCTTCAAGTCGAGCAACGGGGGCGTAGGTTTCTCCATAGTCAAGTCCTTCGATTTGTGTGAAACCTTGCGCCACCAATCTTGCTTTGTTTCGTACCACTTGACCGTTCTCATCTTATTTGTTGCGGAAGACCCATTTGGTTCCAATGACATTGTGGTCCTTTGGTCTTTCCATAAGTTCCCAAACTTCATTGCGGGTGAAGTTATTCAATTCTTCATGCATGGCGTTTACCCAATCCACATCCGCCAATGCCTCATCAATGGTCCTAGGCTCAACAATAGACACAAAGGTGTGATGCTCACAATAATTAGCGATATGAGAACGGGTTCTTACGCCTTGATTGAGATTGCCAATGACTTGATCTAGGGGATGATCCTTGGAGAGAGTGCGGTGTTGTTGGACGGGTACTTGTAGATCAACGCCTCCCCCTTGAGCTTGATCAACTTCAAAATTCGCATCTCCGTCCACCGCTTGATCTTGAGTTGTTGGAGAGGTGTCTTGAACTTGATCATCGATGGAGGTGGTGGGGTGATTACTTCATCTTTGGTGCCTCCGTGAGGGTCGAATTTCCCCAACTCCATAGCATCATGCGGTGGCTCATCACCTACATTTCTTGTCAAATCTTGCTCATTTTGCGAGCCATTAGTTTCATCAAACTTGACATCATAGGCCTCCTCAACGAGCCCGGTAGAATTATTAAAGACTCGAAAAGCTTTTGAGCGAGAGGAGTACCCTAACATAATACCAACGTCACACCTCTTTTGGAACTTACCCAAATGAGTCCTTTTCTTATAGATGTATACCTTGCAACCGAAGACTCGAAAGTAAGAAATGTTTGGCATTCGTCCCACTAGTAGTTCATATGAGGTCTTGTGAAGGAGTCGGTGGAGGTAGAGACGGTTGATGGCATGGCACGCCGTGTTGATGGCTTCCGTCCAAAAGGCATGCGGCGTGTTGTACTCGTCAAGCATTGATCTTACCATCTCTATCAAAGTACGGTTCTTCCTCTCCACTACTCCATTTTGTTGGGGAGTGTATGCCGCCGAGAATTCATGCTTGACACCTAACTCATCACAAAATTCTTCCACATTTGTGTTAGTAAATTCGGTGCCATTATCACTCCTCACCTTTTTAATAAAAGAGTCAAATTCCTTTTGAGCTTTCAAAACAAATCTTTTAAACACATCACCGGCAAGAGACTTATTTGCAAGGAAAAATACCCAAGTGAATCGAGAGAAATCATCGACAATCACATGACAATAAGAATTACCGCCTATGCTCGCATAGGTGGTTGGGCCAAATAAATCCATATGCAAAAGTTCAAGTGGTCGGGATGTAGACATGAATGTCTTAGTCGGATGAGAATTAGCCACTTGCTTACCGGCTTGGCATGAGCTACATAAACGATTTTTCTCGAATTTGACATCCTTCACTCCAACAACCAAGTTGTCTTTAAAAACCTTTTTCAAAGTACCCATTCCAACATGTCCAAGACGTCTATGCTACAACCAACCAAGAGTGGTTTGAGCGATAAGACAAGTCTTGATTTGATAAGTTTCACGGTTTGAAAAATCAACCAAATATAAGTTTTGAAACCGGGTGCCTTCAAATGCAACACTTTGATCCTTAGTGGAAACAACACGAACTCCGTTGATCGAGAAGAAGCAATCAAAACCTAAATCGCACACTTGAGCAACGGAGAGGAGATTAAAGTTGCAAGCTTCCACCAAGAGCACATTAGAGATGGATAGGTCATTTGATATTGCAATTTTACCTATACCCTTTACCTTTCGTTTGGAGTTATCTCCAAATGTGATCTTGTGTTCGGGGTCCTTCTTCTCCTCTAGTGAGGTGAACATACTTGAGCTACCGGTCATGTGTTGAGTGCAACCGCTATCGAATATCCAATGCCGGCCGCCGCTCTTGTAGTTCACCTACACATACAATTTCAAGCTTGTTTTAGGTACCCAAGACTTCATCTTGGGTCCTTTGAGTTAGTCATCAAACATTTGGGCACCCAAATAGCTTTTACATTCTTCTTATCATTTGGTGCACCAACATACTTAGCATAAGTAGAGCCATTTTTCCTCATAAGCATGTAGCTAGCATCAAGCACTTGAGTTTTAGACATGAATTGAGATGTTTTACCAAGAGAACAAGCAATGGCTTTATGTTTTTCATTTTTACATATGTGGCAACGGGTCCCTCCCTTAACAAAAGTTAGTTTGGGCTTACCCCAACCGCCCTTGGGCAAATCCCCGGGTTGAAATCCCAAACCATGCTTATCCAAGATATACCTTTGCTCCCGAAGCACCTTGTCAAGAGAGTTGTTCCCCACAAGCAATTTAGCCAAGCTAGAGTCTAGTTGCTCAATTCTATCCTTAAGAAGCAAATTTTCCTTAACTAGCTCATTAGCACATTTAGCAACACCACAAGTGCCAATTGAACAAGCATTTTCATTTGGAAAAGTAGCACAAGTGGGTGAAGATGAGCTAGCATTGGGTGTGATCGTGGGTGACAAGCTAAAGGATGTGTCATGAGATAAGCTAAGTGAACCATCTATAGTGTCAATCAAATCACAAGTCACACCAACATTGCATTTTTCAATTGAGCAATCAAGCGGAGTTTCAATATTAACATTAGAGCTAGCAAGTTTGTTTTCTAAAATTTCAACTTGCAAATTTAGAGCTTCATAATCATCTTCTAGAGTCTCATGTTTTTCAAGCAAATTTTCAAATTCATTCGCAAGTTCTTTATGCACTTTCACTAGCTTTTTCCTCTTAGACTTTTCCTTCTCTAGAGCATTATTCAAATCATCAATTAAAAGCTTAAGCTCACTTTTAGAGAGGTGCACATGTGTTACCTTCTCCTCGAGTGCAATAAGACACATGGGAGGTGAGGGGTTGTCAATGGCGACTCCGGACACCTTAGTGTTTTCAATGTCGGAGGAGTCCGCCCAAAAGCCCTCATCATCGGTGATCCATTCCCCAATCACCTCTTCTTGTACATTGGCGGTGAGACAAAGCTTTTGCTTGGGAAGAGCCGGAGGAGCATTTTCTTTAATCGCAAGTCCGGCTAGTCCATGAGCTCTAGTGTCTTCTTCTTCGGAGGATGATTGCGAGGACGATGAGCTTGAGCTATCTTCCTTCTTGGTCTTTTGTCCGGCAAGAGCCTTCTTCTTCTCCTTTGATTTGTGTTCGCTCTTGCGGTAGTGACGGTACTTTTTCTTGTCATCATCCACATCTTCTTCTTGATTCCTCGCCTTGTGCTTGTTCTTTTGTTTCTTGGACAATCCGCGCAAGTGACCCTTTTCTCCACATTCGTAGTAACGCATCTCGGAGATAGGTCTTCGCCTTGAAGAGGATGATACGCCATGAAGCTCATCTTCTTGATCAACTTTCTTGACCGCTTGACAAGGAGGGCCAATTCTTCAATCTCGGAATTGCATCATCGAGTCATCATCATCTTCTTCAACTTCGATCTTTTCTTTCCGCTTTTGGCTTTGGCGGAAGAGCAATTGACTTCTTGTTGAGCGGAGACTCTTCACTTTCAAGAAGCCGCATCTCGTAAGAGTTGAGTTGCCCGAGGAGCTTTGTCGGTGTCATCTTCTTGAGCTTTGACTTGGATGCTCGAATCAAAGTCACAAGTGGATTGAAGCTAAAAGGCACAACATCGAGCATCTTCCGACAAATGTCAATGTCTTCCAAGACCTTCTTCTCCGAACATCCGGCAATTTCATTGACGATGGGGTTCAACCTAAGAAACATTTCATTAACACTTTCATTAGGAAGCATCTTGAATTGATCAAATCTTTTTCTAGCACGAGATAGCTTCTCCTCAAGCATCTCGGCACTACCAACATGAATTTCTCTAAGATGCTTCCAAATGTCATAAGCTTTAGAGAGATTGCCAATGCTATCAAAAACTTCGGAAGACACACTAGAGAGTAAAGCATTTCTAGCAATGGCATTAAAGCGTTTGTACTTAGCATGAACTTCATCAAGAGCAATTGTTCCGGCCGGAGGGTCCGGATAGCCGGTCTCACAAGCGACCCACACATCATAGCTAAGCGCCTCTAAGTAACATTGCATCCTAATTCTCCAATAGTTGTAGTTTGTTCCATCGAAAATAGGAGCTTTTCCAATTTCTATCCTAGGCCCCTCTTGAGCCATCTCTTAGCGGTTAAGCTAATACCGGAGAACCTAGACGCTCTGATACCACTTGGAAGAGGATCTAAGGCCTAGAGGGGGTGAATAGGCAATTTTAAAACTTTTTTTTAATTATTCTTGAATTAACATCATATTAATAGTTACCCAATCCTAGTTGCAATTAACAAGTAAGCGGAAGCGACAAGCAATTACGAGGCAACTAAGACAAGGCATACAAATTAACACAAACAATGCGATAAGAGTAAGTGCGGGAAATAGATGAGAGAGTGACACGGTGTTTGTTTGACCGAAGTTCGGAGCCGCAACTCCTACTCTCCGTTGAGGCTACCCCTTGCGCACAAGGACCGGCTCGCTCTCAAGCCTCACACCTCACTTACTCCCGGTAGTCGTTCCGCCACTCCGGCGAGGTAGACTCCGTCACCCGTACACCGACTCGAGAGTAGCCACACGCCAAGGCCTACTCTCAAGCCCACGCCTCCACGAAGGATGTCTTCAAAAGTAACAAGCCCGAAACGCCCCGATCATGCCGGATCGAAGGACTTCCTTGAAGCTCGGTATTGGGGTTTGATGGATTGTGGCTTTGATGATCTTGTGGGTGGAGGAATGGCTCTAGAACACCTAATTGATGAGCTATGAATGTGGTAGGTGAAGTGGAGCAGCAAACCTCAAAGTAGCCAGCCACTAGGTAGGTATTTATAGCCCCTAGAGCAAAACTAGCCGTTGCCCCTTGGAAGAGGACAAAAAGACTAGCCATTAGCCTCTACCGGACGCCGTCCGACAGCGGCAACTGCTCACAAAAAGCGTGTGACCGGACGCCGTCCGATAAGGACCGGACGCCGTCCGACAGAGCAGAAGCAAAGGACCGGACGCCCACCCAGACGCCGTCCGACCAGAAAGTGCCTCGGATTTTAACTTGACCGGACGCCGTCCGATAACGACCGGACGCCGTCCGACAGAGAATATTGATTTGGTATTTGGCTGGTCGGACGCCGTCTAGCTTTTCCAGACGCCGTCCGACAGAAGGGAATTTCCGAGCTGAAATTTGTGGGGGAATTTGGGTGGGTTTCTCTCTCTCTAGAAATCTCACAAAGGGATATTTGGGTATTTTTAGAAGTGGTGTACTACGGAAACCGAAGTTTTAGAATTCAAAGATCCGGCATAGTCCGAGATATTCGAACCCTTTTGAAATCCGACGAAAAATGAAAATAAACCTAACTACTCCTAATCTATACGTGACCTCTTCTCTCGCTTCGGTCACGCGACTTCAGATCTTGGAGCAACTCGTAAAATTGTCGACGCTTCAAATTAGGGTTTATGAAAAATCGCGAGTCTTCGCTAGGGTTCCAGAAGTCCAAAACCCCTAGCACTTAATATTTATTTATTTTGTCATCAATGCCACTAATAGAAATTAGGGCTCAACGATGCTCACAGTGCCGACACCGGGAGTGGGGACATCATCGGGGCCTAGATTCGGCCTTCGTCTCTCCCGGATCGGCGGTTTGTGCAACCACTTCTTTTCAAATTTGTTGAGACCTACCCGAGCTACAGTCCGTCGATAAAGGCAGCGATCGCGCTGTCTGAGGTCACCGAGGTCTCACTACTTCATCCAGGCTCCAGGGGTGGAGACGTTTCCGGCATGTCTGCCGATATGTCTTCGTCTATCTCTCCGGCGATGGTGGTCGTCACGGCGTGGGACAGAGGATTAGTTTGGCCAGTTGGGCCCTTCTTGTGCTTCATTGTAACTTTCTTTGCGGAGGACCCCTCTGTACTTTGTTGGGTATTTTACCCCGTTAATGAATTGTCCCTTCTCAAAAAAAAAAAAATGCCTTTTCTATTCTCCTCTATTCCTCTTATAACCAGCTACAGACTGCACGCACACCTCCTGAAGACTTGCCAGCAAACTAACAAACTAATTAACACAATAAACTAACAAACTCACAACTCAAACTTTAAATTAGAAAATGCCTAAAACGTTAACTTGTGATACGGATGGGGTAACTAGAGCCATAGTGTATATGGCGAGTTAACTCGAAAACTGAAAGTTGAACATAGATCAATCCCCATCCCCAAAGTCTTCAGCAGTAATCTATTTAAAAAGAGAGAGACATGCATGACTGATTAATTAACCCTAGACATGCAAGCAATCATGGAGATCGAGCTAGCTAATTTTCTTCCGAAACGGAAGCTCGACCGTGGTGAAAGAGTACGCAAAGCCGTCCCAGCTTTCCTCTTTGGAAGTATATAGAGAGAGAGAGATCGACGGCAATTAGCTAGCTAGCTAGCTAATCTCGAAAAGATCTGGAGCGCGACGTGCAGGAAAGAGATTGAAGCTAGCTAATCAGCTAGCTAGCGGTGAGAAGATAGCATAATCTTTGATCAAATAATCATTGGTCCATGTGATCGATCGCTGTGCGCGCGGAGGCAGCAGGGAAGCAGCAGCTAATTAATTAAGCTATTTATATATATACACTACAGGATCAGTTTATATGGACGGCCAAAAAGTAATGCTGGCGGCCACAAAAGCAGCCGAGAAATCCATAATCTATATCGGCGGTATAAAACAGGGCCGCCGACATAGACACTAGATGGCCCGCCCGCGAGGATACGCGAGGTTTTCCCCTTACTCTATCTCGGAGGCATACTCTCGGCCGCTGACATAGCCACCCTACCACCCCGCCCAGGCGGAAAATTTGAAAAATTCCCCCTTCCGCCACTTCATATATGTCGGCGGCCTAAACCATACCGTCGATAAAGATCCTTCCCAGTAACGGCAGCCTGACGGCCTTAATGGCGACATCCCAAGGTAGTCCCACATGGCAGAGGAGGCACGTCTATGCAATGTGGGCCCACAGTATATAACATCACTGTTCATGCTTGTGCCTCAGCGTGGTGTTTCTATGCATGCATGGCGATTGATTTCACCGGCCAATTGCTGATAGTACTGTGCATCGATCTGAAAGATCGCCTCTGATCTAGCTCCCATGGATGATGGATCGATCTCTCTTTTCTGTCACCGCCGGTTCTCTTCTGAAGCCCCGTGCTTGATCTGGAGCAAGACATGGATTTTGACTCTGGTGAAACACGAGTCGATCTTGTTCATTTGGTTATTTTTTTAATTTTTTTTTATTTGGTTTGGATATGGTCAAGCTTTTTGTTCGTCCATGAATATGAAGCGCCCATTCCCTCGTCCCCCTCTTTGTTTTTTTTTCCTGTTCGCTTCATGGTGACAATTAATGATCCTGGTGTTTTGTTGATGTAAATCCGATTTTGTTGATGTAAATCAAGAGCATTTAATTAAACGGCATATCTTCTCTTGTCATTGTAATTTCGAGAAGCCCAAATGGGATTTTTTTTTCTCTTGTCATTGTAATTTCAAAAAGTCTAAGGCCTTATTTGTTTGAGCTTCTAGCTAGTCTTTAGCCTTAGAAGTCAGAAGCTCAAACAAACAGCCAGCTTTTGGAACCCCCTTCAAACAAACCAAAAGCCACTAAAAGCCCAATTTGTACTGTGATATGAGCTTTTTCCAGAAGCTAGTTTTTTGTGGCTTTTCCCAGAAGCAGCTTTTAGAGAAGCTGCAGCTCAAGCAAACAGGGCCTAAATCTCAATTTGGTTGTGAATCCAAAGTATTCGGTTTGGTTTGTACAATCTTTTTCGCTTTTGTGGTTTTAAGAGAGATGTTAGGTTTTGTGTTGAATATGTGTACAAGTAGGTTACATGTACTCTATGTTATAATACGTATGGTTGGTTTAGAGTTGAAGTCGGACTCTATCCAGGCCCCCACTATATAAAGTGAGGCAGACCTATTGTAACCAAAGACAACAACTGCATAATAGTAGCATGTGTCTGAGAGGTCAGCGGCTAGCATGTGTTTATGACCTGGGCAACCGGTATGCTACGGTATTATGGTTTGGGGAGAAACACCCATAATCAGAGACCAGCAGATGTAGGCGAAAGCTAAACTGTTTTACCAAACATCGTGTCTCCTGGTGTCGTTTGTGATCTTGTGTTGGCGTAAATTCTAACAAGTGGTATTAGAACCATGGTCAGTATCTCAGAACGTCTCCAGGAGATTGCACGATGTATGACAGATGGTTCGATGTGTGATAGGAGAGATTGTTGTGTTTAGTCCTACATCGGATATTGGTGATGGGGTAGCACAACTTAAAAGGTGGAGGCACCCCTTTCCTACCAGACTAGTTTTTTTGGGCTGAGTTAAGCCATGACTTGGGTTGCGCTTCTAGTTGGGCTAATAGATGTGGGAACCTGAGCTCGAGACCGGGTGTTAGTCTTGGGGGGAGCCGAATCGCTGTGGTCCATGAGATGGATCAGATCACAGCGGGCTCTAACAAGAGACTAGACAACGTAGGTGGTCGGCCAGTGGCAATTAATGCTACATCGGCCATCCATCGAGATGAATTGGATAGAGGGATACAGTAGAAAAAAGATGAGAGAGAGAGATCTTTGTTAGATATATTTGACTCTTTCTCCAATTCTACGCACCACAAGTTTATTATCTTATTTACCAGACTTCATGAATCCTAACTAGCTCAAACTATCTAGAACCTTCCAAAAGCCAAGTTCACCATTAATCCAATTGCTAGAACAAATCCAAAACATTCTAAATGCCGATTTCATCATTAATCCGATTTATAGAACAATCGGGTTTTTGGTCATTTTTGGATGCCAACAAATCTATAATTGACGGTTGGGAATTTGGGATGGCCTTGACAGTCCTCTTTTCCTTAGAACCACTTAAGACAAAGGATACTTGTCCGACTTTGAAATATATATATCTTTGACAGCTACTACGTACTATAAAATAATACTAAAATTACGATATTACTAAAATATGCTTCGTTATTTGCAATTTTTGTCCTTAAAGATAGAGATCAATGTACTTTCAAGCGCCGCTATAATAGGCAGTAATAATAGGCAACCCTGGTGTTATAATAGGCAGTGTTGATTAAGAGCTGAAGTCGGACTTTAACCAGACCACCATTATATAAAGGGAATACAACCCTGGTGTAACTACGTCAACGACTTCATAATAGTAGCATAGGCAACAGGAGGTCAGCGGTCGGCATGTGGTCATGACCAGGGCGTTGTTCGTTTCGGCGACGCGCGTTGTCGCCAGCCGCGCGTTCAAACAACGCGGACGCAACGCAACGAAACGCGCGTTGACGCGGAAACAAACGAGGCCCAGGTCAATCGGTGTGCTGCATTATTATGGTTTGGAGAGGAACACCCATAATCAAAATCCTGCAGATGTAGACGAAAACTGAACTGCGTTAACAAACATCGTGTCTGTTGTTGTCGTTCGTGATTTTGCATAGACGTATATCCTAACATACTACGTACTATTTTTTTTTTTTTGCAGAAGGGGGAGGAACCCGATTTCCATTACCACAGAAATAACGGAAACAATGTCCTTACTCATACTACGTACTATAAATTACTACTAAAATATGCTTCGTTCTTTGTATTTATGTCCTTAAAGACAGAGATCAACGTACTTTACGCCGCTACACGCGATTAATTAATTCATCCATAAGTTAAAAAAAAAAACTGGCTTCTATTATGCATAGAACTAATTTCTGTCAAAATCCAAATATTTTTACCGGACGCAAATTGAGACAAGATAACCATCATGGGTAAATTTATACGGATATTGTTCTGCTAAGGTGATGATTAGCTAGCAGAACACAACTCATATGTGTCTAACCATCGTTTCCCAACTCAACTAGAGCCAACTCTGCCTGGTCCCATATCATGGGTCAGAACACCGGTTACTTCTCCGATGAGACTTCGAATCCCATATAATAATTTGCTGAGGTCGATCCGGTTAATTTTATCACAGTTTCTTTAAGAAAATACTCCGTATATCACAGGTTTTATCACACTCAAAAACACACGAACGAGAGAGAGAGTGTGAGAGAGACGCATGCAGAAGATAAGAACACGGCCCGACAATGGCGGAGCACGCCCACGCGGCCCTGCCCAGCCCGCCACCCTCCTCTACCGACACGGGGCCACACGAGGCCACAACCCATCCGGCCCACAAAAAATCCCGCAAAGGAAAAAGAAAATCTCCCGCGCGAGCGAGGAGGGAGGGGAGCCCGGGCCCACACATATTCCCCCACTCGGGCCCACCGCCCGCCCGACGGCGACGCGGCGCGCGCGGCAGCTGCCGAGCCCCTATGGCGGGCCGTCCCACTCCGGCCCACCGAGGATCGGCGGGAGGCCGACACGTGGCCTCCGGCGCGGGTGGGTGTGGACGCCGTAAATGGGCCGCCGCGGTGGTTGGCACGTGGGGAGGGAGGCCCGGGGAATCTGCGGAGCCCACCGTCAGTGAGGGAGCAAGCGCGGGTGGTTTCGGGGTGACGTGTCAGCGCCACAGCCACAGCCCCATGCCATGCCGTGCGCCCGGGCGTGCTTGCAGCGTACGTCCTGCTAGATTTTTTTTTTTTGGTTAAACGCATCAAAGTTAGGGTCAAAATCATTTTGGTAGCCATGCACTTGTGTCAAGATTTGTTTTAGATCATTTTGAAGCCCATGCATTTTTTGGACGTGAAAAGAAGAGCCAGGGTTTTTTTTTAAAAGAAGGTTGAGGTAAATTGTTGCGTAGTGAACAAGCTAGATTCACATTATATGCCAGCATTTTGTGAGATGAAAAACACTGCCGGAACACATCAATAAAAATTGAGGGGCCTAAATGTTGTAGTCAACCAAGAAAACCAACGAAATTACGTTAATTTTATCGGCATTACCCTGATTTTCGTCGGTATCAAGTCGACAAAATCACACTGGATTCTTGTAGCGCCTATTAGCTACCGTTCCAACCTATTAGGCCACAGGAAGGAAGCGCCACGCTGGCGATGCGGAAGCGTGCTACGCTAGAACTACATGCCAACATTAATTACGAGCCGGTGTCACCGCCACATCGTTTGTTTGTTGGTTCGACCGGAGCGTAGATTAACTACGCTAATATGAGGAGTAGCATAGCGTGTACACACACATATATATAATGGAATGGGACTCCATGGAGTCAGTGCTCCATTCCTTGTTGCCGTTCGATTCATCAAGATTCGTGCTAATAAAGTAAATACATGCACAACAACATTGTCATTTACAATTCAAAGGTGTGAATGCAATAACTGCACAATTAATTATTTCCAAACTAGGTACGGAGCATGGACTCCATGAAGTGTGTGTGTGTGTGTGTGTGTGTGTGTGTTGGTGTTGGTGTGAGCATAACAAATTATGGGACATAATGTAACCAAGGTTAATGAACACTATTAAATTTAATTGTTTTTGAAAAAATAACTAATAAAATTTTCAAGGTGAAAAATTTCACCGATGTGATTTTTTAAAGCACATTAAACAAGATGATTGTTGTATATATTCAAGCCACAACAAATCAAAGCTAACATACATAACAACTACAAACTTTATGTCACCATTGTAAAAAAAGTATATACATTGTTAATTATTGTTACAACATCGTGATAGCCACACCAACAAATTTGATAGAGACATCAGTACACAAGTCAATAGAGAATAAATTAACCTGGTAGCACAACACTATAACAAGGCGATAGGAAGGGAATCGGTCGAATAAATGAGAAAAGTGGCAAAAAAGACAATAATATGTAGGGGAGTGTGCCTTCTTGTGGCCGTCGAGACATAACGTAGTCTATCGACAGGTCTTAGATGGTTGTCGATACTAGTTTCGGCACTCAAGATTGTTTCTGTTTCCTATAGTGGAAAGAGATCGAAGTTATGTGTGGTTCAAACTTGAGAGAAACTAAATATCAAGAAATTAGATGTGTAAATTATTTGTGTGATGGAAGAATTTTAGAAAAAAAATGCATGTGCATCACTTAAAGAGATAATGCCCACCTATTTTTTTCGCATGCTATTGTGTAGAGGGTCCCCCGTTTTGATTCCTCCTCCATTCTTGACCTGTTATAGCATAGCTTTGATAGCACCCATAGTAAAGCATGCATGCCTAAAAAAGGTGTAAGGGTTAGCCTTGTAGATGGTAATGAAGCGTATTAGGGACCTGTTTGAAAACAAAGTATTTACATAGTTTCAAGGCAATAACATGGTATTTTATAATATGAGGTGTTTGGTTGCCTCTCAAAAAACTCTGTTTCGAAAACCATGGTTTTGAAAAATTAAACCATGTATTTTAAAGTATTTTATAATATGAGGTGTTTGGTTGCCTCTCAAAAAACTCTGTTTCGAAAACCGTGGTTTTGGCAAATTAAACCATGGTATTTTAAATAAAATACCAGTCTAAGCTAAAGTTTTTATTTCTCTTCTTAATTTAGCCATGGTCAATACTTTGGTAAAAAGCCATGCGACCAAAAACAGTTGGTAGTAAAACAATGGTATTCTTGATAAAATAACTGGGAAGCCATGGTATTAATTGTAAAACCATGATTTTCAAAAACTATGCTTCCAAACAGAGTCTAACTTGTTTCTTGCAAGTCAACTAATATATCTAGAGATGGTTTTTACTATGGCATGCTACAATTATAAGGAAAAAATTCTTTTTATTAATTGTTTGCCATATGGTAAAAAAATAATAGCCACACAATATTAAACATCAAGCGGTTTATGTGTATAGCACTTGGAGTAAGCTACCTATGAAAGCAGTGACCAGAAAATGCTCTTAGAGCTACATGATATATACAAGTGTATTATTGGCATAAAGAAACATTTATATGAAAGAGCTACTGTAGATGCAAATATATAGCTAGCTAGGCATCATATATTTGAACAATTTTTGTAACTGTATTAGCAAATGGCACTGTTAACACAATTTACATATCACGGTTCATTTATTCTATCTTTAGTACTTTTAATAATATATTGAAAAGTACTGGTCATATGTTCCTCATATATTTGTGGCGTAAGGCATGAATAATAAACATAAGCATATAATAATTAATAAATCCTTCTAATTACTTAGGAAACTATGTTTCGTTTCATGTAGCCTAAAATAAATAACGATGTGTAATTAAAGTACATTCCATCATTTTCATCGTGGAGCATATACCCTTCTCACTTCCATTGCATTTGCACGCTTGTTTCTTTTTTGAAGGCAACGTCACATCTAGCTAGTCCAATAATTAAGTTCGTCAAATTGAAGAATATATTGTAAAAATGTTCTTGCAACAACACACACACGTGTGTGTGTGTGGTTGTGATAAACATGTTATGCCATCAAAGTTTAGGCGTATACAAGCACAAATATGGGGATAGAAATTGTAATTCAATTTATTTTTCTAATCATTACTTTGGGAATAATTAAGCTATATAGCCAGCTAGCTAGTGATAGATGTACCCCATAACGAGAACTCCAGTACATAATACTATGTGCTTCTTTGTTATGTAGTAGTATTTGTTAACAACTCACTTTAATTAGATACGGGGATTAATCTATCCCGTATGTGTACTCCCTCTAGTGGCAAGTACATGTCATTTTGACATTGTGACCGCCTGACCGGAGGGGGTACTACATATATATGTTTTGGAAATTGCTATTCAACAATCGATTGAAATTTACCTTTATTTTCAGTCGATCCTCCTCCTCCCCTTCGGTGACCTCCTTCCCTCCGTCTTCCTCCCCTCCGGCGACCTCCTCTTCTCCCGCCGCCGCGCCGCCGCCGCGCCGCCATGGATCCCGGTTAGGGTTTAGGTGGGGTTCGGGTTAGGGTACATTGGGGTGCCGCCAGCTTAGAGGATGGCGGTGCGGCGGCCGGCGGCGGTTGGTAGATGGAGTGAGGCGGCGGCCAGTGGAGCCGGGACGTGGAAGGCAAATTGAGGCGGCGGCGGCGGCGAGGTGAGACGACGGCCGGGTTAGGGTGGGCGGGAATTAGCGTCATGCGGAGGTGGCTGGGTGGCGGGCGCTAAGGCGCCGCCAGCGCCACCAAGGCGGCATGTGAGGCGGGAGGAGGAGGAGGCGAGAGCGAGCGCATGGCGAGTCGGGGTCGAGGCAGGAGGGGAGGAGAAGGGGAAAGTAAGAGAGAGAGTGGGGGGCGCGGGTTGATCTGGACCATTGGATTGAGATCCAACGGTCCAAAAAATCGACTGAAGGTTAAAAAAAAACAGACAACTGTGCAATAGACAGTCCCATATGTTTTTGTAACGGAAGGGAGTGCCATATATGTATATATGGTTGATAATTCCTTTTTCAGTTGATTGGTCTATATTTCAACACAGCTCAAATCTTCTCTTGTATATATAAAAATATGCACTTCGCTACGGTGATGGAAACATATATACTCATGGACTAAGACTAACCTCGTAGGGTAACATCATGCATAGGAAGATGATGATTGTGCTTTCCTTTTAACAATGACACTAAACAAGTGTGACGACTCTGGTTTTTGGTGAAAGTGACATGATTCTGGTGAGCATGTTGCTTAAATACTAGAATACAATATTTTCTGGAACTGATCAATTTGTTCCTTCTACATACGCACATATATTCTTCACTATGTAGCTAGACGTCACATATACATACCAAATCTTGGATTGTTTGTCCAATATCAATGCCCTGGCTGATCATCATACATGGAACACACTACAGGAATCGGGATGTGTTGGCCAGCCGACAACACAGTTATGTCGACGACACAGACATTTTTTGCCGGCTCTAAAATTTAAATTTTTGGACGCGCGCAGATGGAAGCACGGCATATGTCGGCGGTTGTTTTAGGGCCGACGGCACCGCTGGCCCTGCCGTATGTTTGTCGTCGGTTTCGTCTTAGGCCGCTGACATTTACTGTCGTCGGTTTGTGCCGCCGACACAGATATTTCGATCGCCGACACAGTTCTCATTTCTTGTAGTGACACATATATGATATAATTGATCGAAACCAAAGCAGCGTACCGGATGATCAAAATACAATGCCAACCAACCTGTCCTTCACAATTGTTCTTGATGTGCTGACAATGAATATATGCTATCCTCTATTCCTTTGGAATAACAATATCAATCCCAAGACTAAGACAGTTGGTTTGGATTCCTGAGTTTTCAATCGCTTTACCCCCAAAGACAGAGCATCTTGCTAACTCCCAATCACATATATACACAACATCAAAAACAGGCCTGCCATGGATGCATGCTACCTTAATTAGCAGTAACAGTAATATAATATACATACATGCATGTGAAGTTGACCAATTTCATGCACGCACATGTACAAATTAACCATAAACGTCCTACTTTTTTTTATTTAAAACAAGACCTAACAAATTGACAGGAGCTAAGAAGGAAAGAAAAAGAAACAGTACATCAGCAAATATAAAAGAGATCCCAAAGACCAGATAAATAAAGCTCTGACCTAGAGACCCGGACGTGGACATTTTCATGGTTCTTCTTCTGACACACGCACGCATGTGTACACTTGCATGGTCAGTCAGGCCAGGAGCTCAGTGTCAGTGTGGCAGTGTTCATATATCTACGCATGCACACATATACATGCATATAGAGAGTGTGTAGAGAGAGAAAGAGACATTGCTATCCTTCTCTCACCATATCTATCTCAGTTTTTGTGCCCTATGACCAGCAGCCCTCGTGTGGCAATAGTACATGTACACCCACATATCCCCATCCAACTCATCTCACACCTTTCTTTCCAATCTCTTTCTAAGCTTCCCCTTGAATATCACTCTCCCCTCCCCTTCTCTCTCCACTGGTCTTGTGCATGTGGCTCTGCAGCAACTGCAAATTAACAATGGTGAGGAAAAAAAAACTAAGCTTGTCAGATGGCATGACCCTTCAAGCATTAGTACTTATTAGAACTATTCATGGATGTGCATATATAGGCTATCTTTGATTTGCGGTTCGGTTTGGTTGAGGCAAAAATTAAGAGCCTTTAAAAAAAACATGGAAAGACTATAAATTATAAAAAAAATATTTTTTGGATGTTTGAGAAAACCCCCCACAATGCATTGAAAAAATTGTTACAGAATGTTACACTGAATGGTCTACATAAAAATAAAATATATTTTGACAACCAAACCAAACCGTGAATTAAAAAAGACCATAGTTAAATAAAATATTTTCACATCTCAATGGTGTGTATTTTTTTGGTATGCAAGTGCAACACACCACAAAGATGCAGTGTATCGCACGAGAGCCATATCACAGAAACCATACACCTTGCGATATATGGGATGTAGGTAAAATGCGCTAGTTTGTGGCGGTACAGAACAACGACAACCCATGCCATGTCCAAGGGAAGCATTTTAATAGGCAAATTTTATTGTGATAGTGTGATACAAGCGACAATTAATCGGTGCCTAGCTAAGTTATTTTTTCATATGGATTAAAATTTGAATTTTGATAAAACTTTTTTAAAAAAAACCTAAATACATTGAAAAAAAACTTTGCCCGACAGTTGCTTTTAGTACCATTCCAACCGGCGATTTTTTATTTTTTATTTTTGTCATGATTGCTCCTCTTACCATGGCACCACGGTGCAGCACGGTATGTTGTGTTCCCTTGCCGTCTTATTTACCGTATTAGTTAGCAGATGTAAAATGTGCACACAGAGTTATTTACCATCCCGTTACTACAAGAGAAATTAATGAACTTTCCCAAGTGAAGCTGCTTGAGGTAATTTCTCAAGCAAATAGTATATATAAGAGAATGATTAATTGCTGTAATATATTAAGGGATGAAAACTTGTTCAAACATCTATCTATCTGCTAATTCACTCATGAACGTCTTTAATTAACCACTTTGTAGCAAGCACTACATAGGAAAAAAAAATCCAGCACAAACATGTGAGAGCACAATAACTCCTAGCTGTACTACACACCAGTCCTTCCAATGGCCATGTTTGCTCAAACTAGTCACCAAGGACAAAATGGTACAGCTGATTTCACACCAAGAATTCATGCTTGAAGAGAGAGAGAGAGAGAGAGAGAGAGAGAGAGAGAGAAGGGGGGGAGCTAGAGAGAGAAGATGAGAGAGAAAAAAATCTTCTGCCTAGAGATCTAGCCAGAGAGAAAATAAAAGGGGGAAGTGGGGGAAAAGGGGTGTGTGTGGGGAGGGGGGAGAGGGGAGGGGGTTGTGAGGATAATGGAAGTGGGAGGTGGGCATCCCTCCTCCACTGCCCTTTTCATCCCTCCTCTCTCTCTCTCTATCTCTTTCTCTCTCATAAAGACTTAACTGATTGGGTCTCCCTCTCCCTCTCTTCTTTTCCCTTTCAGCTGGAGGAGAGAGGAAAGATATATAGGCCGGCGTGTCTTCTGTAGAGAGCAAAAGGGAAAGAAACTTGCAGGTACTTAGCACTGACATGAGTGATCTCATGCCCTCTTGATTCTTCCTTGGCAGCAGCCTTACATCACCCTTCTTCTTCCTCCTCCTCCTGCCTCTCTCTAGGTTCTTCAGCTCCCTTTCAGTCACTGGTAGAGAGAGAGAGAGAGATCAGAGAGAGAGAGGCTTGCATGCATGGATGCAGGCAGCTCATGAGCTGCATCATCAGTTCTTCAGGGAGGTAAGGCAGGCAGCACGTAGATATGGTAGCTATATAGTTAGTTAGAGAGAGAGAGAGAGAGGGATGGAGGAGCAAGCACAATGATGTGTGTGTGCTTGTGTTGACATCTGTATCTGTATGCACATGTGCACCGCCTCTTTGTTAAATCACTTGATGAAGATGGGTACCTCCCTTTTTCTTATTTATATATCTCTGATACTGATGCCTATTCTTCCTACATCTCCCTCCTTCCCTCTCTCTCTCTCCCTCTCCATCCAACTTTCTCTCTCATCCTCTCTTCTTCTAGAGCTCAGAGATGATGCACTTGCATGCATGCACTACACTTCTAGCTCTCTCCAGCTAGTAGCTTCCTCACTGACTACACTCTCTCATGGATCCTCCAATTTCACCTCACAATTCAGTGGATGCACCGCATCCTGAAAAGATTGTCATGGTGATTGTTTTCCTTTTGGTGTTTGTATGATTTCCTTGTTCTTGATTTATTTTCTTGGTTGTTTCTTTTCTTAATTTTCAGGCAAAGGCAGAAGCTTTTGATCTTGCACTGCGTCTAGAGAGAGAAAGAGAGGAGATTGAGGGGGAAGAGAGAGGCATTTGGATCAGGGGGAGTTTTTGGCGGCGCCGGCGATCACGATGGCGGCGTACTACCACGGCGGCGCCGACACGGACATCCAGGCAGGCACCGACGGCCTGCAGACGCTGTACCTCATGAACCCGAGCTACGCCGGTTACGCCGACGCGGCGGCGGGGGCGGCGCCGGCGGCGGCCAACATGATGCTCCTCAACTCGGCGGTGAGCTCCATGACCCCGGCGTCCTTCGGCCACCACCACCCGGTGTCGCCGGCGGCGGCCGCGCAGCACTTCGTCGGCATCCCACTCCAGGCGGCGCCGCCGTCGGGGTACAACCTCTGGACGCCGGCGGCGGCCGGCGGCGGCGACATGTCGCCGCCGCAGCAGGTCTCCGGCGCGGCGGGGGTCAGTGCTGTCCTCAGCCTGTCGTCCCGCGAGCCGCCGCCGGTCACGGTGGCCGCGGTGGCGGGCGACGAGGCGAGGTACCTGGGCGCGCCAGCGGCGGCGTTGGCGCCGACGCAGGGGCACACGGTGATGAGCTCCAAGTACCTGAAGGCGGCGCAGGAGCTTCTCGACGAGGTGGTGAGCGTCAGCAAGGGCGTCGAGGACGCGAAGGCCGCGGCGAAGAGCGCCGCGGCGGTGAAGAAGAAGGAGGACTCGGAGGGCGTGTCCGGCGGCGGCACGGAGGAAGGCGGTGCGGCGAAGAGCGGCGGCGGCGCCACCGCCGCCCCGGAGATGTCGACGGCGGAGCGGCAGGAGCTGCAGATGAAGAAAGGCAAGCTGATTAACATGCTGGACGAGGTCAGTAATTAAACCAGATTAAACCCATCTACTTTTAATCCCTTCTTTTTGTTCTTTTCTGCTTAAGAAATGTGCTGCTTTTCCACTGATTTAGGCTTTTGATTTTTAAAAAAATGTTTGTTTTCCTTTTTCCCCTGGTCGATGTTTCTTAATTTCTTTTATGATGAACTTAATTTGTGTCTCTGGTGAAGACTTTAAATCTTTCTTTTCCTCAAAAAACAAAGATTTGAAATCTTTCCTCTCAATTTGGGAGGGAGAGATTGGTGATGCCTTTGCTATTTGCTTAATTGCCTCTATTAGATTTAGAATTCGGTGTTATTGATGGGATGGGAGTAAATTTGCTTTTCGGTTATCTTTGTTTTGTTGTTTCTTTTTGTGAAAGATCAGCGACACAGTTGTCGGGATAGTAGACCTCTGATTTGCTGGATATTCCCAAACTTTTTTTTTTTTGCAGCTTTCCTTTTCTAATCACTAAACATGTTTTATCACCTAGTGCCAATTATTGTCCTTCTAACCATGTGATTGGCAAGTGATTAATTAGTTTTTGATCCTTAAACACTTCATCACTACTACAATTTTTTTCAGGGTAGGGTAGGGGATCATTCACAACTACAGTTGGGGGATAGATAACAAAGAAAAGCAAGATCAGTTGTAATAGTAACCTGAAAACTATGTGGAATAAAGTGAAAGGCGATAAGAATATGTACACTGAAACTATCAATAAGTAAGTATTAACAAGCTAGTGGCTATCTTCTTCTGTCCTTTTTTTTTTGGGTGAGGAACAAGTGGCTCATTGTTAATTATTCACTGAAATTAACAAGTAATTTTTTGAGGATAAGAAGACCATGCGTGCATACAAATTGCAATTCTTTAATTTGGTCTCTCTCTGTCGATGCCACTAGAAACAATCTTAAATTCGTTGCCGGATCAAATGCATCTCTTTTTGTTTGCAACAGCCTAGCTAGTCTATATGCAGTTGCACCATTACCAAAAAAATATAATATATAGAATCAGCAACTACCGAACACTGTAGCACTATATAATATATACACAATACCACTCTATAATATATTTTTCAAAAGGGTGAAACAAATGCAATTTAATTTATCGCTTCTTTTTAGATAATGGGAGAAACTCGGGTGGGCATATGGTCGATACAAACAAGCTTAAAATCAAAGCGAAATGACAAACTTTTCCATTTTGTTGCTACCGGCTCCTTGAAATGATATAACATGTATTATCATAGATATTAAATTATGATACCACAGTGTAAAACCTAAATGCTCGATGATCCTTGTGAGTTGTGACGCCATTCTAAAACGTAGCACTGTTAAAAAAATTTTAAAAGAAAGGCTTCTCGGCTTCGATTAATCATCACAAAGACAGGCCACACAAAGGTAGTTAGTCGTGTGGTCGTGATTAGTTACCCCTAATCAGGGTCGGTGAGCTAACTAATTCGGCAGTTAATACGCGGCATGGTGAAACCTAAATGCTCTATAATACAAGTACTTTTCTTTATAGCTAGCTCCATGATACTTTGTTACGTATGCTGTTCCAAAATCAAAATCTATAGCACTGTGTAGCATTTAAAAAATTGTATTAGCTTCTCGGTTTTGGTAATCATATCACGAACACAGGCCAGATCACAAGGGTGCTTAATATATACAGTATTCTTTTTCACACAAAGACAAGAGTGCTTAACCGTGTACGTGGTTGTGATTAGCTGCCCCTAATTGGCGGGGTCAGCACGAACTTGCCCTTGCCGTGCTAATTAATCGGGCAGTTAATACTTAGCTTAGGCTTATTTAGCTAAGAAAAAAAGAACATAAACAAAGTATATATATATTGCTAGTTTTCGAACAGCACATACTCATACAGATCATTTTAAATTCAATTCAACGTTCAACTCAGTTCATCTCAACTCGCCGAGCTTATTTATTCGGCTCGGCCACGCGGGGTATGGTAATCAAGGAATTTTTTTTCCAACGGAATTTTGGGAATTCCAGATTTTTCGTCAGCAACCGAAACGAAAACGAAAATTTTGAATTCATAAGGTTTGACCAGATATGATACTTACATATAAAAAGAAGGCATAACTTGTTTGATTACAAGACCCTCTTGTAGCCTAGTGGGCAGTGCCTAATGAGGTGCATGCTTCAAATCCTAGACTAGACTAGATTTAACACTTTTTTTTTTTGAAAAATTCAAATTCTCTATTTTTATTCCGGCGAAATTTCAGAAATTACGGATTTTTCGTCGGCCACCGAAATCTTTCTCCGAAATTTAAATCCCTGATGGTTTGGTGGGACGTACGGTGACGTGGATGCAGGTGGAGCAGCGGTACCAGCAGTACCACCGGCAGATGCAGGTGGTGGTGGCGTCGTTCGAGGCGGTGGCCGGCGGCGGCGCGGCGCGGACGTACACGGCGCTGGCGCTGCGCACCATCTCGCGGCAGTTCCGGTGCCTGCGGGACGCCATCGCGGCGCAGGTGCGCGCCGCCGGCCGCGCCCTCGGCGAGCAGGACGGCGGCGGCGGCGGCGGCGGGAGGACGGTGGGGTCGCGGCTGCGGTACATCGACCACCAGCTCCGGCAGCAGCGCGCGCTGCAGCAGCTGGGGATGATGCAGAGCAGCGCGTGGCGCCCCCAGCGCGGCCTCCCCGAGCGCTCCGTCTCCATCCTCCGCGCCTGGCTCTTCGAGCACTTCCTCCACCCGTAAGCTATTCAGCTATTGTACCACGCACCCCCATGCATATATATATGCATATGCATGCATGTATACACACGCCGCTACAGGAATCGAAAATAGATTCGACTGGCAGTTAAAGTCTCGACGATCAATTAATGTTCAGCCGTCGAAACAGGTGCATGCAGTCTTCTGAAATCCCTAGCGGTCGCTACCTTTCCCTGCATTGGGTGAAAACCCTAGCGGTCTTGTGATGGCGGCGGGTTCTCTCCTGTATCTCTCCTTCCCTTTCGGCCGTTGGCCTAGGTGGCAGCGGGGGCTGCTTCCCTTCTTTTTCCTCTATAGGTGGTGTTCCCGGCGGTGGCCGAAGATTGTCTGGTTTTGTCCAAGGTTGCAGCGGAGCGTTGCGGTTGTACCCTATGTTCGCATGGTTTTTTTTCTCCTGCTTATCAATAAAATAGGACGGCAGTTCTCCTGCCCCTCTTTCAAAAAAAAAAGTCTTTTGAAATGCACGTACGTGCCAAGTATATATGCCAACGTTGCATCTCACGAATCACGATGTAGAGATCGCACACATGTAGGTATGCACTCCATCATGCGTTTAAATACAACCCTTTATATGCATGGTCGAAAGAAAGTTGTCGTTTTTGAGGTATATATACGCGTGTGAGATCATTGCTGGTTGATGTTGAGGTCAGAAGTTTATTCCATATTTCCGTTATTAAAGCAAGTAGGAGTAACAATCGTACGCATGCACCCTTGTTGGCTTGTTCATTGCTGGCATGGTTTTTTTTTTAAGATGAATAGAGAGAACTCTGGCTTCATACATACACATACATATATAGCTACATATATGTCATGCATTTTTATACCGCCTGGCC
Organism: Raddia guianensis; assembly: GCA_036346415.1. Classification (NCBI taxonomy): domain Eukaryota; kingdom Viridiplantae; phylum Streptophyta; class Magnoliopsida; order Poales; family Poaceae; genus Raddia; species Raddia guianensis. Next base: position 40,686,287 of record CM070544.1, read on the forward strand.
TCTATATATAACATGGTCAATGAAAGCTGTCATTTTGATGCATGTACACATAGTTAAGCTTTTCAAATTCAAGCAATCTTTCTTTTAAGATAATTATATGAAATAGTCCAACATCACGCATGCAAGATATTTGACTCGAAAAAAAAACAGTTCGATCTACATTACTACTATTAATCAGTAGTTGAAGCTGCATTTTTAAAGGATCATATCAATGCCTAAAATGCATGCATCCTTTTGTGACGGGAGGTAATTAACACACTTAAAATGTAACTGCAGGCAGCCCTCCTGCCTTTTCAAAAAAAAATGTAACTGCAATGATCATATTTGTTAAAATGCATGGATCTTTGCTAGCTTTCATGTCCATTGGATGCATGCATGAGCTGAGTCATGATGCGTGTGCATTTGCATGTACACCTCACGCACGCATGGTGGCATCGCAACAACAATTGCGTCGTCGTGTTCGTGTCGTCGTCTCACTGGCCGCCATGGATGATGGATCCCCATGTTGTCATGTGCAGATACCCCAAGGATTCGGACAAGATGATGCTCGCCAAGCAGACCGGCCTCACCAGGAGCCAGGTGAGGGAAAAAAAAAAGAGCTGATTTTTACTGCATTCTTACGCTGCAATGGCGAATCGGCGGCGTGTGATCGGCGGCGAGGTTTGGGTTGATCAGGTGTCGAATTGGTTCATCAATGCGCGGGTGCGGCTGTGGAAGCCGATGGTGGAGGAGATGTACCTGGAGGAGACCAAGGACCAGGACGCCGCCGGCGGCAGCAACGCCGGCGACGGCGCGGACCCGCCCAAGCCGGACTGCGGCGCCGTGTCCAAGGCGGCGGCGGCGGCGGCTGAGAGCGGCGGCGCGAAGGACGCCGTGGTCCACTCGTCGCTGATGGAGCTCGCCGGCGACCACCACGCGGGGTTCTACGATGACGACGACGACGGCGCCGCCGCCGCGCTGGAGCACAGGCTGAAGAAGGCCAGGGCCGACGAGGACGAGCAGCCGGCATTCCACGTTTCCGCGCTCCACGCGCAGGCCGCGGCCGCCGCGAGGCAGCAGCACGACGACGTGAGCCACCGGGAGCTGCTCATGAAGTTCATGGAGAGCGGCGGCGGCGCCGCCGCCGGCGCAAGGGACCACCACCACGACGGCGGCGGCGGGTACTCGCTCTTCGCGCCGGCGCCGTACGGGCAGTTCGGCTCGGAGGCGCCGTTCGCGTTCGCGGGGCACGCCGGCGTGTCGCTCACGCTCGGCCTCCCGCACGGCGCCGGCGCCGGCGCCGGCGAGCAGACGGCGTCATTCCTCATGAGCGGCGGTGACGCCGGCGACTCCAGCGCCGCCGCAGGCTACGACATGAACATGCAGAGCACAAAGTCCTTCGCTGCTCAGCTCATGGGGGACTTCGTGGCCTAGTGTCCCATACATAATACACCTCAATTTATTAATCAAATCAAATCAATTAATTAATCTAGGGCTTGTATAGAAATAAAGGGTTAATGCCTAGGCACGCTTAAGCACTTAAGCTTGGTCTATAGGTTTTGGGCATGTAAAGATGGGACACTGTATATACGTATATATGATCTATAGGTTAGTTAAGTTAGTTAATTGAAACCCAAACATTTTACAAGATTTTATAGGGTATAGGGAGAAGAGGGGGGTATACCATATGTGAAGGGGTATATGAAATTGCATCTTACAATTAAGAGTGTGAGGTAGTTGGTTGATTGGTAATTTAGTATTAGTTTTGGTTATTGTACTAAAATTTAGCTGAACTTTGCTCTCCTGTCCTTGGTTCCAAAGTGCAAAGAGATGGCATATCCAGTTACCTTTTGCAATTCATTTGTCGTACCGCGTGCTTAACCCTCCCATCATTGTTGCTGGATGAAATGCTTTGAAGATTATGATGCAGTTAACCTTAGCTTCAGATAGTGTCAGTGTATAGTGTATACCCCGTTGCTCATAAATCATAACCAAAGAATGGCAAGTGTCAGTAATACATGAATATAGAAGTGGAGCAGAGAGCACGGGAGATACAGGACAGGAAATCAGCATCTGAATGTTGATAGCAGACAATGAGTGTCAGTATCACATAATCTGTTTATACATTAGCTTGTAGCTTTTCACAGGTCATTGTAAGAGAAATCACTGAAATCACACGCTAATATTTCTGCTTCTAGCGGGTTGAGACTTACAGAAGAGCTTTTCCATTCCCATTGTTAAGCAAATCAACTTAAGAATTTCCATTCGGGGCAACAGTGAAAAATCCACTAATATATAACAAAACAGCAGGAGCAAAATAAAGCTAAGATTGTACAAACAAAACACTGCATAATGATCATTCGTTAAATCAACAGTCCTCATCTTCGATGCATCTCATCATCTCATGGTAAGCATTCCGCGCAAGAAGATGCACATTTGAGCAGCAAGGTGGAACTGGAGAGCAGGTGGTGCACTGGCAAATTGGCAATGCTAGTCATGGCAGGAGTGTCTGGACACCTGCTCTTAGCACTTGAAAGATGATTGTTTGATGGTTCTGTCGACTTCTCACTGGATGAGACCTGTTGCTGGGATAACAGGTTGGTGTACCAAGCCAAGTGGCATGTTCACATTGTTAGCATTCTCTGCTGCCCCACCGTTGGGTTGCAATAAGCGCATAAGTGAGACTAAGATATCCATTCTGGTGACGTCTCTGTTTGCCTGCATGAACATACCCAATCAAAAGGTGTTCTTCATTGAAGTGGAGCAGCAAGCTAAATATTCGGCAGATGTGAAGGAAGCAATACAAACGCGTTCAGCTTGCAAATTGCAATGCCAACTCATCATGAGCATAATTTCAAAGTTTCAATGATGAAAATGGTCTTTTTTTTTGTTACTCAGAACTTTTGAGCTAGAAATTTCCTGGGGAACATATTTAGCTATATTACCTCAACAGTAAAGCGTGCCCAGATTTTACTTTTACGTGCTTCCATTACACCCCTCAGGATGGTAAGTCCAAGTCCTTTCATGAAATCAGCTATCTCCAGGAAGATGCCTCTATCCTCGCAAAGCATCTGCAGGGACACCCATGTCAACACATTTGAACAACAATTACATGCTATTACTGATAAATCATAAATCATTACCTCAACTAGCATCTGACGAGGTCGGTCAAGATCCTCAACAATGATTGGGCATGTCATAGATTGAGAGCCAACATCAAAGGCCCAGGTTGCACCAGCACCACCTTCAGTGTAGTCTTTCCATATGGGACCATTTTCACCACCAAGTATCTGTTTCAAGATGCAGCACAATATAAGAAGATATGTTTTAAAACTAAAGAGAAACACAGGTGCCAGTCTACTGCAGCAAATAGCCACAAGCTATATTTCTTTAAGATAAGTCGTAACCCAATGATAAAACTAATATGAATGTATATACCTTAGATTCAGCAGAATCCTTGAGCTTGTCTGCATGCTTTGTCACACTTTGCAAGAAGAGCATGTGCTTAACTGTCTTCTCCAACAAAGCATCAATGCTACACTGTTGACACAAATGAAAAAGATTGATCTTTGATTCCACAACACTATACTCGACTCAAAGTCACAATAGGTATTTAAATCAGCAAGTCTACAAGAGGATACCTTAGCACCATTAGGTACCATTTCTCGGAGCTCCTTTATGCGATCTTGTATCAACTGCCGATCCTTTGGTCGTGGCCTAGGGCTCTCTCCGGGTCGAGATCTCTTTCGACTTGCCTTGCTTGGTGTATCAAGACCTTTGCTATTAGAAGCTGATGTGCTTTCACATTTCATGCTCTGACCACTCTCAATCCAAAGACGTATCTGAGATTTGTGCATTCCATTATTTTGGGAAAGGCAACCGTCCTCCACCTTATCAAAGTAACATGGTTGTTTAACAAACTGTGTACACTCATGCTTGATTAGCGTTGAAGGAAAACCAGAGGAGTCACATTGCTTCAACTCTTTCGAACCAATATAAGAAGTGCTTGGAATGTCCGTCAATGAAGTCTTGCATGATGTGTTATCATCGGAGCCCTGCTTACCACCTGGATTGACATTTGAGATGACAGCATCCAATAGCTGGTCAGTATCAGTTAGTGAGAAGATCCCAGAATAGGGGAACTCGTTGTCTAGTGAACTGAAGTGAGAAGAGGAATCAAGGTAAATCGAGGATTCAGGCACATCTATATCTGAACTCTGAGATTTTGCATCACTCCAAGGGACCAAATCAGCACCCGCATTGTGGCACAACTGATGAAAATCAGGACCAAGTATATCAAACAAGTCATTATCTGCCGTAGGCTCTGAAAGCAAAGAGGGAGCTCTCTCGCTGGGCATGCCTGGAAGTGTGCATTCATCTATTGTCTTCATACCTTGAATGCTCGTCGTAACACTTGGATCATTTACTCTATAAACCTTTTGATCTTGGTGGCCATGGTTTGACCTACTCAATTGATTCTCTTGAGAAATGCATGTGTCCAATTCATTAGAAGCTGCAGGAGCCTGAAATGACCCTCTTTCAGGGCTCCTCATTCTCATAGCAAACTCAGAAGGTTGGGTAACATTACAAGAAACTGGAGGTTGTTTCTGCAGCAACTTTCCTGAAGTGGAATAGGTTCTTCGGTCTAATACTTGACTTGATGTACTGGTACATAAGTTAGCCCTGACTACTCTGGCACCTCGGGGGAGGAAATCAAAATTCCCACTACCATACATGTCATTGGATGCCCCATCTCTTCCATGGAGTATATTTACGTTTGCATTTTCATAGGTAAAAGGGTTCTGGTATACAAGTGACTTTAGCATGGCATTTCTCGGCAAATCTGATAATGAATCTGCACCATTACCAAACTCTAACTGCCGAATGTTGTTCATCAACATTGGCTGTTTTTTCACCGATGTCAAGCTTGATGAGATCAAACCTGAACTCATAGCAACACGTTGTGTACTACTTCCGAGTCGTCTGTCACAATGTGACGCTTGTTGTACGAACCTAGCATCAGGCTTGGCATAAACAATGTGTTCTCTAGGTTGACCATTCAAAGATGTGCTATTTGACACAGTTGCAGTATCAGCATGACTGTATTGTTCACAAGTCACTGGAAATTGACAGAAAACTTTTGAGCAATCTGCAGAGTGGACATTTGGGCCACCATGCAAAGAGCGTGACTGACCCTGATTACTTGAAGCATTTTTAACTGAAGCAGATGTAGCCATACTTGATCGATTGTTCAGTTGAGAGCACAATTTCTTTGCATGCATTACAAAATTCGTGTTCTCAATAACCTGACAGGAAAGTAATAGGTTAATTCAAATATATGGAGAACAGAAGTGCCAACAGAGCCCCAGTTATAATCATAAAAGTTGAAAGCAAACCCTTTGATGCTACCCTTCAAAGATCTTTTGTTTATAATGTTCACAACAGTCTCTTAAGTACGGAGCACAATAAAAAAGGGATGATTAAAACTTCTCCAGTGGCATATACTAATTTGTCCATGCATCATTGTCCTTTCCAGTTCCCACTATCATCCATCCCAGAACTATCAATTTTATTATGGAACCATGTGTGACTTATTCTTTCACATAAGAGATATTGAACCACAGTCCACAACTTGGCAGACAAGTGGTACCAAAAAATCACCAAACTTCAAACAATGGAGCATTGTTTACCCTAAATTCACTAAGGGAACAAGGCCTGTATTTAATTAAATCTTGGATATCATATTCATACCACACCAGTAGAGCCCAACTGTAGCACACCACGTGGTAGCACAGGAATAATCGCTATAGTCTGCAGGAAAAGATACTTAAATGAATTCTCCATTGGCACTTCAGTGAGAAAACAATAGGTCACTCACAATGTTCAATTCTACTCACCTGAATGCCAACTCTGAATTGATTAATCATCTCAGCAGCTACCTGCCATGGTGACATCATAGTGTTAGACATCAAAAACAAAACAATCAAAACACATAATCGATCACAATACAGATAGCAAGAATATCTTGTTGCAATTAGCATTGGTGAACACTCAAAGACAAAACAGATTAATATTCGAGTTTACTCTTTTTCATACAACAGGAACAGGCCCATGTGTGTAGTGTACTAGTGTGTTAATTTTTTGAACAAATACTAGTGTGTTAATTCAATTAGCATATCCCAGTGAGCATTTGCTTTGCAGCCAGACACTAAATGCCAAGAAAATCTTTGAGCAGAAGGCTCCTCCCCTCCCCACAAAAGGTTTGCTGCACGATAATAAATTCACTGGCTTGATGCTTTAAATGAGGCCCCAGCAAAATCGAACCAGACAAGACTGAAATCGGCTCGCATTTACACCATTTCACAAGGAAGCAGGTACTACCTCGGATGAGAGCCCGTGATCATTGGCAGTACCATGGACGATCCATTGATGAATGCCAGTGAATGCAGCACGGCCTACGGTCCTGAAAGAAAAGAAAAAACACGAGCAGCCGCAGCAGGCATGAATCAAGGGAGCAAGAAACCGAGCGGCGCCGCATCTGACAAAGGAGGGAGATGGGGATGACCAAGAAACCGCATCTGACGAAATGGGTTAAAGAAGTCGCCCACCCCTGTCCGACGACATGGACCTGCGACGCCATGGCCTTCTTCACGAGCGAGCACATGGTGTCAGCAGCAGCAGCAGCGCACCCGGCCTCAGCGGCCGGAGCTTCAGAAGCGTCAGATCCGGCGGGGCATGACGTGTGACCACAGTACCCGTCCTCCCACACCAAATGCCTGCACATCACCAAACAAACGAGAAATGCGCAAGAAGTTACTACTTTTTTTTAACAAACAAGAAGTTACTAATTAAGGAGACCAGGATTTCCAGGAAGCAATCTGAGCAGCATGAAGCCATGTTCAGTTTTGAACACAGACACCCAAGATCAGCAAACGAGTACAACCTCTCACCCCTCGTGAGGCCACACGGTTAAATTTGGGAGTTCAAACTTTGGGGGTCGTAAAAATTACTAAATTTGCAGGAAAAAAAACCTCTTGAACACGCTCACTCCTCAAGTTAAAGGCTAAAGCACAGGAAGTATGCAAATCCAGTCACTACTCACAGCATAGCCAAAAAAAACACAGAAAAATCGGACCTTTGGAACCAAACAAGCAAACAGAAACAGCACAAAAAAGGGACATTTTGTGGGGGGAATGAGCAAAAAGCTGAGATTTTTACAGTATGGAAATGGAGGAAGTAGGGGAAGAGAAGGGAGGGAGAAATGGAGGATGCTTACACGGGGTCGGCGGCGCCGATGGCCTTCCAGAAGACAGCGTACGACCACCCGATCTCCTCGCAGAGCCGCCGCAGCGCGTCCCCGATCGCCATAGCCTCCTTCCCCCCGCGCGCGGAAACCCCTAGCCCAGCTCCGGCGACAGCCGCCGGCGCCGGCGGGAGGCGAGAAACGCGGCACCAGGTGGGGTTGCAGCTCAGGCGCCGCGGCAGCTGGCGCGGCCGGCCTGCTTCGCGCGGAGACAGCCGCCCCTTCTCGCCGGAGCGCCGCCGCCCCTCCTGGCCGCCGGAGCGCGGGCAGTCATCGCTACGCCGACGCGCGTGGGGGAGGCAGCCCGGCTGCCGGCGTCGGCCGCGGCTCGCCGCGGGCGCAGAGGAAGCTCTCCGCTTCGCAGGAGCAAGAGGTTCTTGCAAGAAGAAGCGGCGGCGGCGGCTTGGGAGAAGCTTTGCGTTTGTGGCGTTTGTCTTCAGATCGCCTTGTCGCTAGCTGCTCGTGCCTTAGCTCAGCGTTGCTCTCTCTCTAATCTCTCTCAACATCTCTCTCTCTCTGTCCTTCTCTCTTCACTTCAGTTTTGGGTTCGCACTGTTCTTGTGAGAGTTTCTCTCTGTTGGTTTCTTTACCTTTTTTTCTCTCGCTCGCTGCCGTCGCGGCTCCCGAGACGGGCATCATTCCCTCCACCGGGGGCAAAACGGGGATTTGCTAGTAGTACTTTTTATTTTTGTCCGTGCAAAATAACTTATCCTCGGACTATCAAAATTACTAGGTTGGCATGCGCGCCCGCGGCGCGCCGTAGACAATGAATTTTAGATTAATTTTTACATTGCGCACGTATTATGATTAAGGTTAACGACTGCTTCGAAATAGATAGGCGGGCTGTGCTTTTCGATTGTCTGGCCATTTATTTGCGAGTTTATATTGATTATAAATCTAAGAATGGAAAAAAAGAAGTGATTAGCTAACCTTCCTACTATATTTTTTTTATCCATTTTCTATTTTCCTTGTTTTTTATAATCTTCAAATGTTGGTCCGATTCTTTTTTTTTGCTTTCTGCAAAAGTGAGAAATAAATGGTGAAGCATTCTTATTTTTTTATGCATTCTTAAAAAGGTTGAACGGGAAAAAAGAATGAGTTATTTGTAATTCGTTGGGCAACTAAACCTCAAACTGTTAGAAAGAAATATTTTAATTCTTTTATGGATCCTCACAAAATATTATGATGCATCTGCTCTGCCGTAAAAAAATAAAATTCAAAATAATGAAGCGATTGGCTAACTCCTCTACCATAAATTTTTATCCTCTTTTATTTTCTAATTTATCTGTAAAGGTTTGGTTTCAAAATAATTTTTTTAGGTGGACATATTCTTTTTATGGATCCTTGTGAAATACTACGGCGCAATTGGTCCGTCGTAAAAATCTTAAAAAAAAGAATGAAGTGGTTGGCTAACTCCGGTACCATAAATTTCTATCCATTTTTTTAAACATTCATCTGTAAAGGTTTGGTTTCAATATTTTTTTGTAGTTTGCCATAAAAAGGTAGAACGAAAGAGAAGAACGGGTTATTTCTTAATCTGTTTCTCAACTAGACTTACAATTATTAGCAAGACTCATTTTTTTATTCTCTTATGGATCTGTACGAAATATTATGACGCATTTGCTCCGTCGTAAAAAAATTTAAAAGAAAAGAAAGAAGTGATTACGTAGTCTTCGTATCATTGTTCTCTATTTTTCTTGTTTTGTTCAAATATTAAAATGTTGATCCATTTCTCTTTTTTTGGGAATTCTACAGAAATTTGAGAGATAAATACCGATCCATTTTCTATTTTTCCATTTTTTCGCATTGTAAGCAAATGAAAAAAAAAGCAATGGGGAGAGAAGGAACGCACAGCAAGCGGGCAAATCCTAGCCCCTGGGGCAAGGCTGAGCTACGCACGCGTTGTGTAAGGGCTTAATTGGGGAAAAGAAATAAAGAATAGCAGGCAGGAGAGCTAAGTGGAAAATAGCAAAAAAAGGCCGCGGCGCCTGGGATTCAAACCGTGGTGGGCGAGGTGAAAGCTTGCGCTGCTAACCAATTGGGCAACCGGCCCCCGCCTTGTTCAGTTCGTTGCGGAAGAAGTCGTTTTAAAGGTTAATTTAATATGGATGGCTGGGATTAATTCCAGGAACAATCGGACGGCTCTGGGCGGCGCGTCGCACGGGAGACGTCCAATGCAACCGCGCTAGCGCTTTGTATAACAGAATGATGTAATTTTGGTCTCTTTTTTTTTACCGTCAAACATAATGGTTTTGGCGGTTTTCTAATTTCTTTTAACAGTAGGCTCGTGTTACCTCTCTTTTTTACTTACTCATTTGATACCATGAATAACTTTTTACTTGTAACATTATCTTAGGGCCACTTGGGAAACACGAGAATGTTTTTTTCTGTCCCTACAAGAATTTTACCCGTTAATTTTTGAAATATATATCGTTGTTTTAGACTAGCCATGTAGACACCTCATTCACAATGTCAACATTACATGTTTTGACCAACTTTCAACCGCCATTATTGTCAACATTGAACTACTGGTAGGAGCTTGTTTGGAATGCAAGAATTTTGCAAAGATTCTATAGGGAATGATCCCATTTTTTTAATCGGAACAAGACATTTCTTCTTTGTTCCATAACTAGCCGAAACTTTCTTGTTGATCACTCTGTAAGACTAACTAGGCAAAATCATTCTGTTTGTACAGACACACATATTATTTGGATCTAATATAAAAAATCGTAAAATCAAGGGTTTTGAATTCAATACGATTTTTAAAAAGATAAAATTCAAGAAAAAAACACAACTACTACTTCAAAATTGATTTCTTTGAAAAGTATAGCATATTTTTTAAAAAAATCAAAGTTTTCGTGGCGATTCTCACATGCCATTTAATCAAATACATTTTGCACACTTCGCACGGTCAGAACTTCATGCAATTTTCTGTTTGTATCCTCATAAATTTCGTTGGCGTGCCGAACCGAGAAATTTTGGATCATATCTAAAGGATTTTCACTTAATATGAAGCGATTATTGACACTTAGGCCTTATTCTTTTCAGCGTATCGTACTGTTGTGTATTGCTGTATCAATTTTTGTTATTTTTATATAGCTTATATATTATGATAATTTGTAATGATTTTTTCGTGGTTTTTAGTAGTCCTTCCAAAGATTATAAAACTATTTTTTAATTATTTTTAAAAAATCTTTAGACCTGTTTTTGAGAACTCTCAAATTTATTACAGTAATACGCCAACACAACGATACGCTGAAAAGAACAAGACTTTTATCCTGTGAATATCGAGCTTCGATAGTTGCTTTTCGTTGTTTGATTAAAATTTTGAATTATAAACATCGCCCAGTCTTTCATGCTAATTGCTTAATTGTTGTGATCACTTGGCAGATATTTTCAAGGTGCACGTCCGCGAATTAGGAACTGAAAAGTTCATATTTACCCACTTAGAACATCTCCAACAGGACCTCTATCCCACCCTGTGAAACACTAACATAGTAGCATGCATAGTATTTAGGAGGTTAGATGAAGGGGCTATTGGGAATGCTCTTACAAGTTTTCCTTTGTCGTGTACCTTGGAATGCTTTGATTAAAAAACTGAATTGCCACATGCTAGTTACACATTGGCTAGTGTCACTTTTTATCTGTCCCATGTTAAGTTAACTGAAGGCATCTCATCATGCCAGTTGGGATGATTGTAGTTTTCTTCTTTAATCCCTAAATATTTTGTTCTCTTTCTATTGTCATGTGTTCCATGTTACAAACTTTCTGCATAGCTTTTTATATATGCAGCCACTGAAAGTTCTTTCAAGCAAGACAATAAGGATAACATAGAAAAAAAGGCATATGTAGCAATTCGAATGTCCCAGAAACACAAACTAAATATTTGATTGCTTTTATGAGTATACTCAATTATGCCCTTTGCATTTTGGGGCATTTACAATGATGCCAACATGGACCTTCAAAAGGAGGGCATGGAGTACTACAAATTATGTGGTCGTGTATTCTTTTGAGGGTGGTGGTGGGGTAGTTTGCAATTAAACAAATGTGTAGTATTGTTTTCCATAAAGAAGAGAGGGGGGAAAAGGCAGATGCTAAGACGTTCAGATGGCAGAGGATGCCTTTGCTTAATTGAAGCCTTTTCCAATAAAGCTGCATTAGCTGAAATGGATGCTTATAATTGTTTAGAGCTTAATTAAACCTGTCAAGCTCTCTAGTCTCTGACGGTTAGATATTTAGATGTGATTGCTTGTCGTGGTTAGATAAGCTTGACTGCCTGACTGACCATCAGTGCGTGTTGGAGGGCTATGATATGTCAGTGTTTATGAAAATTAATGTTGCTTATCTACGTTGCAGCAACACTCCCTTTCAAGCTTTTGCTCGATGAGATCTTTGTCGTCTGATCTCGTTTTCTTTCTGGAAAAGGGTTCGGTCTTATTTCTTCAAAGATCTTGTATATTCTCCTTGCATATAGAATATGGGTTGCAAGGACTAGCGGAATTTTCTGTGCAAATAAACTGTGGTTTTCTTATGTAACTATTATTAGAAAAAATACTCGTTTGTCATGTGCAATTGTAATATTTGCACATGATTAATTAGCACCGTTGTGATCTGGCTTGATCCAATGAAGCAAGTGGTGTAGAATTTATATATATTTTGTTTGATAAAAAAGCTTTTTTAAAAGAAGCTTTTATCTGATTTAAGGCTTATGTAGATTAAGATATTTTATTTGACCTTTGATGCAAATGAAATATCTAGATACGATGTGTTCATATTACAAGATCTATATATCCACAAACTAAGGAAGTATCCCTTTCAAGTATGATGCAAGAGGCTTAGATAAAAAGTGCTTAGCTCTTGACCAGTCCAACACATGTGAAAGATGCATATTCGAACTTAGGTTTAAAGGTTTTTTGTTTGCTTCTCCAATCAGTTAGAAACTCACAAAACTTTAGGATAAAAAAACCACTACGTTACTGCACTAACCAAACAATTAATCAAAGTACTAATTTCCACTTTCTTGCTGGCAAAACACAGAACAAAGCATGCACCCATTCTTGAAGATGTGGCAATTCTTTGTTTAATAAGATGATTATTATTATTACCTAATCCAATCCAAAATAGGTGGTCCTGACAATTCAAGAAAGATTATGCTGACTCATGAGTTGGGACTTGCAAACTGATCCAATCTTCTTCTCCTCTTCATGTAAAAATACTACTTCTGAAAGTTCAATCACATCTCGTTCTCAAAACAAAAACAGAAGAAGAGAAACAAAAGTAGTTCAGTCACATCTCACATGGAGCCAAAAGCATAAATTACTTTGGTCCAATTAACCCCATTCTTGTTGGAACACACTTACAGTATAGATAAGCCCAATAGCTACATATCACCATCTAGTGAAAGATTGTGACTAATCCATTAACTATGTGAGAAGAAAATGAGACAGGTGGTAGCACAGAAATAGCATTTGAAGAATGAGAGGAGCTGTTGGGTGCCCTGGGCAGGAGGGAAAGGGGGGATATTGAATTGGCTAGGCACCAACCCACTACAAGACATGATCTGTATGAGAATCTTGACCTTGGCCTCTTGCAAATAATACAGGCCCTACGCACAGGGCAAGCATTCTCTCTCTCTCCCCCTCTCCCTCCCCCTCTCCCTCTGATCTGAAGGATTTGCTTTGCTTTGCACTGCTCTGCACAAGCTTCCCCACCAAAATCTGATGGTGATATTGGCCTCAGCAAGAGGGCACATATGGATCAGCGGTGACACCAGTGAAGCTGGGACCCTTCACACCTCTCTCTCTCCCCCCTCTCTTCTCTCTCAGTCTCTCTCTCTGCGCTTTTCATTTGACATGATTATTTGTCAGTGCCAACGGTGTAGCATTATCAATCCGGTATGGTTGGATAATCATATGGCATGTACAGGGTTATGTTTTTTTGACCGACTTGACATCAGATAGATGACTGAGAGTAGTTCAACTCAGTCAATTTTCTATACTGCAGATCAAACATCTCCGTATGACATATAAAAAACTCAACGGAAGCATCTAGGTACATGATAAAATCGACCGAGACTTCTCTAAAAATCAGTCGCCTAATGATTAGCAAAAGTGTATGTTTTTTGTTTTTTCAAAAAAATCAGAGGAAAGTGAAAAAAACGGATTTCACCAAAAAGCAGAAAAACTTTGGTCATTTTTTTAAAAAAATATATTTCAATTTAAATAAAAAATAAAGTTTTTTTTTATAAAATGAAGCAATTGGGTATTGAACATGTACCATCTAGCCTTCTAGAAGTAAAGACCATTCAAGCTATGCAACCTTTCTTACATAGTGAAGATTTTAACACTCATTTACATGTTTGTGTAAAATTTATCTAAAACCAAATTATTTTAGCCAAGCAAGTAAAAAAATTGTGCAGAATTTATCCAAAACCATTTTTTTTATCTCGAGAAACCCAATATTCATAAACAAAAAAAGTTTTCTCAGACCGAAGAACATAACCATGGGCATTATGCCATAGTTCTAAAAGGTTTAGTTGATTTGCTGAAATCTATATTTCCAAAATTTTTAAGAGCGGCTTTGAAAAGCCAGCCCAATTGATCCAGCTTGTTTCTATGTGTTCCAAGAGACTTTGAGATTTTCGAAAAAACAGGAGTTGTCGATGGTTGTTAGGCCACATCGTGCACGATGCATATGCACCGATATATGTTTAAGGAAAAAATATTGACACATCACTAAGCAGTAAGCACCTAAACAGAAAAGTTAAATTACAATGCAAAGATGTGTAAAAGATGTTTACACGGGTGTCTATATTTTACAACTTGCACTAAACACCCTCTAAATATTCATACTTAGCTAAGCGTCTATCTTTCATAAATATTTAAGCATCGGATGCTATCTTATGTGCAAAAGAATCAATTTTTTTTAGCATGCATATCCTTAAACACCTACGTTGTGCTTGGCCTTAATAGTCGATGGGCAAGAAGGAGAGGGAGGCTAGCTACACGGGTTCATGGCACGGCGGATCCAAGCATGCATGTGTGCACCAACAAATCTGGTGCTTGCTGATGGCGATCATGATGTGTCTCCCTCACTCTCACTTACTCTTCTTGGTTTCGTTTTTGTTCGCTATACTTCCCATGGATTAAAGCCCTAATCATGGGCGCCAAGAAAGGTGGCGATCGATGCAAAGGCAGCAGGACGAGGATGAGGGCATGGCTGGTACCAGCAACGACGTATGTTCCCCCTTCTGCTTTCCCTTTCGTCGTCCTTCTCTTCTCTTTTCTTCTCTTCCAATTCCAACATGAAACTACAGTAAATCTAACTGCATGCATGAACACCTAGCTTGGTGCATGCAGCGAAATGTTCAGACAGATCTGCAGGCGTCGATCTGAAGCAAAGGGTCGGCAACTCGGCATTGTAGCGCGCGTTTCTTTCGACAGGCACGTTAATCTGACGGTCATGGTGAAAAAAAGGCGAGCTTTGCGTATTCTGTTGGTGCGAACGGCCGGCAAGACCGACGGGATGAAGATGAAAAGGAGGAAGAAGAAGATGGCCATGACGTCTCGTCGGTCATCACCTCCTCCCATTGCGTTGGACGGTGGAGCTGCTTCTGTTCTAGTGTAAGATAGCGTCCACTGATCCATCGCACTGATGCCAGTTTTTGAACCGGATTAACTTTGAGACACAAGTGGTAAAAAAATAAGAAAGAGAGAGAGAGAGGGCAATCCATTGGTCAAGAAACAACGCTCGTCTCTTTAGGTCTGCATCCTCTGTCTCCAGCGGCACTTCGACACCGCCGAGGTGGGGATACAGTTGGTGATCCAGCGACACTTTTGACATATGTACGTATAGAACATTCGAGTTTTTTTAAAAAAACATTGTTTTTTACGGGGTGGATAAATCATCGTAGAACATGTTGTGTTTATGAGTAGTTTAGCTTATTACATCAATTCATTTGGTATATATGTTTTAATCCTTCCTTTTCATGATCGAACAATTCAGAATCGATATGCATCAACACTTGACGACCGTAATGTATCGTTCCTTTGTCATGTTCAATCAGTTTTTCTAACGTGTTCCAATACTTCTTTTGCCATGTTCCAACACTGGCCGACCATGCATGCCTCACTATATTCCATCATCATAGCATCATGTTGCAACAGGCATAATCAAATGTGTCACCACATTGTGTATGCTGCACCAAGTGATGTATGTTTGTTTGAAACAAATTAGGTATGGTGCCAGACAAAAAGAAGCCAATGACTGCTTTCAGAAAATAAGCCAGTCAGGGATCGCCGCTCAATGACTGCTTTCAGAAACTGCATAGATTCTCTGTCTCTTAAGGAAATCAAGCTTCAGGGTAAAAAGTTCACTTGGTCTAATGAACGACAGGATGCTACACTAACCCGAATTGACAGAGTTTTTGCTTCTCAAGCTTGGGACAGTCTTTTCCCGGATTGTATGTTGGCTGCTATTTCCTCCCTTATTTCAGATCATTGCCCCTTATTGTTGTCTGGTATGGTGCCTAAGAAGACTTTCAAGGGTTTTCGTTTTGAGAGCTTTTGGCCCAAGCTCCCTGGCTTCCAAGAAGCTGTTGCTGCTGCTTGGTCTAGAAATGTGCAGACAAATGATGCTCTTCGACGAATTCACATCAAACTCTGCAGAACAGCTAAAACTTTAAAAGCTTGGAGTAAAGAGCTTGTGGGGGGTAACAAACTATTACTTGAAATAGCGAGCGAGCTCATACACAGACTTAACGTCGCGGAGGAGGACAGAAACTTGACGGCACCTGAACTGGTCTTCAGAAGAAGTCTCAAATGCAAAGTGCTTGGTCTTGCTGCTGTTGAGAGGCTTCGACTCAAACAAAGATCTAAACTGAATTTCGTTCATGCAGGGGACGCAAATACCAGATTTTTCCATATTAAAGTCAACTCCAGGAAGCGTAAAAATCATATTGGAAACCTTCTAGAGGATCATAATTGGCTGGTAACCGAGGAAGACGAGCACGAGGCTTTCCTAAACATGTTCAGAAACCTGCTCGGTCTCAAAAAAAACTAGAGATGGTACTCTAAATTGGTCTAGTCTTGGGATCACAACTCATGACCTTTCAACTCTCGATCAGCCTTTTCTTGAGGATGAGATTAAGGAGGCGGTTCAAGCTCTGCCTTCACAAAAAGCCCCTAGGCCGGATGGCTTCATAGGGATTTTCTTTCGAGCTTGCTGGGCTATAATTAAAGAGGACATAGTCAATGCAATGGAGCAGCTTTTTCATTGCAATGGCAGCACTTTATCCCTGCTAAATAATGCTCATCTGGTTTTGATCAAAAAGAAGGATGATGCAGTACACCTTAATGATTTTCGGCCGATTAGCCTCATTCACAGTTTTGGAAAATTGTTTAGCAAGATCCTTGCCAATAGACTTGCTCCTTTCATGGACTCCCTTATCTCTTCATCACAGAGTGCGTTTATAAAGGGACGTTGTTTGCAAGATAACTTCATATTCACAAATGGTGCTGTCAAAGAACAACATAGGAAGAAAAAGCCGTGCCTCTTCATCAAAATTGACTTTGCCAAAGCTTTTGACTCAGTGAGTTGGGAGTACATTTTGGATCTTCTGCATCACTTCGGCTTTGGACAGAAATGGAGGGATTGGATCTCTATTGTGCTTTCTGCGGCATCCTCACGCATCTTTATGAATGGTACTCTCGGAGAGAGTTCTCGACATAGAAGAGGACTGCGCCAAGGAGATCCCCTCTCACCATTGCTATTTGTCTTGGCACTTGAACCTCTACACTACCTCTTTCGCAAAGCAAAAGAGCTGGGCTTACTTGAATCAGTTTCTGAAAGCATTGACAAATCTCAGCTTTCTCTCTATGCTGATGATGTGGCAATCTTCTTGAACCCGTCCATTAAGGAGATTACCACCCTTCGTGATATTTTATCCTTGTTTGCAAAAACTTCTGGGCTAAGTGTCAACATTGACAAATGTGAAGTCTATCCGATCAGGTGCTCAAATATTGATCTTCCAAGCGTGCTTGCTTCTTTTCCTATGCAGATCAAGTTCTTCCCATGCAAATACTTGGGCCTGCCACTGAGGCCTACAAAGTTGATAAAATCAGACTATCAGCCTCTCCTTCAAAAGATCAGAGGAAGGCTAGCTGGATGGAAAAACCCTCTGTTGTCCAAAGCTGGCAGGCTTGTTCTCATCAACTCGGTCCTAACTTCTTTGGCAGTGTTTCATCTCACGGTGTTCGATCTCAGCAAGTGGGTCATCAAACAAATTGACAAAATCCGCAGAAATTTCCTTTGGAAGGGCGGCCCGGATTGTAAAGGTGTTCCCCTGGTTAATTGGCGGCGTGTTTGTAGGCCTAAGCAACTAGGTGGACTGGGGGTTAAAGATTTAAATGTCTTTGGCTCCGCTCTAAGACAAAGATGGCTTTGGTATTCTAGGCTTTCACCTCAAAAGCCGTGGATTGGTTTTGATACCCCTTGCAACAGGATGGACTTAGCGGCATTCGCTGCAAGCTCTCAAATGCATCTTGGTAATGGTCTCACTGCTCTTTTCTGGACTGATAGCTGGCTTCATGGGCAAGCGCCGCAGAATTTAGCACCCTTGTGTTTTCTAAAGGCGAGAAGAAGGCGATAACTGTAAAGGAAGCTTTGCATCAAAATACTTGGATTGCTGACCTCAGTAGCATCACCTCACCCGCTGAGCTCGGCCAGTACACGATGCTGTGCGGAAAAGTTCATGGAACCTCCCTCTCTCTCATGGATGATACCTTAATTTGGAGATGGACCGCTAATGGAAGGTACACCTCCAAGTCGGCATACCATATGCAGTTCCTGGGCGCCATACAAGACAGATTCTCTGATGCTATTTGGAAATCCAAAACTGAACCAAGATGCAAATTCTTCTTATGGACTGCGGTCCAGGACAAAATTCTCACTGCCGACCGTCTTCGCGCCAGAGGCTGGCCCAACTCAGTCATGTGCCCTCTTTGTGGCCAATCTGAGGAATCGGTCAAGCACCTTCTCGCTCAATGCCCTTTCACTAAATTTGTTTGGCACAAAATTTCTCAGGATCTTCCAGATATTCACTTCAGAACAGCGACCTCGTAGGAAGATTTGGAGATTGGTGGCTAGCAGTTAGATCGGTGGTTTCTAGACCGCAGCGAAGGAAATTCGATGGGGTCGTCGCATACACCGCCTGGAATGTGTGGAAAGAGAGGAATGCGAGGATTTTCGACCTCACGTACTCCCCAGTTAACCAGATTATAATGGCCATTAAGCAAGACCTTGGTACTTGGCTTAGAGCCTTTCGCTTTGATGATCATGGCTAATCTCTCCTTTGCTTTGTAACTCCTGTCTAGTTGTTTGCCTTCCCCTTGTATCTGCTTTTGTGAGTTTCCTCCTAGCTGTGCAACCTTTTGCTGCGGTTCTTTTGTAATTGCTACAATTTTTATTCTTGTTTGCCTTTTTTACCCTTCTAATAAAGCCTCGGCAGCGCTCCTGCCAGTTCTTCAAAAAAAAAAAAACAAATTAGGTACATTTTGAAACAAGCGTCCCGATGTCCGACCTGTAGTTGCTCCCATTTTCTTCCGAGGGTAAAACCACCTATGGAGGCTCTTGCTGTATGTATATAATACCTAAACGTCGCCCCAAACATGGTGCAATCAAAACGCTAGTCTCAACAGTGAAACAAAGAGAGAGGAAAGACAAAGGGTGAGGTGCGGTTGCTTCATGGATCCCGGCAAATCCGGCTGACCGGCTGCTCGCCGGAGAAGCATCGAGCAGCAGCATCGCCTTCTCCTCCTCCTCACTCATGGCTGCAAGGAAGAACACCTTGCCCTCTATATATATATACGGCCTTATTACCTAGTACCAGCACTGAATGCACTTGGTACGTGATCCTCGTCAAGATCTTCGGATTCGACATGCGTTTTTCTTCTTCTTCCTTTTCTTTTTCAAAATGCTTTTTTTTTTTGGTTTGGTTGATAACTGTCGGTTCAACATTGTGGAACACAATTCAAGTTCGAAACAGGTTGATGCTAATCAATCGATATCGTCTAGGGCTGTTTTTTCTTCTTCCATATTTTGGAGGCCATGGGGGTAAAGCAAGGAAATGTTTCCCCAAGGTTATGCTTAACATCCGACGAAATGAACTCCGATTCCTCGATCATTTCTTCTCAAGGCCAGGATTTTGCCCTTGTTCCATGACAAAATGCATATGGTGAAGGTGAACCCAAAAGTCCAAAATAAGTAGGTTAAGGGTATTCCCAATGCCATTCTCTTTTCCTCCTCATTTTCTCCTCAAATCAATGTAGCAATAAAGTATAAGAGAGGAAAATGTACGGAGAGATTAAAAAATAGATGATGATGATAAGATAGAAAAAAGTTTTGAGATAGCATTGGGAATGCCTAATAACAAAATGAAGGGAATAATTCCATGGCACCGAGGAGCTGCACAGCGTTGCACTGCACAGGCAACCCCTGCAGTAGCCGCCCGACCAAAGCCAGCAGCGATGGCAGGGGCAGGGAAAGGCCCACGTGGACCTGCCCATCCTGGGAGGGCGGCGTGGGCCCCACCCCGGCAGCACCACTGCTGACTGTACCTGCTTGCTGGGCAGAAGTGACATGGCATGAATGAGCTGATCACTCGAGTCATGGCAGCTCAGCCAGTCAGCCTCTACCACCCACTGTCTCTGCCTCTGCATCTCTCTCTTCTTAGCATATGCATCTACGTGCTGTCCATGAATTTTAATTGCACACTCTGCAACGCTATTTACTGCATATTCTATTCATCCCTTTACAAGCATCTCCACATATAGTTTTAAATGCATATTCGATAATATTATTTGCGTGGCTGCACGCTCTATCCATCTCTCTAAAATTTATTCGGACTTTACACTATACTTGAGAATTTGTTTTCTTTTATCCACACTCAAATCGACAGGCACACATGATCCCAAGCTCTACTCTACAGCTAGTGGCAGTACCTGCGGTCCTGCACTGGCACGGGTGATGGATCATGGGACTACATGGATGCTGCTGCTGGACAGTGCCACAGTGCAGGGTGGAGGCAAAGCAGTGGCAGCAGTGCGATGCGGTGCTAAGCAGCATGGCTTCTTTTGGTGCGACCACAGGAGGCCTTTGGTATGGTACCAGCCACCCGGACAGACACAGATACGCTCTCTACCACAAGTGCAGACGCAGCAGCAGCAGCAGCATCAGCATCAGCATGATCATGATACATGCGCATGCTTTCGTTTCGTTTCATAGTTCATACCACCCCAGAGAGATCCAGGATTAGGGATGTGCCATCCTAAGCTGTTAAGCATAATGCTGAAAATGATTGATTTGAGCTGAACGAGTAAACTGGTTGAGCTCAATAAGTTGAACTTCGAGAGGTTATTAAATCTGCTTCTCGATGCAACGGTTGATTCGTCTAAGCTATTTTTTGGAGTCTTTACAGGTGGTTTTAAGATATGAAAAAAAACTGAAGTAATAACGTTAAATTAAGTCAATTTGAACATACTTCAAATTTTTGGAAGGAAAAAAAAAATTATTTTACACCTTAAACTATGTTGCTTCGTCTATTTAACCCTCTAAATTATGAAACAAGGTATTCTATCCAACCAAACCAAAAAAGATGCAAAAGTGCCAAAGTGGAGAGCATCGAAATCGAGGGCCTTTTTTTTTAATCTAATGCTACAAAGTAGTTTGTAGTCTGCAATAATGAACAGGGCATGCCACAGGATTGGGCAGCAGGGAGGAGGGCAAAAAGACTAGTTTTTACAGGTTACAGAGCTATCTCCTACTATGTGCTAGGAAAAGGGCAGTGGTATGTATGATCTTCTTTATCTCACCAGCCATATATAGGGTTCTGTACCTGGGGAGGCAAGAGGTGCAGGTCCAAACTATGCTGCTTGTCGTAGTTGAGGGTACCGGGTATTGCCCTAGTGGACAGCCGGGTATTGCCCTAGTGGACAGCCTGAGGAGCTCGTTGCCCGTGAAGCAGTGGTGGGGAGGCAAGAGGTACAGGTCCAAGCTATGCTGCCAGGGTTTATGAAGACCTTGTATCTGGAGAAGGAAAAAAATGGAGAAGCATTCAGGTCAATGGCATTGTAGTGTATATCCAGGAAGATGTCGATATGGGATTAACGAAGGCATGTGCTTTGCAAGTTGGGTGGTTCCTGTTCTTACCCATGAAGAGAATCGTCTGCGTGATCCCAGCCTTTATGAAAGTTGAGGTTTAAATCCAACTTCTTGGCCGTCGATTGCACTTCGTGTGAATCTTCACCGTTTCCATAGATGTCCAACTTGAAGCCCTCCAGATCACCCTTGTGCTTCGCAAACAAATCTATCAACTCTCTGTAACCTTTGGCCCAGACAATCTTCCCCAGAAAATAAGCTCCTTTGGAAAAGGACTGCTGCCCAGATGCCATCTCCGCTGCTATTCTCTCTTCAACCTCAAGGAATTTGGGATTAACTCCATGTACATTGCAGATGATGGACTTGGGTAGATCTTGGGTAGCCCCTGACAGTTGCAGAGCCTGCATAGTATCAACACCATCAATTCACAAAGGAAAAGTCCTATCACATACTTTTTAAAAAATGTGTGTCAAAAACAATTCAAACTGCCTGACAGAACATTATAATGGATGCAAAAGTCACCCTACTTAACTACCTTATGGCAATAAGCTCGGGTAACCAGGTTGTTGATGTGTTTGACAAAAAAAGCTTAAATAGCACCATTCTTCTCCCTCTTGATGTACTCCAAATAGTTCGTATGTACAACACCAACAACATGATTAAATTTATCTGTCCAACGTTTCCCATGATGGTACCAGTTCAGGTGCTCAGGCTCTTCCAAAATAGCAATGTCAGCTTCTTTTGATGGTATGAATTGTGAAGTGTCCCCAGCAGGAATTATACTTCTCCTTTCTTTTTGAAACTATAGTTCGAAAAAATGACATTAGACAAATAATACACAAAGTGTTGACATAGTGTGCTGAAAAAAGAAACCTAAAAAATTTAGACAGACAAAAAAAAAGAGCACAAAGAATTGACATAACGTGCTGAAAAAAGAAACCCTACCTTTCCAGGGTAGAACGATATTTTGAAGTCTGTCTTGAAACCAACTCTTTCCTCCAGCCAATTCCTCATATAGTATTCTTGCTCTTGTGGAGAACTAAGTCATGCTATGGGGATAGACAAGCTCTTGATCTTGATTTGCAAAGCCAGGGCACCACCAAAGTGACATCTTGCTTGGAAGATTTAGCCAAGTACGCAGCTCGAAACAAAGGATTTACAGCTCTTCCAGTCATCCAGGGAAGACTGGCTGTAGTGATTATTGCAACATGTCTCTTGTCAGTTGTCTCGTACTTTAGCCCATCACTCCAAAATCCACCTTCGTAGTGGTGTCCTGTAATTTGTAGGACACTAGCTATTCTTAGGTCAAGCTCATCGCCAACACCATCATTTCTAAATAAAGATGATTCACTTGCTGCCAGAGAATTAAACACAAGGTGGTCCTTGCGCTTGCTGCATAGAGACTATCAAATTATCGCACACATCTATACCACATAAGAAAAAATATCTCAGCACAAGCTAAACATTTCAAATTCCTTGAAGAACTATAAAGTCAATGATATCTAACAAAAAATCATGTATAGTACCTCTTTTTATACCAAGTTGGTTGAACAATGGTCCAGATTGCTTTAGAAAATATGCAAAGAGTTCACCTAAATCCAGCGGTGGAACTTCCTGCATTGCATCAACACGGATTAAAATATGAAAGAGTTTCCTGAGTTCTCTATCTGCATTTTAAGAACCAGACTGAAGTAAATATCTCGCTTGTCAGTTCTGACTAATATGAGGCTTTCATATAGAGCAAACTAAGTTCCTTAGCATAGATAAATGAACGCTAGTATATGCAGTTATGCACGAAAACAGTCAAGATTTGTTGCACAGTGCAAAAGGATGCGAATCCAGATCACTAACCTCAGATGCTTCAGCCTTCAGGTGCAAAGCTCATCGATTTCTGCAACAAGAAATGCAATGATATATCAGTTTGATGTGCTATATCTGTGTTCAACCAGTAGTCCAGTATAAGATTGGCTACATCAATCAGCAGCATGAAATCCCAAAACAAGCTTATCTATGCATTTCCAAGGAAGAATCTATATAACTTTGCATATAATAAATATGTTTGATAGCCACATTTTGGTTCTCAATTACAGACCTCTGAGGTAAGACTTCAATACTCTATTGGTACCACAACTAACAAGTGGGTTACCATCCAACTATAATTCTAGCACTGTAAATGCCCATACTAAATATTAGAAATTATAAATTTGGCCACTGACAACATTTCACAACCTAAAGTTCAATTCTTTATATAAATGGTGACATGAAAAAAAAAACCTAGAATTGGAAGAGCTTTCACGCATCGCTACAGCATTCTCAGATTATTGGTGCACAAAATGTGATTTCAATTCATCAAGCTTGGATTGTAAGTAAAAAATAGCAAGGCATCGAACGATAGAACACCAACAAGATGTGATTTTCAGTGTGTAGCTGTGGTGTTCTTAGACTCACGTAGTGCCCCTTTTCTAGCCTAATTTCTTCCAAAGATGCGGCTTTTCTTCTGAAAAAATAAAAGTTTTGCTTGGTTGACAAATTTGGGGGTCCCTGCCAACATCAACTTGAGTTTTTACATCTCAGCTTTTAAACAAATAAGTGATACTACCGATCATAAAAACTAATTAGGTAATATTTTTTCGACAAGTAAGAATCCGCTGTTCCATCACGAACAATGGAAAACGGTAGCCTCGTGTCCACAGACAAGCACTCCAGCTGCAAAAGAGAAATTCAAGCTAAGCTACCCTAGAAGATGATGCATAGTTGCACATTTGCTAGATTCGCTACATCCCAACCAAACCCACGGCCATTTTTTAGCTGCCAATCATGATGCAGAGCTTAATTCCTCCAACCACGGTTCACAAAACCGCCGGTTAACCGCGGCTAACCACGCCTCTGCGGGGGCACGGTTAGGTAAACCGGCGGTTTAGGGTTTAGGGGTTTGGACAAAATTCGTTTAAATAAATTTTGAATGTAAAATATACATGAAATTTATAAAAATACTATTATTCATTCTAAGCATTTTGGCTTAAACAAAATTTTAAAAATCAAATTTCTAATGTATATTTTAAACAATTTTATCAATTTTCATCGATTTTCACCTATTTTGACATTTTTTTCTTCAAAAACCGCGGCTAACCGCGAGCAAAACCGGCTAACCCTAATTTTGCATTTAGGGTAAAAATCGTCTGAAAACCGTGGCTAACCGCGGTTAACCGGCTCCGCGCAGTACATGGTTTGAAGCTTCTCCGCGGTTTTATAAACCTTGCCTCCAACACAAACTCGACTGGGAGCTCAAAAGAGCAACAAAATTTCTTAAATTTCGACCTAAATTTAAGAGAGCAACAAAGTTTCCTAAATTTCGACCTAGCTTTCACCTCCAAAAATTGAGGACATCGAAACAAACACAAACGGAGCATCGCTATGCACGCCACTCAATTCGAGCTGCACTGAGATGGATAAGAGCTGCTTCTAGTGACTCCCTAGAAGCTGGAGCTTACCAGGCTGAGCTTGACCTTGTGCATGACGTTGGTGGCCTGGCCTGCCGCCAGCGCTCGAGGTCCCGGAGGCAGGCCTTGACCATCCGAATGGGCTCCCACTCCTTGCCGGCCTCCTCCTCCCACTGCCACCGGGTCCTGGCCTGCCACCCCCACTCGGCCTCGAACGCCCTCCCGATGGCGGACAGGTCGAGCCGCATCTTCGCCGACGACGCCGACGATGTGTACATGTGGCGGAGGCGCGCGAGCAGCTCCGGCTCCGGCACGGGCGCGCTGAGGAAGGTCTCCATCTCCCCGACGCGCGAGCCCAGATGAGCCGGAGGTCCTCCTGTAGGCCGCGGGACAGGAACGACAGCGCGCGCTCCCCCGCCACCGCTAGCCATGGCGGTGCCAAGATGGGGTCTTTGGGCGTGCGCTGCGAGGAGGCGGAGGCGGCAGTGGTGGGAATGGATGGGAAAGGGAGGGGAGGAAGGCGTCGGGGAGGAGGAAGAGGAGGAGATTTCGCGGGGCCCGGAGGCGGGTGAGGTGCCAAGATTGAAAAAAGGGAGAATTCTAATCACACTTCTAGAAACCAGAATCATTCGGTTAGACAATCATTTGAGAACTTCTCTGCAAAAGCACCACAAAATTTCATTTGTGCCAAAAAAAAAAAGCTAGAATTTTTTGGCATGATCTTTTCTGCTTTTCAGCCATCAAACAGGCATCAGGTATGAATGTTCTGATAATTTCATCAGCTCAAAATTTACTTTTTTTTTTTTAGTCAAGCTCAAAATTTACTTGAGGTTTTGAACTTGCCACGTTAACAGTAATGCTGTTAATAGCTGCAGCCTGCAGGCATTAAGCACTGGTGAGTGTTTTATAGGCACTGTAGTGCATCACATTTGCATGTATTTTCATGTTCGTAAAGATAAATATCGAGGTCAGGGGAATATCAATAGAGGGAAGAAACTGGATGAAGCACATGTTAGTCTCCTTCAAACTATGGATGCAGCACGTATTATTAGCTTTGCTCCTATTGACTCTCAAAGCGTTGATATTATCAATTCCTGAAGAAAATGAATAAGGACCAACGATGATGTACGCTATGCCCTCAAGTCAGAATTTCCAGAGAACAGGATGTCATTGTAAGGCCACAGCTCTGAACAAACTGTTTTCTACCCATATCCATGGCTGAACTTGTTACCAAAGATAGATGCAACCACTGACTTATATCTGCCGGAAAAAAAAAATGCTAAAAGCATACCAGCATCACCAAAAAAAAAAAAATCTTGACCGCAATTTCAGAAAAAACAACTATGCAACCATCTGATAATTTCAATGTAAATTGCTACTAGAGTTCACTTGTGCAAAAAAAAAAAAGGAACAGATTATGCATAGGAATATGAAGAATTTCATACGAGTTTCTCATTGGAGCATTTAAGCATAGACACGCAAGTTATTTCCTTTTTTTATCTAATCAAATAGGCACCTCTGTATGATTTTTTCTAATGATTTTCAACAGTAAAAAAATTTACTGGGCATGGCGGTGACCTTACCTTCTGGAGTTAACCTTCTGAGCTTGTCCACTCATGAATGATTCATCAAGTGTTAGATTTCAAAAGCAAATGATATTTTTCAGGTAGCAACTTCACATGTTCCCGGTATTTTGGCTCCGAGAGAATTGGTAACAGCACAGAAGCAGTGGAAGCTTCGATTGAGAAGTTATTATCATCAATTTTCAAGAGGTAGGCCCCAACCCTGCATATGTCATGATTGTCATCTCTCTGCAGGAACTTCCTGACAATAGTATTTAGTATACGTGAGTTTGGTGCACAACTGCTCTTCTCCATGGCTAAAAACACACCATCGGCCTCTTCGAGCAACCCTTCTTCTATGAGATTCCCAATTATCAAGGTATAACTCACAACATCCGGCACTAAACCATTCGATGAGATGGCACGAAATAGCTCCATGGCTTCATCCTTTCTGCCAACATTCAATAGGGCACCAATCATAATATTAAAAGTCCTAAGCTCAACTTGAAAAGCACTTGAGCATAAGTTCTGGAACATGCTGAGTGCTTCATCAACACATTTATTTTGGCAAAGCCCTGCTAGAATTACATTGTACGTGCTAATGCCCAAGCATGTTTCACCTTTCATCATCGTGATATAGAGCTCCTTTGCTGCAGCAGTTTTTCCGATCTGAAATAAACTACGCAGTATTATGTTATAAGTAATAACATCAGGCTTCATTCCTTTGGTCAGCATTGTTCTGAAAAGTGCTAATGCATCATCTGTCCTGCCATCTTTAGAGTAGCAATGAAGCAAAGTACTATATGTGACCACATTGGGTTTCAAGCCAACTGAGACCATACTCTCCACTAATTTAACTGCTTCATCCATCTTACCAGATAAGCAGTACCCGTGTATTAATGTATTGTACGAAATAACATTAGGCTTTGTATCTGTGTGTGCCATCCAATCAAAGAGATTTTGGGCCTTCACAACCATTCCTTCTTTGCATAGGTTGTCTAACACTGCATTGAATAGGTTGACATTGGGATGGACGCCTTTATTCACCATTTTAAAAAATAATTCCTCAGCCTTCTCCCATTTGTCACATGTACACAGGCCACAAATAAGCGTGTTAAAAACCACGATATTAGGAGACAGTCCTTCGTATATCATCTGATTGAAGAGTGACATAGCATCATCCGCTCTCCCTATCCTACAAAGTCCATCCATTACCGTTCCATACGTGACTATATCTGGGTTCAATCCATGCTTCCGCATTTTTGTAAATACATGCATTGCCTCACCAACCATCCCATGTTTAGCATATGCATGTATCAATATGCTGAAGGTATGCAGATCAGGTCGAATACCATCCTGTACCATCAAATCTATGAGATCATGCATACCATTAAGAGCTCCTACATTCGCATACCCATAGATCAAGCTGTTGTAGGTGGTAACATTGGGGTTGTGGCCTTTTTTGACCATGGAATCAAAAATCTTTCTGGCTTCCATGCACCTCCCCCTCTTGGAAAGACAGTCGATCAGAGAGGTGTACGCGACAACATTTGGCTCAGGGCCATCTATGTACATTTTCTTGAAAATTCCAACCGCCTCTTTCCACTGTCCTGAAGAGCAGTATCCATTGAGAAGAATACTGTATGTGAAGCCATCGGGCATAACACCTTTGCCAATCATCTGTTGAAGGATACCCTCGGCCCTGTTCATTGCTTGAGCTTTGCACAGGCCATCAATGATTGAGTTGTAAGTCACAACATTTGGTGAAATCCCCTGATCCAACATCTCACTAAATAGGCTGGACGCTTTGTCGACCTCGCCCTGTTTGCAAAAGCCATCGATGACAGTGCTGTAGGACACCACATTTGCTGGGCAGCTGGCTCCGTCTTCAGTCATCATGTTGAGCAGCTCGAGCGCCTCTTGACACCTCTTCTCGTCGCAGAGGCCCTTTAGCAGAATGGAGTAGGAGACGACATCAGGTGTGCAGCCGAGCTCAGGCATTCTTCGGACCAGTATGTCCATGGCGTCGCCCGCCCTCCTCTCAGCGCAGAGTCCCCTGAGTAGTGGACTGAAGGCGATGGTGTCCGCCCTGCATCCGGATTTAATGACGAGGCCGAATGCGGCGAAGCCGAGGTCCAAGCGGCCGGCGCTGCAGCAAGAGCGGACGAGGTTGCCGTAGGTGCATATGTCCGGAGCCACCTTGCTGCGGCCTGCTCGGGCGACGCGGTTGAAGAGGGAGACGGCGAGCGCGGGGGCGTCCCGGGCGACGGCGGTGAGGAGGCAGCTGACGGCGCGAACCGAGGCGCGGCCTTCCTGCTGGAGCAATCCGTCGAACAGGCGGAGCGCGTCGTGGGCGCCGAGGTCTCCCACGCGGTACCGAGCCTGGATAACTTGGTCCAGGCGGCCGACGGGGCCGGCGCGGGGGCGGGGGCGGAGGAGGGGGCGGCGGGACATGGCCGGATCGTAGGAAGAGGAGATCCGATGAGGGTGGGGAGAAGCACAGAGTCGAAGGGGAATGGCATCCTCGTGAGAAGCACAGTGTTTGCTATAGATGGTTAGAAATTAAAGGGTGACTGTGCAACAATGGGTGACGGCGGTGTAAGTGGTGACTGCCGGATGGGAGGAAGAGGAGATCCGATGAGTGGTGGAGGGTGGAGCGGGGAATTTTATTTTAGTTGAAGGGGAATTTTAAACGTTTCCGGTATGCAATAGGAGTAATATTTTATGGTAAAAGTCCGTAATGAATTTAAACATTACAAATGCTAAATTTGACGATATCAATTAGTAGATAACAGAAATAAAAAGACTTTAAAATATATAACTATAATTTAAAAGGAAAAATATTCAGTGCACAAGTGCAAAAAAACGAATCTCAGCCCTTCATCTTAAATCCAACGGAGCCTGCAAAGTTGGGTGTATAAAGTGAATGTGCTAGTTGAAATCTTGTGCACAGTTGGGTGTAGGAGAAGAGGGCATACCGTTGGATTTAAGATGAATGGCTGAGATTCTTTTTTGCATTTGTGCATTGAGAAGTCTTGTGCACTGAATATTTTTCCAATTTAAAAGCATGCATTCATGAAGATGTCCATAAAAATATCTAGCTAATTTTAAAACGTTTAGGATTTGCAAATGGTTGCATTCAGAAATAATTCATTCTTTTCTTTTATTCTAACTTTTGTGGCCACTAAAAAAATTCTGAAATGATAATGAAGAAATATCCGATATGAGAAATAATCGTGCAAGATTAAATATCCGATCTAAGAAGAAACGATGGTACACCACCATTGTCAAAGAAGGTGATCAAGTCGTAGAAAAGGCTTGCTATCAGAGCCACCCAAGAAGCCCTCTCAAAGGTTGCTGGGGTTGAGGAAGATCACCATCATGATTAAGGAGTTAGGGTTGAGGTTTACGGCCTACAATTCGCATTGCGCTAGGAGAGACGCCACAAAGGTGCTTTGGACAATGATAACCCATGGACGAAAAAGAGTTTGAAACAGACAATCTTGTCTCTCCATGGCATTGGAATCTCCTCACCCCCAGATAGCCTCCAAAACCCTACATCGATCTTGCCACAAGGAGCACCATCTCTTAGTCAAGCTGAGCCCTCCCATGGTCTGGAGGTAGCGGGAAGGAAAGGCGACAGGGAACTTGCGGTAGACAAAGGGATGAAGGAAGGCGGCTATGGAAGAAAAAGTCTAAAAATGTATGTTTTATAAAAGTACTTATTTTGAGATGTAATAGATATGGTTTATATGTGCCCAATCCAAGTAGTATGAAAAAATTGTATAGACGAAGTTTTAAGATTTGAACTTAGCACAAGTATAAAACGTCATGTTCACATATGTTGTAAAGAATCAACAAGTTGTTTGTAATCGTGAACACAACCATTCGAATTTAAAATGGATTTACACTTTGACATGTCTATATTAATTCAACATACATCAAGAACCCTTTAAGTTTTGGGTTTAGCTACACAAAACTCAACTAGACTTATCTTCTTCTCGAACAAGGGCTGAAAACTACACATATCTGGGAAGATATCATGCAGGACAGATCGCAAGACCAGCGAAGATACCAATTGTGGTGGCTAACACAGGCACACGTGAGCTGGGCTGCTGGAGCACGTGAGCTAGAGCGCTCATGCGACGTGGGCGCAACGGCTCAACCTAAGCTCAACCGCACAACTCGGTCACATGCAGCTCTACATGCATATGTTGCTAACAAACTAATACGATGACATGATAATTTGCTAACACCTTCATGCCATAAGAGGTGAAGAGTTTCTTCAATGTGTGGGTGGAGATGAGGTGATATTTGGTTGACACCAATGGTCTTATGGTCCGTCACTAGCTAATCAAACTGCAAAGATGAAGCAATGCCATGCTCACGCATCAACCTGGCCACGCCAACACGCCCGTTCACCCAACTTCATCATTGTTGTCGATTGGAGCTATAGAGGACAATATTGGCTTACTCCATGCTTCTCTTTGGTCCTCACTTGGTTGAAGGCAACGACCACCCTGTTCTCCTCACTCTTAGTCGTCATCTGCTCTTTGCTTCCGACTACTGCCTACTCCACAGAAGCTAATCGTGCGCCTCTTCGGCTCGTTTTGATCTCACTTTTTGAGTGGGCCCGACGGCATCTCGTTTGTTGTACTTGGGTGTACGATGTGGACAAAAGCAACTAGGCGATAAGGTTGAGGAGAGAAATTGGATAGGCCTAGATAGGTAGTTAGGATGGCCCGTAAGAGAGGAGATGAGTGGGTGTTTAAGCGAAAGTAAAAGAAATCACGAGTTTAGCAAGGCAAAAAATTGCTAAATGTCTAAAATCTACTGATTAATATTCATTAATTAATTTCTAGTTAATACAAGTAATTCGATTAATCCTAATCCCGAACTCACAGTTCGATTACCGATTAGCGATTTCATTGGATCTTAATCTAGCTATGTCATTATGCGGCAGTGGGTGGGTTGGTTAGAAGGGTGAGGTTTTCTCTCAACATATTTTTTAAACATTTGCAGTGTTATAACTATCGAGTTCTGGAAGCGGTAAGGATGCATGTTTCTCTTGTAGTGATAATTTTTTATTTTATAATTTGTTTAAAGATAATACGTAGAATGATAGTTGATTTAATTCGTTAATTTATTTTATAATTTTCTCTTGTAGGGATTTAATTCGTTAATTTCATTTCATGAAACAAAGGATTGATATGTATGGAAATAAACACATCACTCAAAATTACTATCATGGTTTACTAAGCATCACTCCTTGACGTGAGAACATTGCCACAAGCAACAATAATCACTTAATTAACCACCGGGCCACACACCAACTAATTTTCACGCATGCGTATACCTATTCAAATATAGCCACCAAACTAATTTCACATGTTATACTCTAGCATTCACATACGTATAAAACACAATTTTTTTTCACCGGCTCATATTAATTTACCACAAGATCAATTAAACTAAACGCGGGAAAAGGGGAAGAGGAGATGAAAAAAAAACGCGGGAAAAGCACTCGCGCCACGTTCCCACTCTCCCATCAGCACGCACGTACCCACGCGGCTATAAAACCGCGCTGTAAACGCGGCTATAAAAACTGCGCCGGAGCCGGAGATCGAGCAGAGCAATGGCCGGCTGCTGCGCGCGGGAGCTGGACGACGCCGACGCCCACCGTCTGCTGCCTCCGGCCGGAGATCCTCGCCGACATCGGCGTAGGAGCCCGCCGCCAAGCCGTCGTGGAGGAGCTCGCCGCGCGCCTCGCCGTCGTCCTCGGGCTCGATGGGGCGGGAGAAGAAACCGCTGCTGCTGCTGCTGCTCCGGCGAGGTACAGCCACAGAGCTCACGCCAGCAATAATGGAGGCGGCGGAGGAGTGGTCTACTTCGATTGGAGCAGAGCGCGGCCGCGGCTGCTGCCATTGCCATGGCTTGCACCGACCGCGACGCTCGCCAGTGGCGACACTCCAACGCCGCCGCCGCCGCCGCCGCCGCAGATCGGCACCGGCGTGTTCCTCCCCCGCGCCGCGATGTACCCTTCGAGAGCGAGCCAGCAGCAGCAGCAGTGAGGAGGAGAAGAAAGCATCAATTGCGACGGCGACTGGAGTTCGCCCTGAGCTCCTCGCGCCGCCACTGGAATGGACGTGCTGAATGCTGATGATGCATGCATGCATCAGCATCACCGATCAAATAACGCGTGGAATGGATGGATGGATAGATAGACGTGTGTGTGAATATATATACTCTGTAATAAGTGGCTGATGGGATTATATATTCGTCGATAACAAAAAAAAATTAAGTTACATGCGACTCCACGTATCATATTGATCACGGCCAACAAATGTATTTTCCTGTTTCTACTCGATCCTACCTTGCAGGGATGCAAATGGGATGGAAAAATTTCCGCAAATCCGAGCCAGGATTCATTTAAAACATGATTCAAATGATATCTGGTTATATCCGGATTCAGATATGCCATTCTAGAAAGTATGTGGGTTAGGATATGGAAAGAATAATATCTGATCTGTATCCGCATATCGGAGATATCCAGAAGATATCAGTGTAAATCAGCAAAACAGATATTCGATAACATATCTTGTTGTTCCTTACGTAGATCCGAATATGACCTAAGACCGATTCGTATCCGTATCCCAAATGGTCCGGATTCGAATCTATCCTGATTCGTATCCGAGAAAAAATATAGGTCACGATATGAACAAGCAGTACCCGTCCGTATCCGATCCGTTTGCATCCTACTTACGGAGCCGGCCACCCTCCAGTGACGCAGCCGACGGCGACGACAGTCCGGTGGACGCTCGGCTAGGCATGGATTGGCCGATTAAGATGAAGGCTAAGATTGATTAGTCTGACCAGTGAGGTTAAGAATGATGCTATGGTCATTTTTCCCATAGAACGAAAAGGGAAAATGATCAACATTGATACATATTCTTTCGTACTGGTAGCTACCGATAGCTCTTGCATCAAGACTGGTGCACCACCCATTCTAGACATTTTGCAAAAAAGCCCTTCATCTCTCTTTCTTACAAAACTTCCTCCCTCACATCTGCCTCCTTTCACCTCGCACGAGGCATAGCTCCGGTCGTCCTACATGAAGCATAACCTCGGTACTAGAGCTGCTCAAGTCATAGCCCTGACCAAATTGTGCGATGCATAGCCCCGATCCTAAAATACTAGGGGTTGCACGAAGCATAGCCCCGGTCTCATTAAACTAAAAGCCCTATAAGACACAACGCCGATATCGATTGCATAAGATACAAACACTCGCCATAGCGGCGAAAGCGAAACAAAAGTATACAAATACTAGATCATTATTACATGTATACACGAGCATTACAAAAAAGATAGAGCCTCTTGGAAGTAACACAACACATAGACATAGCAAGAGATCCGATGTCTAAGGAAGAAGCAGGCAGCACCCCTGCGGGCAAGCCCTGGAGGAGCAGAGGGCGACAACCCACTCAACGTCACGCCCCAAGGCTGACACTCTGGCAGCCCGCTGTGTCGCACCTCAAACAAACGATCTATGATACTGTAGTAGATATAGAGAGACTGTTGGAGGAAAGAAATCTGGAGTAATAAGGTTAAGATTGTTTTTTGCCCAAATAAGATTAAGTCACTTAAGTTTTGGGGAGAAAAAAAAATTATTTTACACCTTAAACTATGTTGCTTCGTCTATTTAAATCGCTAAATTATAAAACCAGGTATTCTATCCCACCAAACAAAAAAAGGTGCAAAAGTGCCAAAGTGGAGAGCATCGAAATCGAGGGCCTTTTTTATCTAATGCTACATAGTTTGTAGTCTGTAATAATGAACAGGGCTTGCCACAGGATTGGGCAGCAGGAAGGAGGGCAAAAAGACTAGTTTTTACAAGTTACAGAGCTATCACCTACTATGTGCTAGGAAAAGGGCACTAGGGCAGTGGTATGTATGATCTTCTTTATCTCACCAGCCATATATAGGGTTCTGTACCTGGGGAGGCAAGAGGTGCAGGTCCAAGCTATGCTGCTTGTTGTAGTTGAGGGTACCGGGGATTGCCCCAGTGGACAGCCTGAGGAGCTCGTTGCCCGTGAAGCAGTAGTGGGCGAGTGCCAGCCCACCGTCTACAACCTCTGACATGCTTGGCACTGAGGCTGATCTCTTCATCTTCCTGTCGATGCCTTCTGCACATTCAGCGGTGCTGCTGCTGAGGACCTTGTCCAGCTCGGAGTGCTCCATGAACCGCTGCGTCGCGGCCTCCCATGAGAGATCGTACCTCTGCTCCAGGGTGAGGGGCAGCGGGTCGCGGGTCATGGCTTCCTTCACCCGGGCGACGAAGTCCTCCGATGTTCTGTAAGTCAGGCAGTTTGGGAACGACCTGAAGAAGTCATTGGACGGGTGGTCGGCGCAGACGACGAACTTGCCCATCGCTAGCGCCTCGGCGGTCGCCGTGCAGAGGACGTCGCTGATGCTTGGGTTTATGAAGACTTTGTATCTAGAGAAGGAAAAAATGGAGAAGCATTCAGGTCAATGGCATTGTATTGTATATTGAGGAAGATGTAGATATGGGATTAACGAAGTCATGTGCTTCGCAAGTTGGGTGGTTCCTGTTCTTACCCATGAAGAGAATCGTCTGCGTGATCCCGCCCTTTATGAAAGTTGAGGTTTAAATCCAACTTCTTGGCCGTCGATTGCACTTCGTGTGAATCTTCACCGTTTCCATAGATGTCCAACTTGAAGCCCTCCAGATCACCCTTGTGCTTCGCAAACAAATCTATCAACTCTCTGTAACCTTTGGCCCAGACCATCTTCCCCAGAAAATAAGCTCCTTTGGAAAAGGACTGCTGCCCAGATGCCATCTCCACTGCTATTCTGTCTCCAACCTCAAGGAATTTGGGATTAACTCCATGTACATTGCTGATGATGGACTTGGGTAGATCTTGGGTAGCCCCTGACAGTCGCAGAACCTGCATAGTATCAACACCATCAATTCACAAAGGATAAGTCCTATCACATACTTCTTTTAATAAATGTGTGTCAAAAACAATTCAAACTGCCTGACAGAACATTTTAATGGATGCAAAAGTCACCCTACTTAACTAACTACCTTGTGGCAATAAGCTCGGGCAACCAGGTTGTTGATGTGTTTGACAAAAAAAGCTTGAATAGCACCATTCTTCTCCCTCTTGACGTACTCCAAATAGTTTGTATGTACAACACCAACAACATGATTAAATTTATCTGTCCAACGTTTCCCATGATGGTACCAGTTCAGGTGCTCAGGCTCTTCCAAAATAGCAATGTCAGCTTCTTTTGATGGTATGAATTGTGAAGTGTCCCCGGCAGGAATTATACTTCTCCTTTCTTTTTGAAACTATAGTTCGAAAAAATGACATTAGACAAATAATACACAAGCGTTGACATAGTGTGCTGAAAAAAGAAACCTAAAAAATTGAGATTAGACAAAAAAAAAACGCACAAAGGGTTGGTGTAGCGTGCTGAACAAAAAAAAAAAATTACCTTTCCAGGGTAGAATGATATTTTGAAGTCTGTCTTGAAACCAACTCTTTCCTCCAGCCAATTCCTCATATAGTTTTCTTGCTCTTGTGGAGAACTAAAAGTCATGCTATTGGGATAGACAAGCTCTTGATCTGATTTGCAAAGCCAGGGCACCACCAAGGTCACATCTTGCTTGGAAGATTTAGCCAGGTACGCAGCTCGAAACAAAGGATTTACAGCTGTTCCAGTCATCCAGGGAAGACTGGCTGTAGTGACTATTGCAACATGTCTCTTGTCAGTTGTCTCGTACTTTTGCCCATCACACCAAAATCCACCTTCGTAATGGTGTCCTGTACTTTGTAGGACACTAGCTATTCTTAGGTCAAGCTCATCGCCAACACCGTCATTTCTGAATGAAGATGGTTCACTTGCTGGCAGAGAATTATACACAAGGTGGTCCTTGCGCTTGCTGCATAGAGACTCTGCCAACTTATCGCACACATCTATACCACATGACAAAGAAAAAATAGCTCAGCACAAGCTAAACATTTCGAATTCCTTGAAGAACTATTACGTCAATGATATCTAATAAAAATCATGTATAGTACCTCTTTTTATACCAAGTTGGTCGAACAATGGTCCAGATTGCTTTAGAAAATAAGCAAAGAGTTCCCCTAAATCCAGCGGTGGAACTTCCTGCATTGTATGAACACGGATTAAAATATGAAAGAGTTTCCTGAGTTCTCTATCTGCCTTTTAAGAACCAGACTGAAGTACATATCTTGCTTGTCAGTTCTGACTAATATAAGGCATTCATATAGAGCAAACAAAGTTCCTCGGCATAGATAAATGAACGCTAGTATATGCACGAAAACAGTCATGATTCGTTGCACAGCGCAAAAGGATGTGAATCCAGATCACTAACCTCAGATGCTTCAGGTGCAAAGCTCATCGATTTCTGCAACAATAAATGCAATGATACATCAGTTTGATGTGCTATATCTGTGTGTTATAGGATTTGCTAGAGCAATCAGCAGCATGAAATCCCAAAACAAGCTTATCTATGCATTTCCAAGGAAGGATCTATATAACTTTGCATATAATAAATATGTTTGATAGCTACGATTTGGTTCTCAATTACAGACCTCTGAGGTAAGACTTCAACACTCTATTGGTACCACAGTTAACAAGTGGATTACCATCCAACTATAATTCTAGCACTGTAAATGCACATTCTAAATATTAGAAATTATAAATTTGGCCACTGACAACATTTTACAACCTAAAGTTCAATTCTTTATATACATGGTGACATGAAAAAAACCTAGAATGGGAAGAGCTTTCACGCATCACTACAGCATTATCAAAATATTTGGTGCACAAGATGTGATTTCAATTCATCAAGCTTGGATTATAAGTAAAAACTAGCAAGGCATCGAGCGATAGAACACCAACAAGATGTGATTTTCAGTGTGTAGCTGTGGTGTGCTTAGACTCACCTAGTGCCCCTTTTCTAGGCCAATTTCTTCCAAAGATGCCGCTTTTCTTCTGAAAAAATAAAAGTTTTGCTTGCTTGACAAATTTGGGGGAGTCGCTGCCAACATCAACTTGAGTTTTTACATCTCAGTTTTTAAACAAATAAGTGATACTACGGATCATAATAACTAATTAGGTGATATTTTTTTGACAAGTGAGAATCCCCTGTTCCATCATGAACAATGGAAAACGGTAGCCTCGTGTCCACAGACAAGCACTCCACCTGCAAAAGAGAAATTCTAGCTAAGCTAACCTAGAAGATGATGCATAGTTGCACATTTGCTAGATTCGCTACATCCCAACCAAACCCCCGGCCATTTCTAAGTTGACAGTCATGATGCAGAGCTTAATTCCTCCAACGCAAACTCGACTGGGAGCTCAAAAGAGCAACAAAATTTTAGAGAGCAACAAAGTTTCCTATATTTCGACCTAAATTTTAGAGAGCAACAAAGTTTCCTAAATTTCGACCTAGCTTTCACCTCCAAAAATTGAGGACATCGAAACAAACACAAACGGAGCATGGCTATGCACGCCACTCAATTCGAGCTGCACTGAGATGGATAAGCGCTGCTTCTAGTGACTCCCTAGAAGCTGGAGCTTACCAGGCTGAGCTTGTCCTTGTGCATGACGTCGGTGGCCTGGTCCTGCCGCCGGCGCTCGAGGTCCCGGAGGCGGGCCTTGACCATCCGAATGGGCTCCCACTCCTCGCCGGCCTCCTCCTCCCACCGCCACCGGGCCCTGGCCCGCCGCGCCCAGTCCTCGGCCTCGAACGCCCTCCCGATGGCGGACAGGTCGAGCCGCGTCCTCGCCGACGACGCCGACGACGTGTACGCGCGGCGGAGGCGCGCGAGCAGCTCCAGCTCCGGCACGGGCGCGCTGAGGAAGGTCTCCAGCTCCCCGGCGCGCGCCCGGATGAGCCGGAGGTCCTCCCGCAGGCCGCGGGACAGGAACGACAGCGCGCCCTCCCCCGCCGCCGCCGCCGGCCGGGTGTCCACGCCGAAGCTAGCCATGGCGGCGCCAAGATGGGGTCTTTGGGAGTGCGCGGCGAGGAGGCGGAGGCGGAGGCGGTGGTGGTGGGAATGGATGGGAAAGGGAGGGGAGGAAGGCGTCGGGGAGGAGGAAGAGGAGGAGATTTCGCGGGGCCCCCCGGCGGCGGGTGAGGTGGCGGCCGGGACGCGGAGAGGACGGCTCGTGCCATCTGTGGGATCGCCGAATCGACGGTCCAGATTAGCGCTCGTTCGAACCTGTCTCAATCTCGGCCGCTGGAATTTCATGCGAAACTTCAGAAACTTGTTTGTTTACCCTTACCAACTTATTTAGGTTTCGAAAACGAAAATATTCAGGTATTTTTAGTTCATCATTTTTTTTCCGTCTCGAGGATGCATCGCAATGATCTAAAGCACAAGTCGAACAAATTGTGTTGGACTTTTCAAACTGTTTTTTTTTGAATTTCTCGAAATTAAGACGGAAAAGATAGTACAACTGGTTCACTTTGATCGTTTCTCCAAGCCGCAAGCTTTTTTTTTTTTTTGTCTTCTCAAGATGTTTAGAACGCGGAATTCATGAATTCTGCTAAATTTCCAGTGTTCCAAACCAGGCTAATCTCTTTCTTTTGCACATAAAGGCGAATTGAACCGCAGTTTCTTTGTGTAAAAACGGAAAGGGGACAGGATTTTGCATGCCTCTTGTTGAAGATAATTTGGGTTTAGCTACACAAAACTCAACCCACAAGGACAGAGAAAATACACAACATTTTTGGATGAACGCAGTCAGATTAGCACAACCCACAAAGCCTGAAAGCAACACTAACTCGAGTCTTGCACGGCAGCTCGGTTTGGAGCTTATGCAGCCTTGCACTCCGCTTCAACTCCACCAAGAAGCCGAAAGCAACGGCCGTATTAGTTTCAACAAGAATATTAGACTTGCTCCGACAGCCGCAAGATATCATGGCTGTAAAAGAATGAAAAATACAGTATTAGTTTCTTGCTTCATGAGTATATCAAGATCCAGGAACAGAAGCATCCACGTTCTTGTCCCTTCCTTCAGCTAGTTCGTTCTAGGCTGCAGTTGCTTTGTCTTCTGTCAGCATCAGAATCAGAATCTCTGAATTTCAAGGCCCAACCCTGTATCCTTCTACAGCCATATCTAAGTTATCTGAGGTATCTAAAGATCTCAAATCACATGCGAGACCGATGTTCCACATTAGCTCAAGAGTTACATGGCACCAACTAATTTACTCATGATATTGTGCCATGTATAAACGGATAAAATGACTACTTACATAATCCATCAATTGGTAGCATCCAAAATAAAATTATACTTTTTTGTTAACCACTTCACATGTTCTGATGTTTCCGCTCTGAGAGAAATGGTAATAGCATGGGAGCAGTGGAAGCTTCAATTGAGAAGTTATTATCATCCTTTCCTCTCCTCTCTGTGACAACTTGTAGAGAAGACATAAGCAGTGGAAGCTTCAATTGAGAAGTTATTATCATCCTTTCCTCTCCTCTCTGTGACAACTTGTAGAGAAGACATAGGCTCCTCCAAGCTATGAATGAAGCAGATGCTAAAATAGTTTTGGTGTTTTGAGGGGGGAAAATAGTTTTGGTGCTGTCTTATAAGTCATTAGTCATAGCATTACTTTCACCCAGTTATATATTAACTTTGTCCCCCTGCTGTTGACATTTTCATTGCTACTTATGTAACAGTGAGGGCGTACAAATCGAGTATGTTGCAGTTTTCGTAGCTGTACTTTTCCTGGGGCATTAGTTGCTTTGAACTATGACCTGCTTCAGAATCTTCCTCCTCTTTCCATGCTACGGATTTATTGTGCAGGGATTTGGCATAATGTTATGGTAAGCTATGCTGGCGGCATGATTATTTTAAAATGTAGAAGCAAAGATGTTTTTTTGGTCCACAATGGATTGTCATCTTTTATTTCAGTATTTGTGGTAGCCTGGTAGGTCACGCTAACCTATAGTGATCTGTGGTGTTCAAATGAAAAGAACACGTCTATAATTTGTATTTGTATGCTTGCAGCAATGATGATACTAAACTAGAAATAAGGACAATTAGCTTTATGCAGTTCACCATAAAATACCATTGGATTCTTCATTACAATATCTTTGAAAGATAATATCCTACGCTGAACAGGCATGCGCCAATCTTATCATATAGGTAATAATAGGTATTTACCTACAAATTCTGTTACTACATTTCAAGTGGACATCAGAGGGGATACATTAGCAGGTATCTGTTAAAGTAAACTATAGGGAATTTTCTATATCTGAGGCATCACATATCTGACATTGATCGGTGGAGGTGTTATTTACCATATTTTGAATTAGAGACCTAGGGGTATATCATACAGATAAACTTAATTGCTGGTTTTAAACCTGATTGTTTGAATAAAACTTAGTGTGGACATTTATTCACATCGAGATACAGGGTAAGGAGGACCAGGGAACAAAGATCATTGTTGTAGGTTTATTACTTTGTAATAACAACACTAGAAAAAACTGTAATAACGGTTCGATCTTAGGTTTAGCCCTCGAGATTGACACTTGTGTACTTTTGTCATCTCTCTATTATTGCCTCTAATTGTTGGTTTGTGATTCTTGTCATAAACAGGTTTTTGCTGATTTATCTGGAGGGATTAGGGGTACAGCTGCTGAACTGATGGTTCAATCCTTTTATTACCATATCTGTGACATGTCACAAACCATGAGATGACCGTGACAAAAAGCTGGTCAGAATTTCACATCATGCATCACAATGTAAGCAATTACTGTCAGTAAATTAAGGACCTAAAACTACCAAAGCAGTGTAACCTCATAGATTAGCAAATGGGATGCAAGACAAATGACATTCAGAAACCAAAATTGATATCAGGATGTACGAGGATTAAGACCCAAAATTAATAAATGTGTAGTACCTTGAAAAGGCAGAGGAATTCGAGTGATTAAAAATATCCTTTTCCCTGATATTTTGATTTGTGTAACCATTAAGACAGTGTTTCTTTCCTAAGTTGGTCTATACAAAGTGAGAGGGGCAAGATTCAGTATAACCAATTGCAGCACCCTTTGAATCTTCACTGAAGGTAATTTTCATGACTGCATTATGTTCTATAACTGAAGACTTGCATTTTCTGTCCGTTGTTGGTTGGGTAATAGTCAAAAGATTTTTTCCAGGATTCTTTGGATGGCATGAACCTGCATCAGCAATCCTCAAGGCATTATCCATTATCTGCCCAGCAACCTTTGCAGAAGTAATACCATTAAGGCATTTGGAACACACATCGTTTTCAGGTGAAATCACTTGAAGTTTACTAGTGTTACACACATTTCCAGTTGGAGCACCTATACGAGGTAAAATCACAAGAATTATCAGATTTGATGTGCAACATAGACATTATATGAATGATAACAGAGCAAAGGAAAAGCAAACAACCATGTCCAGATTCCTTACCATCATTAACCCTCAATGCATGTGGTTTTGTGTTTGCTCCACCAAAATAACCATTATGTATCTTCAATTCTCTGGATGAACCAGCCCCATCATCTGTCACGGTCTCTGGTAATTTCTCCACACTCTGAATTTCAGTCTCCCTCTTGCTACCAGAGCTCTGACCAAGGTAAACAGCCTCCTTAGTGTTAGGCACAGAAAAACTCCAATAATGAAATTAAAAGAGACACCAAAATTCATACCAGACCAGCTATGATGAACTCTAATTACTTTTAGTAGATAATGTTGTTGACATAAAGAGAAAATGTTGTAGATAAAGGCGTACAACAATGAAAAAACATCATTGAAAATGAGCGTCTTTAGATATTTTGCTTTCGGACTTTTGGTTTGTTTGACTTTCTTGGCCTTTGCTGCTTTGCAGAGGTGCCATTCAAAATGTGCTTTGATATCAGTCAAAGAAATAAGGTATAACTCGGCTTAGATGCTCACCTGATCATCACATTCATTGTCACTGG
Source organism: Raddia guianensis (assembly GCA_036346415.1). Taxonomy (NCBI): domain Eukaryota; kingdom Viridiplantae; phylum Streptophyta; class Magnoliopsida; order Poales; family Poaceae; genus Raddia; species Raddia guianensis. The sequence continues at coordinate 40,728,738 of CM070544.1, forward strand.
TTTCTTCTGTCTTTGAACCATTAGCACCATTTGCACTTATATGATTGTTGGCTGCATTGTTTTCCGACGCATTTGTTTGGCTATTAATCTGCATTGGAGTTGCCAAGGCATAAATATCCCTCAGAGAACTTAAATATATACCAGATGTTGCTAAAGAGTTACATGGTCACATAAATAATATAGCACTCAAAATTTTGGACAACTGAAGTCTAAAATTACTACATATCAGCTACAGAGCTTCTGTACAGTCACAGTATTTTCAAGGAAAGGCATCCAAAAATCAAATCCGATATTAGGTCGATCAATATAAAAGGACAACTGAAGTCTATAAAATTACTACATATCAGCTATAGAGCTTCTGTACAGTTCACAGTATTTTCAAGGAAAGGCATCCAAAAATCAAATCCAATATTAGGTTGATCAATATAAAAGGACAACTGATGTCTATAAAATTACTACATATCAGCTATAGAGCTTCTGTACAGTTCACAGTATTTTCAAGGAAAGGCATCCAAAAATCAAATCCGATATTAGGTTGATCAATATAAAATACGAAATAGACCTAATTAGATTATATTTTGCCTCATGCACTAAAAGACTGGCTGTAGCACAAAGCATGTTCTTAAAGACCTGCCGAAAGTGAACTTACTGAATGCCGCCTCCATACATGTTGCCATAAGTTACGTAACTCATTCTTTCTCACTGGTTTCACAAGAAAGTCCACCGCGCCCTTTTGCATGCATTTGAGAATTTTTTGGCATACAATGATCTTTTCTTCTTTTCAGCAACCAAACAGGCATCATTGTATGAATGTTCTGATAATTTCATCAGCTCAAAATTTACTTGAGGTTTTGAACTTGTCACGTTAACAGTAATGATGTTAATAGCTGCAGCCTGAAGGCATTAAGCACTGGTAAGTACAGATGGCCAAATGGGCGGCCCGGCCCGGCACGGCACGAGCCCGTTTAGGCACGGCCCATTTAAGTCGGGCCCGGCACGGCCCGTTTAACTAGTCGTGCCGTGCCGTGCCGGCCCATGGGCCGAGGCCAAGGCCCAGGCACGGCACGCGGCACGCTTAATCGTGCCGGGCCGGCCCGTTTAGCACGACGGCCCATCAAGCCCGCAAGGAATTTCTGGAAAATGGAGCAAAAATTGCCTCCGTGGGGGTTTGATCCCACGACCTCCCAGGTCTGGAGACCTTATCACTCCCCCACTAACCAGTAGGACTTGACTCTCTTTGTGTTTGCTATAACCTAGTGCATATATTTGTGCATACTTGTAATAAATGGAAACTAAAAAAATAATCGTGCCGTGCTCGGGCCGGCCCATGAGCCTAGCCTTCGGCCCAAGCACGGCACGCCTCGTCGTGCCGGGCCGGCACGGCCCGTTTAAAATCGTGCCGGGCCGTGCTCGTGCCGGACAGAAACATCGTGCTTTCGTGCCGGCCCATCAGGCCATCTATACTGGTAAGTGTTTTATAGGCACTGTAATGCATCACATTTGCATGTATTTTCATGTTCGTAAAGATAAATATCGAGGTCAGGGGAATATCAATAGATCGAAGAAACTGGATGAAGCACATGTTAGTCTCCTTCAAACTATGGATGCAGCACGTATTATTAGCTTTCCTGCTATTGACTCTCAAAGCATTGATATTATCAATCCCTGAAGAAAATGAATAAGGACCAATGACGATCTATGCCCTCAAGTCAGAATTTCCAGAGAATAGGATGACATTGTAAGGCCACAGCTCTGAACAAACTGTTTTCTACCCATATCCGCAGTTGAACTTGTCACCAATGATCGATGCAACCACTGACTTATATCTGCCTGAAAGAAATTATGCTAAAAGCATACCAGCATCAACAAAAAAAAAAAAAAAACTTGACCGCAATTTCAGAACAATCAACTATGCAACCATCTGATAATTTCAATGTAAATTGCTACTAGAGTTCACTTGTGCAAAAAAAAGGAACAGATTAAGCATTGGAATATGAAGAATTTCAGCGAGTTTCTCATGGAAGCATTTAAGCATAGGCACGCAAGTTATTTCCTGTTTTTTTATCAAATCAAATAGGCACCTCTATATGATTTTTTTCTAATGGTTTTCAACAGTAAAAAATTTACTGGTCATGGCGGTGACCTTACCTTCTGGAGTTAACCTTCTGAGCTTGTCCACTCATGAATGATTCATCAAGTGCCAGATTTCAAAAGCAAATGAAATTTTTCAGGTAGCAACTTCACATGTTCCCGGTATTTCGGCTCTGAGAGAATTGGTAACAGCACAGAAGCAGTGGAAGCTTCGATTGAGAAGTTATTATCATCAATTTTCAAGAGGTAGGCCCCAGCCCTGCGTATGTCATCTCTCTGCAGGAACTTCCTGACAATAGTATTTAGTATACGTGAGTTTGGTGCACAGCCACTCTTCTCCATGGCTAAAAACACACCATCGGCCTCTTCTAGCAACCCTTCTTCTATGAGATTCCCAATTATCAAGGTATAACTCACAACATCCGGAAGTAAACCATTCGACGAGATGACACGAAATAGCTCCATGGCTTCATCCTTTCTACCAACATTCAATAGGGCACCAATCATAATATTAAAAGTCCTAAGCTCAACTCGAAAAGCACTTGAGCATAAGTTCTGGAACATGCGGAGTGCTTCATCAACACATTTATTTTGGCAAAGCCCTGCTAGAATTACATTGTATGTGCTAATGTCCAAGCATGTTTCACTTTTCATCATCGTGATATAGAGCTCCTTTGCTGCAGTAGTTCTCCCGATCTGAAATAAACTACGAAGTATTATGTTATAAGTAATAACATCAGGCTTGATTCCTTTGGTCAGCATTGTTCTGAAAAGTGCTAATGCATCATCTGTCCTGCCATCTTTAGAGTAGCAATCAAGCAAAGTATTATATGTGACCACATTGGGTTTCAAGCCAACTGAGACCATACTCTCAACTAATTTAATTGCTTCATCCATGTTACCAGATAAGCAGTACCCATGTATTAATGTACTGTACGAAATAACATCATGATTTATGCCTGTGTGTACCATCCAATCAAAGAGATTTTGGGCCTCCGCAATCATTCCTTCTTTGCATAGGTTGTCTAAGACTGCATTGAATAGATTGACATTGGGATGGATGCCTTTATTCAGCATTTCAATAAATAATTCCTCAGCCTTCTCCCATTTGTCACAGGTACAGAGGCCACGAATAAGCGTGGTAAAAACCACAATATTAGGAGACAGCCCTTCGTATATCATCTGATTGAAGTGTGACATAGCATCATCCACTCTCCCTATCCTACAAAGTCCATCCATTACCGTTCCATACGTGACTATATTTGGGCTCAATCCATGCTTCCGCATTTTTGTAAATATATGCGTTGCCTCACCAACCATCCCATGTTTAGCATATGCATGTATCAATATGCTGAAGGTATGCAGATCAGGTCGAATACCATCCTGTACCATCAAATCTAGGAGATCATGCATACCATTAAGAGCTCCTACATTCGCATACCCATGGATCAAGCTGTTGTAGGTGGTAACATCGGGGTTGTGGCCTTTTTTGACCATGGAATCAAAAATCTTTCTGGCTTCTATGTACCTCCCCCTCTTGGAAAGACAGTCTATCAGAGAGGTGTAAGCGACAACATCTGGCTCAGGGCCATCTCTGTACATTTTCTTGAAAATTCCAACCGCCTCTTTCCACCGTCCTGAAGAGCAGTATCCATTGAGGAGAATATTGTATGTAAAGCTATTCGGCAAAACACCTTTGCCAATCATCTGTTGAAGGATCCCCTCAGCCCTGTCCATTGCTTGAGCTTTGCACAGGCCATCAATTATTGAGCTGTAAGTCACAACATCTGGTGAAATCCCCCGATCCAACATCTCACTAAATAGGCTGGAAGCTTTGTCGACCTCGCCCTGTTTGCAAAAGCCATCGATGACAGTGTTGTAGGACACCACATTTGCTGGGCAGCTGGCTCCGTCTTCAGTCATCATGTTGAGCAGCTCGAGCGCCTCTTGACACCTCTTCTCGTCGCAGAGGCCCTTTAGCAGAATGGAGTAGGAGACGACATCAGGTGTGGAGCCGAGCTCAGGCATTCTTCGGACCAGTATGTCCATGGCCTCGCCCGCCCTCCTCTCGGCGCAGAGGCCACTGAGCAGCTGATTGAAGGCGATGGTGTCCGCCCTGCATCCGGATTTAATGACGAGGCCGAATGCGGCGAAGCCGAGGTCCACACGGCCGGCGCTGCAGCAAGAGCGGACGAGGATGCCGTAGGTGCATATGTGCGGAGCCACCTTGCTGCGGCCTGCTCGGGCGACGCGGTTGAAGAGGGAGACGGCGAGCGCGGGGGCGTCCCGGGCGACGGCGGTGAGCAGGCAGTTGACGGCGCGAACCGAGGCGCCGCCTTCCTGCTGGAGCAATCCGTCGAACAGGCGGAGCGCGTCGTGGGCGCCGAGGTCTCCCGCGCGGTACCGAGCCTGGATCACGCGGTCCAGGCGGTCAACGGGTCCGGCGCGGGGGCGGAGGAGGGGGCGGCGGGACATGGCCGGATGGGAGGAGGAAGAGGAGATCCGATGAGGGTGGAGTGGAGGTCGGTGGGGAGAAGCGCATCGAATTTAAAAGGCAAAATTGGCTCTGGGACACTCCAAAAACGTGGCTTTTGCCACAGGCCACTAAGAAAGATGACTTTGCCAAAAGACATTACAATTTAATGGTAATTTGCTGCTGGACACTATAGCTCTTATAATAATATTTTCTACTCCAATAGGTAAGTAAACATAATTTATGGATAAGTATACCCCTGCGTCGTCGCGTCAGGGCTTGGTCGTCGCCATGGATGAAGGACAAGGCGCCGTCGTGGCTGGGCGGAGAAGGTGCATGGCAAAGGCGAATCGTGGCCGTCGCCGTCGCATCTTGGGATGGCGTCGCCATGAGGAGGAGATGTGGGCGTGCTTGACCTAGGACGAACGCTTGCGCCGCCGCTGGTGAAGATGGCCGCCGCGTGACCATGAAGCGCGCCAGACTGGATCTGAAGGCGGCGCTCGTCGTGAAACCACGGCGGTGAGATCGAGTCGCGTGGAGGCGGTGTCGGGGGACCACCACGGGTCATGGAGGCGCGTCGAGGCGCGATGGAAGGGCGAAGCGGCCTTGCGCCATGGCGAAGACGGGCGGCGTGGATCGGCGGCGCGTGCGTGAAGCAAAAGCGGCGCGCGCGCGCGCCAGATCGGGGCGTGGCGGCGTGGACGCGAGCGAGGCGGCGTGGATCGGGTCGGCGTCGGCGCGAGGCCGACGCGGCGCGCCGCGTGGGCGGCGCGGATCGGGGCGTGGCGACGCCGGCGGCGTGGAGACGATGTCGATCTGGAGGCAAGGGCGGCGTTGATCGGGGTCGGCGTCAAGCGCAGGGGGCGGCGCCGTCGGACAGGCGCCGGGCGGTGGAGACGGTGGAGAGGACGGGGCGGGCAAAGGAGAGGCAGGGGTAGGATAATCATTTCCCGTAGCTTGCTATTAAAATTGCATATAATAATAGGTGTGGTGTTCTACAGCAAATTACCATTGAATTGTAATGTCTTTTGGCAAAGTCATCTTTTTTAGTGGCCTGTGGCAAAAGCCACGTTTTTTGAGTGTCCGGCAACCAATTTTGCCAATTTAAAATGGATTTACACTTTGCCATGTATATATTAATTCAAGATGCATCTAGACCCCTTTTAGTTTTGGGTTTAGCTACACAAAACTCAATTGTACTTATCTCCTTCTAGGACAAGGCTCAAAACTACATATATTTGGGTCTCTATGAAGATATCACGCAGGACAGATCGGGAGTCCAGAGATGATATCTGGCTCTGATGCCAATTGTGGTGGCTAACACAGGCACAAGTGAGATGGAGCGCTCGTGCGACGTGGGCGCAACGGCTCAACCTAAGCTCAACCGCACAACTCGGTCATATGCAGCTCTACATCCACATGCTGCTAACAAAATAAATACGATGACTGGATTATTTCCTAACACCTTCATTCCATAAGAGGTGAAGAGTTTCTTCAGTGTGTTGGTGGAGATGAGGTGATATTTGGTTGACGCCAATGGTCTTATGATCGGTCACTAGTTAGTCAGACTGCAAAGATGATGCAATGCCATGCTCGCGCATCAACCTTGCCACGCCGACACACCCGTGCACCCGACATCATCATTGTTGTCAATACAGAGGGCAATATTGGCTTACTCCTTGCCTCTCTTTGGTCCTCACTTTGCTGAAGGGAACGACCACCCTGTTCTCCTCGCTCTTAGAGGTCATCTGCTCTTTGCTTTCGACTACTATCTACTCCATCGAAGGTAATCATGCGCCTCTTCGGCTCGTTTTGCTCCCACTTTTTGAGTGGGCCCGACTGCAACTAGTTTGTTGTACTTGGGTGTACGATGTGGACAAAAGCAACTAGGCGATAAGGTTGAGGATAGAAATTGGTTAGGCCTAGATAGGAAGTTAGGATGGCCCAATTAATGCGTGGAATGGACGGATGGATAGAACGTGTGTGTGAATATATATACTCTGTAATAATTGGCCGATGGGATTATATATATGTCGATAACAAAAAAAAGTTACATGCGACTCCATGTATGATATTGATCACGGCCAACAAATGTATTTTCCTGTTTCTACTCGACCCTACTTCTTTGTAGGGGTGCAAATCGGATGGAAAAATTTCCGTCCAATCCGAGATTCATTTAAAACCTGATTCAAATGATATCTGGTAATTTCTGGATTCGAATCTATCCGCATATCCGAGATATCCGAAAGATATCATTGTAAATTACCAAAATAGATATCTGATAACATATATCTGATAAACATAAATATTTTGTATGAAATATGTTTGATTGGAGCATGTAGGTTGTAGCCAAGGATTGCAAAACCACCGGCTAATCACGTCTCCGCGAGGCGGCGGGGGGCGGTTTGGATAACCGGCGGTTTATGGTTTAGAAGTTTGGCCAAATTTCGTTTAAATAAATTTTGAACGTAAAATCTACATAAAATTTCTTAAAAATACTATTAATCATTGTAAACATTTTAGTTTAAACCAAAATAACATCGAAAGTTACTTTTTTAGGCGCTGTTTGTTTGAGCTTCTAGCCAGATTTTAGCCTCAGAAGCTGAAACAAACGGACAGCGTTTGGAACCCCTTCCAAGAAGTCAAAATCCTCCAAAAGCCCAATTTGTACTGTGATATGTGAAGCATATTTTTTGTGTCTTTTTCAAAAAGTAGCTTTTAGAGAAGCTGCAGCTCAAACAAACAGGGCCTTAGAGGAGAGATACGGAGGAGGTATTGGTGATACTTCTATACCTGACTTGCTGCAGCTCGGGAAAGAAAAACCACTGAGGGCTCGTTTGGGAGCAAAGGGGAGCAAAATCTGGTGAAAAAAATCCCCTATAGGATTTTTTGGTAATTTCATTTCCCTGGTGCTTCCCTTCTTCTTCCCCTTCAGTCCTCGCTCTTCCCCCATTTTCCACGTATTCTTCATTTCTTCCCAAGAAACGATGCCTCCCCCTTCTCTCTCGCCGGCATCTCCTACGGCCGAGGCGGCGCCGCCCTCCTCCTCTCGCCGGCGACGCTGCCCTCCTCCTCCCGCCGGCATCACCTACGGCCGAGGTGGCGATGCCATCCTCCTCTTGCTGGGATAGGGATAGGGATCCTCCTTCTTATGGCCTTTCCAACTTTGTTAACATTAATCGATAGCTCAGTTTTGATTTGAATCATGATCACGTTGATGATGATCAATTCATGTATGAGAGTCAATGTTATAATTAATAGAAGGAATTAATAAATATGAAATGAGATTTTTGTATAGCTATTAAATGTTATTCAATGATTACATATGTTTTCTTTTAATACAGACTACAGTATGGGTGATAGATGGTGATGGGGGGCCTATCGGTGGTGCACAAATGATTGACACCGCCATGTTGTCCAGTGGTGCTCCACAACTACCATTGGATGATAGCACTGTCACTAAGGTGTTCTTGCCATCTCCTTGCCTCGTGCATCATCCCATGATGTATCAGACACCCAATGTCCTGCACATCGCCCCCATAGAAGGTAATGCAATTTATTCCTACCCAAAACCTGAATGTTGTTGCTAAACTATTTTTGTTATTGGTAAATGAAATGTTGTCTTTGCAAAATACTTAGATCCTTTGGTAGCATGTATGGGGAGTAGTTATTTATTTTGCGGAAAGAAGTATGATTTGCGCTGATTAAATTAGCTGAGAGCAAAACAGTTACCATGAAACGAGGAAACTGACTGGGGTTTTGGTGGGTTACAACATAAAAACCCATGGAAAGAAGAAAATATCAACGAATGTAAGGAACACGCTCTAGCTTACCAAGGGCCTTTTTGCCTTTGCATTATGTAATTTGTTTCTTTGCTTATGGCACCATACATTTGCATGTTATTTGATTTTAATGACTTTTTTCTTCTAGATGCTCCACATGATGTCCATTGGCACATTGTTAAAAGCTTTTGTGGGCCGTTAGTGTTTCTTTTTAGGCATATGTTTCCACCATTTTATATAGATTTTTTATGTTATGCATCCAGATATGAAATATTTGGCTTAAATGATGGACCAACTAGATCATGTGCACCTATTTCGTTCATGCAACATAAAACTTGATTCCAAGATACTCTTTTAACATGTCATATAATAAATGCATTATGGTAACTCCATATAGATGGAATTGCAAAAAAGGGATCTCGATCTATCTAAACCTGGACATATTGAATTACTTGCCACTTATTAGTACTAGAACCTATATATTGCTATGTGTGTAGATATGATCCATGAAGCTGTTGGCAAGAAGTCCGAATTCAAGCCAACTTCAGGGAAGGCGACCATGAAGCACCACATGCCAATGATGGAAGGTCCTAGAAATCTCAAGTCAACACATGTTCATGTGAAGCTGGACACCACCAGGAAGGGGAAACACTCAAAGCCAGAACAATGGAAGCCAAAGGACATAGGGAAGACGAAGCGTCCTACAATGGTGCCACCTGCCAAGACGGAGCCATGGCAAAAGGGCAAGGAGAAGGTGGAGGCAACCACCGATGTAGTGGTGCTGCCGGAAGAATGGGAATACTGATCCAATATCCTATCATATGTCTATGCATGCATGCTCTAGCCATGTAACTAGTAGCAAGGAATTACAAAACTTCTACTTCAGTTCAAAGAATCAATAATGATGCATGGTATCAAGGTTAATAATAAGTTGAGATTGGATGGAGTGGCAATATTTCTGGTGTTTTTGTATGGTTGCTATCTCATGTGGACGATACACATATAGTTAATTTGAGTTTGGGACGGATAATACAATATGGTGACCCATGAGATTAACCATAATCTTAAAAGGGTTGTGTCGACGGTTGAGATATCGATCTCAAGTCGCTAAGGTTCTTTAGAAGTGAGATAGGAGACACGCCAAACAATGCGAACAACAACGAACAGGGAGACAGAGTTTTTATCCTGGTTCAGGCCTCTCGGGAGAGATAATAGCCCTACGTCCAGCCTTTCTTATATATCAGAGATGAATACAAGAGGTGGCTCGGCGAGACGAACAAGTCTCGGCGAGATTATGGATGTACAGGTGAGTAGTATGCGACAAAGTAATCTTAGATGCGAGATCGTCTAAGTCGTCTCGAGATCATGCTCGGGCCCTTAACACGCCGTAGGGCTCTGTTTATATAGTCTTGAGCAAACCGACCTATCAAGGGATAATCGGGCCGGGCTAACTACGAGTTTGTAACGAACTCATACATGCCAAATACATCCCGAGGTAGATAAGGTAAGCTCCTAATCTTGGGGATCACGACTCCTTATCCAATCCGGGAAACCACGTCCGGGTCTTCACGTAGCCGTGCAGAACTCTTGTTCGAGTAGGACTCAAACAGGAATCCTAGGCCATTACGTCATCGTGCCGACCATGAAGGCATTCGGCGGGATGCACATGGGCCTGATAGAACCTTCCAAGGAGCTGGGCCCTGGTAGGCTGTTCGATTGGGCCGTCAGGGAGTGGGCCATGGCAATGGGCCGTATTTTTATCCCCGACAGGTTGCTTGTGTATGGTCCACTAAAATTATTCCAGTAGCTAACTTATTATCTGATTTGATCTGTTGGAGTGGGTAATACACACACCAACCAACAATTTAAAGACAAGAAGAAATATTACATGCTATCTGTTGGAGTGGGTAATGCACTAACCAACAGTTTAAATACAAGAAGTAAAACAACAGGCCATGTGTGGGCATCACACTTTCTATGCATAAGTTGTGCAAGTACATAATGACTCTTAAAGCCTACTATTAATTCATATACATATCTTACTGATGCTACATAGTATTTTGTTTTTTTCAGACTATATTTTTCAAACTAGTATAATATTTGGTCAAGGGAAGAAATACAAACAAAAGCTATAGAGTTGTGGACGTGGCGTGTGTAAAAGAATTGGGGGAAAGTGGTTGGGCCTTGGAGTGCTAGGGACTGATTAAGACGTGATCAGAGGGGATACATATAAAAGCTTGATTAAAATTAGGTACTACAAATGGAATATGTATGTTGAAATGTTATATTTGCATGTAATTAAGACAAGCATTAATTAATGATGTCAACCTATGCCATCACCCACTTTCTTGCCTAGCCACCTAGGTTGTCTAGGTACTAGGTGGCCGCCTTCCATCGTGATTGTGAGCATTGTAGCCCCCATTGCGTAATTGGTATTAGTTTTGGTATTGATGACATACGCTAAAAATTGGTTCAAGATTTGCAAGGGTGTTCATGGCTTTCTCAGAACCCTGGCGACGATCGTGGAATCAAGGAGCAATCATCCTAGAAGGACAAGTCATGACCTGGCGTGTGAAGAGGTCACAAAGCTAGTCTAGGGTTATTAGCTTTCCGTTTCTATTGTATTATCGAGAGGGGTTCAAATCTTTTTTGGACTTGCCGAATCTTGGGTACCCATCTTGCACTCTGGTCTTCTCTCTAGTTTTGCGTGCATTAGAGGTTTGTGCGAGTGAGTGAGAGGTCATCGGAGACTAGTCGTGTTGGGTCCCTTGTACCTATTGTCTTGGTTCCTTCGGACGTGTTCGGCGGACCATCCGATAGTGTCCGATGGTTCCTTCGTGTGAGGAGCATTAGGGTTTAGACAGTTCTCCAGACTGTGTCCGGCCGCGGCTGGACCAAGTCCGGAGATTAACCCTATGCTTTCTTTCTGCGGGTTGGTCTCACCGGACTGCGTAAGGTTACCATCGGACAGTATCCGGTGGAGTTCATGTTTTGAATTTTACGTTGCGCATGCTTGGCCCGAACGTTGTTCGGAGGGTGGCAGAGTGTATTTGGTTGTGTCCTTGTGCTTTGTTGGATAGTGTCCGGTCGTCACCGGACAGGGTCCGGTGGATGTTGTGATGTGGTTTGTCCGGGGGAGGGGTTCCTCCGAACGGGGCCCGGTCGGCCCCGAACCTAGGGTTTGGTCCCCACCGAATAGTGTCCGGTGGAGTTTGTTTTTCTAGATTTTGTCCTTCGGTCGCTGTCTGGAGCTTCGGACTAGCGTTTCGTTGCTTCATCGGACTGTGTCTGGTGGCTGCGAGACAATGTCTGACAGAGTCACAACGGCTAGTTTTTGGATAGATCTTTCTCTTCAACGGCTAGTTGGGTCGGGGATTAAATATAAGGGGTTCTTGTGGCTGGCTAGGTGTGGTTTTGTACTTCCCTTGAGCTACATCTTTTACTCCTTAGTTCTTGAGAGCACTATAGCATTTAGAGGCATCCATTTAGTGTTTCTCTCCTCACCGACCGAATGCATTGTGTGAAACCTTGAACCGGTGAGATCAAGGTCATTGAGCTTGTTACTCTTGGAGGTGTTGTCTTCAAGACGGTTGGTGGAGTGGGCTTGAGGAGCTTGCCTTGGCGGTTGTAGAAGCCCTAGAGTCAGTGTACAAGGTGTTTGAGTCCACCTTGCCAAAGTGGCAAATGACTAGCACGAGTGTATATGAGGCACGTGACTCAAGAGGGAGCCGGTCCTTGAACGCAAGGACTAGCCTTAACGGGGAGTAGGAGCATGGCTCCGAACGTCGGGAGAAAATCATGTTGTCTTATCCTTTGCATTTACTTTATTGAAATATATCGCTTCCGCATTTACATTGCTTAGTATATGAATTGTTTGAGTAATTGGGTAACTTAACTTGAGTAACTAACTATAACCCAAGAAGAAATTAAAAGTGTCTATCACCCCCCTTCTAGGCCTACTCGATCCTTACAATGATGGCATTAGCCAATCTATGGTAGGATTGGGTGATGCCATGATGTTTTAAGTAGGAGCAGAGATCAATTGCCACCTTGAAGGACCAAGCAAGCATGGAGGCAAACAACTAAACAGTATAAACCTTATTGTTGGAATGATGAACAAAAACCACCCATGTTCACCGCTTTAAAACTTAAATTGTACTTACATACATGGATAACGTCATTACCATTATATCTTGTATTTATCCTACACTTTCAATTAAAAAGCACTTAATGTTGTCTACAACTAAATATATTAACATCAAGGCTATAAATTGTGGTTTCACAGCTTCAGGAGGAGATCCCAAAAAAGTTGGCTTAACATCGTTGTACACTTCTATGCAAAACAACATCCACTAGCTGATAGGCGATACTTTTTGCACGTTGCGAAAATATGGTGATAATCAACTCATAGGTACAACTAATAAAAACTACAAAACTTACCATCTCAACCACCCTCGATGGACCGCAAAATGGGAAAGACGATCTCCGGCGACGGCGGCGAGTTTTCTTAAAAAAACATTTGCCATATAACAATTATACTAAATATAGTAAAGAAAATATCGTAAAGGAATCTAAAAATTATTTAGTTCCACCTAAGATTTTGATTCGATAAAAAAAATAGAGCCATTCAGTTTCATACTTGGTACAACCTAAAATCACCATTCCTTTTGGTTCGCACAACCAAAAAACTATTTTGAAGACCTAAAAAAAGATTAAAAATATGAAATTGGTCTACAACAAAAATTAATTCCTAATATGGATTCCCCCCCCCCCCTTATAAATATAATTTTTTGAAAACATATAGTGTGGTGCAATGTATTACCCATACAAGAGGACCTATACATAAAGCAGGAAAGGCTAAGGATTTTTTAAAAAACTGGATGAGCCACCGCGGGCTGAGCGCCAAATGTCATGTCGCGTATTGGGTGTCAATTGTCACCCCGTGTGTGTGTTGGGCGGCGTGGCTAGTTCCTTGTATCTAAGGATAGATTGGCTGACTTCTCTTAATGGTTGCGATTTCTTTGATGGTCCAAGAAACCAAAAAAAAGGTGCATAGTTGGCCCAAGAGGAATGATCTCGTATGTGTGACATCTTTTATCATATGTCACTTGTATTTTTGAAACCCAAAAAATAAAATAAAAAGAAATTGTTATATACAAAACCCTATTTTAAATTATTTTACATTAGGTTTAAGCCAATACCCTAACAAACTTTTTTGAAAATTCTAGAAAAATTTCAGAAATTCTTAAAAGCCATCATTTAGCCACCCTCCAAATTACATGCCCAAATTCCAAGGCTAGCTCAGGATTCCATGAAGTGTTGCCGTTCTGTCGCGAGTTCGTCAAACCCATCAAATAATGAGCAAACGAATTAATTTCATGCTCAAATTTGGAGGAGAGATTCTAGAAGCCCAATCCGAATTACCCTCCAACTTTTAGCCCCATCAGCCAAAGGAAACTACGAATTCTTGCTAAAGAAGCCTAAATTCTATCTGAATCCTACCCAGATTAGAATTCGAGTCCTAGTCCAACCCCTCTTAACCCTAAGCCTCGCTGTCCGCGCTCCGCCCCGGATCCCACGCCATCCAACAACCCGCCGCGTGTCCACCCGCAGCCGCCTCGCCGTTGCCCGTCGCCGCCGCCGCCGCCGTCGCCCCTCCGCCAGGCCGCGTTGCGCCGCGTCGGCCCGTCCCGCCACGTCACGCCGCCCGTTCGCCACCACCGCCAGCCACCCTCGCTGCCGCCGTTTCCGCCCACGCCGCGCCACGCCAATCCGCACCGCTGCCACGTGTCACGCCGCCCGTTGTTCCGCGTCGCGCCTGCTTATTCGCGGTACCGCGTGTCCGCTTCCGCCGCCTTCGCCTTGTACACACCCGCCCGATCTTTGTCGGTTTCCTCGATTTTTCCTGTTAACCCGGTTTAATTCGGTTTATTTTTTCTGAAATTTCTGTTTTATTCTAAACTTTTAAAAAATGTTTCGAGAGCATCCGAACTCCAAATTAGTTGATTCTAGATCCAATAAATCTCATAAATAGCCTAGAATTTTATATATTTTATTTAGCTATATGTTTTATTGATTGTTTTGCTGTTGTTATGAATATGCATATACATGTAGATTGTCCATGTTCGCTGCTCAGGAGATTTCCAGGAGCCGTTCGAAGGAGGTTCTCAAGACCCGAAGTACTACCAAGGTAAGATAGATTGTATCTTGCTTTCCTATTTTGCAAAACTCATCCGATTATTATTTTTATTTATTGTTCTCATGCATGAAATGATGGGATCGGGTAGAAGCCTATTATTATATTCACACTGAGTTATCTACCCTGTGAATTTAGCCATTTATTGTTGTCTTAGTTATTTTCATAGCCTATCCTTGTGCATAGACGCTAGTGCTCGTGGGTTGGTAGTTGTTTAGGTTATTCATCATTAAATTACTCTTGTGACTTGGTATGATTGGCAGTGCTGAGTTACTTTAATAACCTAATTAACTAAAACCTATGTGGCGTGTGTTGACTAAAGGTGGCAAGTCGGGTGGTTTTGTAGATTGAGGTATGTGGTGGAGGTAGTCACCTTGGTCTAAGGACTCTTGACGTGTGCTTATCCGGCCAAACCATACAAGCACAACCATAAGTGCTAGCGTCGGCATGTTGCGCAGCATGTGCTAGTCCTGGCTTAGTATTTAGGGAAAACTGTTAACACACTTTACTTTAAAAAGATCTGGCTGCGGTCCGTTGGCTCAAGAGGGGTATTGATGTTAACAGCAGGAACTAATGAATCGCCTTGTGTTAAGGTCTAGGCTCCAAAGGAAGAGCTAAGACATAAAAGTACTACTAGGCTTATGGGTAAAGTGTGCTACACTCTACAGAGGCTAAAACTATGATGATAGCCGTTTCTAAGGTCATAGGAGGGGAGGAAGGTCGTGCATGGTAGTCTCATATGTTAATAACTTAACCTGATGGGTTGGTGTTGTTTAAGTTGTTCGAGGCAAGTCTTGTTCTTTAAAGGGGCTTTGGAAGCCGAGCTCTGCGTGTTCTTCTTGGAAAGGTTTATCACTATTAATTGCTCTACAAATTTGTTTTACAACACTTTAATTAATTTGACTAGAATAGGTCTTATGCAAAAATAACCACACTGTCATTGTTATTATCCTTACATCATTATAAGGACTCTTGTTGGGTAGCCGTGTACTCACTATACAAAATCATGGATAAATTTGTATTCAGGATCAGAAGGATTAGGTTCGGTCTGCCTACAAGATCAGGAGGATCTTGTCCCGGATTTTGATGAGGATTAGCTGACGCTCAAGGGTCAGATTGGAGCATCATCATACTTTTAATTCCGCTGCATATTTAAATTTCCACACTCTGATATATATGGACGATATTATGTCATTTTTAAATCAAACTATTGTAATAAGAAGTTGTGTAACAATTACTTTTGCATAATATGTAATTTTCTTAGTTATTTGTGACTGTGTGATGATGTTCAACAAACTGTCGCTCGCAAGTTACTAGCATTGATCTCTGAGACTAGCAATTGATTGTGAGTGGATCATGGTGAAGCCGGGGTTGCGACAGTATGTTGGTGCACTTGAGGATTTTCCTTGCATTATCCTATCCTCCAACAATAATTAAAAGTTGTGTTTCTAATTGAAAAAAACTCACTCTTTTCCAATTTCTTCTCTCCTCCATTTTAGATATTACTTCTCCTTTGACCATTGCATTGCTCCTCGTTTTGTGGACGGAGTGGGGGTCGGTGTTGAGAGCAGCCAACCAAATCGGAGAAGAGAGAGTGTAGGGGGGGAGGAGGAGGAGGAGGGGCGTGGTGCCAATGTTGGAAGAATGAGCGAACATTGATGAGGAGGTGAGAGAGGAGGAAGAGGGGGGCTGTGGGGAGAAGAAAGAGAGTTTTTCACAAAAATGCAGCAGGAATAAGCGTGCACTTGGTTTGTGAGGACAACGTAAGGAAAACCTTCTAGGAACATGATATTGTCGCTTTTTTCTCCCTTCTTTAGACAGCCACCGCTCTTTCCCTAGGGGTTTCGTCTGTGTCGCTGATGGTGGTGAAACCCAAAATAACATGCATCATCATTGTTTCACCACTATTGTTGGCTTGGTATCTCTCGTCTTTCCAACATGTCCGCATAGACGTCAGGAGCTGCTTCTCCTTCCCTTCCTTCCACCTTCCAACTTCCTCCGATTTTAAGTTTGGTTACCTAGGTGGGCTTGGCAATAGGCTGCCACTCTCCAACCACCTTACACATGGCATCCAAAGAAACATAACGTTCTTCTTCTCCATCTTTGGAATGCGCTCGTGTGAGCACTCATAGCAAAGTCATATGTAATTGTATACGGAAACCTAGTGTAAATAGCAGGCAAAGCCTACAATTGGTAGCATCAAGACAATAGTGTAACATACACATTAAGATAATTGTGTGACATACACAAATTCACATGCTTTGAGTTGTGCACATCTAGATCCCTTGAAAATTGCAGGCACAAGGTGGTATGTGCCCACGGGTGCGCTGGCTACTAGTAGTAGGGACCACAGAAAAAATTTGTCAAACTTTTACCGACTTTGAGCTGGTTTCTTCACTCCTGTAGATAAGTCGAGGAAATAGATTGATTCATAGAAAAAAAATGTCTTTATTTAAACATAGTTGGAAGTTTAGCTATTACTTTAAACTTCAACAATTCCGTATGATCTGGTTCTGGTTCGTCGTCTCGCCGGTTGGCGGCTACTTTTCGCGACGTTGTCTTCATTTTTAGTCAGAGGCTGCTATACCGGCCTGATGGCTGGAGTCATCTTGGCATCGACTCTCGGATTCGCTTACTCGGGCGACTCAACCTCTTTTAATTTGGATCCTGCGGACTTTGGGCGTGTGCCTATTGGCTATCTCGCGACACTGTCATCCTGGGGTGGCTCGTCTAAAGTTGGTTTGCTTGTCGTGGAGTTCGTGGCCGATTGCAGTTGGTCAAGATTGGGAGGTATGGCGGCATTGGTTCGGTTAGGAGGAGGCGACCTTGGTGGACTTGATTTGGTGGTGCTTGTTTGGTACGGTTCCTCGACTCGGGAGTTTTCCTTAGTGCGGCCTTAGCTGGTTGTACCTGGCAATGGTGTCATTGTTGTCGCTCCCTTGTTGAAGGCATTGCCTGGAGTTCGAAGAATTTGCTTTCCAGGGTGAAAACCTATGGTCTGTCCTTTATTGGTTGGATCATGGCAATGGCGGTGCGCGTGCGTGTCGTTTCCTTCTTGAAGACGTTGCTTTTGGAGGGCATCGCAGTCCAAGTGTTGCTATGGGGTGGATGGAATTGAAGGTTATGTTGTGTGTTGTAGCTTGCTCCGACATGATTTGGTGTCATGTCGTTTTCTTTTTTCTTTTATTTGTTTAGGCTGTGTGCATCTTAGCTATGCAGAGGCCGGGTGTGGTTTTAGTTTGATTGTATCTTTTCGATGTAATTTTCTAAGATCAATAAATCGCTCTTTATCTAAAAAAATTTAAAACAATTTATACTCTCTTGGTTCTGTAATTTTTTTCCCTCGGTGGGAGCGGCAAACATTTGCCTGGGCCAATATAGGTTTATTAGATTTAAATTATCATTAACATATGTTCACACAAAAAAAATTGAATTTCCTATCATCTTTGTGCAAATTTCGCATTTTTCCCTAAATCGGAACTAACCCTAACTCGGAACTAACTCGCTGTGTCCTTGGCCCAAGAAGGGTGTGGGCTGGACTGAGATTAGGGCAAAAAGAAGCGGTCGCATTTTATATTTGTGATTCTTATGGGATATGATCAACTAGATTTTAGGCAAATGTTACATGTAAACTTAAAAAATTAAGTTGAATTTTTATGCATCAAGCATGTGTGTATGTAAGATCAACACAAACACATACAAGGTAGTATATTATTAAAAAATCTAAAAATAAAGACATCTTAATTGATTGCACTCACCTTGTCACCTTCTCTTGCCACCAACGCTCTAACGTCAACTAAAGGAGATCCGGCGCCGGTGAAAGCTTGAATAGCAACGGGAGTGGCGGCGGCTAAGGAGGGTCGGGCAAAGAAGTAGGGTTTGGGGATGGGCTTTATATGGAAGAGGAGGTGGTATCTAGATCGCCCAATGTTTTGATTAACGGGTAAGAAATCAACTGAAATATAATAATTATTTCAGGCAAGTGATGAATCAATCCTCCAGAAAAGGTGCATACTTCTTCACTTCTAAATTTATAATCACAGTAAAGGTGGCAACTTTACATGAGCAATGAACTAAGAAAATGTAACTGAGCTAATTATTTAATCTCAGTATCTGATACCTTGAAGCACAATTGCACGACGCTCGACAGAATACACATAAATCAGATGAACAAAAGAACAGGTATGATTTATGTAGTCAGTAGATACACGAAGAAATTAGCCTGCAGATTGCTACGGCCGTACGTAGCCAGGTAGTAGGTACTATACGTATGCATGTGTTCGTCTACCTCTAGCTAGAGCTGCATGCACCGACGATCATGGACACATTGCCATCGGCATCATCACCTCAGCAAGGCGACGGCGGGCAAGAGCGCCAAGATCATGGCGGTGTAGACGCTCGACGCGCTGCTCAGCCGCTTGCTGCTGCCGGAGAGGTAGAAGTAGTAGTACGGGTTCGACGACGACGGTGGCGCCGGCGGCGACGAGAAGTGCGATGGGGAAGGCGGCGACCCGCCGCCGCCGCCGCCGCTCTTCGGCGGCGGGGGCGATGGTGGAGGCAGTATGATCGAAGGCGGCGGTAGTGGAGACGGGGGTGGGTTCGTCGGCGCCGGCGGCGGGGACAGGCCGGACGAGTCCGACGGCGGCGGCGGTGGCAGGATCAGCGCAAGGTACGGCGGCGGCGGCGTCGACGTCAGTGGCAGGATGGACGGCGTCGACGGCGACGGAGGCGACGACGGCGTGGGCGGCGACGTGCATATTGTCGGGCACGTCCCGCACTCGCTGATGCAAAGCAGGCTCGTCTCCGGCCCTCCCGCCGCCGGCTGGCCCTGGTCGCCGGCGACGACCGCCGGGACGCCGAAGCACACCGCGAAAATGATCACCGCCACCGCCGCTGCCGCCGCCGCCGCCAGCAAAGCCCGGCCCACCGCTGCTGCTGCTCTCTCCATTGCCGGCAAGACAGAGCTCTCATGAGCTGACAAGCAGCTGAGCGTGCTGCGTTTGCTTGTGCAGGTGAGATTCCTGGAGCTTGTGGACCTCCATGTTTATAAGCAGGAGGAAGCCAAAGTGCCACAAAAATGTGCCAAACTTGTGATGCAAGCTCAAACAGAATATGAGCTGCAGGGGTGTAAAGGGAGATGCTCCTCAATTGGCAGCAAGGAATTGAGGATTCATGATCCCTTCTCACAGATTAATCCCCAGGAAACCCACCACCATTATCTTACATTAAATCTAGTTAACCAGATTACTGCGTACAAGCTTTTGCCTGATAGAAGCCATGGTAAATGGAGTATAAGCATTGTTAAAAGAATTACTAACATATGCTGCTTTCCAGAGTACAAGGCAGGTAAAGCATCTTTTACCGAGTCTGGATTGAAGAAAATGATAAGAGCAATTTGTGCTTGCCTGTAATTCTGTAAACAATGAAAATGGAGATGCTCCAACTGGCATGCTGAAGGGCTATTATAAAGTTGCTATTTGCTAGCAAAAGTAAGAATTGGGGGAAGGAACTCCACAGAATGTGGTGCGTTACCAGAACAATTGAAGTAATTAAGAAAATCTGGATTCCTGCAGTGATCCTTTTTTCCCCTGAATTTTTGTCAATTTAATTTACTTTACAAGGTATGATATGGACGCCAATAAACAACTGACAAGGAGTACAGTTGCACAAAAGGCTAACCATTGAAGGAAAACTTTTGCCAGCCTTACCTGTTACTTCATATGCCCTTCACTGGGAAGGGAAGTATCAAAAGTACAAGGGAAGATGTGCTCTGTAACACAACAAATTGCATAGCTTTGCTCACACATTGAGTGAAATATAGCAAAGCCATGAAATTTGTATAGCGCTAATTGCCCCCAAAGTACAATTACGAATTTAGCAATGTTACTAGTCAGTTTCTGCTTCTGTTGTAGCTGCCTTCAGCTTTTGGCTCACAAACTGCCCCTTAACTCTCGGTCTTTGTTCCGCAAGCTTCTTCCTACTGTGATATCTGACCTGAAGAATGCAAGATAAAGAAACATATGAATGATCAACTATCTGGATAAAACTATTTCTACAATCAATAATAGTATTATTTTGTAAATGAAATAATAGGAATAATCATTTACTATTTGTGAACTATAGGTTGACCAAACAAATTACCTTTTTCTCAAAGCATCTATCTTTTCTTTTCATGCGAAATTTCATCAAGGCAGCTTCACGGCGAGACCTATCACAATCCAATCCATCGTTGCTACAATTCTGGACACCGCTCTCATTGCCACTTTCTAGGGCAATTAATGTATTTGTATTTGCATCAGTTTCACCGCTCCCAGTACATCCACTTCCTTTACAGATATCCTGGGTACAGCTGGCATTTTGGTTAACATGCTCCGAGTGAGTTCTTTCCAGGTCAATCGGTTCTCCTGGTTCTCGAAGAATTTGTCTTGAATGATGCAGCTGCTGGTTTTCTTCTACTTGTTTGTATTTATCAATCTGTGATGCTTTACCAAGATTTTCATGCTGAATTGTTGTCTTGTTCATGCCAGCAGAATCACAATGCATAAAAGGAGCCTGTGGGTAGTATACTGGCTGCATAATTGCACCATAGTGGTAGGATATACCAGCACCAACAGGAATTGGAACAGGTATAAATCCATATGAAGGATGACTCAAATTGTCCCTCCTAGGGGAGGAGCAGCTTGTACCTGCATCTTCTCTTACACTACTGGAACACAGGATGGCAACACCCTCCATGCTATTGTCCAAAGGAATCTGAGCTCGCATCGTGCTCTCACAAGTATTATGTTCATGAGAAGGTAAGACCCCACTAGGTTTGTGATTCTTTTCATAAACAGGTTTTTGCTGATTTATCTGGAGGGATGAGGGGTACAGCTGCTGAACTGATGGTTCAATCCTTTTATTACCATATCTGTGACATGTCACAAACCATGAGATGACCGTGACAAAAGGCTGGTCAGAATTTCACATCATGCATCACAATGTAAGCAATTACTGTCAGTAAATTAAGGACCTAAAACTACCAAAGCAGTGTAACCTCATAGATTAGCAAATGGGATGCAAGACAAATGACATTCAGAAACCAAAATTGATATCAGGATGTACGAGGATTAAGACCCAAAATTAATAAATGTGTAGTACCTTGAAAAGGCAGAGGAATTCGAGTGATTAAAAATATCCTTTTCCCTGATATTTTGATTTGTGTAACCATTAAGACCGTGTTTCTTTCCTAAGTTGGTCTCTACAAAGTGAGAGGGGCAAGATTCAGTATAACCAATTGCAGCACCCTTTGAATCTTCACTGAAGGTATTTTTCATGACTGCATTATGTTCTATAACTGAAGAATTGCATTTTCTGTCCGTTGTTGGTTGGGCAATAGTCAAAAGTTTTTTTCCAGGATTCTTTGGATGGCATGAACCTGCATCAGCAATCCTCAAGGCATTATCCATTATCTGCCCAGCAACCTTTGCAGAAGTAATACCATTAAGGCATTTGGAACGCACATCGTTTTCAGGTGAAATCACTTGAAGTTTACTAGTGTTACACACATTTCCAGTTGGAGCACCTATACGAGGTAAAATCACAAGAATTATCAGATTAGATGTGCAACGTAGACATTATATGAATGATAACAGAGCAAAGGAAAAGCAAAGGTCTAGCAACCATGTCCAGATTCGTCACCATCATTAACCCTCAATGCATGTGGTTTTGTGTTTGCTCCACCAAAATAACCATTATGTATCTTCAATTCTCTGGATGAACCAGCCCCATCATCTGTCATGGTCTCTGGTAATTTCTCAACACTCTGAACTTCAGTCTCCCACTTGCTACCAGAGCTCTGACCAAGGTAAACAACCTCCTTAGTGTCAGGCACAGAACATAAAGAGATAATGTTGTAGATAAAGGCGTACAGCAATGAAAAAACATCATTGAAAATGAGCGTCTTTAGATATTTTGCTTTCGGACTTTTTGTTTGTTTGACTTTCTTGGCCTTTGCTGCTTTGCAGAGGTGCCATTCAAAATGTGCTTTGATATCAGTCAGAAAAAAGGTAGATAAAGGCGTACAGCAATGAAAAAACATCATTGAAAATGAGCGTCTTTAGATATTTTGCTTTCGGACTTTTTGTTTGTTTGACTTTCTTGGCCTTTGCTGCTTTGCAGAGGTGCCATTCAAAATGTGCTTTGATATCAGTCAGAAAAAAGGTATAACTCGGTTCAGATGCTCACCTGATCATCACATTCATTGTCACTGGTTTCTTCTGTCTTTGACCCATTAGCACCATTTGCACTTATATGATTGCTGGCTGCATTGTTTTCCGACGCATTTGTTTGGCTATTAATCTGCATTGGAGTTGCCAAGGCGTAAATATCCCTCAGAGAACTTAAATATATACTAGATGTTGCTAAAGACTTACATGGTCACATAAATAATATAGCACTCAAAATTCTGGACAACTGAAGTCTAAAATTACTACATATCAACTACAGAGCTTCTGTACAGTTCACAGTATTTTCAAGGAAAGGCATCCAAAAATCAAATCGGATATTAGGTTGATCAATATAAAAGGACAACTGAAGTCTATAAAATTAATACATATCAGCTATAGAGCTTCTGTACAGTTCACAGTATTTTCAAGGAAAGGCATCCAAAAATCAAATCCAATATTAGGTTGATCAATATAAAAGGACAACTGAAGTCTATAAAATTACTACATATCAGCTATAGAGCTTCTGTACAGTTCACAGTATTTTCAAGGAAAGGCATCCAAAAATCAAATCCGATATTAGGTTGATCAATATAAAACACGAAATAGACCTAATTAGATTATATTTTGCCTCATGCACTAAAAGACTGGCTGTAGCACAAAGTATGTTCTTAAAGACCTGCCAAAAGTGAACTTACTGAATGCCGCCTCCATACATGTTGCCATAAGTTACGTAACTCATTCTTTCTCACTGGTTTCACAAGAAAGTCCACCGCGCCCTTTTGCATGCATTTGAGCACTGTGCCAATGGCATCTTGGGATGACATCACTGCCACAGAAAACCCAGTGGAACATCATCAAAGCACCATTAAAAAAATTCAATGAATATTTATTTCATCAATTCTGTTAATCAAGGCCTCTACAGCTGTATGCGTCTCACTTATTATTGTCAGCAATAGGTGATTGGCTATGGCACACATCTGCTCATGTGTTTATCGTATTACGAATTACAAATACGGTGGTTACCATGATTTTCTTTATCGGGCGCTAATCATCGATTATCAGTGCTAGACAGGTTTGCTGGGAGCCCCTGACTAATTTTCAAATCGGCTAAAATTTTTTGCATTTGGTTGATTTTTTTTTATAAACCAGATTATATATAAAAGGAAGTTTGTCACATCAATTGTCTGCATGCTTGCATACAGACCATTGGTAACTCCCCACCTTTGTTGAGCAGAGTTGCACAGGTTCGAATCCAGGGGAAGACATATTTCCTTATTTTTTTGTTTTGGTTCAAAAAAATTCAAATTTTAATTCAAAGAAATCATCTGAAAAAAAAATAGTCGGGAAAATTGGCCCTATTGGTGGGCTCCAATTTTTTTAGATCCAAATATCAAATCCCGGTGGTTATGTTTCGAACACACTAATCGCATGGGGCATGATGGATTTCCTTATTGTTTGGAACATGATGCATTGATCATATTTAATTATACTAATAATTAATATACATAGCATGCACTTGACACGTACCCTGTACCACCTCATAAACAAATATGCACTTGGCATATTAGCGATAGTGTGATAGTTATCCTGCATCTTAACACCACTTAGAGCATCAGCATTGAATCGTCATACTAATTTAAGTTCCAAAAGTAGAATCAGTTTATTTTAAGAAAAATTTGGGTATTACACATGTGAGGCAGCTAGGCACAGATGAAATAGTATGATTAAATCAAACAAGGTAACTAGACCCAAAAGCATAGCCCATGACTCCACGGAAATGTAAAATTCCCATTGAAGCCCATATTCAACCATATAGTAAACATCAAATTCCACACGACAGGCACAAAGATAGTAGCCATTAAAATGAACTGCGCCAAATAAAATTCAAGCATCAATTAATTCATCCACAGATATACATACACAGGACTAAGCTAATATGAGAGAAGAAGTGCAGCACACTTGGCTTATATCCACAGCAATTATACAAGAAATAAGACAAATAAGAATCCAACAACATGATTCAGTAACATTAAGAGTCACAAATCATATTAATCGTTACAAGACTACAGCGCAGCACCAAATTCATTTAAACTCAGCACCAAATATCCAGTTATCGCCGCATATACATGCAGACCACCATAAAAAACTGAACAAAATTTGAAATCTAACGCTTAGTTCCTTGCTTAAAGCAACCGCTAGATAGTGAGATCTAATCCGTAGGCCAGCTCGTTGCTGAGCCATGCGTGCCACAAATTCCAGCCACCTCAAATCATAGTGAACGATGGAGCAAACATCGGCGGGACTCACTTATGACAGGGACGTTGTTGCACTCGTAGGCGGCGACGATCCTGGAGAGCAGCTCGATGCCGGAGAGCGTGGGCATGGTGACCTCCGAGAGAACGAGGTCGAAGGCGTACGCGCGGTCCCGCATCACCTCCCACGCCTTCATCCCGTCTGCCACCGCCGCCACTGCCAAGCACCAAAACAGCAAACCCCCGATCCTCCTCAGAACACCGCGGGATCGCGCGCCCGCCCGGGCGGCGCCGGGCGGGGAGAGCGGGGAGAGGTCGGCCGCCACTCACCGCGGTAGCCGCACTTGCGGAGGAGCGCGGTGACGACCTGGCGGGTGGAGTCGTCGTGCTCGACGAGGAGCACGCGGAGGGCGCGGCGGGGCAGCACCTGGTCCCACCGGATCGCGCCCGCCGCCCTCCCGGCCGGCGCCGCGGCGCGCGTCGCCACCGCCCTCTCGCCGCCGCCGCCTCCTCCACCACCGGCGGCGTCGGCGTCGGCGTCGGGAGACATTGGGGGGAAGTGAACAGGGGAGAGAGGGGAGGGGAGGAGACAGGAGAGGTGGGAAAAATATCTGCGATTTTTTTTTTATACCGTGGGTGCCACGTCAGCGGCCGACAGGGGACGAGAAATTAGAGAAGAAAAATGAACCAACGAATGCAAGTAGAAGCTCAATTTTTATTTTTATTTTTTTGCCCCCTTTGTGAATTGCAGTGGCACTGGCTTGGCAACTTCTTTTCTTCGACTCATTTTGATCATCCTTTGATATGTCATTTCTCGAGAAATTCAAAGTAATGAGATAAATGTTCTTAAATCTGTTTAGATTATCGGTTTCGCTTCGAAAGACTATCACGAAAGCTCTCGAAATTCAATTCTCACCGGCGCGGATGAGAGCTTTCCTTTTAAAAGAAAGATATCTTTCGCTCAGAGCATCCCTAACCGTCCCTCTACCCCACCCCTAAAACATGATTCATAATTCCAAAAAAAAATAAAAAATATTTTTGAAAATCAAAGCGACCGATCCAGAGAAATGACCAAATATCTCGAGCTGTAACGCAGGAAAACTATGAGCTCTAGATATTTGCTGCGTGTTTGTGTGTGTGTATATATTTTTCAGGAGATATTTGGCAGCTGCTGCTGGCCGCTCGTTTCTGGCGCAGCCGTGGAAAATCAGGGGACAAGATATGACTTTTCTTGTGGCCGATGCTTAATTCGCCCGAGCAAGATAATGGGCCACTTGACAAAGGACGTTCCAGTGACAATTGATTGATGAGGTCTAGATTATTTTCTTTGCTATATATAAAAGGGCCTGGTCTTTTTAACATAAATTAAATCAGATACAAATTTATTGATATTACTACATATTAAATGGCGTAGTACTTTATAGTCATCGTTATCGGCTTTCAGATAGATTTTTTTGATTTTTTAAAATAATTTTTTCATAGCTTTGTTTCTACTCTTAAGACATTTTGAGAGGTCGTAAATTTTTTAAATTAAATTTTGTGCAAGCAGCGAATTTGTCCTAGCAGGTCCAAAGCCTAGTTTGAAGCACAGGAATTTTTAGGGATTATTTTTGTTTTAAGAAAGATTAAGATAAGGATGAGGGTGGTGCTTTGTTCGGTTGTGCCACATTTCTCCTAGCAGTTGAACATACATCGTATACTTATTTCATATTCTTTTTATATTGTATATAGTAGTTGTATATGAAGGGGTTTTCTTTGCATATTTGCATTTATTAATTACTGATATCAAAATAGAGTAGTAAAGTTCAGCGGTGGAGCCACGATTTGAACGTAGGTTCCCGATGAAGGGCCAAGAAATAAAGTGCACGTATTATACAGTGTATTTATACACGAGTTCTTAGGCTATTCCCAGTGCAAAGTATCATATTTCAATATCCAAGAATGCCACATAGGATGAAAAGTACGATACTGTTAGAAAGAAACACCCTCTACAATGTATGATACCATACTCATATTTTTAAAACAATTGATTTGTGTGATGTTGTGTCTATGAGAGTGGATCCATGGCATTGGATTTTGTGATATGGCCTAAGATATCGTGCCAAAGCAGTATCTTGCTCAAGATACAGCTTTCTTCTCCCTCCTATTAAATGTTGTGCCACATCAGCAAAAATTTCTATGTGGCATTTCATTAATGAGTATGATACTACCCATTGGGAATAGCCTTATAGACAGTGCGACGGCTCATTACAAAGTTAGTAGCCCAAAAAACTCTTTCAGTGCAAAGGTGCTTAATACTTGTGTTTAGATGTACAAACTCCTATAGGCATAAAAGAATTAAAAAAAAATAGTGTTTCTCCCAAATGCCCGTCTCAATGCTATCCTAGGTAGCAAAAAAAATTCGTCCTAGGCACCTCTCTAAGGCTTGCATTGGATGTGGTGATACGCATATGTATAAAGACAAGGTCAATTGTTTTCTTTATATTTATATATGTTGTCAATTGGCATAGCAACCTAAGCACAACGAAAAAACTAGTTAATGCTATTTACTTGTCTATACAACAAATTGAAGAGACAGGAAGCAATAAGTATAACTATTTAACCAACATCAAATTGTCCATTAGTCCAACATATAATTTATAAACATTATAGATGTGACTGAAAAGACATACCAAATTTTAAACGTTTGTAATCAATTGAAAGGGGGACGATAGAGAGAGGTAGACCGAGAGAGTTGCAGATGAGCATTGTTGTATTTTTAGTAGGTTGTTGTAAACTAATTACTAGTATCGTTCAACTGACGTTGTACGTATACACTAGAATTACTAGATTCGCTATTTGGTGGCTAGATGTCTAGTTTGTTAGAACTTAAGATAACACTATTAATTATTACATATAATGATTTTGCAATTTTACTTGGAGACCGGGCCTTGCCGGCCTTCTCTGTCTTTGCCGCCACTAAGGTTGTTTCGCTAGGTGGTAGGAGCCTTTCCCTCAATCCAAGAGGCCCACAATTTAAATGAGAAAAAAATCTTTTTGCCACTCTCTAGAGTGTGCGTTACCATTTTACCACTCTCAATGTTTGTCTTACTATTTTGCCACTCTTAACGCTGCCCCTTTACTATTTTGTCATTCCTGCTCTTTTCAGTTCATTTTAATTTATTTTCCAACAAATAGCCATAGGAAAAGACGGTTTTGCCCTTCTCTAATCAGAGAGAGATGGTGTCCTATAACAATTGGGCATCTGGCAATAAAACAGTACACGAATTATAGCAATTTTTGGCATCATACTATCAGGAGATATACCAACCTATCATCGTAGAGAAGCAGTAGGCGTCATGGCATCATAACCACACAGCATAATTTTTTAGAACGTGATGGCATCATGATACCACCAAAAAAAGCAATGAGAACATTTTTTTAGCAAACCTTACAAGTTTCACATTAGTGATAGTTTTAGACTACTACAAAAGGGTCAAAAATGCAGACATTAGTTAGCTCCTTCCTCTTCCTTTTTTTGATATCCCTCTCTAATTAGAGAAGTGCAAAACCGTCTTTTTCTGTGACTATTTGTTGGAAAATAAATTAAAATGAGCTGAAAGGGGCAGGAATGGCAAAATAGTAAGGAGGCAGTGTTGAGAGTGGCAAAATAGTAAGGAGGCAGTGTTGAAAGTGGCGAAATGATAAGGTAAACGTTGAGAGTGGCAAAATGGTAAGGAACACTCTAGAGAGTGGCAAAAGGTCATTTTCCTTCGATTCAAATTCTGTTTTTACTTGTACTCGTTTACCCTTTTTACTTGGCACACAATATTTTCCTGCTAATTTTGCCTCCCTATTAGAGATGGCAATGGGCCCGATCCCCGATTCCCCACGGGGAATTCCCCTATTAGGGGACAGGGATGGGAACGGAGAGCTTTCTTCCCCCACGGGATGTAAACGTGGAAAAAAAATGCCCCCTCCCCCCTCCCCTCCCCCCCCCCGCGAGTGATAGCGGGGACGAGGATGGAGAATTTTTCTCCATGCGGGGACAGGAACGGGGAGCCATTCCCTGATGGGAATTCCCCGTTGCCATCCCTACTCCCTATGACGCCCCCAGATCCCTTCGCCTCCCTAATCTACTGCCAAAGAATGCTATAGTTTTGGAGGTAGGTTTAGGGGACAAGAGCAGCGGGGCGCCGGGCGTCTCGGCGGCGGTCCGATGTTGCCAGGCGGGTCCTCGAGCTCCGTTGCTTCTTGTTGCCGTCAGCTTTTGCGGGTGCAGACCTTGGCTTTCTTCATCCTTCCGCTTGGAATTTGCGGTTCCAAGAAGAGGGGTGATGAAATTGTTCGCAATATGGAATTTCATAATGTGAGATGTTTTAAATGTGGAAGAGATGGCCACTATGCGAGAAATTGTTTTGTTCGTCCTAACTGTCGACGGTTGAGATATCGATCTCAAGTCGATTAAAGGTTCTTGAGAAGGGGAGATAGGAGACACACCGAACAACACGAACAGCCACCAACGACGAACAGGAGGACAAGGGTTTTTATCCTGGTTCAGGCCTCTCGGGGAGATAATAGCCCTACGTCCAGCCTTTCTTTATATCAAAGAGGATTACAAGATGGAACTCAACGAGATGAACAGGTCTCGGCGAGATTATGGGAGTACATGAAGTAATGCGATCTAAGCTTCAATATGCGCCAGATTGGCTGATATTGGATGCCCCCTAAACGCCGTAGGGGCTAGGTTTATATAGTGATGAGCAACCGACCTACCGAGGGATAATCGGGTCGGGCTAACCATGAGATCGTAACGAACTCAACGTACCAAATACACCCCGAGGTAGATAAGGTAGACTCCAATTCTTGGGGATCACGACTCTTATTCCAATCCGGGAAACCACGTCCGGATCTTCACGTAGCCGTGCAGAACTCCTGTTCGAGACGGACTCAAACATGATTCCTTGGCCGTTACGCACCATGCCGTCGAAGTCGTTCGGTAGGATGCATATGGGCGGATAGAACCTTCCAGGAGCCGGGCCTGGTAGGTCGCTTCGATTGGGCCGTCGGGAGTGGGCCATGGCAATGGGCCGTAATTTTATCCCTCGACAGCTAGCCCCGAGACTCAAGTGGAAGGACTCACTAGAGTGGGGTCTTCCTCTTGAGACTCTGAGTCACGAAGAGGGAAACTTGCTGTTTTAGAAACGAACAACAAACGACCGAGCAGGTTTTAGTTCGACCGAACAAGACTTGTTCGAGACCGAGCAAACCCGATCAGTACCGAGCAACTCTGTTGCACCGAACAGAGATACACATCCGTCCGGGCAGAGCACTCAGCCCTCAGTGTAGACACTGGAAAAATAGCCGTTGGCAGACTCCAACGGTAACTTTGCTGCGCAGTGAAAACAGGCGACCGTTTTTACTTAGCCGTTGCGGTAAAAACTAGCCGTTTTGTGGCAAAAATCCGTTGCGAAGCTGCTCATTTGGGTCTATAAAAGCACCCAAGCAGCCCGCGGCTAGCCACTTCTGCTCTCACGCCTTTCCTTCCCAAGCCCTAATTCCAACCGCGCTCAGCATCAAACAACCAAACCCCACCACCAAATCTGTTCGTCCAGCCCTGGGAACTGCTATGGCCAAGTTCTCTGGCACTAGCTTGATCGAGGAGGACCTGAAAATTTGGGAGGAGGAAGGGCACGTCAACACCGGTAGCTGGAGGCTGCCCGGGGAGGAGGAAACACCGGAGCCGCTCGAGGACGAGTTCGTCAACTTCCAGCAGTTCGCACTGTTCGGGTTAAGGTCTCCCGAGAGCGACTTCGTAGAGGCCTTCTTAAAAATCAGCGGGTTGGAGGTGACGAACCTCAATCCGAACCCCATCCTCCAGATGGCCGTCTTCGCACACCTGTGCGAAGGCTATCTGGGAATCGATCCGCCGGTGGGGCTGTTCCTTCACTACTACATAGTGACGAGGAGTAGCTCCGTCGCTTCGGCGCTTGGGTTCTACTACCTCAAGCTCCGGGCCACCGCCGACGACGCGCCGTACCCTCGTCCACCGCTGCTCGACTCGATGGGCGCGTGGTGGATGAGATGGTTCTACACCAAGCGGAGCGGCGACAGCAAGCTCGTCTTCACCGGACAGGCTCCGGCGAAGGGAACACCAATGCCTCGGCCGGAGCTATCCGACGAGGACTGGTACCTGACGTGGAAGATAGCTTCCCTCGTGAGCCTCGGGCTCACGGGCAGGGAGATCATCCGCGACTTTACAGCGAACAGGGTCTGTCCGCTGCGGAGGAGATCCTATCCCTTCTACAAGATAGAAGGGTGGGAAGACATCACAAGGGAGAGCACGGGTAAGTGCCTTTAAGACTCAACCTTTATTTGGTGATTTCATCCGAACAGGAACTAACTACTTCCTCTGTTCGGGCAGTGCAACCGACCGACGCATGGGTGATTGAGCAGGTCGATTCCATGCTAAAGGCCGCCAAGAAGGACGGCGAAGTCACCGGCGAGGTGGCCTACACCTGTCCGCGCAACGTGCTCGTCCGCACATCCGAGGTAAGTTACTTAGACCCCTGTCTGTGTAGCCAGACTTGCACTGTTGTATATTGCTAACATTTGCTTCCGAAATGAACAGGAGGACCAGCTGATCCTTGGAGGGATCGTGGAGGAGCTCTCCAAAACTGAGGGAGCGAAGAAGGGCAAGGCCAAGGTGGCCGAGAAGCCCAAGGTGGCCGCCGCGCCGACGCGGAGCTCGCCGCGTCATGGTGGCCGCCAACCCTCAAAGAAGCCACCCGCGACGACGAAGCGTGCCGAGCAGGTCAAGCGAGAGCGGGCCAGCCAAGCGGGAGGAGACCAAGTCCCACCCTCCTCTTCGAGCAAAGCGACGAAAAGGTAAGGGTCATGACCCTTTGGCTTAAGCGCTATGCGCAGGCTCACTTGGGCCATATGGTACGACTGCAACAGGTCGCCGAGCAGAGGAGGCTCGAGGAAGAGGTAGCGCGCAAGGAGAAGCTTCTTGCGTTGCGCCAAAAGAGTGCCCAGCTCAGTAGGGAGCTGAGCCTGTCGCCGCAAGCATCGGGAGGGCAAGGCGAACAAGAAGCCAAGGAGCCCCCGAGCAAGAGGCGGAAAGTTTTAGCGAAGAAGAAGATCAAGCCCTCCGTGGCAGGTACGCAGTATCAAGCCTTTCGCCCTTACAAGTTACCCCACCACAAAGGACTTAACTCGCCCTTACAACTTACCCCACCACATAGGACTTAACTCGTTCTTTTTCCTTCAGCTGCCCAAGAGAAAATTGCTAAGGACAACGTGGACATGGCAATCGAGCAATCCCTGCTGCCCGAGCACCTGCACGGTGCGTCACGGGCAGTGAGGTTAGTCGGCCTTAAGGACAAGCTGGCAGTGTGGAGCTTGCTCCCGCCAGGCTCCAGCGAGCAGTTCGACGCGCTAAAGGGCGCGATAAAATGACTGGAGGCAGAAGAGGCGGCGGACAGCGCCACGGAGAGCGGGCAGGCGTTAGCTCCGCCAATGCCCCGAGCGGGACCGAGCGACGGTCCTACGGCACGCGTCGTTCGCGGCGAGCATCCTGTGGCAACGGAGCTCACCGACGAGCAGGGTGAAGGACCCGCTGCCGAGGAGCAGGAAGAAGATCGCGGGCAGGACGTTCGAATCGCCTTGTCCTCGGGGACACCAACGTCGCCCACCAGAGCGGCGCCGGTCTTGCCCGAAGGCGAACTGGCAGGAGAAGACGAAGAAGGGCAGGTCGCCCCTGCCCCCAAGCAGACGCACTCCCATAAGGAGAAGAAGCAGCGGAAGAAGCGGAGGGAACAGCGCGCCAAGGCTGCGCTGACCATCCCGGCTTCGAAACTCGCGGGCTTGGGAGGCGCCTACACCTGAACTTGAAGCAAAGGCTTCGAGAGGTAAGACTCAAACCGAAACTTGTTTGTTTTAAGTTACCAGCAGCCCAAAATTAATCAGACTTGCTCTTCTCTCACCTAAGTTCTGTGGGGAACCATGGAAGATTTCCAAGAGGGCGTCGCCATTGAGCGCAACGCCATCGCCGACACCCTCCGGAGTCACCGTACGAGGCTGCTCGAGAAGCAGCTCGTCTGTGAGTGGTAGCCGAACAGTTCGCAAGGAGGTGAAGGAGCTCAAGGCGGTGGGCGGGAGAGGATCGTCCCTCGGCTCTATCCGAGAGAATCCAAGGAGCTTCACGAGCTAGCTTCGAGGGCACTAGCCGCGAAAAAACGGGTCGAGCAGCTGTCCAAGCATCTCGAAGCCGCAGAGCAGCACCTTAGTCAGAGAGAGGACCTGACCGAGGAGCTGCGGGCCAAGACCAAAGAGGTCGAAGCCGTTCTGGCAGAGGCCAAGGAGCAGGCCAAACGAAGCAAGGAAGAAACCGAGCGTCTCCGAGCTGAAGCCCGAGAAGGAATCAAAGCCCAAGGGGAAGTCGTGCACCTCAATTTAGAAACTGAGGAGCTAAAGGAGCAGCTTGCTTCTAAGTAGCAGTACGGCTGTAACCCAAAAGGGACTTTGTACCTGCAATTTTTGGTTATGCAATAAAAACTTACCTTTTTACCTGCAAAAAGGGCAGCAAAAAGACAAGAACGAACAGGAAACTGAGAGCAAAGGTAACACCGCGCTAGAGAGTTTTAAGGAAAACCGGTAGAACGTCTAGCCTAACTCCCAGTCCCTATTGTACAGCTGGTCGAAAACCTGAGTTTGCGAACTCGAACAGGTGTACAAAAAGAGCGACACCCTAGCCCCCGGTACGGACGATGCTTGAAAACCTAAGTTGCGAATTCAAGTACGTGCGTAGAGAGATAGAGTGACACCCACATCCTGATCGACTCATTCCGTGAGCTGCTCGTTAACGTAAGTTAGGCGATTCCAAAGGTAATCGAACAAGAAAAGTGCCTCTGCCGCGGACGGCTTACGAGAGTAGGCTTTGCCAAGTGGTTGTGCCGTGAGCGGTAAGTGCCTCTGCCGCGGAAGGCTTACGAGAGCAGGCTTAGCCGTGAGGCTGGATGCCGTGTTACGCAACTCTGAGTTTAGGAACTTGTTGAAACGAGGTACAGGCAGGGAAACCCTGAAGATTGCGGAGCCAAGAGTTCACAAGACCGGGCAGCCATCAAGTGTTACCAGAAAGGAGAGGGTAGTCTTTGAGAAGACAAGGAGTGAAAAGGACCGCATGGGGCCGCGAAAATTCACTGTTAATTAGATTGAACTTTACATGGCAGACCGGGAGACTTGGATGAACTAAGGCGTGAAGTTTACAAAAACGCGGGGCTAAGCAAACACACAAAAGACCTACACAAAGAACTTACGAATTTAGTCGATGTTCCAAGTGCTGGTCAACTCTCTCCCGTCCTCCATTGCTAGGCGAAATGTTCCGGGCGGCGGTAAACGATGAGCGGGCCCTCCCAACGGGGAGTGAGTTTGTTGGCATTGGATAGGTTCTGGACACGGCACAGAACGAGGTTGCCCGCCTTCAAAGCCCTTGGTCGAACTGATTTGGCGGCGTGCCGGCGAAGAGCTTGCTGGTAACGCGCCATTCTGACTTGTGCCCGGTCGCGTGTGCCTTCGAGGAGATCGAGTTCGAGTAAGCGCTCTTGCTCGTCGTCAACGAAGTTGACCGAGCTCGTGCGAGGCGAACCGAGTACTATCTCGGTTGGCAAGACGGCTTCTGCACCATAGACCAATTGGAAAGGAGTTTCCCGGTTGCTACCGGCGTCCCCGCGAATCGCCCGGAGGGGCGGAAGGAACCGTCAACCCGAGCTTTGTTGTGCTCGGCGAGAGCGGCAAACACCGCCGTTTGATATCATGGACTATCTGTCCGTTAGCTCGCTCGACTGCTCCATTACTCTGTGGATGAGCCACGGTGGCGAACCTTGGTACCCAGCTTGTTCGCGAGATTCACGGAATAGCTCGCTCAATCGGGGACCGTTATCGATGATCAGCTTGTGTGGAATCCCGAAACCCGTGATCACGTTGCTTTTGAAAAAGCGAACAGCCGATTTGGCGTGAAGAGAGGACATAAGCTCTGCCTCGATCCACTTTGTAAAAGTGTCAATGGCGACGAGCAAGTGTGTGTAGCCCTTATACCCCTTAGGGAACGGGCCGAGCAGATCCAGACCCTATGTAGAGAAAGGCCAAGATGAGGGATCGTTTGGAGCTCTTGGGCGGGTTTATGTGCCTTCCGGGTGTGAAATTGGCAAGCCTTCCATTTCCACCGTCAAGACCGCGCACACCGCTTGTGGCATGCAGCCAAGATACAACAAAAGTTGTTCGCCATATCGCGGGGTAGTCAAAACAGGTGGGTTGGACAGGTATTGCTTTAGATCCTGGAAGGATCTGTCAGCCTCCTCTGTCCACTCGAAACCATTGTGCTTGCGCAGGGCCTTAAAGAAGGACGGCCGCGTTAAGCCTTGACGGAAATAAACACCTTAGAGCGACCATATGCCGGTGAGGCTCTGAACTTCCTTAACGGTAGTCGGAGCCTGCATGTTTTCAATGGCCTCGATTTTTTCAGGGTTAGCAGAAATACCTTGTGAACCAATAACGTAACCGAGCAACATTTCAGATCGGACACCAAAGGTACACTTCTCTGGATTTAACTATATTCGCTGCCGGCTGGGATTACGAAAAGTCTCAGCCAGGTCTTTTACATGATATGGAGCATACTTGCTCTTTACAACTATGTCGTCGACATAGACCTCCAGGTTTCTTCCGCGCTGTTCTAGGAAAGTCTTCTCCATTAAGCGCTAGAACGTGGCACCAGCATTGCGCAGACCGAAAGACATGGTCGTGTAGCAGAAAGTGCCAAAGGGGGTGATGAAGACAGTCTTCTCTTCATCCTCGGGGGAGATGCTTATTTGGTGATAACCGGAGTAAGCATCTAAAAAACTCAAGAGCTGGGCATCCGCAGTCGCGTCAACCAGCTGATTTATGCGAGGCAGCGGGAAATTGTCCTTAGGACAAGCAGCGTTCAAATCTGTGTGGTCGACACACATCCTCCACTTGCCGCCTTTCTTCTTTACAATGACAGGGTTGGCTAGCCACTCGGTGTGATCAACCTCATGGATGAAACCAAAGAATGAAGCGACTTCTCGAGTGATCCTTAATGATCCCCTGGTTGAAATCCGAAAAGCGTCGAAGCTTCTGGCGAACAGGCTTTTTGTCCGGCCGGACTGCCAGTTTGTGCTCAATAACCTCTCTTGGGACTCCGGGCATGTCAGACGGCTCCCAGGCAAACACGTCTGCATTAGCTCAGAGGAAGGCAATGAGCTCGATTTTCTATTTGTGGTCCAGATTGGCCCCCAAGTGGACTATCTTGAAAGTATCATCAAGAGACAGCGGAACTTTCTTGGTCTCTCCCTTGGCTGGACAGAGACCCTAGGGCGTGCAGATTTGGTCTGCTGAACTTTGGGACCACGCGGCGGAAGCTGGTCGACCAGGGCATGGGACTATTCGTCGCAATCCAGAGCAGCTTTGTAGTTGCCCTTGACCGTGATCACACCGTTAGGGCCCGGTATCTTCACACAATGGTATGCATTGTGGGAGACGGCCATGAACTTGCCAAGAGATGACCGGCGCAGGATCGCGTTGTACGCGGATGGGAAGTCGACCACGTCGAACATGATCAACTCTGTCCGGAAGTTGCTAGGGCTGCCGAAGGTGACGGGCAGAACGATCTGCCCCAACGGCTTAACAGCTTCTCCCGTAACAATCCCATAGAAGGGCATGGCGACTTCCTTCAGCTTGGAGCGAGGGATCTGCATCTCGTCCAAGACCTTTGCAGATAGCAAGTCCAAAGCACTCCCGCCGTCGATCAGGACCCGCCCGACCCTGGCGTTGCTGATGGTCGGGGAGACCACCAGTGGGAGACGCTGAGGCTTGGTCATCCCAGTGGGGCAATCCTCCTTAGAAAAGGAGATAGCGACCTCGGTCCACTTCATTGTCTCGGGCTGAGGTTTGCCCTTTTCAACGTTGTGGACCTCCCGGCAGACTTCCTTGAGGTCAGTCTTGAGAGGTATAAATGAAAACCGCCGAAGATAACGGCGATGTGGTTCACGGGCTTCTGATACTCATCATCATTGTCCCAATCACCACCATCGGCTTGGCGCTTGTCCTCGCCGGCATCACCTTTCTCGGGCAGGGTGGGCATTGGGCCCTTGCCGTTGTAGAAATTCTCGAGCTTTGCAGCCCAGGTTCTGCAATGGCGTGTATCATGCCCGTAGTGCTGGTGGAACTTGCAATATCGGTCACTGGGACCTTTCTTACCTTGGTTACCACCCTGGGCGGGCTTCTTGCCCTTGTAGTTATTGTTGGGCTTCTTCTGCCCGTCTTTGAGAGGAGGTGTGCGATCTATACCGGCGACAGTGTTGTTCGCATCACCCTTGCTCTTCTTCTTCTGGGACTTCTTGTCACCAGGATTGTTGCTGCTCTTCTTCTTCTCATCTACACCAGGCTGGGCGGACAGCTCACCCTTGTCGAACGCCTTCTTGTACTGAACGCGTTCTGCCGCATTGGCATAGCGATCAGCCGCCTTGAACAGGTTGTTGGCGGTCCAGGTCTCATTGATCTCGAGGTCCTGGGTGAGCCGCTCGTCGCGGACTCCGTTTTTGAAAGCGCGGACAACAGATTCGTCTGAGATGTTCGGGATCGTGTTGCGGATCTTGATGAAACGCTTCACGAAGTTGCGGAGGGTCTCCCGTTCATCCGGATCATCCGTGCGAGATCATCCTCCTTGCCCGACGCACGTAATGACTCTCGAAAATTGGCAACGAGGCGTCACAAAGTTGATCCCACGAGCAAATGGAACCCTCTTCTTTGGTGAACGACCCGTCCCGAGCAGCTCCCTCAGGGCGGTCGGAGGTAATTTGGCATAACTAGCTCGTCACCCGGCCGCCATGATGGCGATGGCGTAGATGGAAAGGAACTCTTACGGGTTTTGAGTCCCATTGTACCTCTCCACATGGCCGGCTTGAACTTGGAAGGCCACCGACATAAAGCTCATCGAGAGAAGGCCTTGCGCCCAAAGCATCTGACCGCCACCTTCTCCCGCAGAACCTAGTCTTGAAAAGACGTTGGTCTGTGCGGGAGGAACTCTAGGCTGAACAGAGGTCTCGCTGGAGAAACTCCGCCGAGACAAACCTCCACGTTCCTTCCTCGTGGTCGCAGCGATCGCGCTTCGCGAGGATCGTCCATGATCGTCGCGCGCGCTGCCCCTGTGGTCACGATGAGCACCGGACTTGGTGGCGTCGGCGACCATGGGTAACTGCTCATGGACGGCGGTCGCCGGCGGTGGCGAGGTCACGGATCGTCGGAGCACTCGCGCCCGAATCCACTCAGACGGGCTTACTGCCGCACTGGAGGAGGTGTTGGCCTCACCTAGGGACTTAAGGCCTTCGGCCAGTCGCTCGAGGTGGGAGGCGACAGCATCGCCCATAATGGCGAGATTGTCCTGGTTGGCGGATCTGATCACCGTCGCCAGGTCTTGAAGTTGTTCTCGACTCTGCTCAAGGGGTCCTGGGATCCCTGAGGCGTTCACGTTTTGCCCGACCAGAGTCTGGTTTCACGGGGATTCGACCCGAGCAGGCTGAACCTCTGCCGGGGGTCTTGGCGTAAGCGCTTGAAGCGAAATCGCGACGCTTCTCGCTTACTCGTCGCGGATCTGCGCCAAGGTCTGATTGATTGACTCGTCAAGGCTGCGGTGAACAACATCTTGCTCATGGCGGCTAGCACTGACCTCATCTTGGTCTTTGAGTAGAATTGGGTCGTCCGATCTCACCGGCGCTGCGGCCGCACAGATCCTCTCGAAGTTCTGCACCGCCATGTTGATCTTTGCGGTGGCCGTGTGTTGGCATGCTAGACGGTGTCATCACTGTGTCGCCACAAGAAGAATCGACCGACATAGCCTTGGAATCAGAGATCCAAACCTTCATATAGATTGTCGGTTCCGTATTCATCGTCGATGGCGGAGCATGATCTAAGACCATCTACGAGCGTGGCGAGACTTCATCCCAGATATGGAAGGCGATCGGATCGAGCGGATCGATCCGATCGGCGAGGATGAGATATCCCGCGCCGAGTCGTAGTCCTCAGGAAGAGATACCTGGTCGCTGAAAGAGTTCGGCATGCTCGATCTACTAGGTCCCCACGGACGGCGCCAACTGTCGACGGTTGAGATATCGATCTCAAGTCGATTAAAGGTTCTTGAGAAGGGGAGATAGGAGACACGCCGAACAACACGAACAGCAACCAACGACGAACAGGGGGACAAGGGTTTTTATCCTGGTTCAGGCCTCTCGGGGAGATAATAGCCCTACGTCCAGCCTTTCTTTATATCAAAGAGGATTACAAGATGGAACTCAACGAGATGAACAGGTCTCGGCGAGATTATGGGAGTACAGGAAGTAATGCGATCTAAGCTGTAGGGGCTGATATTGGATGCCCCCTAAACGCCGTAGGGGCTAGGTTTATATAGTGCTGAGCAACCGACCTACCGAGGGATAATCGGGCCGGGCTAACCATGAGATCGTAACGAACTCAACGTGCCAAATACACCCCGAGGTAGATAAGGTAGACTCCAATTCTTGGGGATCACGACACCTATTCCAATCCGGGAAACCACGTCCGGGTCTTCACGTAGCCGTGCAGAACTCCTATTCGAGACGAACTCAAACATGATTCCTTGACCGTTACGCACCATGCCAGCCAGGAAGATGTTCGGTAGGATGCATATGGGCCAGATAGAACCTTCTAGGGAGCTGGGCCCTGTTAGGCTGCTCGATTGGGCCGTCAGGGAGTGGGCCATGGCAATGGGCCGTAATTTTATCCCCGACACTAATCATTGGTTTCAAGTTAGAAATACTCACTTTGATTATGGAAGGCCCCGATCGAGAACATAGTCAAAAGGTAAGGTTTGCATCTTCACATGATGGACGACAAAAGATGAGTTCGATGATAAGTTCATCTCTTCCTATTAATACTTGGGTTCCCAAAAATTCCATATAGAACAATGAAGAGTTTTTTTCAAATTTGGATTCCTAAAACATCTCATTGCATCACTGTTTAGAGTTTGAATTTTTGTGTTGCATTGTACATATCATATTGCATATCATATAGTACAAGTATTACTTATTATACTTGTTGAATACTTGTTGTTATGGCAATGAACTTTCCCATGACAATTTTATTGGCAAAGCCAATTTATTTGAGTTATTTTCTCACTAATGGAGAGTGTGTTGTACATGAGATTATAAGTCTGTTTGGATTGGATAAATATGTCATCAAGATTATCTTTCAAAACTTTATGGGAGGTTTAGGGTTTCAGAGGAGATTAGGGGTGGTTAGAGAGATTACCTTCACGAGGACTCGACGCGTGTGAAGAACCAAGGTCCGTGGTCTCTGAGGCCGCATGCGTAGGCTCGCTAGCTCTGCCAATCGCTATTGTGCCTCTGATCATCTCCGTCTGCCCCCCTATGCTGGCTGCTCCTGGGCTCAAAGGCATGGATGCATGCAGCATCGCACTCAGCCTAAGACGCGACTCGCATGACTCTGAGCAGCAACAGCATGCATCTCGTACGACCGTGGTCACTTCTCCCTCTCCCATGTCGTACGCCAGCTCTGCCTCTGCTCCTGCAGACCTGCAGCATCGATGGATCATTGCATGCTCTCAGACTAAAGACTCGCATGTCGCATCGCACGCTTCACGCCCATTGCATGGCTCGCCTCTCCCTCTCTCTCGCGCGCGCAAGCGCACGGAAAAGTAGTAGATCCAACTAAAGATTAATTATATCCATGCACCATAGTCAGATAGGGTTTACATAGATTTATATATTAAAAAGATACACATCAAACTTGACAAGACCAGAGAGAGCTCTCTCTCACACACGCACACATAGAGCTGCATGTCATAAGTTCACACACAAGCGTACCATAGGATTGGCCTCTACCATCTGCATCTGTATGCATGAACTACACTTGTTACATACGAGTAACTATAGTATTTGGGGCCGAAAGAGGATATTTGCCATCTCGAGAGCTATCTCCCCATCAGTGA
Organism: Raddia guianensis; assembly: GCA_036346415.1. Taxonomy (NCBI): domain Eukaryota; kingdom Viridiplantae; phylum Streptophyta; class Magnoliopsida; order Poales; family Poaceae; genus Raddia; species Raddia guianensis. The sequence goes on from CM070544.1 coordinate 40,769,778, forward strand.
TGCCAAGATCATCCTCCACCCTCTCAGCAAACATGTCATCCCTCGCCTGCCGGTCTTCCAACTGCCGGTCTTGTTCCATTGATAGAAAGCCAGTGACAGATTGGCCCAGTAGCTCACTCAGGTGACTCTCAAAGTTTAAATCACTATTAATAATCTCCCTGATATTATTAAACCTTATGGACTCCACTATCATCACGACGAATGGTAGCCATCGCTTTTTGTACGGCCACATCCGGGATCACCCCGAGCTGATAATCGGAGAGAGTTGGCCGACCCAGAGGCAAATCTGGAATATTCTTGTACCCTCTTGGACCTAGAAGTGCCGGGTAGCTATCAAGCATATCCCCTTGACTGTTTTGAAAGGCTAGGCAATAAATATTGTCGTCCCTGCACACAATGGTCGCTTGGGCTTCATCATCACCTATTACTCTCACATAGATTAATCTCGCCGGTGGCAATGGGTCATTTTTTGTGCCGAGAACTGGTGCACATACTCCATGGCCTTTTAGAGTGATTTTTGGTTGACCGTCTGCTAGCACACCCTACAATTTTAGGAATTGTGATCGATGACATGGGTTTTATCAGCATCCCAAGAGGGCTAATTGACTAAAAATTCACAATGATTATTATTTTGAGTTTGAATTTGATTTTAAGAACAGAATTTGTGCGAGCCATCTAAGAAAATAACTGAATGCAATGGTTCACGAGGGCTGATGGACTAAAAATTCACAATGATTATTATTTTGTGTTTGAATTTGATTTTAAGATCAGAATTTGTGCGAGCCGTCTAAGAAAATAACATAATGTAATGGTTGGAGGCATGGTACCTCTTGGAAGCTGATATACCTAACATCTAATTGACGACCTAACACCTAATTGTCTTTTTTATTTCTACTTACTTTTATTTATTTCTATTTGACCTTCCTACTTCCACACTCTCACCCTTTTCCACACTCTCACTTAGCACTACTACCACCATACTCTTGATTGAATGGCATGGCATGGGGTGGTATCCTCCTTATATAGATATACAAAAAGTAGTTGGATGGATGATTGATACTTACCAAGATCCTAGCCATGTCTTGCTAGAAATACGTAAACCTAGAACCTTCATGATACTTGACTTTACCATACTAAAGTTTCTACATTATTCTAATTTTATCATGACAAAAAATCTTCATGTATCATGATTTTTGTAAAATATTCTAGAAGTTGTCTTGCTTTTATTCAACAGCACCGTACTAGGGCGGCACTGCCTTGAAATGAGGAGTAAAATGGAGAGACACATCTCTAATATTGACAAAAGTATGCTCTAGTATACGCATCATTAATTTTGAGTTTACACCGGTGTAATTTGTTACACTATAATTGATTGGATATGTTCTTTTCAACTAATAATGTAATTCTACTATTCTAGAATGTGGTGATCCTTATATGAACAATAGAACATACTAGCCAGGTGTGCGCTCCACGGGCGCGCCATAGCCGTGGCCAGTTGGTTTTGTTTTTGCAAACTGTGAAAACATGTGTAAACTTTATGCGCTATCAAGTTCAAAGAAAAAAATAACAAACTCACCATGTAGCCTCTGATAACGGATGTTGGGTGAATTGTTTCTCACAAGCTCGCTATCTCCTCCATTGAAAAGAAACAGAACATTATAAGTAGTACTAGATGCGTGCGCGCCCGTGGCGCGCCGAGGTTAGTGCGCGCGTAGGCGCCGAAGCTGGGAAACACGCACGTGGTCGGACGCCGGGGGAAAAAGCGCAAAAAGTGGCGCCTGCGGGATTCGAACCGCAACCTCCCACGTGAGATCTGGCTCAGCTAGCCAACCCAGTAAACCATCCGAGTTGTTGATATTTGTGCGAAAAAAATTATTTTATACGTAAAAATCTAATGGACGGCCAGATCTGACTGGTGCGCACGATCGGACAACCGTGGTGGCGCTAGGCGGGGAGGCCAACCACGTGTCGGCCTGATGATCCTCCCCACCGTCTTTGTACTATTTATTGATTAGGTGAGCGCGTCCATGAGGCCCATGCGTGGCGCACATGTTAAACAGGCTTGGGCCAAATAGAGAACCCAAGATAGATAAAAAAAATTAATGTGTGTAGAGCAAAACAAATGATAAACAACACTCATCATCAGCAGGGCACCAACATAAGATGGCCTGAAAGCAAGGGGACGCATGCATAGGAAACAACACAGGGGGAACACAGTTGGAGCCCCAAAGACACACTACACAACAAAACCTCTGTATAAACCAACAGTATCCTACTTGCTAATTTTAAACTATATTATGGAAATGAATAAATGTACTAATTGCTCGCCATATGAGCAGTTGACATGAGAATATATAATAACTGTTATTGGACAACTCAAGAGTGAATACTATGAGCACAAAACCTATTTCACCGTGCGGGATTGAGTACACCACCAAATTTGAAAATCATTAGTGCTTCAATTGTCCATTCATTTTCTCAATTACCATTACGCTTTAGAACTTCCCAACTATTTCAGTGGCTTTAGATGTAAATTTTCGATATACACCGCAGAAATATGTGCCATAATATTGTAACAGAAGTAAGAGCAATTGCATGTCAGCAACCATGAAAGTCGTACATCTTCATGGCATATTTGGTAGCATTCTTTAGAAGACCGAAAGATAAATAGTATAAGCAATTTAGTTCTCTATCTATATAAGAGCTTAATTACCGATTTACATGGCACAAGAAGCAAACTACAATGGAGAAATCTGACACATGAATTTTAGCGATATACAAATATTCTTTGAAGCAAATATATACGAATAATAAATTACAGTGCAAAACGACCCCACTAATAAATAGGCGATGTCATTTGACCAGTCATATTCTAAACAGTTGAGCTTGTAAAAGAAAAAAAAAACAGTATGGAACCACGCCAACTGTTTCAGGTAATCTATTTTTTCAATATTTGTTATCCCAGAAAAATCGACCAGAAGATGAGATTTTCTCATTTTCATCCCTGCGCTAGCTTTCAGGATTTGCACAGCACATTTGTGACTGACGACGGCGTAATGCTCCTTGCAATGTTTGACATATTTCCTCACCCAAACTAACCAGATCACATGCTAGTTTTGCTCTGAAGGTTGCAAGCTGCCATTTTTGAAACAATAGGCCTGCAAATAGTCGGCGTGAGAAGATACATGGAATCAATAGCCATTAATGTGAACCAAAATCGAATGTATTTCGGAGGAGGGATGACCTATTATGCATGCTATACTATTAGTAAACGGATAATTTTTTTCTTCTTAATCCATTTATCATATTACGGGGTTAAATAGAGTAGGAGGGTAAGCTGTACTCACCATGGTAGAGATTAGAGAACACATGGCAAAAAAATCTGAAGGTAGAACACTGCCACAGGAAATCAATTTCAATTTGATCCACATAAAGAAGAACAAGAAATTATTCCTATGTATGAGATAGATACGAACATGGATCCACAAGAAAAAGAAAATGGTACATCTTTATCATTTATTTTGTAATTTTCAGAAATTTTTTAATTCTCATTCAATATTTGTTTTGTGTGATTTGTTCTCTCTCTAGATGCTAGTGAAAATATAGATAATGGAACCACCCTAAGAAGATATTATTCCTAGCGGTGGTATAGATATAATCATATAAACATGGAATCACATGAACAAAATGGCAATCTTTCTCATTTCCTTACAAGCCTTAAACATCGACTTTTCATGCGCTTTTCAAAATTCCAGCCATTGACTACTACTTGAAGTATGGAGAAGGTATTGAATTAATCTATGTGGCATTGCCATAGTTTAGAGAGACTGAGAGAGGTTAAGGTGTGGGCAAACATCCAACTAAACATGCACGGCTAGTTATGTTTGCCTACCTCCCGTCCTCTTGACCCTGAGCACTACATCATGGGAACAGAAAATAAAATTACTTGCAATGCATATACATTGAGCTAAGTGGCACTCATTTAAAATAATTGCTTGTTCCCACCTTTGGAGATTGCTAAACTCACTAGTCATGACCTAGATGTGCAATTAAAAGCTATATGTTTTTAATTATTGAATGGTTCTTGTCCAAGAGGAGTGGATCTTGGAGTTCTACGCAAGGTTTGAAATGTACACTGCGGTACAAAATCCTTGAAAGAATCACACCTCCATCGTACTACATTCAATGGTTCAAATCATCTACCAAACTAGAGGTTTTAGCTATAGCATGTGCAAGCTTTTCTGTTGTAGTTTATGTCGATTTTGCATAATGTTATAGGGGGCGTATCCAGTGCAAATGCCCATTGAGTGTTAACATGCTAATAATAGATCTGGGCCATCAGATCTATCAGGAGTGGCCCAGATCTGAAGAGGTGGAAGTCACTTTTCTCACTTAAACACTTTCACGAAAAAGGTTTCTAAATGAAAAAGGGCTTCCACCTTTTCAGATCTGAATCACTCCTCGTGGATCTGATGGTTCAGATCTGTTGTTAGCATATTAACACCTAATAAACATTTACATTGGATATGTCGCCAATGTTATGTGGTGCAAATGCAATATTGTGCATTATTTATTGGTAACCTTTGCAATATGAGCAAGATACCACACAGTATCTTTGATATAACAAGTATTCATTAATGTACAAAATAAAGAAGTCTTTTGTTCCAACGTCACGTGATGAAATTTGTTTGGGTTGCTCCATAATTCCCTGGCATTTGGGCTAAGTTTCAATGTGTTAAGTGTCCTTGAGGAGCTAATACTCTCTAGATACGATGGCAGTTGGCATGGCATGGTCCCTTGGCCCTTGAGTCACGGGGAGCTGACGCACTGCTCCCTCTTTTGTCTCTACATCTTTTTTTTTTTTCCTTCACGAAGAGATTCTGGTTCGCTTTAGAGTTTCAACGGATTACTTTCACCGTTCTTCTCTGGAAGGAGCTCACTTTTCCATTTCCTTGACAAATGACAAAGGTATTTTCTTTCTGTTTTCTATATGAATCTCTTGAAGGATGCCACTGGAGATGGTGAAAAATAAAGGGAAAGAAAATGGGATAGAGAATGGGGCAAGGAATGAAACGAAGAGATAATTATTGGAGATGGTATAAGGAAAATAAGGTGATTATATTATGGAGGTAGAATGGGCTTTAAGATGTCCCGCCATCAACAAAGGACATAGGCCAGGATAAACGAGGCCTAGTAGTGTAAGAGCATCACCAATTCAGGTCTAACTTAGGTCTACCCAACCATTATTTACATATTTTTTACTATTCACCCAAAATTTTCTCACTTTTATTTTTTATTTGGTATAGTACTAGGACATGCTAAGTTAGGGCATCTTGAATGAATGTGTGCTGGCCAAATGGGCGGTCCCGCCCAGTTCGGTGAACCAAACCGAATCTGAGCCGGCACCTCGGCCCGTCGGACCCACCCGGTTCGATTCGCATAGTAGCGGTCCGGTTCGGCCCGGTTTGGTTTGTGTTGGTGATTAGTAAAACGGCCTATCCTGAAGCAGGCCTTGGGCCGATTCTGTACCGGCCCACCACACGAACAGAAGACCAAGCAGACTATTCCTGGCCGTACTAAAGAAGCCGCCCAACTCGCTCATGGCTATCCCGGGCTTGACTAGGTCAAACCGTGCGGCACCATGTCCCGCCCAGGCTATCCCTTAGCCCAAGAGAAAGTCCCCCGGGTGATCCACTCGCCCGTGGGCGGGTGGCGACAACTGTCGTGGCCCACCATACTTTCTCCGCCTTGCCGAACGAACAAGTATCTCCCAGGCCCGCAACCCGAGGGAGTACACGTGGGCGACTCATCCGCCGTTGCCTTCTTTGGCGGCGGCGGATGGTTATTCTGTTGTCTGACGCCCCTAACGGATGGCGCGAGGCCTGCTCGGTCCGGTTAAGGCTATTTCGAGGATAAAGGGAAAGTGCTTTCTCCCTAAAGAGGCTTCCTCCCCGAATAGGCGCCTCAAGACAAACACGTGTCGATATTAACTGGCGGTTTCTCCTGCTGGCTCTGGACGAGCAGAACCACGAGCGAGACAAGAGCTTCGCCACTAAAGCAAAGACCGGCGTAGGGCCCACGGTATCAGCTCCGGGCACCCCGCCGCGCCTATAAAAGGAGGATTCCTAGACAAGCGAAGGCCTGGTCTCTCTCTCCCTTCGTCCTTCCTCGATCCAATTCCGTCCGACTCAAGCCCAAGCAACACCCGCATCCGAAGCTTCCTTAGCAAGTAGTTCTAGTTCTTAGCCACTTTCACTGTAAGCTCGGGATCGGTGCCTTCAAGCCCGGTCTCGACACCCCTGTACTGTTTCCACCGCATAATCAACTAAGCTGGAGTAGAACTATTACCCGGCAGTGGGGGCTCGAACCAGGGTAAATCGACCTCGTCTTCGTGGTTTGTATTTCCTCTCTTTCTTTCTTGCACCGTACCGAGGACCTGTACCCGGATCACCAAGTCGCACCAGGCGCTTGCCCGGGAAGACAGCACGGCCCTAGCCCTCCGCAGGCTTGGCCGCCACCCGGGTTGCTGAGAAGGGTCGTCGTTGGGCCTCACCCCAACTACAAATTCGTCTGCCGGTCCGTGGACCACTGCTCTTCAGGAGCGTGATTCCCAGACACCGACAGCTGGCGCCCACCGTAGGGCCCATGACTAGCCCTCAGCACTCCGTTCCCTCGGGCACGTCTGAGATTCCGAGCAACGACGAGGCTCTGGACCTCGAGTTCCATGAGTGCGACGATCTGGACGATCTGGTCCCGTCGTACGACGGCTGGCGGGAGGAGTTCCTCGCCGGAGCCGGGGCCGATGAGATGGAGGTCGATGCCTCTCTCGCCCCAGGGGTAGAGTTTCGCCCCGAGGAATCGCTCCCTGAGCTGAACCCCTCCGTCACCCATGTCAGTGAGACTCCCATGGAGTTCGAGCTGCTAGGCGACTCCGCCACTTCCGCTGGCGACACCGGGACGTTTCCCTCGGCCTCACGCACGTCCCGCTGCGTCTTCGCAGCCGCGGTCAACGCGGACGCAGGAGATGGGAGAGCCCGAGGCGGTGCGTCGTCGTAGCTGCGGCCGGTTTTCTTCAACGATCTTTGTCTGTCGCGTCATGGGCGGGATCTGCGAGGAGGACCGTCGTCTGCGCACCGCGCAGGTCGCCAACCGGTCGACTCCCTCGTGGAACCATGATGAACCCACTCGCCTTTCGGCCAGCGGGCGCGCGCGCCATCACCACGGTTATCCGTGACACGGAGAAGGATCGCGGCTTCACTATGGCGGATCTGTGCCGCCATCGCCCGAAGGTGTAGGCGTCATCACTGCGGCATCGACCAAAGCCGAGCAGCGGAGACCTCGGCGATCGCCCGGACGTTTGGCGCGGGAACGAGTCCGACCACCGCGGTGTTCGAAACCGTTCTGGTCAGGATGGCGCTCAGGAGCATTCCCGCCGTCGCCGCAGTCGATCGCGCCAGACCTAGACTGCCTCCTCTGAAGGAGGATCGTCACGTGCCCCGGGCGGGGTCTTCTCCCGCCTAGGCCCGCTTCGGGACGCCTCTGCCCCGAAGGCTACGCCGGGATGCCCCGCATTCTCCCGCGCTCTCCGTGAAGCCCCGTGGCCGCCGAGGTTCAAGCCCGGGCCAATCGAGAAGTTCGACGGGAGCAAGAACCCCGAGGAGTTCCTCTCCATCTACACCACCGCCGTCCGAGCCATGAGGGGAGATGAGGCTGTCATGGTCAACTACTTCCCCACAATGCTCAAGGGCATGGCGGGACACGGCTGTTCAACCAGCGGCTGGCTCTATCCGTGGTGGTCCCACCAGGATGCCCTCGCGCTAGCTTCCGGGGGTGCTCGCCCGCTCTGGGCGCCCCGGATCTCAAACTTCGTGGTGCGGCGAGGCGATGAAAGTCTCTAGGATTTTGTGTGCGGTTCGTCGAGCCCGCAACACGATCCTCATCTCGGATGAGGCCATCATCGAGGCCTTCAAGGATGGTGTGAGGGACCGGCGCTACACCGAGGACCTCGAGCTCCACCCGGTCAACACATGGCGAGCTCTTCCACACGCCGCCCTCTCGTCAAAGCCTCCGGGCGGTGGAGCGCAAGAGGGCCGTCTGAAGAAGAAGGCCAAGGTCGGCGACGGCCGGCAAAACCGAGGCGGAGAAGAAGAAGAAGCGGCGGGAGCGACCCGCTAAGTTCATCGCCGCCGTCGAGCCCGACCAGCCAGTGCCGCCGCCACGAGCCCTCTGCCAACCGCCCCGCCTCGGCGTCCGGCGTAGCGCCCTTCTGGCGGCGGCTGCAGCTGCCTCCCGGCCGGGCCGGGCGGCTGCAAGGGCGGGGGCACCCTGAGGCCGGCCTCCCCCACCTGGCGGCGAAGCGAGATGAGGACCAGGTTCACGACCCTAGCCTCTTCGCGCCTTCATCAACGCCGACCACAGTACGTGCAAGCTAACGCCGCATATGGGCCCGCCAGGTGGAGGATTTTTCTTGCTGGTCGCGGTCCCATGCTGAATCGCCGAGGGCACGGCCACGCGCGCCACCCCCAGGCGGCGGGATCGGCGCTTTCACGAGGCCCGTGGCCACGCCGCCGTCATCTTCGGCGACACGTCGGCCTACCTCTCGTCGCGAGCTCAAGGCGCGTCCGTGAGTCCTCCACATCTCTGCGGCAAGCCAGCGAAATCTGCCTTGGTCAGCCAGCCATCACCTTTTCGGTGGCGGATGTCCGTGAAGACTCTCAAACCCCGCCTCCCCCATCGGTACTCTGCCCCACCATTGGCAATACCGGTCGACCGCGTCCTCGTGGACAGCGGGGAGCTCATTGGACATCATCACGGCGCGTCCTAGGCCTCATGCGGGTCCCGCTCCAAGATCAAGGACATCACCGTCCCTTTCCACGGATTGTCCCAGATCGTCGCTTCGCCCGTTAGGCGGTCGTCTTGCCCGTTCGTTCGCTCCTCGCCAACTTCCGGACGGAGTACATCACCTTCGAGGTGGTGGAAACGAGCTCCCCTAGCGCCATCTTGGGGCGCCGGCGCTCTCCAAGTTCATGGCGGTCTCCCACCACGCCTACCATTGCACAAGATCTTTGGCACCCAAAGTCATCACCATCCGGGCAACCACAAGACGACCCTCATTGCGACGAGACCAAGACCAGCCATGGTAGGGCGGCTCCCTACCCGTGGTCCCGGCGGCAGGAGCGCCAGTGGCAGCCTAAAGGTGGCACTTGCAGCCGCAGAGCCCACCAAAACCGTCATCCTCACGGTCGAGACCCTCAAGGTGGTCCACGTGGGGACAACCCTCGAGCCTCAATAGGAACTCGAGCTCATTACCTTCCTCCGGGCTAACAAGGGCGCGTTTGCATGGGAGCCGTCCGATATGCACAGGGTCCCAAGGAGGTGATCGAGCCGCAGAGCTAGTGTGCGGCGACAAGAAACCGTAAGGCGATGTCGAGGCGTGTCCCATTTCGAAGGCCAAGATCATGCAAGACAACTCGGCAAAAGGCTTCAAGCGGGCTTCATCCGCGAAGTTCAGCACTCCGATTGGCTTGCGAACCCAGTCGTCGTCCAGAAGAAAGGAGGCAAATGGCGCATGTGTGTCGATCACTGCGACCTTAATTCCGCCTGTCCCAAGGATAACTTTCCCCTTCCACGCATAGATCGGCTAGTTGGCCTTCTGGCGATTCAAACTTTGATGAGTTTCTGGATGCTTACTCCGGTTACCATCAGATCGCGTTGTGTAAAGAGGACGAAGAAAAAACCGCCTTTGTAACGCCTTTCGGCACATTTTGCTATACGACCATGTCCTTCGGTCTCAGAAATGCTGGCGCCACGTTCCAGCGTCTCATGCAAAAAACTCTCCCTGATCAAATAGGGCGCAACGTAGAAGTCTACGTCGACGATATCGTAGTCAAAAGCAAGGATGCCCGTGACCACGTGTCCGACCTAGCTGAGACCTTTGACAGCCTGAGACAGCACCGGGTCAAGTTAAACCCCGAGAAGTGCGTCTTTGGCGTCAAGTCCGGCATGCTCCTAGGCTACGTAATCGGCGGGGCGAGCATCGGTGCGAACCCCGAAAAGATCGAGGCCGTCGAAAAGATGAGGTCGCCGACCTGTGTAAAGGACATCCAGTCCCTCACGGGCAAAATGGCGGCCTTAAGCCGTTTCATCTCCCGCCTTGGAGACCGAAGCGCGCCTTTCTGCAAGCTCCTGCGCAAGCACGATAGTTTTGAGTGGACTGAGGAAGCCGAGGCCGCGTTTCTGCAACTCAAGCAGTATCTTGCCTCACCACCCGTCCTCACTACTCCCAAGCTCGGGGAAGCCCTCCTGCTATACCTCTCGGTGACACCAAACGCCGCAAGCACGGTGCTGGCAGTAGAACGAGAAGGGAAGCAACAGCCCGTCTACTATGTGGCGAAATCTTGGCCGGCCAAAGGAGCGTTATCCCGACCTTCAGAAACTGTGCTATGCTTTGCTGATGGCCTCGCGCAAGTTGCGTCACTATTTCCAAGCCCACCAAGTCATTGTCCCGACTACTTACCCGATCAAGGACATTCTCCGAAACCCGGAGGCCACTGGCCGGGTCGCGAAGTGGGAGTCGGTGGTGGTCGACATCCGGTTTGTATCGAACGCGATCAAGGCCCGAACCTGGCTGATTCGTCGCGAAATTGACCAGGCCGGACGAGCAAGAGAGAGGCTCTCCAGTCAAGGCAGGCGAGAAGCTCGGTGGACTCTGTTCTTTAACGGTTCACACCGGTCCGGACGACCGGGATGCGGTATCGTTCTCATCTCCCCAACGGAGAGCGACTCGGCCGTCATACAAATACACTTTGCGACTACTGAACAACGCCCGCGAGTATGAAGCCCTAATTGCGGGCCTATGAGCATGCAGCTGCGCTCGACATTAAGCGGCTTGTTGCGAAGGGGATTCGCGGCTCGTCGTCCACCGATTCGAGGAGGAGTTTGAACAATCGGCGACTTCGATGGCCTTGATACTGGCGGAAGTGAGAAGCGGAGAAGCGTTTCACGAGCTTCAAAATCAGCAACATTCGCAGGGAAGAGAATGGCAAAGCCGATAAGCTCGCCAAGCTCGGATCCTCACAAGAACCGGCCCCGCGGGGGGTGCTAGTGCAGTACCTTTTAAAGCCCTCCATTTCCTCCGGAGAGGAGGCCAAGGGACGTCTGTTACCCCCAAACCGAGACATCCGTCTTGTCTCATTCCTCGAGCAAAGCACCTCTGGATGACGCCATTCATCCGATTCTTGGAGCGAGGACATTGCGGGGACGTTCTTGGCGTTCGGCTAAAAAGGCGAGCCCGAGCTTACCGCTGCGCGGGGCTTCTTGCTTGCGAAGGGGTGCTAATGGCGTGCTTTGTAAGTCGTTACCCAAGAAGAAGGTAAGTACCTTCTAGCCGACATTCACGAGGGCATATGTGGCGCGCAAGCCTCGCATGTAACTCTCGTCGACAAGCGTTCGCATGGGCTACTCTCGGCCATCTGCGATGGCGGCGCAGCCTTAGTTAAGCGGCTGCGAAGCTTGCGATATCATCGCGGATGACGCACCGGCCAGTCGAAGGCGCAAACAATTCCACTAGCGTGGTCGTTTCGCGATTTGGGGCATGGACCTCTTAGGACCGTTCCCAAAGGCCTTGGTGGCGTAACATACTTGTTCGTAGCCATCGACACCTTCACCAAGTGGATCGAGGCGAGCGGTCTCCAACATCACTTTGCAATTGCCGCGATGCGTTTTTCGAAGCATCGTTGCAAGATTTGGTGTATCTAGCGGGATCATCGCCGACAATGGCACCCAATTCACGAGCCGAATTCAACGATTCATCGCGAGGAAATTGGCAAGCTTCGCCCTTATTCGCGGGCCCACCCACGAACAGCGACGCGTTGAACGAGCTAACGGACAAGCGGTCCAAGGCATCAAAAGAGAGTCTACAACGCCTCAAGGCAAAACAACAAGGTTGGGTCGACGAGCTACCGTCGATCCTCTGGCGGTCCGGACAACGACCGGTAAGACTCTGAAGAAACTCCTTCAGGCTGTCTATGGCTCAGGCGATCCTCCCGACAGAAATGAGACTAGGATCCGACCGCGTCGACCCGCCCGGCTTGGGGTCAGCGGCGAGGCGGCAACTTGACCTCGATCTACTTGAGGCTCGCCATGAGCAATCCCTACTCAGTGCGGCCTACCGGCGATCCTGCGTCGTTCTGGCGACGCGAAGCGTACATACAAGGACCACCAAGTAGGAGACACGGTTCTCGACGCATTCAAAACCTCGCGGGCTCCAACAAGCTTAGCCCCAGTGGGAGGGACCGTACAAAGTAGTCGGCGCGAGACGCCGCAGACTCGATCGCCTCGTCGACAAGGATGGGAGCGAGCTCCCTAGCTCATGGAACATCTCCGCCTGCGGCTTTCTCGCTTAATCGGTCGTAAGTTTCCTTCATTTCAGTTCGGTTCAATTCAAAAAAAAAAAAACCTCTCCCCAATCACGAGTCACGCGGTCTAAGTCTTGACCGTTCCAAGCAAGCCCGTGGCCAAAGGCCCGGCTAAGGATAAAGCATTCCGAGCATTTCCACGACGGGATAAGCCGATCTCTCGCACCTAGCGAATCTCCGCGAATGTGGAATTCCATGACCCAAAGTCTGATAAGCCCACGTCGATTGTTTGGATGGCTAACTTGGGCGTGGCGCTCGAAATTTGAAGGCTCTTTATGCCTAACTTCCTTAGCTTATTTGAGCCCAAGATGTCCTGACCACCAAAGCTTCGAGTGAGGATTTTCGCGAGTTTTTCCAAGTCCTTAATTTCGGAAGGCCTGCACCTTTGCATAGCCCAACGAAACTAGGGGGTTAAGAGTTCGCGCGAATTTTCCTAAATCACTCTAGTCTCTAGACCGCGCCCAACTCCAAGATCGCACTTGAACTTGGCCACGGCCCGTGGGCTGGATGATTAGGCGCACCAAAAACAAACTCTCTAAGTAGCAATCTGTTTGCTCAAATTTCCTAAGTTTATCCTAGAGCTTCGTTACTGTTCATCTTCCCCTGCTTTTTCGCATTTCAGGATTCAAACAAGAAAAGGAAACGAACAGACAAGCAGGAGCAACACGACGGGATTTCACAAAAGAAGTTGCATTTCTACAGGTGGAAGATCTTACAAGAACAAAAGGAGGCCGGGCTTCTAAACTACCGCAAAAATCCTACAACCTCGCCACGACTACCAACGCATACTGGCGGCGAGCAGCGAGTCGCGAACCAGCCGACAGCGATGGCGACGACGACGACGCGAGCCCATCATGGGCTCGAGATGGTCTCGGCGGCTCGGGTGGCGCCTCCCGCCGCCCGGTTGTTGGTGGAGTCCATAGCGGCGGCGGAGGCTCCACTGCGATAGCCTCCGCGCCCGCCTCGACTTCTTGCTCCGCCGTAAGGTGCGGCGGAGCGCCTAAATCCTCCGCCGCCAAGACGCGGTAGCGTATCGGCGTCGGCGTAAATCTGCGCCGCCACCGCGTTCGCCTCTTCCTCCTCCGCCGCTTGCAAACGCTACCGCACTGACCCGCGCCTCAAGATCGGCATGGGTGGCGTCTGTTGCCAGCTTCGACCGCTGCGCCACAACAGCGGGGCGGCCAGGGCGCCTCCGCCTCCCCAGGCTGGATCGGCGGCAAGTCAGGCACCGGCGGCAGATCCTCCGTCGCTGCCACCGACCAGGCGTGGAGGTAATCCGAGCTCACGTCCAACGACCAGCTCGATGAAGACATTTTCGCTCCCTTCTTTGTTGCCTCTATCTCGCTTCTTTCTTTCTCTCTTCTCTCCGGCTAGCTAAAGACTTCAAGTTTTTGAGAAGAGCTAAGTGGGAGACGTTGCAGCACAGTATTGCCGCGCCTTGCTTTATAGGCCGGCGACCGTACAACGTCCTGTCGCGCTGCGGGCTACCCAAAGCGTCGCTTCGCGCGAAGGGGCAAGGAATTAAAACCCACTACCCGAGCTGAAGAGACGCGAGCGCACGCGCCGTCTCGCGGAATACCAATTGCACCAATCGCCGCGACGACGCGCGTCCCACCTTGCCCCACGATTGGCGCGGAGAAGTCATCATGAGTCAAGGCCTACCCGTGGGTCTGGCCCACCTCACGCAAGCAAAGCCCGGCGATCGTTCGCGGCTCGGCAGTGGCTCGGGCGGATCGTGAACCGCGCGGCGGTTTCGCCTCCGTATCCGTGCACAGCAAGCGTGCCCTCGTTGTCGGTGGAACAACGTGCCCTACCGCAGAGCCCACACGGTCTGTGCGATTTGACACAATAAACTAAGGTGAAAACGGCTAAGCCCTTCGCCACCACACATTTCGCAATGATTATCCGACTAAACAAACATTCAAAAGAAAAATACACAAAAGTCGTGGCGCGAGCCGAGAGCGGATAGACCGGGTCAGACTACGGTCCATGCTGCAGCTTGGGCTTCTCTAGCTCGTTCTCTAACTCTCGGATTCGCGTCTGCGCCTGAAGCAACTCTATGGCTCGTGCGGCCATGTCGTTCTGCTCTTGGCGCAGTTTGACCCGGGCTTCAGCAAGCTCTGCCTCCTGCCTCTTTAGAGACTCTGACTCTGCCACAGACTTCGCCCCGGTCTCGCGCGGCGCTCTCAGCCATGAGCCTGCTGCAAGTTTCCTCAAGCCCGCGAACGACGGAGTTATGCTCAGATTTTGTGGCCGCCAGCTCTTTTATGGCCGCCTCTCTGCGTTTATACTCCTCGTCAAAAAGGATCCGAGCCCTATCCGCTTCTTCGCGAGCCGCCTGGGCTTGGATCTTTGTGTTTTCCTCTGCCTCCCGGGCTTGTTCGAGCCCCGCCTTGGCCTCCTGCTCTTTCTCCTGCGACGACCTCGTGCGGCCTCTAACTCGGTGACCGTGTCGTGGCACGAGCCTCGACTCAAGCGGTTAGCCCTTCCGCGCGTGTTGCGGGCACAGGCTTGCGCTAGCCGGTGGCGCTCGATCTTCGCCGCGTCGTCATCTGACTGTTCGCCCATCGCTCCCATCAGCGAGGACGAACCGGCGATAAGCGTGTAAAGCTGAAACAGAGGAAGCCGCCTCAGAAGCGCGAAAGATTGGTGCCAAGCATAACGCGGGTTCAAAAGCACTACTGTTTGGTTTGAACAAGCATGTTCTCCGTCCTTGTTTAACGACCTGCGCATATTCTGCTGAGCACAGGGGCGAGAGCCTCGATAGCGCCGAGAGCGAACCGAAACCGATTCTCGCTGATCTCTTTCGGCGGTCGCGAGTGGCGGCGCCAATAGCGCGACCGAAAACGAGCCGTTGCTCCTCCTTGGTCGCCGCCTCTCGGCGTCCCCGTTTAGCGCCCGATTGACCGCCCGTTTCTCCGCGTCCCCAGTTGGCGCCCGGTTATTGCCGTTTCTCCGTCCTCGGTTTGGCGGCCACTCGGCCGCCGCCCACGGTGGCTCGCTCCGCGACCGTCGGCATCGCCACGCTAAGCGAGGCTCTTACCAACGCATCCTTCACTCGTCCACCGTCCACTTAGCGCCTGGCTTCGTGTGGGTCGTCCAACCCGGATCGGGTGGAACTTAAAACGTGGCAGGCCCGTTCGGCCAGCCTCCTGCGACTGGCGGCGTCTTGTTCCTCCACCCATTCAGGTGGCGAGATCCTGCGGATGCCAGCGGGGCGCGCTAAACATCGCCACGCCCTTCCATCCGTCCGGCGTGAAACACGCGAATCGCCAGACGATTGACCAGCAGCATCCGCCGATCGGGCGCCCGAAGCACCTTCCCAACCGGGGTCTTGAAGTAGTCGGCAATCCCCCTGCGGTCGATCGGCCACCACCCATGCGCCGTGCGTCCTTCAACGCGCAAGGGCGTGATCCACACAGGTCATAGCCCACTCGACCTGCACCGTTTCGCGATCCCCTCGGGCGTCGATCTCGCCACCGTAGGCGATATACTAGTCCTCCGCGGTGGTTGGTTCTTGCCCTTCTTCTCCAACTCGGCGGCCTCTACTGCGCCACAGGCGCATCTCCTCTGGGCATTTTGTTTGCGTCCATCGCCACCCGACGGCCTCCATTGCTTCGGCAAAGCACTCCTCCCACAGGTGTGACCGGCTCATCTTGGCGACCACGGCCTCTGTAGAATGAGGCAAGACGGAGACCCGCCACTTTGGCGCGCGACAACAAAGAGCGCGGTGATCGGACATTAAACGAGCGGCGGCGTTCGGCGCGAAAACTTACACGCGGTTCAAGCTCGGTGTCCTCGTACACCTCGGCGTGGGGCCTTGAAAAGACTCCGTCTCGGCCCGCAAACCACGGCTCGTGGTGAGCAAAGCCGCTTTCTTCGCCCGCGAAGTCTTCCTCGTGGGCCCTCGCTGCGGCGCCATTGCTATTAGCGGACCCGATACCAAAGACAACCTCCTCCTCGTCCTTTATGCGGGGCCGGGCCGATACGTTCTCCTTTTCTTCGTAGGTACCGCACCCTGAACACACGCAGCACTAAACTTAAGGGCCGCTGGTGCCTGGCACCCAACCCGTGTCGAAGAGTGGGAGCTCACCTGTGCAGGCGCGGCGCGTTTTCCTGAGTGCATCTCTGCACCTGCCCGCGCTGAGCCCGCCGCGGCCGCTCGAGGTGCTGTTTTCCCCTTGCCCGCCGTTGGCAATGGGACCGGCGCCCCGCCGGATGTCGCCGGCGTTCCCACCGGCGAGGGCCCCTCATTCGAGCCCGCGGCCTGAGTGGTCTTCCCAACCACCTTCCACGTCCGCTGCAGAACGAAAGGTGCGCCTCGTCAAGACCTCGGGGAGCGGTTGGCCGAATTCAATCGAACACCTTCCGGGCACTTACCTCGGACAGTTTGTCCTTCACAAACCGTATGCGGCGAGGAGTCTTGTCCAGGGGTAGCAGCATCCCTGCGATCCGCCCAACCTCGCGGTTCGAGAGCCCTGCACAATGCCGTTAGCGGTCAAGACGCGCCTTTAACCTGAAGTTAAGCGTAAGGGTGCGGCTCGCGCGTACCTTCGTGGAAATCCCGGTCCGGATCCTCCCAACCGTCCATGTCGCTGACGCACCGCTCGCGGCGCCCCAACGGACTGATCCGGTGCCGGATGAAGCCGACGACGACCTCATAGCCCGTCAGGCCGTCCTTAACGAGCTCTTTGATGTCGGCCTCTGTGGCCTGGTCCTCCGGCTGAGGCTCGCTCCGTTGGAAGATTGGCGTATCCGGCGCGGCCACGGAGTATTCCAGGGTCGAGCCCCCGCGGTTCAGGTAAAACCACCGCCGGGCCCAACCATCAACCTTCGTCCTCGATCACCTCATACTCGGGGTACGATTGGCTACCTCGGCCTCGGCGTGCGGTCAGGTAGAAAACCCCGCCGTTGCCCACTCGGTGGCCAACGGGTTTCAACTTCGAAGAAGTCTTTGAAGAAGGCTCACCGTCGGCGCGCTTCGCATCGCCGCGCATGCAAACGCAAAGATCGGCAGTGGGCGTAAGATTGCGGAGACAGTTCTCCGGCCTCGGCTCGGTGAAGGCAAAGAAGTCAGTAATGAACTGCGATTCCGGCATGCGAAATCCGCAGATAGCCGAACCCTCGAAGCAGACTAGCTCGTCGGGATTGGGCCTTGGCTCCGGATCCGCACCGGGAAGTCTCCACGTGCGGCGACAAAGCCATCCTCTCTAGCTCGCCATTCTCTCCTGCGTCAGCGCGCTCTCTCCAATGACAACCATGGCGGCAGGGAACAAGGAGCGAAGGGAGAGGATGGAGACAGAGGCAAGGAGGATGGTGTCGCGATCACGAGTTCCCTCATGTGGCCGCCCTTTAAAAAAAACAACGATCGAAGCGGAGATCGTGGGAATCGTGCCCAGGGAGGCGCCATCGCCCCACCTTTACATTAAATCGAGTTTAATGCTCGGACTTTGGCCTGAATCAATCTTCCCTTTCGGTAGCGTGGTGAGAATCTCTCTAAAACCTCGAGGCCAAGCTCATCAGGCGACCCGCTCGAGGCTCGAAATTTGTTGTTGGTGATTAGTAAAGCGGCCTATCTGAAGCGGAGCCTTGGGCGATTCATGACCGCCCACCACACGAGCGAAGACCAAGCGAGACTATTCTGGCCGTACTAAAGAAGCCGCCCAACTCGCTCATGGCTATCCCGGGCTTGACTAGGTCAAACCGTGCGGCACCATGTCCCGCCCGGGCTATCCCTTAGCCCGGGGGAAAGTCCCTCGGGTGATCCGCTCGCCCGTGGACGGGTGGCGACAACTGTCATGGCCCACCATACTTTCTCCGGCCTTGACCGAAACGAACCGTATCTCCCAGGGGCCCGCAACCCAGGGGAGTACACGTGGACGACTCATCCGTGGTTTGCCTTCTTTAGCGGCGGCGGATGGTTATTCTGTTCTGCGACGCCCTAACGGGTGGCGCGAGACTGGCTCGGTCCGGTTAAGGCTATTTCAAGGATAAAGGGAAAGTGCTTTCTCCCTAAAGAGGCTTCCTCCCCGAATAGGCGCCTCAAGACAAACACGTGTTCAAGACTAACTCGGTTTCTCCTGCGAGCTCGGACGAGCATGAACCACAGAGCGAGACAAGAGCTTCGCCACTAAAGCAAAGACCGGCGTAAGGCCCACGGTATCAGCTCCGGGCACCCCGCCGCGCCTATAAAAGGAGGATTCCTGGACAAGCGAAGGCCTGGTCTCTCTCTCCCTTCGTCCTTCCTCGATCCAATTCCGTCCGACTCAAGCCCAAGCAACACCCGCATCATTAAACCGATCGTTCTTAATTTTTTTTATAATTTTTAATAAAATAAACCGATCATTAAAAATCGGGCCAGCTCGGTTCGGTTCTGGGCCAAGACCCGCGAGTTGGCCGGTTTGTCTGATAACCAAACCAACTGGCTTTGTTGGCGAGTCTGTCCGGAAAAAAAAATTTGGTGGGCCGGGATGCAAGCAGTGTGCATACCCGCCCGATTAAATGCCGTGTGGCCACCGCAAGGATCTAACGAACGCCGCTCCTAAGTCCCAACTCGGTTCATAGCAATCCCATGCTTCAGGCGACGGCTCGGCTCGGCTTGGCTCAAGATAATCTTGTTGCCCTATCGTTCTCTCTCTCTCTCTCTCTCTTCCCCAACTGCGGCGCCCCCGCCGCCTTCACCTGCGCTGAGCGTCGTTCGTTGGATTCTTGCGGTGGCCACGCGGCACGAATCGGGGCCGGGTATGCACAGCCGCGCGTTTGCATCCCGGCTCTACCAAATTTTTACCCATTGAGAAGATCCCATTGCCCTGATCCAAGCCGTCCGTTGGGTCAACGGTCAACTCCAGCTCGAATCTCGCCGCGGAGTTCGAACGAATCCTTCACCGCTCCACCGCGACGCACGATTACACGCATTTACACGCCGAGGCGTCGTCGTCGTCGTCGTCGGCAACCACCGCCACCGAGCCGCTCCTCGCCGCGACGCCGGGCGGGTGCTACCTCCTAGAAGCTTCGGGGGGTGCGCTTCTCCGCCACCCACGGTCCGGATCGCGCCCGAATCAACCCCGCGCGCGCCGTCCGCGCCTCCTCGAGATCCCCCGCGAAGAGGAATCTCCCGGAGGGGTGCCGCCGAGCGCGAGGGATGGCGGCGGCGGCGGCGGCGCTTCCGCATTCCGTGGAGGGGCTGGCGCGGCGGGCGACCGTGCTGCGGGACTCGCTGCAGCGGAGCCAGGGGAACACGGAGGGCATGGTCACCATCCTGGGGTCCTTCGACCACCGCCTCTCCGACCTCGAGGCCGCCATGCGCCCCACCCAGGTCTCTCTACCCCTCCCCCATCTTGGCACATTTCCCGTTTGGTTTCGGCGGCGTCGGAGGCAGACTGATCTGTGCGTCGCCTGCACGATTCTGAATTTGCAGGTGCGGACGCACGCGATCCGGATGGCGCATGAGAACATAGACAAGACGCTCAAGGCCGCCGATGGCATCCTCTCGCAGTTTGACCTTGCCCGCCGGGTGCGTGCACTGATCCTCCGCGAAATTGGCCCACGTTTTAGCTGGATTTGGTGGCGAATTTGGTTATTTCATACGTTTTTGTTGGAAGAGGCTGTGGCGTTGTGTGGATCTGGAGACTTTCACTGGCTCCTTGTTAAATTATCGATTTTTGTGATTAGTTTGGGTTCAAATTTCATGTGGTAAGTAATATAATTTTGGGGTGGACTTAAGCTGTATTATCGCCTAATTAGGTTCCACGCTCACGTCATTGAAACATTTTTTTTCGTTGGAAAGGAAAGGATATCATCACAACCGGTAAACTTGTGTTCTTTAAGAGACGCAGTTACTATTGATATGTTTAGCAAAAGAAATAATAATAATATGTTTTGCACATCTAGGTGATTAGCCTGGGTTATTGTTATATGATTGTACCATATATGATGAAGAGATTGCTATGCAAAATTGGTAGCAAGCTGAACTCACTGCAACTCTAATTTTTTTGTAAGTTACTGAAAATTTTCTTTAGGTTGGTAAGTTACAAGTCCAAACTCCAGAGTTCTGATGGAATTACTATGCTTGTGTAATTGTGTGAATGTTCCTTTCAAGCTTCAGGCTGAGGCAGCAATATTAAGGGGTCCCCATGAGGATTTAGAGAGCTACCTAGAGGCAGTGGATCTGCTGAAAGGCATTGTTCGCTTCTTTTCCTCGAACAAGAACTTCAAGAGCAGTGAAGGAGTTCTGAACCATGTGAACAACCTGTTAGCTAAGTCTGCTCTGAAGATTGAAGAGGAATTTAAGCAGTTGATGAGTACATATAGGTAAGATACCCAATACACCCACATCTAAACTATCACCATGTTTGCTGCTCCTATATCAGTGAAAGAAAAGTTAATACATGATGTTTTGTCTGTTATTCAGCAAACCTATTGAGCCAGATCGCCTCTTCGATTGTCTTCCCAAGTCTCTGCAGCCATCAAGGAACGATCCTGAGGCTGATCGAGCGAATGCTAGCCACTCTGAGCATCCATCGAAAAGCTTGGAGACTGCTATATACAGGACTCCAACACTAATTCCTCCAAGAATATTGCCACTTATGAATGACATAGCTCACCAGTTGGTTCAGGCTGGAAATCAGCAGACATGCTATAAAATCTATAGGTAAGTTTGTTTTTTAGCTTCACATGCTTTCCTAGTTTTTCTACATCCCCTATCAACTTCTGTCCAGATCAATCCAGAGTTATTTAACACCATAACTGTGCACAAATCAAGCTGAATTAACCTCTTTTCTTCAGAGATTCTCGTGGTTCAGCACTAGAAATGAGCCTCCGGAAACTGGGTGTAGAAAAGCTTAGTAAAGATGATGTACAAAAGATGCAATGGGAGGCTTTGGAGGCTAAAATTGGTAACTGGATCCACTTTATGCGAATCGCGGTGAGGATCCTTCTGAAATATGCCCATGTTGTGTGTGTTTTGAGTTAAAATCTAAGATTCAGGTTAACCTATTATGCTTTTCAAACAGGTGAAACTACTACTAGTAGGAGAGAGAAAAATTTGCGATCAGATTTTTGATGGTGTTAACTTTAACAAGGACCAATGTTTTGCTGAATTGACAGCAAATAGTGTTGTGACTCTTCTCAGCTTTGGAGATGCTGTTGCTAAAAGCAAAAGGTCCCCTGAAAAGCTGTTTGTATTGTTAGATATGTACGAAGTAATGCGCGAACTCCAACCTGAGGTATTCTGGAAATAGTTTTTAACGCTTGTGCCCTGCCCTTCAAATGTTTAACTTATTCTTTCCTTTGTTGAATTAGCTTGCGTGGTTTTCATGTTATTGTGGTTTTTGTTGACTTTTAGTCTTTTACTATGATGCCTCTGATGATGAGTTCAAAAATTTTGAGTGCCATGTTTGTTTGAGTGCCATGTTTGTTTGAACTTGTCATCAGATTGAAGTAATTTTTGGTGGAAAACCTTGCTCTAAGATGCGGGAAGCTTCATTGGGCTTGACTAAGCGCCTGGCACAGACCTCGCAAGAAACCTTTGCTGACTTTGAGGAGGCAGTCGAAAAGGATGCTTCAAAGACTATAGTTCAGGATGGAACTGTGCATCCTTTGACTAGCTATGTGATTAATTATGTTAAATTTCTATTTGAGTAAGTATTCCCTTTTTCATCTGGTAGTCAAATTCATGGTTGTGCAGAATTGTGGGATGCTACAATTTGACTTAAAGATGTAGTGACTATGATGACTTAACTGTAGGGCTATATGTTTATATCCTTCTGAGAATTATTCTTTACTTAATCTCCGTTAAGGAAAAAGTACACAACTACACATAGTGATTAGTGTTAGAGGAGATCAGGAGGCAGAAATAATTTTCAACCGGCAAAAAACTATAAAAAGAAGAGTCTACTACCCAAGTTATTTACACCATTTTTGCCTTGTTTTTATTGATAAACTTGTAGTTGGAGGAGTATGTGCCGTTTCACTTTATAGTATATATTATGTATGTTCTGTATTGGTTTATTTATTAAGCAAGGTATAACTTGTTAGAGCATCCCCATCTCACCCCTCAAAAAGGCCTCTACTTCAAAATTTTTCAAATGCAGCAGGAGGGAATTTGATGCCCCAGAGTAGCAGTTTGCACTGCGTGGCTTACTGTAGCGATTACTGTAGTGATGCAGGGGAATTTGATGTCCCTGCTGGGGATGCTCTTAATAGTCTTCCTGCTTTTGTTGTTCAAATAACATACCTAACAAATGTTGCTCATTTGAACAGTTATCAGTCAACGTTGAAGCTGTTATTTCAGGAAGTTGAAACTGGTAGTGAGACAGAATCTCAACTCGCTGTTGTTACCATGAGGATAATGCAAGCCCTACATATTAACTTAGATGGGAAATCTAAACTGTATAGGGATCCTGCATTGACTTACTTATTTCTAATGAACAACGTTCACTATATGGTTAGATCTGTACGCAGGTATGTTTGCCCTTTTTGTGGATACATGTCTTATGGTACTCTCTAGCGATCTTCTCATTGAAGTGATCTCTTATGTTGGATCAGATCAGAAGCAAAGGATATACTTGGTGATGACTGGATTCAAAGACATCGTAGGATCGTGCAGCAAAATGCTAATCAGTATAAACGTGTTGCTTGGGCAAAGGTTAGTGTCAGTGATCAACAAAATCTTCAGTGTTTGATCATGACATGTTTCTATTCTATATGTATGCATGATGTCAAGTGTGTGGATCTTTTTGCTGGTCAGATTGCTATCTTTAATGATTGGAACTTATGGGAACATAATAGCACAAAACATACTTGTATTTTAGTAGTATTGGCTGGCTCAGATTTCAGTTGGCCACGTTCCAAAAATATTTCCATTTTATAGAGACAGCATTAAAAAGTGCAACTCTGGTGAATATAGTCTAATTTTAAAGTTTCAACGTCGGTGAATTCCTTTGTGCTTCTGGTACTAAGAAACTTCATATAGACAATCAGACACAAGCCATCATAATTAAGCTCAATCTAATAAAGTAGACCATGCCACAATGCTGATTCTGTGCATTGTCGTGGACCATCTTTGCCTGGAAGTGTTTCTTTCATTTCCTGTGGTGTCTATCCGTGTACTTGTCATACTGTGGTTACATGGTTGGACATGTCAAATCAAAGTTGATTGTGGCTACCCTGCTTCTGTTATTTTAGATTCTTCAGACACTAGCAATACAAGGTGCAGGCGGTATTGTTTCAGATCTTAGCAGCAGTGGGGTTTCAAGAGCTATGATCAAAGAACGGTTAGTACCTTGGCCGTTTGTTTTCATTTCATGATAAATCATGACTAACAGAATCATTACTCAAAGGACTTCATTTTTTTTTGGCCTTGGCAGGTTTAAATCTTTCAATATGCAATTTGAAGAGCTTCATGCAAAGCAATCTCAATGGATTGTACCTGATCAAGAGTTGCGAGAATCCTTGAGGCTTGCTGTTGCTGAGGTTCTGTTGCCGGCATATCGATCTTTTGTTAAACGTTTTGGGTACGTTGCCAATCGTTCCTCTTGATCTCCTAACTTACTGTGCCCTTATAGAGCACATGTGATGAAATTGTGGCGGGACAGTGGCTATCGCACCAAAATTAGATGGTTCCTTCCTCCCATTCTAAGCTGATGACTGTACCATCCATTTTGACATGCAGTAACCTTGTTGAGAATGGCAAGAACCCGCAGAAGTACATTAGGTACAGCCCTGAATTGGTGGACCAGCTTTTGGGCGAGTTCTTCGAAGGGCAGCAATGGGGAGAGCAGAAGCGCTGACCACTTATGAAGAGCCTGAGAGGGACAGCAGGACTACTGCCACTAATCATTCTTTGCACAATAGCTCATCGCGATATTCTACCAACAAAGGTAACCACTGTTCGACCCAAATAGGCAACCTGAAGCCGTCCCACTGTCTGAATGGCTAGCACGGCAAGTAAACAGGGTGTAAAGTAAAGGTGTCTGTGCGCAGCCTCAGACCTAGAGTTCACAACCTGCAGATGTATGCTCTTTGTTGATCTCTTTTACGCTGTAAAAATGCCTCGGTGTTGAGTCATCTTGTGATCTTGTCTATTGCAACAATTGTTCTCTAGATGTATTGGACCTGAAAACATTAATGAAGGAGACCATGGACCTCGATACTGTTGATTATCAAGAGATGTTTATCGCCACAGAATCATGGAAAATGAAATGAATTCAAAACAGTTGGCCAAATTTCGCGCCATTTATTTACCAGATGCCTTCCTGAAATGCCTATCGTTCGAAAGGTACTGTGAACCTGACTATGATTGGTTGGCCTCTGCTTTCTCCTGTGTGAGAAGGGAAAGACGGGACACGGCAATATCTTTTCTTGATTCCTTCTGCTCCATTTTTTGCGTGGAAGCTGGAAGAAGAAAAGTGTTTAAGAAAAGTGGGAAACACGTTTTTCTGGGTCGGCTTCTCCCTACCTTCCACTGTCGCTAATGGCAGATTAGACATGGGATTTGTGAGTGAAAGCATCGTTATAGCCTCTTTATATCTCTTCTGTAAAACACTATTGACGTTATCTCTATTCTTCATTTTAGTTTTTTGTACAATCGATAATAAAGTGCAGTATTATCAATGGCCTCCAGTGATCACTATATCTGTTACAGTATTATATAGGGTTTGACAGAGATTATATCTGTTACAGTATTATATAGGGTTTGACAGAGATGCTCTCGGAGCTAGGTTTGCGGTTACTGAAAACGCCGTGCGTACGTGTGGGGGAATCGATTCACGTAAACACGGTGTCTTGATGGGGATTTTCTCCTCTATGTTCAGATGGGACGAGAGCGTACGTGTGGCCACGAATCCCATGGGAATTAGAACCCAAAAAAATGCATTTAAAAACGTGTTTGCCGAGGTGCATGTGACGTACTCCCTCCGTTTTACTCCATCCGTATCAAAATGTTTATCACTTTTGACTTTTGAACAAACGTTTGGTCATTCGTCTTATTCAAAAAGTTAGCACAAATATGTAAAAAAATAAGTCATACTTAAAATATATTTAGTGATAAAACAAGTCACAATAAAATAAATGACATCTATATAATTTTTTTGAATAAGATGAATGGTCAAACATTTATGCAAAAGTCAAAAGTGACAAACATTTTGATACGGAGGGATAAATTGCAGTTCATTGTTGACTTTTGAAGATGCCTTTTAACCATTCATTTTATTCAAAAAAATAGTGCAAACATGTAAAAATATAAGTTATGCTTAAAATATGTTTAATAAAAAAATCATAATAAAATAAATAATTTTTTTTAATAAGACGAATGGTCAAATAAAATATCTAAAAGTTAACCGTGAACTATAATTTAGAACGAAGGGAGTAGAATCCATGAGCCCTTGTGCCGAAAGAAAAGCATATTTGGAGTTGATCTGTATGTTGAACTTCTAGAGATACATGCCCCGAGGCCCTGCATGTTGGCAGTTGGCTACATATTTTGCCTACATGTTGGATAAGGTTGTATGAAATAATAGATACAACAAACCAAACATATTTCATCGTCTAACACGCAATCGTCTGAAAATATAGTAAGTGTAGATCGATTTTTGATATAATTGCATTATGTATACTAAAGTCACAAATGATTAACAAGATATAGAACAAACCCAACATAGTACGGACATATAGAACAAGACAATTTCACATAAAAATTATAATAAAAAATATATTTCACCTAGATATTTATTTGAACGATGGAAACATGATAGCAAACGTGAAGATCCGTGGGCCGCAATGATTAAGCGGGCTAGGTTTTGGCATTTTCATTACTGCTCATATTAACGTTTCCTTTTCTACGGATCATGCAGTAGTATTTGCAATGTAAAAAAAAAAAAAGGAAGATGTGATTATATATGTGAAGCGGATCAAGGAAACGGAAACGAGAAAAAGCAGCCGCCTTGGCCTTTTTATGGGAATCATATTTGTTGTTGCGTCGCCGACGCCGACGGCGAGGAGACGCTGTTTCAACGGCGCACGGGCTTCGCTCAGATCCCAAATCGCCATCGTCACACGCCGCCGCCGCCGCAGCAGCAACCACTCCCAACTCCCAACTCCGCCGCCGCCGCCGCCGTCGATCCAGCGGCAGCGACCAGCATGCAGCCTTCCTCGTCATCCCACCCGCCGGACCAGCGCAGCTCCAAGTCCCCGCCGCCGCCCGCCCCCGCCATGGGCTACCCCGCGCCGGCCGGCGCCGCCAACCCCGCCTACTTCGCCGCGCCTCCCCCGGCCAACGGCGGCGCCGGCGCCGGCGCGGCCTTCGGCGTCGCCTACCCGTACCCCGCGCCGCCTCCCCACCACCACCCGCCTCCGCCGCCGCATCCGTACCACCACCCCTACCCGCCCAACCACCACCACAACCACCACCCCTACCCGCCGCCGACCTGCCTCCGGCGCCTCCTCGCGCTCGTCGTCGCCGCCTTCCTCCTCCTCGGCGCCGGCACCTTCATCGTCTGGCTCCTCCTCCGCCCGCGCGCCCCCGCCTTCTCGCTCGCCTCCCTCTCCCTCTCCCGCGTCGCCTACTCCGCCGCCAACTCCACCCTCTCCGCCTCCTTCGACGCCTCCCTCCGCGCCGACAACCTCAACTCCAAGCTCTCCGTCACCTACCTCGCGCCGCTCGCCTCCGTCGCGCTCGCCCCATCCTCCCCCATCGCCGTCGCCTCCCTGCCCCCCTTCGCGCAGGGGCCGCGCAACTCCACCACGCTCGCCTTCCGCCTGGAGGTCGACGGGGCCTACGTGGGGCCCGACGAGGCGGCCTCGCTCAAGAGCGGCGGCGCCGGCGCCGGCACGGTGGAGGTCCAGGTGAGGCTCGTCGCCGTCGCCGTCTTCGATCGAGGTGGCTGGCGCACGCGCCGGAGGGTGATCAGGGTGATGTGCGATGGCGTGCCTGTGAAGTTCCGCGGGAAGAACGCGACGGAGGCAGCCTTCGACGGCCCGGCACGGCGGTGCGACGTCGTCTTGTGAAGGTTAGTTGTGCTGATCTTAGCATCGGTCATTACGTATTACTTGTTCCTGCGCTTTTAACCCTACTTCCAAATTCCAAGTGGTAAAAATTTTGTCCTGAATGTAGGATTAGCATTGTGCCTGTGTTGGGATATGTATCCGCGATGATTTCTGGAAAATGTAGCATTGCGGCCTAGATTTCAATTTCGATGGGCTTGCATTAGGCTGTGCTCAATGCGCTATGTGCTCATGCTCATGGTTGGCTGTGGGATGGGTCAATGTGATGGACAAATCACTGTGTTCAAGTCTTAGTGTAGAAGTCAAATATCAGCGTGGGTGTGACTTGGGAGACCTTTTCAATACTGAGTATGATATATTGATAATGATACCCTAAGGTAGGCAGTACCGCAAAACAAAGCCTGGCAAACCTATACTTCTATTAGTTTTTCTTTTTTTTTTGGTTTGTTGTTTTTTGTGAGCACGCATAGTCAAAGGAAAGAAAGAGATCTTTATATTGTTACACGATTTTCTTATTTGTCTGTGGTCTGCCTTCGTGCTATATCTACCAGGTTTTGTGTCTGTGACATATATCAAATAGCACTGGGTGCTTGACTCAGTCAGCCACTCAGGTATCATTCTTTTGTGTCAGCCTATTAGTATTAATTTCCTTTGTTTTCTTGTTCCATAATGAGTAATTAGAAACCGAGGGACAGATGAATATAAACTATATATACTTGGTAAGGTATTATTTTGGCTGTTGCTATAGTTTGGGCTTCAGACTCTTGTGGCCCTCTAGAAGTTGCACTTGGATTCTGATTTGTCATGATAGATTTAATTATTATGGCTGTAAAATAGTATAATTTTGTATGAAATTTCCCATGCAGATTGATTATAGCAGTATAATTGCAGAAATTTTACAAATCGTAAATAGTGCAATGGTAGAATGAAATCTAGTTGAGAAGGGCGAACTGTTGACATTTGATTTTTGTGATGGAGCTTAGGTACTTTTTTTGTGAACTGCATCCTCATTATATAAACTTTACATTGGCAATTTGGCATATATCTTCATGAGCATAATGGTTGGTGTCGTGACCCCGGTACTTGTACAGGGAATCCAACACCACGAGGTGATACTAGGCCCAGACTAGTATCACGTGATGGACAATACGATAGAAATCATCATAGTGCATATTAACTAAAAGTAAATAACAAAATGTTGCATCATTTATTACAAAGAGAACAGGCATCCATGTTTAATAGTTCATCATAGTGCACATAACAACGAAATAAACGACATCAGAGTAGCGGTAGATAAACTGCGATGATATTCCAAAAGGTAAATATGATGCCTCCTCGCGATATCTATCGCTACTCTGATGCCGTTTATTTTGTTGTTATCTGCACTATGTTGAACTATTAAACAGGGATGCATGTTCTCTTTGTAATAAATGATTTTACGTTTTTACTTGTTATTTACTTTTAGTTAATATGCATTGTGATGATTTCCACCGTATTGTCCATCACGAGATACTAGTCTGGGCCTAGTATCGCCTCGTGGTGTTGGATTCTTTGTACAAGTACCGGGGTGACGACAAATAATCTGGTTAAAATGTTTACCATTTTTGAGATATGGAGAATATATCTAAGATTATGCATTCATTGCTTATTTGCACACTATGATTTCTTGTTAGGTCATGATGGTTGTCCACACGAGCGATGCCTTGTTATTAAAGGTTTGGCTGTGAGTTGGTGTTAGAATCTCACATATAGCAAAGGAATCCAAAAGTTTTCATGCGTCTCTTCTAGGAAGTATGAATGATAGATTCCATTTCTAAATATATATGTGCTACATTCTTTGTTATATATGTTTATTGATGTTCTGGAGTCTCACAAATCATTGCCTGGGTTCTATACTATAACACTGAACACCTTTCCTTTGTTTATATTTCCTTAATCATATTCCCTTCCTTTCTGCTTTTCCCCTTAGTTTTTAATATTATACTCTAGTTGCCTATAGTGCTTTTTCCTTTATTACCCAAATGTTTACTACTCCCTCCATTTCACTATATTTGTCCATGGCCTCGGAAAAATACGTTTCGTAATGTTTGTCCATTACGAATACCAAGAGTGTAGTTATTGTGATGTTTCCACTCTTTGCCCCTCAATTAAATGCTTAGCAAGAAGAAAAGTATATAAAACATGCAAATAGGGGTATGATGGTCTTTGCATATAGTTTTTTTTGGAACTACCACTTGGTCAGTGCGTATGGTGTGCTATGGACAAACATAGCGAAATGGAGGGAATACTACTTTTTATTGTGTGTGCTATAGGTGGTATTTAGTGCCACTGCCACTAAATGCTATATATACTAAAAAGTCTGGTGCCCCTATACAAATCCAAAACTTACTTGGTTTATTCTATTGAGTATTACCCACTGTAGATAAAATAAGCCGATGTTAGAAAAACAATACTGTTGAAATCGCCTTGAAATTCAATTCAGTATGTAGTATATCTATACACAATTGCACACATTTCTTGTGTACTACTAAGATATCTGGACCTCATTAACTGTCTGATCTTGTCAGGATTATCATATTGTGGTTGTTGACTACTCCAGATGCTGATTGAAGGGAGCATCTTCTGTAGGTACGAGAAGTTAACTGCGCGATAAGAAGCTGATCTGGTACTCATTCGTGAGTAATAGCTGGGTAACTATAGTTTACCTGGTTGCCATAGAATTCCTAACAAGGAAAAATCTAGAAAGATATATGCTTAATGGGTATATGAAATTTTCATCTATCACGGCTTCCATATGAATGAATATTGCAAAATACTTGGCGAGAATTATTTGACCTGGTGGTTATTTTGCTATATAAGAGAAATTTAAACATGTGTGCAGCTTCAGGGAATGTGGTATTTTGAATTGTGCTACTTGAAAACAAGCGCTAGATGGGCGTCTTGATGTTATTCCTTGATTGTAACTCATATTTTGTTTATTTTTTATTTTTCTGATTATTTTTAGAGGATCTTTTATGTCATTTGTTGCATATTTTAAACAAAAAAAGTTGTCAGAAAATTATGTTACTTATTTTATTATTGATTTAAGGGTTGGGGGATATGGGCTGCTCTATTTTTAGCTCTTTAGTTGCCTGCAGGTACACCTAGTCCAACCAAGCTCAGCCCAGCATAGATTCGTAAGCTAAAGTGTATGGTTGTAGTCTAGTAGCATAACCATTTCAATTCATCAGGTCCAGACTATCACGTTTCTTTTGTTGGAGTATAGAGTAGCATTAGCTCAAATCAACCTCTATGGATTTTTTGGATTACAGGTTTAGGTTGTATTTGAAAAGTACTCCTCTGCCTGGTTTATACGCCCTGCTGTTAATCTGCTATGTGGTAGCTAGTGTTCTTGCTGTTTTCGATATAATTTAAAATTTTAAACCTGCTGTTAATAATACCCTTAAAAAAAACTAGTTTGTTTTTTAATACAGAGCCGTTGGTTAGATGACCTAGAAGGTACTGTTTTGTGCGGTGCTAATTTTTCTGGACACTAATACCGCATCTGACGGATGGAATCTATGTCATTTTCAAGAGTAGCTATTAGAGTTAATAACCGATATATATTCTACATGCCATGTGTTCATGATATAATGATACTTGGTAGATATCTGTACTTTCTTCCTACCTTTCTCTTTTGCGAGTCTGGTCGTTAACACCATCATTTAGCCATTAGATATGGTTTGGCACATGCCTTTCTGCTTTCTGTTTGTGTCACATGCATGTTGGAAATTCCATGGAAAACATTTTTGGCATCACACAGGAGTCTGCAATAATTGTTAGGGAGCCAACCACCACTACAAATCTATACAACCTGGTATGATTCATCATCTTCCAAGTAGGGTTTGGTGGCCTGCCAGCCATGTCCAGATGACTGGCCCTCTTCCATTTAGTCCATCAGTCCATGTGACTTGAAAAACTGGGCCTGTAGGTTGTAGCCCTGCGCCATAAAACACCACACAACAGGGCCACACTGTGTCTGCACTGCTTTGTAGAACGTTGCATTGCTTTGGTTTGCTGGTGGTTGCTGACCCCTGGTGTGGATGGCCATGCTTGCAAGTGACAGGATAGGGGAAATGCGGTCGAGGTGAGTAACCAGATACCCACATGAAGACATGGATAACCACACAGGCTGATTGTGGATGGACTCTTCATGGTTGGTAGGTGGTCTATTGTGAAGAGGACTGAACAAGATGTGTGGGTGGCCCAAACCGTAGGGAAGGTTCAATAGAATCTGTCTACCTGGCTACCTCCAGATTTCCCATTGTTTTGAAGATCTCGGCGTGTTGGATTATGACCTTTGTGAAGGGACGGTGACCGTCGCAAAGGAGGTTTTCGCCGCCGAAATGGGCACGGGGAAGAAGAGATGGCAGGAATTCATAGGGGTTGGTGTGGAATGGCCTCAAGCTGTCCTTGCAGATGATGATCTTATCTTCTGGATGGGCCGCCACAAGGGACATGTTGTCTGTATTGCCAGGTCTCTTGAAGCTTGCTTGGAAGCAGCATCAGGTGTGGATTTAATGTTCTTTCGTTTTTTTTTAAAAAAAAAGAATCATGCATATGTTCTCCTGCTGGGGTCAATGACCTGACCAATCAAGGGATCTTGATTCGGTTAGTCAAATGGGTCAATGGGGAGTGTGTTAAGAGCATCCATAGCAGCCACCGCAAAACACTTAGTTTGCGTGCGTTTGGGCGTTCCGGGGCGTAGCGTTCCTCGCGTGCGCGTTTCGCAGGAAATTCAAATCCGCATGCGACGCGACGCTTCGCTACGCCGGAACGCGCAATGCCTAAGCTTTCAACAGAGCAGCTGATGGAGCGAGGAATTTCGGAAAGAAGTGTAGAAGGAGAGTAGCTGATGGAGCGAAGGAATTTTTCGTGGTATAGGATAAAGCGTATGAGAAATGCGACAAAGGTCACAGGGATGGAGGCGGAAAGAGACGGCTACGGAGAAGCAGCACACGTCCTTGTCTTCTTTCTCCCAAGATCATTTACATGGCGACAGAAAGGTCCCATTCTTTCCTCTCAAGAAAATCGAAATGAAATGCCAATTCCCTTGTTCCTAGTTCATCTCGTGGGTTGGTCCGGCCTGTTGAAATGCTAGGCTCCGAGAGTAGTTTTTCGCCGGGGCTTTGACTTTTGAGAGGCCGGCTTGGGTTTCTGTTTAATAAGAGAATCAACTCACTTGCATTGACTAAATAAACAACGGGAACAATGCATAAATAGTACTGACGTCGGAGATTTTAATGTGAATATCATTAAAGCGAGACATCTCTCTCTGTTTTCAAATAGTCCAGCACACGGCAGCGACACAGATATTATGAACCTCTGTGGCGACAGCCAAATTAGAGCATCTTGGTGGTTCCTTCAAAATACGGTTTATTTGACTTTTATAGATAAATGATCGGAAGAATAGGGGATTGATAGTCTCTATAGGGACAATTTTTTGGACTGTTGGATTGAGATCCAAGGGTCCAGATCTCCCCTCCTCTCTTTACTTCCCCCTCCCCCTCTCTCAACGCCCTGCGCCATGCCCCTATGTCTCTCTCTCCCCCACCTCCACCCCTGTCACCGCTGCCCCGGCCGGTGGCGACCCAACTCCCTCTCGCCGTCGTGCCTCCTCGCTCGGGTCAAGGCGTCATTGCTCAGACTCCACCCTCCACACCACTCGTCCGACGGCGCCGCCCGCCGCCCGCCTCTAACTCCTTCCCAGCTTGTGCCGCTCCGCCCATCCTAACCACATTGGCGCCTTCACCCCTACCACCGCAGCCCCAACCGCCTTCACCCCTCCCACGGCTCCGGCGTCGTCGTTGCCGCCCTCACTCCATCCCCAACCAACCGCCAAGCTGCCGCCTCCCCCGACCATCCTTCTAATCTCGGCGGCACGGAGATCCCTACCCCCAACTCCGAACCCTAACCAGACGCGGCTGTCGTCGGGGACAAAAATGAAGGCGGCCCGGCGGTCGCCGACGAGGAGGAAGACAGCGGCGGTCGTAGGTGATCTCCCCCCTCTCGCTGCCCCCACCCCCAACCCGAACCCTAACCCAACACGGCGGTCGTCGAGGACAAAGACTAAGGCGGCGCGGTGGTTGCCAGCGAGGAGGAAGACGGCGGTGGTCACAGGTGATCTCCCCCTCTCGCTGCCCCCACCCACAACCCTGAACCCTAATCCGACGCGGCGGTTGCTGGGGACAAAGTTGAAGGCGGTGCGGCGGTCGTCGGCGAGGAGGAAAACGGCGACGGTCGCAGGTGATCTCCCCTTCTCGTTGCCCCTCACCCCCCAAAAAAAATTTGCATGCACCGGTGAGCAAGGGAGGTAGTCACCTAGGCTAGTGAACTGCCACCCAGGCGACCGCCAGTGAGTAAGTCCGTTATTTTAAATCTTTTGGATGCTGTAGTGTAAAAGTGTGAAGTAATCTTGAAATGCTCTTATTCTGCAATCAGGCCACGACATGATCACGGGACATGACACACCCAAAGTAACAATAGTTTCTCGATCCAGACATAGAGGGCCAAAAAAATCCAAACTTGTTAGGAGTTAATTTTGAGATTAGTAAGAGGCTTTTGTCGACGACAATAGAACTATAAGCCTAAGCCCTAGTTTTTTTGGCATGGATAAATGATTGTTTTGGGTTCTACAGGTTGTTTAGTTCGTAACAATCAAATCATGACACAATTTGACACAATTAAAGTTTGTTAGATTTGGTGTCGAATTAGACACCCATTTGTTTAAGTATGACGTGGCATACCAATTTTTTTTAGATTTGCATTTAAAATAGTGTAACAAAGTTGCTAAAGCTAGTCTACATATGCATCAATTTTATGAACTAAGGTTAGACAACTTTGATAAATCATTTACAATAAATTATAGCAAGATTAGAATATGAACAAAAAAGGTCCTCCGCATAGCGCATAACCAAAATGGTAAACCCATTTGTTATCTATTTGATATGTTCAACGCTGTAGTAATAGGATAGCGATCAATATATATATAAGAAAAGAAAAAAAATAGAGCAACAGTTGAATAATGGACGAATAGTGATCGATAATTGTATCATTGGATTTTTGGTCATGGCCTCTGCTGAAACGGATCATGCGATGCATTTGGTGCCGTGGCGCGCAGGAGCTGATGGAAGCGTGCGGCCAAGAGCGTAGGTAGAGCCACTAGAATCGGATTCATGTGTTTCAAGCCTGAAGAAACCAGAGCAATCTATTCTACGAGACGTGAGGCTTCCTCGCTACGGTCCAAGTATGGCTGCGCATGTCCAATGCTCTCTCTTTTCCATCCCTACGCTGTCCTCCAAATCAATGTAGAAGAATGCAGAGGTGGACAGAATAATGATCGAAAAATAGATAAATAGTGATGAGTTAGGAAAAGTTTAGAGATGGCATTAGGCATGCCCTTCTGCCATTTTTAACGGCATCCTAATCTATGACAGCCTCACGTATCCTTCTATACTTCTCTCTACCTTTTCTTTTTTGATACAGTAGTAGAACGTTTAAAATTAGGATCCATCTTGCATTCCGTTAATAGCAACCGAGCAGTGGAAGCATGATGCGAGCTACAGTAATGGCGTTTCTCGTTCGCAGCAGATATGATGCATCTTTCTAGTTTCTATACCACGCTAGCTAGAGAGATAGCCAGAGAGATTTTATTTTTTGTCTTGTTCTTTTTTAAAAATGTATTTTGAGATGTTCTTGAGATAGGCCAAAAAATCTAGTGTGGCAGTGTGCTATCTTTGACATATTTGTAAGAGCTTTGCGGTGTGGTTTAAGATAAAAAGGACCTATTTGACTTTTCGACCAGGATTATGTACACGACACAACGCATACAATTTCAAACTTTTAGATGAAACGTCCCAAAAAAAAGTTATGACAACT
Source organism: Raddia guianensis (assembly GCA_036346415.1). Lineage (NCBI taxonomy): Eukaryota > Viridiplantae > Streptophyta > Magnoliopsida > Poales > Poaceae > Raddia > Raddia guianensis. The sequence goes on from CM070544.1 coordinate 40,805,111, forward strand.
CCAAACTGATATTCAAAGACATAGACGGAGTCTTGATAGCTAGGAAAATAACATCATACTTTAGCAATCCTATTATAAAAATGTTCGTCATGTTGAAAGAAAACCTCCATAGATATTACTTCCGGTGATTGGCAAACCTTGTGAATAACATTCACGCCATTCTCCTTTTGTAATGATGCTCATCGACATAGCCAAGAAGCCTCTCTAAAGATAACATGAATAAAATTGTTATTTTTTCTTTTGTTAATTGAAACATTTCATTACGATATAAACAGATAGACCAAAATATTGTGGCCATACCACCTAAATTTGTTTTTTGACTGAGCTCTCATTTCCAAAAGCCAATTAGGTGGCGTAAGCCTAGGGCGGTTTGAACAAAACTTAAACTGACCTAGCTAAATGGCAATAGGAAAAAAAAAGATGTTGTATTGTTCCTTTCTTACGACAAACCATGCCAATTTCTCTTGGCTAAGTTATACTTTTGTTGAGTTAACTCCAATATCAACAAACCCAAGGAAAATTTTATTTTTTTAGTGAAATATTTAACTTCCACAAAAAAATTACTTGTATGCAATAAACTCCGGTTCACCAATTTTTGCTACATGGATTGAATATATTGATCTGATTTGATTTATGCTGGACCCAAATATAAAAAAGATAACACCTACTTATTTACTTATCTTCATCATTAAAAACACAAACTCTTTAGTTTTTGAGCCGGTTATTTTTCATCTTGAAGATGATCAATCTCAAAGCTTAGGGCCTTTTTGGCAACAAAGTTTTTTAAAACCATGGTTTTGTAATACCATGGTTTGTGTTTTGCTACGACCATGAAATACTATGGTTTTTCAATACTATGGTTTGCTAGTATAAGTGAGAAAACTTAAGATTGGAGTGGAGTCTACAATACTCCAAAATATCATGGTATTGCTAATACCATAGTTTTCAAAACAGAGTTTTTGGGGTTGCTTCCAAACATCACATGGTCTCAAATACCATGGTATTTGAGAATACCATGGTTTTGCATAAAAACTATAAAAATACTCCATTTCCAAACAGGGCCTTAGAGTGTGAAGGTTGTTAGACTAAAGAAACAAGAACTATCGGGGGGTTTAAATTCCCTCTCCTCTCTCTTTCAATTCAAATATATCAATTGTGTGCTACTTACACACGAAGGTATAGGATGAATTAATGCTATGTACGAATTGCAGCATCGTTCTACAAGCCATTTGCTTCGGCTATTACAAATAGCAAGTCAAAGATAGCACACAAATTCAGCGTTTGTTCGACAAATGAGGCACGAAAAACGAGACGGCTGCATGGAAGGCCCCCGTGACCAACAAGCAACAAGGGAGAGCCAAATGCCAAAAGCACTATGCCCGTCTGACAGGGTGGCCCCACCGCGCGCCCTTCGGCTGCTGAGCGGGCCCACGGGATGAGGTGACACGTCATCTCTTCCTTATTCTTCCTGCCGTACGGGGTCATCTTCTGGCACACCCAGTCAGCCATCCCTCCACGGGGTCCAACCTTTTGAAAAGTGCTAGCTTTGAGGCACCGAAAACAAATGTTTCTTGGTATGGCTTCTTCGTATTCTTGATATAACTTGTGTTCTCGTAATAGTTGTGATGCAAGTTAACTGCAATATGTACTTCCTTCAGTTTTAGACAAGTTTTAGCGTATCAAAACGGTCCTTATTAATTACACTTATTAATGTGCGATAGCGTCCTTTAGTCAACACTTGTGTCTATTGCGATTGGCTGGATTGTTCCCTCTCTATTTAATCGGTCTAGATTAGAGTTCGATCCCTGCTCGCAGCGCTTTTTTTCTCTTTTTCTCACATGGCCACCGCTGATTGGCTCGCGTTGCGTTGGGAATACAGGCCGCCGCTGAGTATTAATGCTTGTTAAACATCTATTTTTATACTCCGTGCAAACCCCTAAAACGTCTACTATTCTGAAACTGGAGGGAGTAATATGATTGACAATCAAAATGTTTTGTATGCTCACTTTTCAAACGACCAATCTTGAGATGGGCCCTATGAACAATTGATTTTATATCTCTGTACATGATCACAAACACCCCTTGAAAGTGAATGCATTGGTGCTCTCTCTAGAGTATCTCTATTTGGTAGCTACCTGTAGGAAACCTAGGCCGAGAGGGGGGGGGGGTGAATCGGATTCCTAATTCAAATCTTAACTTTGTTTTCGTGATTGATTAGTTCGGTTTTTACCCAAGCTCCCGATGAAATCCTAAAATCTAGATACGGAAGCGACGGCGCAATTAATCAACAGAAAGGTGGCTCGATGGCTCACACAAGCAATGCACAATTAAGATAATGCAAGAGACGAGGAAACACAAACCGAGTTGTTTACCGAAGTTCGGTGCTCAACACATGAACACCTACGTCTCCGTTGAGGAAACTTCTTACAAAGAGAAGTCGGGACTCTCTCGTCCCTAGCCCTCGATCCACTCGTGGTGGCTCTTCACGAGACGGCTGCATGGAAGGCGCCCGTGACCAACGAGCAACACGGGAGAACCAAATGCCAATAGCGCTATGCCCGTCTGACAGGTTGGCCCCACCGCCCGCTGAGCGGCATAGCATGGGCCCGTTCGGCTGCTGAGCGGGCCCACGGGATGAGGCGACACGTCATCTCTTCCTTATTCTTCCTGCCGTATGGGGTCATCTTCTGGCTCACCCTGTCAGCCATCTCTCCACGGGGTCTAACCTTTTGAAAAGTGTTAGCTTTGAGGTACCGAAAACAAATGTTTCTTGGTATGGCTTCTTCGTATTCACGATATAACTTGTGTCCTCGTTAAAGTTGTGATGCAAGTTAACTGTAGTATGTACTTTCTTTAGTTTTATAATGGTAGACGTTTTAGATAAGGTTTAGTATAACAAGACGGTCCTTATTACACTTATAAATGTGCGATAGCGTTCTTTAGACGGTACTTGTGTCTAGGGTGACTGGTTGGATCGTTCCCTCTCTATTCAATCAATGTAGAGTTCGATCCCTGCTTGTGGCGCATTTTGCCTTTTCCTCGCATGGCCACCGCTGATTGGCTCGCGTTGGGAATACAGGCCGCCGCTGAGTATTAATGCTTGTTAAACGTCTACTATTTTTTATACTCCGTGCAAAACCCTAAAACGTATACTATTTTAAAACTGGAGGGAGTAGTATGACTGACAATCTAAATGTTTTGTATGCTCACTTTTCAAACGACCAATGTTCTTGAGATGGGCCATATGAACAATTGATTTTCAGCCGCTCAGCCAGTCAGCCATCTCTCGACGGGGTCCAACCTTTTGAAAAGTGTTTAGCTTTGAGGTACCGGAAACAAATGTTTCTTGGTATGGCTTCTTCGTATTCACGATATAACTTGTGTCCTCGTTAAAGTTATGATGCAAGTTAACTGCAGTATGTACTTTCTTCAGTTTTATAAGGCAACATATCTAGTGCTAATATCAATTAGGTGCTAATATGCTAATATCAAATCTGGACCATTAAATTTATGATGGATGGTTTAGACATAGAGAGGTGGAGGCCCCTTTTTCACTTAGAAAGTTAAAGAGGTTGTGTGAAAGCATTTAAGGGAGAGATGAGGTAATTAATGGGGTTTTCATCTCTCCATATCCGAACCATCCATCATGGATTTAATGGTCTAGATTAATGTTAACATATTAGCACCTAATAGTCATTAGCACTAGATATGTTACCGTTTTATAATAGTAGATGTTTTAGATAATGTTTAGCATAACAAGATGTCCTTACTACTCTTATTAATGTGCGATAGCGTTCTTTAGCCAGTACTTGTGTCTAGGGCGATTGGTTGGATCGTTCCCTCTCTATTCAATCAATCTAGAGTTCGATCCCTGCTTGTGGCGCATTTTTCCTTTTTCTCGCATGGCCACCGCTGATTGGCTCGCATTCGGAATACAAGCCGCCGCTGAGTATTAATGCTTGTTAAACGTCTACTATTTTTTATACTCCGTGCAAACCCCCTAAAACGTATACTATTCTAAAACTGAAGGGAGTAGTATGACGACCAATGTTCTTGAGATGGGCCCTATGAACAATTGATTTTATATCTCTGTACACGATCACAAACACCCCTTGAAAGTGAATGCATTGGTGCTCTCTCTAGAGTATCTCTATTTGGTAGCTACGCCGTTGTTGCTCGAGCAGTTGGTTCGGTTAGGTTAGTTTTAGTTGGTCATGGCGCAACGCTAGTGGCGGAAACGAGCCGAGCCGAGCTCGGCCGAGCTTGGTCAGAAACGAGCCGAGCCAGGCTCGGCTCGCCATTTTAGCGAGCCCCGAAAGTGGGCTCGGCTCGAGCCCGATAACACCTCCGAACCGAGCCGTGCCACGCGCCAAAGGCGTTTCACGTTCAAAATATGACAACGAGCGGAGCCAGACCGAACTCGGTCAGAAACGAGCCGAGCCTGGCTCGGCTCGCTATTTTCCCGAGCCCCAAAAGTGGGCTCAGCTCGAGCTCGGAAGCACCTTCGAGCCGAGCAGAGCCTGTCCGAGCAGAGCCGAGCCGCGAGCTATTTTTCCAGCCCTAGTTGGTCACCGATGTCGTGCGAATTACACGTTTGTTTTTTGGTTGTTTCACCCACCAAGTTATTCGTCTTTAAGTGGAGTTGACAATGTTGCGTTGTGGTTATAATTCGGACGCTCGGCATTATTACGTTATTTTTTTTCTATTTAATTAAATTGGTAGAGTTTCTATTCATGCACTCTTTTTTTTTTTTTTGAAAAATGAAGCGTTGAAAAATCTACCAATATGTTTTTCCAAAAAAAAATCGAATGCATTGAAAATTGGAATGCTCATTCCCTCTCCAAGTTTTTAACACGACCTGCCGCCGCACACTCCTCACTTGCACACACTGCCACACATTCCCTCTCACACACACACACACACTGACAAAGAGCAGCAGTGTTGCATCAGCTCACTAGCTAGGAGCCTAGGAGCTCGCGCTCGCCGGAGCAGCCACCATGAGCGGCAAGGACTGCGGCATCCACGGCCAGGAGGACCAGAAGCGGTCGTGCCTGCGGCTGCTGGCCATCCTGCTCGCCCTGGCCGTCCTCACCGGCGTCGCCACGCTCATCGCCGTCCTCGTGCTCCGCCCCACCCGCCCCCGCTTCTACCTCAAGGACGCCACCCTCCGCCAGCTCGCCTTCTCCAACACCTCCAGCCGCCTCACCACCATCCTGCAGGCCACCATCGCCGCCGGCAACCCCAACGCCCGCGTCGGCGTCCTCTACACCCGCCTCGACGCTTACGCCACCTACAGGTTCCAGCAGATCACCTTCATCTCCCCCCTCACCACGCCGGTGTTCCAGGGCCGCGGCGACGTCGACGTCTGGTCGCCGGTGCTGCTCGGCCCCGGCGTGCCCTTCGCCCCCACCCTCGCCGCCGCCCTCGCCCAGGACATCCAGGCCGGCTGCGTCGCCCTCCAGGTCAGGGTCGACGGCCGCGTCCGGTGGAAGGTGGGCAGCTGGCTCTCCGGCCACTACCACATGTTCGTCCGCTGCTCCGCCTTCTTCGTCTCCAGAGGCGGCACCGGCAGGCTCGGCGCCTTCGGCCTCAGGTTCGCCGGTCCCATGGCCTGCCGCGTCGACATCTAGCGCCGCCGCCGCCTCCTCCGGCAACGGCGAGGTAGGCTTCTTGCGGGTGGCGCCACTGGCGCGTGCACGTGTGCAGGGGTGTGGGGGTAAATGGGTAAAAAGCGTAGTATGGAGGGGTATAGAACGTGAAAATACAAGTAAATTAACCAAGTGTTTGTGTTTGTGTTGGTATGGAGAGTATCTTGTGTTGGGGTCTTGTTTAATTCCACCATGTTTAATTAATTGTCAATGACCTTCTTCTTGTGGTAAAATTAAGGTGATTTCTCCTGTGTTTTCTTCTGGCCATTCATGTGTATATGGAGGGGTATAGCCGTGTATAGGGGGTAAAAGGGACAAGTAATTTTAATTTAATCAGTGTTCGTGTTATAAGTAGTAGTATTATTCTTGTGTTGGAGCCTTGCTTAATCACACCACGTTTAATTGTCAAGGACCTTCTTCTCGTGGTAAAACTAAGGTGATTTCTCCTTTGTTTTATTTTCGCGGATTCATCATTCGTGTGCGCTTTATGTTGTTCTTTATGTGGTGATCTTGTAGATTTTTTTAGGAGTTCCAGGAATTTTTGGTAGGTCGCAAGTCGATTGCAGAGCATATTCAGACTTTCAGAGTTCAGGTTCAACAAGAAATTTGGAGTTTTGCTGTGCCAAAGTTTGGTGGCAACAACTCGAATTGAGACCTAGGATTAGGATTTGGTGAAACAGGTAGGTACGGATTGGACTTGAGATCCCAGATGGATGCAGTAGGCCAGTAGGTGATTAGTCTCTCTCTCACTCTTCAGTCTGAGTTTAAACAACCCAATAAACTTTGCAAACAGAACAGATTAGAGTCCTAACCTAAGCAGTAAGCAATGCAATTTTCTTACTTGGCAATGCTGCTTGTCTGGCATCTCCCGTTGAGAAGCTTCCATTGCTCCCATGACTATTTACTTTGATTGTTTTATAAAAAATTATCAATTTCCAATACAGTTCAGAACAAGTCTTGTGTACACATAAGTAGTTCAGAAAACCCTCTTGGCTAAAAAAAAGGGGTTCGTGACTTTTGTCCCAGGTGGCATCCAACAATATTGGACATCAGGAATGGAATTTAATAAACTACAAAAAAACGACTTTGCTCAGTAGTATAGATTAACTTTTGTTCTCTCCTTTCTATACATACTTTGTAAATTAACCTTTTGTTATCTAACTATTTCTTTTTCAAGAAGAGGAACAACCCAATTTCCACTGCCATTACGACAACGGAAACAAAAACAGGTCATAAAACACGACAACGGAAACAAAACGGGTCATAACCTGTTTTAGCCTTACAGTTCCATACAATACTCATTCGACACAGAACGTACTAACACAAAATGAACCACAAATTCAGCAACCTGTGAGCCACACATACTACAGCGTTGTCCATTACTTAAACCTTCTACAAACACATAACCTAAGAGCATTGCCAATAGGATCTCTATATTTTGTTCTCTATATCCGTTTTCTAAATCACAATTCGTTTCCTAAATTTTCATCATCTTCAGCAGAGTCTCAATCACCGAAACGATATAGAGATTCATTAGGGAGTATCTAAATATAGAGACTCTAAAGAGATACAGACTCTACTGGATGAGTGTAGAGACTGAGACTATCTATAATATTATTTTAAGGAAACATTTTAGAGCACCTGCTAGCAATGCTCTAATACGTATGGAACAAACATCCACTTTTATCCGCTGATAATTTGGTTGATCCCCTGGCCACCATTGCAGTAGCTTTTGGCATCATGTGCACATTTTGATCTTAGGTCTTGGAGTCAGATGACAGCGTGGCCCCCTCGATGTTCGACGTCGAAACCTGAAATGTGACCATTCAATTTTCACTGATGTAAAGAGCATTCCCAATCCTACCTCTAAACTTCCCCTATCACATTACTATTCATCCACTTTTCAATCCCTTCCTACATTTTCCTCTCTTATATTTTATTACTTCTCTACTATAGTGATAGTTAGGGAAGAAAAAAGGTAAGGTTGGGAATGCCCTAAGCTGGTGAGATTTAGAGCCTTCGTCCCATATTTCCTCTGAAACGATAGCAATGGACCACAGGTCTATGGTCTATGGACTGTGGTTGAGCCGTTCAGATTTGCGTGCGTGTGTAGCGTTACAAATTGATCTGCACAACGCACAACGTCATCCATGGATGTAATATCCCGATGGTCAGAATTATGGCTAATTAATCTTGTCATATTGGGGCGATCCGCCGATTTGTCTCGCGTGCATATGCAGAACGTCGGAAATTCGTTCCTGCATGTACATACGGTTTTATGTACCTCGACAGCCACTTGATTCGCGTCAAGATTCGCGCTCAGATCAACCTTTCCTTTACACACATATATTGCAAAAAGGTCCTTATTTTTTCAGGTTTGCAGCATTTATGTCCTTTCTCTCTCCCCTCCTCCACACTACACCAAGCTGGCCACCACCCGTCGGCGACCACCGACTAACCAACGCGTGACCACCGTGGTTGCCCGCCAGCGCTGCCACGCCGGTTGCCACAAGCACTGATTATCATTTGGATTAATTATATAGGAAACTAGAGTCTTAGATAATGTGCCAATTATCGTTTGGATTAATGCTTAGAGCATCCCCAGCAGTGTCTTTAAATTTTCCTACATCGCTACAGTAATCACTACAAGAATCGCTTCTTAAAGTAAATCGCTACTCACACGACCAAATTCCCTCCTAACGCATTTGAAAAATTTTGAAATAGAGGCCATTTTGGGGGGTGTGATGGGGATGCTCTTATGCATCACAGTTCAAGAGATGGGTGAAACGACGAGCCATCACATCATTGTTATCCTACATGCATCCCCTCCTTCTTCTTAAGGCACTTGTAGTGTAATTTCTTAGATAGTTTCTACGTGTGTCATGTGAGACAAAAAAACTGATGTGGCAGCCTATTAATTAATTAAGAGAGAGGGTGAAACCGTTTTTTAGTTTAGAAACTGTTTCTTCACATAATACTCCCTCCGTTCTAAAATATAAGGCATATTTTGATCGAAGAAAAGTCAAACTTAGTAAATTTTAACCATAAATAAATCAAATAATATGCATCGTTAGTATACCAAAGTTGTACCAAATTGTTCATATTTCAATGTGCTTTTTGATACAATATCATATTGTAACAATTCATAATATATAATAGAGGACTCTAACGGTCAAACTATATCTTTAAAGATTTTTGTGGAGACAAAATACGTCTTATATTTTGGAACGGAGGGAGTACAATGCTATGAAACACCCAAGAAACTCCACTGTAAGGTTATAGCCGTTTCATAAATGGGTCCAAGCAACTATAGCCAATTAAGAGATAGATCTATTAAATACATAAGATACGTCGCATTGAATTCTTGATCTAGCAATTGCTTGGTAAGAAACTCTTTCCTGTTTATTCTCTCTCCGGTAAGAAACTCTTATACAAACTTTACATTGTGACTGCCATTATAATTCTTGATCTAGCAATTGCTTGGTTCCATGTGCGTGAACCATGCTTGCGTTGTCTTCTGGTGTATGTTTAAGTAGCTGGTTCAAGCTGATTGATTGCTTAGCTGAATGCTCGTAGATGGACACCTGTTGTTCGACTCCGAGAACCTGGGAGATCGCCGTTCAGATCATCGCTTCGTTGCGTGTCGATGTCTTGGATGTTTTTCCTCCGAATAGTCGACGATTATTGTGCGGTGGATGCTTTTATATAGTGCTGAGACTGAGAGAGAGAAAAGATAGAGACGACAAATAGACGGAGTTCGTTCTAAAGAAGGAAACATATGTTGTGCAATCCATTTTACGGTGTAACACCGTGCAACCGAACTATAAAAAATTATAAAAAATATAAAAAAATTTGTAGATGTACTCTTCAACTTACTCTACTTCTATATAAAATTTCAAGTTTAAATTCATCATATATTGAAAGTTACAAAATAGATAAAATTCTATCAATTTGGAGATCATCAAAGCTGTCAGTATTTTCTTTTTGACAACAATTAATATAAAATAAATTTTGCTTTGAAATTCCGCACATCGGTAGAGTAAACAATGAAGTACATATCTACAATTTTTTCTAGATTTTTTTAAACTTTTGATAGTTCGATCGCACGATTGCACCATAATCTTGATTGCACAGAATATATTCCCAAGAAATGAACTTTAAGGAAATATGGAGTAGTCAAAGTCATAGATGTATATGTCTTTCTCATTCGATCTACATGATTATGTAGGAATATTAATTCCGATTAATTAGTTTGATAATTAAGTAAAATAAATTCAAAATTGTCAAAATTTTAAATACCATTTTTTCATATTCAACACTGTCGTCCACAACATGAAGAAATAAGAAATTTCTAAAGGGGGCCAGAGATGTCACAATTGTAGCTCTTTGTTGACATTCGCTCCCATGATGAAAATCCAACTTGAGGGAGAGTGAGACAGGATTTCTCACCGGCCTATGTGAAAAGAGTTCGTATCCTGTGCAAACGCATTACCTGTGCACATGTGCAAACGAAGCAATGACGGCCGCTGGATGCAGATCCGACGCGCCTCCTCGTGCTCCCTGTAATTTCTCGTTTAGCCCCCCGCAGCGCAGAGGAGCAGAGCACTCCCGATGGAACCCTCGTCCTTCCTCAAATCAGAAATCCCTAGCGGACGACCCAATCCTCATCGTCGCCGCCGCCATCATCGACTCCGCCGCTGCCTTCGTCGACTCCCCAACGTCGTCGCCGTCGTCGACTCCGCGTCATCGCCACCGCCGTCGACTCCTTGTTGTCACCCCCATCTTAAACTTTGCGCCGTCGCCACCACCATCTCCTCCCTGTCGAGTCCGCGCCATCGCCGTCGCCATCTCCTCCCCGTCGAGTTCGCCCAGTCGCCGCTATGTCCTCTTCGTCTACTACGGCCCGCCGCCGCCACCATCTCAGCCCCGTGGAGTCCCAACCATCAACTGTGCCTTCGCGGTGCTTCAAAGCGTAGTGCGAGGCATCTATTCCAGTGTGCAATGGAAGGTTGCTTCAGCTGCTTCGTTGCCCTTCTGGAAGCATTGTTCATTTTAGATTTTCATGTGTATGGATGTTGATTATGAGAGCATGAATGAGAAGGTTTAATGTAAGATGTGTGTTGTAATAAGATGTCTAGTTAATGAAGTTTCAGAAAATGGTCATTGAACCAAAGTTTTAGAGAATGTACGACAAATGAAGTTTATGCTTCTGTTGAATTATTCCCACATAGCTTAAGTTCCATTTATGCCAAGACCATTACTTGGAGCTTTGTCTAATAAGGATAGAAATAGCTCAAAAGATTTTGATGTTAAGACCATTTCCTGGAGCTACCCAGAGCTCAACATGATTTTAATTTTTTACCAGCAGAGCTCCAGTACTCTATATCCATATGCAGGTTTAAACCAAATAACAAACATGGATCAAGTTGTTTATAAATAAGACAAAGAAGCCTAATATAGGCAACATGGGCCTGATAATTATCAAATATGTCTGATTCATTACAAAATGTGACATAAGCAGCCACCCATGAACTGTGTACATAGCACCAAAATAAGCAGCCACTGAACTTAAAATAAGCAGCCACTAAACTTAAAATAAGCAGCCACTGAGAATCCAACCTCATGAGCATATTTCTTATAGAAATCCTCCACGGCTTCTATATTATCAAAAGTCATCCCAATAGTAGGCTTTATTGCATCATCACACTGAGGCGTAGATGATGAACACTGCAGAAAAAGAGGCATCATCACATTGAGGCATATTATCCCATCAACACTAGGATCTAATGAATACAGATTAGGGAAAAAGTGAGACTTAGTACTGCTTACAAAAAGAGGCATGATAGATTTTTTTCTTTGGAGTACTAAATCCATAAAAAACTTGAGGGACTGCTTCTGTTCTCATGCTTGTGGAGGGCCTTGCATCTGTGATCGCCGTCACACCCTCCACGTCAGTGCTAGGCAGCAACTCGACGTTCGGACCATAGGTTGTAGGCAGTAGGTGCGTAATCGTAAGGTCAACAACCTGTGCATCCTCATTCGCACCAGCAGACGAAGCCGTCATGGGCGACGGCAGTGGATGGGTCATGGGGGGCGGCTGCGTCGTCATGGCCGGCGACAGCGGAGGAGGAACCAGATGAGACCCCTAGGCTCCGGCGGAGGAACCCGACCACTACAGCTTCATGGGCAAAGGCAGCGTCATGTGAAGCGGTAGCGCCATGGGAATTGATGGCGGAGGAACCCGACGAAACCAATGCGGCGAGGGAATTGGAATTGATTTCTGATTTTGGGGAAGGACGAGGGTTCCATCGGGAGTGCTCTGCTCCTCTGCGCTGTGGGGGACTAAACAAGAAATTACAGGGAGCACGAGGAGGCGCGTCGGATCTGCATCCAGCGGCCGTCGTTGCTTCGTTTGCACAGGTGCACAGGTAATGCGTTTGCACAGGATACGGACTCATGTGAAAAAGCTCCAACATGTCACCTTGTCTTTGGAATGACCAATCGACATATCATTTGGACGCGGACTACGAACATCGCAACATCTCTAAATTGGTCTCTTTGAGAGCATCTTCAATGGTGTTAAATTAGCCGGCTATAAGGTACTTACAGTGCAGCATCTTAACTCGTTTCTTGGTATGCCAGTTAGATAAAAAGACGACATGACATGCATAGAACTAATGTAGAGAGAAGAAGGAGATCATTTCTTATTTGAGAAATCATTTCTACGCACATCCCAAAGCTTTTGAATTAATGCAGAGGGGGAATGTGGTTTTGAAGAAACAAGAAAGATTAATGATGAAAACAATGTTAAGATACAATATAGTGGAGCAATCGTTTCTTATATAGTTTATAGGTGACATGACATCTATAAAAATGATGTCGAAAACCTTGCATTAGAACTACCCTAATTTTTTCAAGTCATCTTTTTGTTTATTTAAAGAAGATAAAAAAGAAGTGAGATAGCGATTAGCTTTTATTTAAGAAACAGTCTATTACCGATTATAAGGCACGTGCATACTATTACATATGGAACCAAATTAATGTTAGTAACAAAACCATAGTTAGAACATCTGTAGAAGTTTTTTTTTGAGGTAAACATTTGTAGAAGTTGGGCATAAGTATTTGCTGTATTTGGATGACCTGTCAATTTTTTTATAACAAACACTATCGGAAATCCTCAAATTCAGCGAGGAATGTCTCCTGCACCAACACCACTTATTTGGAAACCCTATACGGAGGAGAAATGTTAGTTACACAATGTTACATTTGTTAAACGAAAAGGCTTTGAGCCGGACGGCGGGCCCTTCCTGTCTCGCGCGCGCCGCGAAAGGCACCAGGGGCGCAGCACTATGCTGCATGCGGGTGGGTCCCGCGGCCATTTTTTTCGGCAACCATAATTTTTGACTGGATGCTCCAATCGACAAACTGTTTGCATCAACGTGTTCCTCGTATTTTTACGAACAAAACAAGATATATGTTGCCATATAATCCTTCAAACTTATATGGTGAAACTTGGGGTTCGCCTACTGAAACTTGGGTTTCGCCTAGTAAACTTGGGTTTCATACTCGTAAAACTTTGCCGAACTGTCAAGTTTCATCAGGTTTCATCCAAGTTTTTTCAAGTTTCATTAGGTCAGTTCAAGTTTCATCAAGTTTCAACAGGTTTCACCCAAGTTTCATCAGGTTACATCGAAGTTTCATCCAAGTTTCATCATGTTTCATCAGCACACGGTCAAGTTTCATGAGCATACGACCAAGTTTCGCTAGTATATGGATAGGTTTCATAAGTGCCTTCTCCTAGTTTTATATCAAAAAAATTGAAAAAGTGAAAAAATCAAAAAAAATTAAAAAGTATTTAAAATGGGTTGCTCTCGATTTTAGAAGAATTATGAAATTTATTCCACGTTTTTTGAACACTGTTTGAATTTTGTACAAAAATCAGAAGTTTAATCGGGATTTTAATTAATTGACGACTAGCAACACTGCGCTTTCTTCCATTCACGCGGGAGCACATGCATGAGTTCGATCCACGCGGTGACCGTCGATCCTACGGCTGGGGCGGGTCGGGCGCGCCAGCGTCCGGACGGTTGTTAAATTAGGCATTTTTTCAACAATTTTTTTTTGTTTTGGTGAATATTGTGAAAACTAACAATTTTTAAAATCAGCTTTAAAAATTCCGTAAATTTTTTTTGCTGAATCTCAGCCTAATTTTCCTTGATTATTTTTTATTTGAAAAATCTGACCGCTTTTTTGGTGAAATTAGGTGAATAAATTTAAGTGTAGACCTGTTTGTGCTAGAGCTGGCCAAACGGGACTAACTGGCCGGACTAACACCAACCGGCCGGCCGGTTTGCTTAATCGAATCGAATCTGGCCGAGGCCTCGGCTGTCGGGCCGGCCGGTTCGTTCAGATAGTGACGGCCGGCCGAGTTCGGTTTGGCCTTGCTCGGTTCGTCACTGCAAAGATATTTATTTAATTAAATATATTCATTTATATATATTTTTTTAATGATATATAGTGTATTTACGCAATTTATAATGTATATTTGTAAAATATAGTGGTTTTTTCTTAATTTATTTAGATTTTTAATTCAAATAAACCGAACAGGATAAAACCGGGCCGGCCCGGGTTCGCACCGCACAGTAACCGAACCGAACGGGCCCGAACCGGGCCGGCCCGTTGGCCACCTCTGGTTTGTGCAGTGCTTTGCTAGCAGTGCACTAGTATGATCTCGGGAAGATCTGTAGGCTGTAGCTGTCATGATGATCCCTTGGCTCGTCCTCGTCGCCTCGTCGGCCGTGCGAGACGGCGGCTGGAGTACACGTGGGCGTCGGGCCGCGCCGCCGCGGCGCATCGATCGGCGTTGCAGGCAGGCAGCTCGAGCTCGGCCGGCCGGCCGCCGCCGTTCCAACTTCCACCTACATCGAACCTGTCGCTCCGTCTTCTCCGTCCCCGTACGTCCACCGGAAGAAACTTATATGGCATCTATGCCATGAGATGCACCTAGGGAGAAGCAAGAGAGAGTTGGGTGAAAGCTAGAAAGAGAGAGGGGAAGCTGGAAAGAGAGGAGGAGAGAGATAGAGAGCGATAGGTGCCATACTTTCTTCTTCCTTTCCCACCCACCGCGGCTACTAGTGGCGGAGGCGCAGCACGCCTTGGCCTTGCTCCACGCAAGCTACAGCTACCTGCTGATCGATCACCTGATCCATCGGAGAGGAGCACGACGGCGGCGACGACGGCTGCGGCGGCATGGGAGTGCCTGCGTTCTACAGGTGGCTCGTGGGCAAGTACCCCAGCATCGTCTCCCCCGCCAGGGAGCAGGAAGACGGCTGCGGCGGCGGCGAGCGGTACGGGAGCGCCGGCGCGGCGCAGCCTACGACAACCTCTACCTCGACATGAACGGCATCATCCATACCTGCTTCCACCCGGAGGACGAGGTTCCCGATCGATCGATGCTCATTCACTATATACATTATTCAGTTAATTCAGTTCTTGTAGTTGCATTGCATCTGGTGCCTGGTGGGTTCTTGATTTAGTGATCTTGCATGCGTGCGTGCGTGCAGGATTGCCCTGATCCGGCGACGTTCGACGAGGTGTTCGAGGCCATGTTCGACCACATAGACCGCCTGTTCCGCATCGTCAGGCCCAGGAAGCTGCTCTACTTGGCAGTAGGTCAGTCACTGCTCGCTAGTACTCACTCCACATCCATCATATCATATCATATGATTCATTCATATCATCATATGGCATGATACCTATATGGAGTAGCTAGCTAGATAGTTTCTTCTTCTTGATCTTCTTTGGATTCATCTTCCCATATATGCATGCATTCTTGATTCTTCAGCTTGCATTCTTGATTATTCTTCAGTGTGGCGTGTTTGTTCATTCATGGTTGAAATGCAGATGGCGTTGCCCCTCGCGCCAAGATGAACCAGCAGCGTGCCAGGCGCTACAAATCTGCCAAGGCCGCCAAGGATGCGGTGAGCTCTCAGCTGCATCGGCATCTACTTCTGGTTCAGTGACTGAGAAATGCATCTTCAGTGAACGATCTGATCTGCGATTGCAGGATATTGAGGAGAAGCTCTTGAGGGAGAGGTTTAGGGCCCAAGGGAAGGAGGTGCTGCCGCGAGAGACGTCCGATGTTTCAGATCCCAATGTCGTCACGCCGGGGACGGAGTTCATGGAGAAGCTATCGCTGGCTCTGGAGTACTACATCCGTTCCCGGTTGAATTGCAGCCCCGGGTGGAAAGACATCAAGGTTTGCATCAAGCTGGAGTTCATGTAGTTCTTTTGATCCTGAAAATGTTAAGATATATATCTTTGGTTCACTGTAAAGACTGTGGCTTTATCAATGGATTTGGTTCGCTGATAATTGCTTGATAAGGTTATAATATCAGGTGCCTGTTCTGATTTCTGAAGGTAATACTCTCTGATGCAAATGTTCCTGGAGAGGGGGAGCACAAGATCATGTCTTTCATTCGTGCACAACGAAGCATGAAGAATTATGATCCCAACACTCGTCATTGCCTATATGGGCTGGTATGGACTATCACTCAAGTATTAACCATCTTCGTATTTCGGATGTTTTGCAGTACACACTGCGATTCTGCATGCAGTCTCAAAAATTGTTTTTTTGGGACATTGATGTGGTCCCTGAAATGCAATATTGATCGGTTATTATCAGTGCAATTCATTTATAAAACACAATAAACTTATTATACTATTTCTTTGTAAGTACATTTCGAGATGAATCTATATATAATTTTTATGTATCCAACACAAAAATTTTAAATGATATGGATAATGAAAGTTTCAAAAATTTAACTGCACACATGAAAAATTAACCGGAAAGTGATGTCCTGTTTAGTTATATTGGGACTAACTCTAAACTGTGATTGCAGGATTCAGATCTGATAATGCTCGCTTTGGCATCTCACGAGGTCCACTTTTCAATTCTGCGTGAGGTCAGTTGATCATCATCAATGCAAACTTTAGGCATCAGCGAAACGTTTCACATGCTTTAATACTCGATTTGTGATAGCATATACTGAAACCATGTTTAAGTGATAAGATCTATTAAACAAAATGCTAACAAATTTTTACTTTTAAAATTAACTATGCACAACAATTTATAACTGTGGAGTTGAGTATAGCTCTTTTGTTAATTTGAACAGGATGTACTGACACAAAATCAGATACAAAAAGTTTTCCTTATAACCGAAAAAAACTTGACAAGCCAAGAATTGCCAAAAGTTAACTGTAGAGGCTGGTTTCCTCGGTTAACAGAAGTGCTAGCTGCTCCTAATCCCAAGCTACCCAAGACACCGTATCAGGTCTGTCCACCAGAGATAATACCAAAGTTTTCTCGTTTTGACTATGTTATTAGTTAACACCATATTCTTGCAGTTCTTGAACATATGGGTTCTGAGAGAGTACCTGGAGCTAGAACTGAAAATACAGGACCCTGTTTTCAAACCTGATATTGAGAGGCTAATAGATGATTTTATATTTATTTGTTTCTTGGCGGGAAACGATTTCATTCCACATATTCCTTCACTCCAGACACACGAGGTATGTGTATGTGTATGTCTTTACAATCTACTATCATTGTTTTGCTTGTTCATCACTTCACTGCTAAAAACTAATTTGTCTATGAAATATGTTCTGTCGGATAGTGTGCAGTTGATCTTCTCATTGAAGTGTACAAAACAACCTTTAACAAAATGGGGGGCTACATTGTCGATACAGACAAAGTAACTGAGTAATTTCACCCTAGTATTTTTATTAATGTTTATCCATTGAGTCATGCATTAATGTAGTATTGATGCTGCTGAAAACAGGTCAATGATAAACATAATGCATATCTGAAAGTTTCAAGGTTGGAAAAGTTTTTTCATGCAGTGTCTATGTATGAAGAGAAGATTTTTCAAAAAAGAACTGAACTAAGAGAGGTATGTTAGCATCCTTATCAATAGCGTGTACTGGTGCAAATTGTAATTTTTTGATATGTTTATTCGAGTGTTACTTGCAGAATGCACAGCGCTATGAGTTGCGTAAAGCTTTAGAAAATGATTGGAAAGAAAGAAAATCAGACGATGTGGTAAGGATTACTTATAGTTACGAAAATTGTACTGAACACTGCCGTGTAGTGATATTTTCAGTTCTTCTACCAGGATGAAAGTTGCGATGGTCCAGACTTTATGGCCATGTCTTCTTCGACACAATGCAGTATTTCAACCATCAACTCAGAGTCAGATGTACGGAATAATATCATTTATTTTTGTTACTTGTTTAGGAATTCTGCAAATAAAGGAATCCTATTTGAGTATGTTTTTTATTGAGAATATAATTGCTTCATTATATTTCAGATCACCGCGAATACGTTAGAGCTAAAGCAAAAGCTAAAGGAAGCTCTTCGTAACAAGCAGGACCTTTTCAAAAATGGAGCCAGTAAACATGACACAGTTAGTGATGGTGCCCATTTCGATAAATATTTCTTCTGTTGCAAATCTGACATGTCTATTGCAGATAAAACTGGGGAAACTTGGATGGAAATCCCGGTTTTACAGGGGAAAGTTTGATGTTGATACTCCTAATGAAATTGGAAAGCTGCAAAATGACATGGTTATGTTTATCCTTGTTTTTTTTTTGGTTCAAATGGATTGTCATTCTCTTGTGGCATTGCAAAACTGCATTTTATATATTGCAATAATCATTATTATTTCTCTTTGAATTCAGGCTCAGAAGTATTTAGAAGGGCTTTGTTGGGTGCTTAAATATTATTTTGCTGCTGTACCATCATGGAGCTGGTAAAAAAGGAAATATTTACAAAATGGAGATTTGTTTTTTCTATGTATTTTTGCACACAATGTACTAGCATTCTTCTCATTATTCTGAACTCTTGTGATAGAAATGGTTCAAACAGAGATTTTTTTCCCGACGAAATTTCGGATATTTCAGATATTTTGCCGGCGACCGAAATGGAAACGAAATTTTTGAATTCAAAAGATTTGATCAAATTTGATCCTTATACATAAAAAGAAGGCATAACTTAACTCTTAACAACCAATCTTATAGCCTAGTGGGTCGTTCTTCCTTAAACAAGCTTAAGATGCATAGTTCAAATCCCAAGTTCAGCATTTTTTTTGTAAAATTCAAATTCTGTATTTTTATTCCGCCGAAATTTCGACTATTTTTCTGGGGATCGAAATTTTTCTTCTACCGAAATTTAAATCCCTGGGTTCAAGGGACCAACTAAATTTGATAAATGTGCTGTCATGAAAGTGATAAGTGATAACTATTTGTTCTTATAGATGCAAATGTTTCCAATGTCTTATGGAGAATTTTGTTGCAGGTACTATCCATTCTACTATGCTCCTTTTGCATCTGATATGAAAGGCCTTTCTCAGTTCAAGATATGTTTCACTGTGGACAAACCACTTAGACCATTTGATCAGCTCATGGCAGTTCTGCCACCTGAAAGGCACATTTTACTAATCTTGGTTGTACCATTGTCATTATTTTTTGGAGAATTATATAATCGATTGTTTTCCACCTTTCTTTTTCGCAGCTCATACGCTCTTCCAAAATGCTACAGCAAATTAATACACTGTGAAGAGTCTCCATTACAAAAGTTTTATCCATCAGGTATATATCAAAATCCGCCAGTTATATTTGTTCTTCCCTAGTCCGTGTCATCAGAAACTTTCTGTTCTCAAGATCTCAAGTACATACAATTCTTTTTTGTTACCAGAGGTGGAAATTGATACAGATGGGAAACGACTCTTGTGGCAAGTAAGCTATCCATTCGTAAACTAGATGAACTGAATTGACCGATAATTTCAATCTAGCTAATAAATTAAGTGGTGATGCCCTTAGGAGTTTAGTTTGGGTTAAAGGTTTGTGGAAAAGAGGAACCCAATACTAATTTTTTATGCAATATTTTTATGTAGTGTACCATAAAGTTGCCATTCATAGATGTGGAGCTGCTGCTTTCAGCCACCAAAACTGTGGAGCAAGAGCTCGCGGTAAAACAATTGTTTCCATATATACTAGTGCTACTCTGTAATTTCTGTTTCGTTGTTAATCATAACAAGATGTAGTTCATCCCTTGATTTGTGTCATAAACTAGATTCACGAGAAGAGACGGAACGCTGTTCGGCAAGACAGGATCTTTATGAGGAACTCAAATGCTTTGGCTAATAATATTGCAGCACTTGTCCAAACATCAGAAAGTTCACAGCAAAAGCTTCCAATATGTTCAGCTACTAGGTACAAAATAAAAATCTCAACCCAGCTTACGTTAGAACTGGCAAATTAATTCTGAAGTATTTATTTTGTTCAGAATATGTGAGGTGATAATGAAATCATCATTTTTAAACAGTGAAATTGGAGGATGGCTATCGCTCGACGATGACGATGTTTCAACCAGTGGTTTTTTCGTTCACCGATAAATAACCTGGAGAACATCACAAAAGATCAGGCAATGTAGGCTCCCTCTCTTGATCCTTGTGATATCCAGGCATCTTGGATGCTAGCTTAATTCCATTCTTGCATTGCATATTGCATATTTTTCAGATCAGCAATATTCTGCAACCCAGAGGTAGTGTATCCCATGCCAAGACTTCTTGACAACGTCAGACTGCCTGACAAGGTAGAATCATGCATACAACTCTGCAGATGATCATTTCAATTGATATATGTGGAGCAATGTTTTGCTAACCATTTGCAACCTCTGCATTGTGTAGACTGTGGCCGATGAATCTGACATCGTGAAGAAGCCGTTATGGCACACCTACCCTGGATTTAAGCCGCCGCCTGTCAGTTACAGTTACAGGTGAACCCCATTGCTGACACCTCGAGTTCTTCTCATCCAAAATTGATCCTGACGCGTGCCATGGATGATGGATCATGACGCGTTGCCTTGCAGCCCACAGAGCAGCCAGAGCTGCGACTACAGCTCGAAGCCGGCGGACGCGCGCTGGAAGCCGAGCACGCCGGCGGCGGCGAGCGCAGAGGTCAGGAGCGCAGGCACGGGGTGGATGGGGCGCGGGAGATGGAGCGCCGCCGCCGCCGCTCCCGAGGCGCCGGGGATCGTGGGCGGCAGCCACTACTACGGGCGTGGGAGAGGCGGCGCCGTCGCCGGCGAGCCACAGCCGAGGAGCAGCGGCTACGGTGGAGGCTTCCATGGCGGCATGGTGCAGCTGCAAAGCCATGGCGGCGGCAGGTCTGACAATGGCGACCGTGGCACGTACAACTTCCGGCGAGGAGGAGGCGGCGGCGGCGCGCAGATGCAGAAGACCGCGTGGCGGCCGGTCGGGGCATGGGCGCGAGGAGGAAGAGGCGGCGGCGGCGGCGACGGCGAGAGCGGCCAGCGTTGATGATGCGATGAGCATATCGACCATTCAAGCTACAAACTGCTGCTGTATGCTATGTGTCAGACTAGGGTTTCATTAGCAACTTCTTGGAGTGCATGGTTTTGAGGAAAATTTACAGTTATAGTTTGTAGGCTGCTTTTGTTACATGCAACAAGGGATCATAGTGAACCCATTGTGGGTCGTGAATCGTGATCATTCATCAGCAAGCCATCGTGGGCCATGAGATGACTTACGTGGGAAGACTAGGGTTTCATTTGCTCGTATGGAAGTGAAACATCTCTTGTGGAAATGTCATTTCAACAGAGAAAAAAATCATGGCACCCGGCGCCGCACAAGGCACCATATGTAGCACCTCTTTTTCTCTCCATCTTTATTCTCCTCTCTCTATCTCCTTTTCTCGCTATCCCCTCTCTTTTATCTCTCCGGATGTCACTGTGGCACCTGATGTCATGAAATTTTTTCTCCCGATTTATAAGTATTTCAATTTTTCTCAATCATGTTTCATGCATGCTTTTTTTTTTACCCCCTGCTGCGGTGTTTCCTAAGTGTTGTGCAACGACATATTTGTGGGCAAATTCGTAATTAGTCGCTAATGGTGGTTATTAACTAAAGAGTGGTAGTCCCACATATTAGAGGGTGTCTCTTCAAGGCACCCATCATTCTCTAGATAAAGGGGCTTTGCCCATTGTAAACAAAACTTGATCATTCAATAAAGAATCACTCCCTCTCAATTTTCTCTACTCTCTCTCACTGTGCTAATAGCCCTATAACACGTTATCAACATTGATTATGTCCACGATGTTGAACAAATATCATCTTGATTTAAATGAAAATCTAACACATTGGATGTTTATTTTTTCATATCTTATTAGATCATGAGATGATATAAATTGTTCTATTCAATTATTTCTCTTTTGCACAAGAGTCGTTTTTAAAAAGATGAATAGAACATTAGTAAGATGATTAATCTTGCATGGAATAAAGTAAATTATATGCAAAAATTTGAATCATTTACTTTGCCTTTCTTTTAGAGGAATCGGTGTGTCGAGTACACTTTGTTAAACTCGTGTGCACCAATGTCTTGGAGACAAATAGGAATATATTTTCCATGGTGACACCAGTACGTATAGCCTAAATCATATATTGATCATGCTAGATCAAACTGGTTATAATAGGTTTTCCAACATAAAGCCTATGATCCTCTGATATTTATGATATTTTCACGTCATAAATTCATACTCAAGTGAAAGTATGTCTACAATTTTGAGTTAATTCTTGAACATATGCTTTTGTTCATGCTATTACTTAAAAATTTTATGATTCACGTGACGAGGGGGAGGATATTAAAAAAATTATTAAAGATGTTTATACCAATAATATCCTATTTGAAAGGCATTGTAAAATATGCTTATGATAATAGAAAGCTTGAAGATTTTCCTTTGAAAATGCATATTAAGAAAATAATAGGTCGTTTTGGGAAATAATTGAATGATTTAATTTGTGTGTATCTAGTTGATACATATAGATGCCATTTATTATATTGCCTATATCAACGTAGTGGATGATTGATATTATCTTTGACAATATATTAGTCACTGTTTTGTGACATAAGCGCACATAAATGTTTAACTACATTAAAATAGTTACATGTGCATTATGACTTGTACGTCATATTCATTTGTTTGGAACAAAGAATTCCCAAAATTATCAAGCATGACCTATATATCAAATTAATATGATTATGGGCGATCATGGCATAGTTCATTAATCACTGTGCATTTCAGGCATATAAGTAATTATCACATTGTTCAAATTGTTCTAGGAACAATATTCCAATGCAGATTAAATTTGGTCATGTTCAATGCATCAGCATTATTTATGTTTAAAATAAGCATTTCAAAGTTTATGTTGATAACTAGTAAGAATACTAGTCATAGCCATGTCGCATTAATTGGTGATCCAAAATAATTGATAAAATGGTATGAGTGGATCAAATAATGGGCAAAGATGGTATGTAACTAGACTAGAAATTTTCTTTCGACTAAATATCCTTTTGTGGGTATCTTGTCGAGTATATTATCCTAAAAAGATTGATGGGATAACTCACTGAACGTGAGATAATGTAACTTTTATGTGATTATACCGCATTATGAAAGTCTAGTTCACTGCATATAAATCAGACCTCCTGATTTATTATGAGTGCGTGGAGATATACTTTTTCCATGTAACATCACCACTATAACATACAAAATTAGGGCTATTTGAGAATTTTTGCATATGAATTTCATTAATCTTATGCCCACTAAAGGGATTAAGAAAGTATGTTGTTAATAAAGATCGCATCTCGGTATTAGGGGAGAAATGCTCAAAGATTTAAATGCCTTGATAATTTCTCTAAAGAAAAGGATTAGAGAAATGATCTTTATATTAATTAAGAGTTATGCACGATAGCAAACTAAACAAAGGTTTAGTTTATTCTCTTGTTTTGATGCAAATAGGGAACTTGCCAGAAACTTGAAGTTACCATTTACTATGATGTAAATGGATCGCTAAGAGTGGAATACCCCGGGATAATAATATTTTCATCTTTGCAAAAATTGACTTGTTAGTCAATGATCTAAATATGCGGGGACGCCTGCGATTTCAGATTTAATGACTTCGTCAATATAATACTCCTCAAGAGATGATCATCGTGAAGATGATAATTCCAGCTTGGTAATGCGCGCATATTATAATGCTGAAAGTATGGAACGAGCATGAATCTTTGTTTTGGAAAATGATGAAATTCTGGTTAATTTTGAGATATCCTTATAAATTAGCATATTGAGAAATATGAGAAAAGATTATCGACAAATTTGACGGCGTGTTCTCCGCTCAACCACTGCGGATCACACCCTTAGTCAGATTTTTAGTCTGCTAGCCAACTCGATTAAGCTCGGTTCGATTTGAGCGTCGGGCACAACAAGGAGCGACTTCAGATTTACCTGTGTTCGGACCTCGCGGGTAATAGTCCTACTCCCGCCGAGCCTTAGCTCTTTTCGATTGTGGTTGAATGGGGATGTGTTTACGAGTGTTTCAAGGCACGAATGCTAGTGCACGTACCTCTCCCTCTCTCTCTCTCCTTTATATAAGCTTTGGGGTGGCGGAGAGCCGAGGGGTAGGCGAGATAAGATACTCAAGATAATCGACAAGACACGACGAAGAGACGAAAACGCGCATTGCCCATGCCGCGTGGCGCCGCCCTCGCGCGTGCCGCAGTGGCCTCGACCAGCCACATCCACCGGTGAGTCTGCGGGTGGGGCCTACGCTCCCTCCCGACACGGCGGCCTCCTCAAGCAAACCTTCTCTCTGGGTCAATTCTTCTGCGCCCACAAAGGATGCCGCGCCAGACTGCAAGGGCCATCAGAAGCGGTAATCATTTCTTCACTGTCTATCCGCGCGTGATGTCTCATTAAATGCGCTTCGTCCTTCAGCAGCAGGGAGCCTTCGTCCCAAGACTCTTCGCAATGCTCCCTTCCGCTGGCCCTACTCGACGTGGGGCCCTCGTCTGTCTTCGGGGGCTCGCCCACGCACTCTTTGGCGCGCTGGGCCCGCCTTTGCCTCCGAGGGGCTCGCCATCGCCATGGGCCTTGCTTCGCCCGCCGACGCGGGGGCCCGTCTTGGCCTCCGAGGGGCTCGCCACGCTGGGCCTTGCTCGCCCTTTGACTCGTGGGGCCCGCCTTGGCCTCCGAGGGGCTCGCCACGCCACTGGGCCTTGCTCGCCCGCCGACACGCGTGGGGCCGTCTTGGCCTCCGAGGGGCTCGCCACGCTTGGCCTTGCTCTCCGCCGACGCGTGGGGCCCTCTTGGCCTTCTCAGACTCTTTATACCCGGTATTTATTACACCGACATGAGCCCCGGTCCACTATGATACGCGAACCGTCGCGCAGACACTTTTCCGCTTCTTGTGTGGCGGAGACGAATCGTGGGGCCCACCACTGCGGAGGTCCGTCGCTGATTCTCCATCTCGCACACGATCTTCCTTGGGAACTACGCCGCTTTTGGAAACCAAAACACGCGGGCAATGATGGCGCCCAGCGCGTGGCGGAATACAAACCGCCGTGCTCGCGCCCCACGCTTATAAATATTTCTCTCGCATTGCGCTAATCCTTCCGCACGCTAAGTCTTCACAAACCGCCAATCGCCTCCTTCACGCCACCACGAGCCTTCTTTCTCTTTGCCAACTTCTTCATCGCTTTCCAATGGCGCCAAACGCAGCAAGGATCGCCGTGGGGCGCGCCGTCGTCTGGCGAGCTTTCCTACCTCCGCCGCCGATGAAGACTTCGGTGGCGGCTTCAAGTGTTCGTGCCGCCAACCGCCGCCCGGTTCCGCCCCGGCACCATGGCGCCAAGCCCTCGCGACGGGGAGATTGTCACCTTCGTCTGGGCGGCGTTGGCGGGGCTCATCCCGCCGTACTCTGAATTTTTCTTGGGGGTGCTCGCCTTCTACGAGATCCAGGCAGTGCACCTTCCCCCTAACTCCGTCATTGCGCTGGCCATCTTCGTCCACCTCTGCGAGATGTTCGTGGGGACGATGCCAAGTCTCCCGCTTTGGCGCCGGCTCTTCGTGCTGCACGCGAGGCCGCGCCCGTGCGGGGCCTTCGGGAGCTGCTATTTCACGCTCCGCGAAACCGCCGCCTTCATCCCTGTCGCGTCCAAGTCCAACTGGAAGGACTGGTACCGACAATGGCTGTACGTTGAGGACTCCAGCGGCTGCGACGATCTTTCTCTCCCTGAGGGTCCCGCGGAGCCCACCGCCAACTGGGGGGCTTCGCCCGACGATTCAGCGGAGCTGGGGCTGATGCTGGCGCGCATCGTCGATCTTCGCCGCCGCGGGCTCACCGGAACCCTCGTCGCGGCGGATTTTTTGCGGCGCCGACTCTGCCTGCTCCGCATGAGGACTCGCCCCGCCTGGATGTACTATGGCGACAACGATGGAGTCCGCGTCGCCCTCGGCGGTGAGTGCTCTTTTAGTCTTTTGGGTCTCTTGTCTTTCTTGGAATCCTTTTGCTCGCTGATTTTGTGGCTTCATTTCTTGCTCGCCACCGCAGGAACGTCTTGACGACGTGCTCGGGGCCGGGTGGCGAACTCTTATCGCCCCGCCAATAACGACGATTTCATTGCCGCAGCATCCTCCCCTCGCGATCGGGATCCACGGAGCGCAACCAACACTTGCGTCGCCGCCTCATGGAGGTCTCGGTCCGGCGGTCCAAGTGGCGCGAGGGCTACTACAGATCCGCGATCCGCCTCGGCGACCGCCCAAGCTTCGCGCCCGCCGCTATCTCGCCGTGGCGGCCGACTCGATCAAGGCTTCCGAAGCGCCGCCTCATCTCGCCGGGGGCGGCGACGAAGAGGAGGGCGACGAGTCCAAAGAGGGCTCGCCTTCCGATCTGAAGCTTCGCCGCCACCGGCCCCCCCCAGCGGGGCCTGCTTGCTACCGCCGCCGCTCGCCACCGAAGCGAGCGCTGGCGACTCTTCAGAACTGGCGCCGCTGCGCCGCGCTCTTCCGCTCCGTCCACGCCGACGCCTCCTACGCCGGCGCTTGCCGACGCGTCGGCTTCTTCTGTGCCGCTGGTGCTTCTGCACCGGCACCACTCAACGCCGGCCGCTGGCGCTGCCGGCGGCGGTGGCTGCGACCGTGCGCCACCGCCGCCGCAAACAAGCGACTTGGAGCTCCTCGCCCGGCTTTCTCCTTCAGGCGCACCGCTTGTTGGCTTTTCCTGCTCTACGCACACTTCACATTAGGGTTAGTATGCTACGCGCTTTGCATACCAAACCTGTTTGTCCTTCTTGGAACAGGGCGGACGCCGGGCGCCGAGCTCCGCTCCACGCGACTTCGCCACCCCACCGCCGCCGCTCCTTCGACGGAGGTCGCTCGCGACAATGAGAGTTCGCCGTCGCTGCCGGAGAACCCCTCGCCACCGCATCATTGGCGCCGCCGCTTATCTCGGCCGTGACCGCCGACGTGGGCGCTTCGAGGCGCCAGACCTCTCCCGCACTGGGTAACGCGGAGGAAGCCCTGCCTTGGCGGAGCGATCTGCCGGCGAAGCGGTGGGCCTCGGCCAAGAAGCCGCTGGCGGAGGCGATGACCAGCGAGGTCATGGCGGCCTGCCGCCGCCGCCGGCCGCTAAGCAATCGAAGACCTCCGCTTGGAACACTTGGCGCCTCCCAACCCTCGCCGACATCTTGCGCGCGCCATCATGCGGCTTCCGGACGCCTGCATCCATTGGGTGTTACCTTGCATCCCCATTGGAGGAGACGGTTGCGCGAAGACGCTGGCGCCGTGGGCAAGCCGCCAAGTCCTCGCGCTGCCTTCCGTGGCGTTGCGGACGCGAAGCGATCGAAGACGGTCGCCAAGGCGCTCTTGAAGCAGCGCGGTTCATCTTGGGCAATTGTCTTGCTCGAGATGGCGCGTTTGATCTCGACGCCGCCACCGGAGAGCCTTCGCGCCAGCTGGACCGGTTTGAGCAGGCGCGGGTTGACACCGCCGCCGGCCACGTGTCCATGATGGGCGGCGCCGCTCCAGCGGAAGATGAAGACGAGGAGGAGTAGCGAGACTCCCCTATCTTCTTTGCCTTGTAAATGTTGCCTATCAAATGCAAACAAACTTTTGCTCTTTTGTTGTGAGTCTCACTTGAACTTCGCACAACTTTAACTTGCGGAATTGAATTGGGGCACCTGACCGCCAAAGGCTTTAGACTGAACGTTCTGCCGCAAGTGAGCGCTGCTTCCTTAGGCATCTGGTTACTTCAACCCTTATGGCCTCTCGCAACCCGACTTAAACATTACGTGGCGAGCGCTTAGCTTCCGGAAGTGGTCTAGTCGCCGGTGCCGCTGTTGGCGCATTGCCTAGATCGAGCCGACACACCGGGCTAGAACCCGCCTTCCGTCCGTCTCGCCTCGCACCAGCGTAAGTTATAAGCGTTTGCCTTTACAACTAAGGGGCCATTAGCCATAAGTACTTTCGCCACCAGCTTTCGGCAGAATGTTTTCTAACAGACCTTTCTAAGGCTAAGCCACTGATCGCCAAAAAGCTTTAGATGAGCTTTACATTGAAAGTGAGCGCTTTTTCGTCGCATCCGGTTACTTCAACCCTTATGGCCTCTTTGCGAACCGACCCTAGACATCGCGTGGCGAGAACTTAGCTTCCTGGAAGTGGTCTAGTCGCCGGTGCCATTGTTGGCGCATTGCTGGACCGACCCGACACACCGGGCGAGAACCGCGCTTCCGTCCGCTTCGCCTCGCCTCATCAAGAAGTCGTGGCGTTAGTCCTCTTACAACTAAGGGGCCATCGCTTTAAGTACTTTTTTCGCTACCGACTTTCAGCAGAATGCTTTCAAACAGACTTGAGGCGAAAAAGAAACAGATGCCCACAAGGAGACAGAACTTATCTCTTATTGAAGATGGCTTTGTACAATCGCAGCCCGCGTCAGGGCGGCAGCGACATGGTCGCTAAGCCCGTCATGACCCTGCGGAGCTTGTCACGCAGTCTTCTCCATGCAACAAGTGGCGGTCCTCCGATGGGACCGGAGATCGCGCCCACTCAGACGCCGCCCGGCCGAGCCCCGTAGGGTCGCTCGCTCTTGTCGTCTTGGCCCCGCCTCGCGAGATCTGCGAGAGGAGGCGAGGGCAACAGAGATCGGGAGGACGCGAAACACGGTTCCCCGCCCGAAACTTGCACCACCGCTGGCGGCGTCGACGTAGCGGGCCAAGTTGCCAACCACAGCGCCCACGGAGTCCGGAGTCACCGGAACCGGTGGGTTTTCAGCAAGGCCTCGCCGCATGGAGGTTCCGTCTTTGGAGTGCACTCCTCCGGCGAGCGCCGTTTAGCTTGGCCGAGGCGGCTTTCCACCGTGGTTCCGACCTTAGGCGGGCGGCCACCGCCGGGTGATTCATCGCCATCGCCGCGGCCGACTTGGCGCGGCTCTAACCAGCGCCGCCTCGCTCCATCGCGATCGCCGCTCCGCCATCGCCGCTGAACAAGGGTCAAGAGTTTGAACCGATGCTTAGCGCCCCCTACTGGCGCGCCATCGACGGCGTGTTCTCCGCTTAACCACTCGGATCACACCCCTAGTCAGATTTTCATCGCTAGCCAACTCGATCAAGCTCGGTTCGATTTGGCGTCGGGCACAACAAGGAGCGACTTCGCAGATTTACGAGTTGTGACCCCTCGCGGGTAATAGTCCTACTCTGCCGAGCCTTAGCTCTTTTTGATTGTGGTTGAATGGGGATGTGTTTACAGAGTGTTTCAATGCACGAATGCTAGTGCATCGCATTCTCTCCCTCTCTCTCTTTCCTTTTATAGAAGCTTTGGGTCAAGCGAGAGAGCCGAGGGTAGGCAAGACTGATTCTCAAGATAATCGACAAGACACGACAGAAGAGACGAAAATGTGCCGCTGCCCATGCCGCGCGGCGCCGCCCTCGCGTGCTTCGCAAGTGGCCTCGACCAAGACAATCCACACCGGTGAGTCTGCGGGTGGGGCCTACCTGCTCCTCCCGACACGGCGGCCTCCTCAAGCAAACCTTCTCTCTGCGGTCAATTCTTCTGCGCCCACAAAAGGATGTACCGCCGGACTGCAAGGGCCATCAGAAGCGGTAATCATTTCTTCACTGTCTATCCGCTGCGTGATGTCTCATTAAATGCGCTTCGTCCTTCAGAGCAGGGGAGCCTTCGTCCCAAGACTCATACGCAATGCTCCCTTCCGCGCTGCACGCAGCTTCACTTCAAGGTTTTGGGATAAGCTCCACGAGTCGCTTGGGACTCGTCTCAATTTTAGCACAGACTTTTCACCCTCGGTGATGGGCGATCGAAAGAGTAAATCAGATTTTGGAAGATATGTTGAGAGCTTGTGCTCGGGTTGCGCCTACCGCTTGGGATAAGCGCTGCCTTATGTCGAAGTTTGCATACAACAACAATATCATCCAAAGATCCAGATGGCTCCTTTTGAAGCGTTGTATGGAAGGAAGTGCGGACTCCTTTGTATTGGCAAGAGACCGGTGAGTCAAAAATATTTGGGTTGGATATTTTGCAAGAGACCAAGAGCAGTCGAGAATGATCCAACAGAGGTTAAAGATACTCGATCCGACGTAAGAGTTATGCCGATAACCGCCGACGGATTTGAAATTTGCCGTTGGAGATTTTGTGTATTTACGCGTGTCCCTCTCAAGGGCATGCGAGATTCCGTAAGTGGCAAGTTAGCTCCGAGGTTTATTGGTCCTTTCAAGGTTCTTACCCAAGAGGTGAAGTGGCCTATCGCTTGAACTTCCCGAGTACTGCGGTGTGCATAATGTGTTCCATGTTTCTCGCTTGAAGAAATGTCTGCGAGTTCTCAAGAGCGCTTGGTTCTGAGGTATTGATTTGCAACCCGATCTCGTCCTTCAAAGAATACCCAACTGAAATTTTGATGTGGCGATTCAAGAAAACCCGTAGCAAGGCTACGCGTTTTTGCCGAGTTCAGTGGAGTAATCATTCTGAGGCTGAGGCCACTTGGGAGCGTGAGTCAGATCTTCAGGCTGAGTTTCCAGAGTTGTTTCCGGAAGAGTCGGAATCACGAGGACGAGATTCATCCTAAGGGGGGGAGGTTTGTAACATCCCAAATTTTTAAAACCAATTTGACAGTTAATAATTTCTTAAGTGCATGGTTTAAAAATGTTAAATCACTCATTATTGCATCATGACATCATCACTTCATGCATTGCATCTAAATTAGAAAAATAATTTAATCTTTCCAAGTCTATGTCCTTTGGTGGAAAATTATGGTGATTATTTTAAATAATATTTTCTATAAACCAATACCCCAGGTGAAGTTATTTGGAATTATATTTTAAGTGTTGGGAAAGCAAAACCATATTCCTTAAATATGAAATTATGTGAAAAGGGTTTTGAAAATGAAATGCTTTTGGGAAAATCAGAAAACGTTTTAATCCCCCTCGGCCCGATTCGGCCCACTCCCTCTTTTCCCTCTCTCTTCCCCGCTCCTCTTTCCCCTCGGTTGGGCCGCAGCCGTGCCGGCCCACTCCGCCCTCTTCCCCTCCTTTCCCCGCTCTCTCTCGGTTGGGCAAGAACTGCATCCGCCCAGATCCGTCACGGTCGCCTTGCGCTGAAGGCCATACCCGGCCCAAAGCCCAGGCCTTGTCTCGTCTCTCCTCTTCCTGTTTTTTCTTCCTCGCGCACGCCCGTCTCACTTGATCGCCGCCATTGGTCCCCTCTCTTCTCTCTCCGGGGCCTCGCCACCAGCATTCCCATGAAATCACTCGCCTTACACTCTTCCGCGGACCCTCTCCGTCCCCTACCCTTTCTTGTCCTATCGCCGCCTAACCGCCTCAACGCATTCACTTCACGGCACCGCCAGACCGACGCCGGCGATCGCCAACCCCTGCCGCATTGAATACGCTCCGGTGAATCTCGCCTATAAGTGGAAACTGCTCCCTTGCTCTCTCTTTCGCCATCAGCATTGCCCCTCACCCCGAGCCGGTGCGTCGCCACCCCTCTCCGCGTCGCCATCGCTTCCTCCATTGTTCCGCCCTGTTTTCTCGCGCCATCCTCACCGCCAGAATTGGCGCAGGTCATCTCGTGGAGCTCGCGCCCGGTGAAGAGGAGCCGTTCGGCCGTGTTCGTCCCGATGTCGCTTCCAAGTGCCCGTGACTCGCCATTGCCGCCACGCCGCCTGGTCACTCCTTACTCCCCGTGAGCTCGCTAAGCTCTCCTAGATCCATTATTGCTCCCGCCGGATGAATCGATTTTGGTGTTACCCTTTGTCGGCGCCACGGTGTCCGTGTACCGCCGCTGCCATGAGCCGTCATACGCCCGCCCCGCCCATCATTCGGGTGGTTAGCACGCCATAGCGTTCGCCTCGCCTGCGTCTCGCTTCGCCGCCTAATCGCTCTCTGGTGGCCGGAGTTGCTGCCGTGGACTGCGTCGCCAAGGTTGCCTCCTCTGTTTTTCCTTCCGCTCTTGGTGCCACTGACCGGGGGCCCGCTGTCACTTCGCCTGCCTCGCCTCTCTGCTGCGGTCTTGGCGCGGGCGTCTCTGGGCCGTGAGCCGAGCTGCCCAAGGCCACCGCCGCCCCTTCTTTTTTTCCTTATTATTTTATATTAAATCAATTCGGTTTCACTAAAAGTATTTATTAAAATAGCTTGTGCATGCTAAAATTTTGTAAAAATTAGTAAAGGCACTTTATTAGTTTCTAACACAGGAAAATTATGTATTTGCATGTCATGCATTTGGAATCCATTTTGGTTAAATAGATAAGCTCTAGGTGCATCTTTAAATTTCATGTCTTTGTAAATATTCTATAAAAATTCAGGAAAAATACTTGGAGATTGCTGGACCTTAGAAATGTTATTTGTATGCATGGCATCCATCCAAAGATCTGCTTTGGTCATGCAAGTAATTTTGAGATGGCATCATTCCATGTGTGCATTAACCATTTAGCATCATGTTTCCTTTAAATGAAAATGCATGGAAAATAGGATTTAGATTTTTCTAAAAGCAAAGATGGCATAAAATATTTTACTTACGTGTGTTGTATTGCTTTGCATGCGTGTCTGCTTAGGAGGCCAAGCTCTCGAAGACCCGATCGACGACGCCCCTTCGCTTTCCCCGGAACCGATCAAGGCAAGTCCCCCTTTGATCATACTGAGAAGCCATTTTCGGTTATTTAGAAAATATTTATTAGACTTGAAAATATGCATGCTAGTTAAAAGATAAATGCCGTATTTCCTAGACTTAGTTATCATGACCGAATAGAAAGGTGAGAAATATGGTAGGATTAAACCTAAGGCTAAAATATGAATTGCCCTTATTTATACGCTTTGATTGTGGTAGGATAAATGCTTAAAATCATTTATGGAATGATTCAATCATTTGTGTGAAATGAGAAGTATTGTTGAGAAATGTTTGGGAAGGATGATTTAAAAGATAGTGTATCAAGGGTGATGCTTGATAGGAAATGATTTTTCCTCTTACCCCAAAATCTTTCCGACTAGGGAGATATTTTGTCGGTTGGCCTGAGAGGGCACCATGTTTCAAATCGGGCTAAAATATCAAATCTCCCTAGTCTAAGGACGCTCATCCTATGATCCTATGAATCGAGCCATTACTGAAGACGACCTCGAGCCTCGAATGGGACGGGCCCGATCGTTGGCCCTCGTGGTTGATGGTCTTGTGGCGAAACACCGTCTGGGTGCGTAGCCTCTCGAGGGTAAGGCGTACCCACTCGCAGAGTTAAAATCTGCCATGATAGCCGTGTTTCATGTTATGAGCGCCAAGGACTGATTATATGGTAGTTTCTTCATTTTAAAACCAATTTAGAAAAGGGTTTTTGAAGAAAGGATTTGAGATGAGTAAGGATTTGAGAAGGATTTCGTTTGAGCTAGGTGCCACCGTGATATTCGAAATGGGTATCGGCCTATCGGAAGTGTCACGCTGAATGGACCTAGCGAGTTTGAGAAAAGAAAAGAAGAAAGAACTTTGTTCTTGCTATGGCACTCGAGGCCAAGTGGCGAGAACCGCTTGAGAAGAGCCCAAAGAAAATGTTGAGATTTAAAGTTTCAAATTGCTTTGTCAAAACTAGGTTAAATAAGCTGCGATTTCCGCAAATATCCTAAACCTTCCTTGTACTCGAACGCATTTGCATAATTCCGGACTTGCGAGTACAATTTGTACTCACCATCCTTTTCTCCTCTCTTTTCAAAACTTCAACAATTGGTCCATCCGAGTATGGCCCGCCGTCCGAGGAGGAGGACCCGGATTACGACGAGGAGGCGCCCTCCGATGAAGAGTATGAAGATTAGGGTTACGCTGTTCCTCTGACCTCCGTGCTGTGGGATGAATAAAATTCTAGATGTTGTATTAGGCTTGTATCGTTGTGTACTCGATTTGCGGCTGCGCGAGCCGCCAGTATGTTGTTTGTACCGGACTATGTTCCGCTTTGTATTAATAATATCGCTGGCCTTTATTCCGTTTACAGATATCCGTGTGTACTAGCCATGATCCTTGGGACTAGTAATGGGTTTACGCAGTGGAATCCGATCTTGTAAATCGGGTGCCGATGCAATTGGTATCGAGCCGTGTTCTTATTGGCCCTAGGACGAGCCCTAGAAATTAGAGACCATATAATTGCTAAAAGAAATAATTGTTAAATATATTCTTATTCTTCGCAATCTATTTTCGATCGACGATCTTTTGGAAACTTGTAGATGCCGCTTACGCTTCACCTTTGGTGTTGGCTACGGAGGTTTCGTCGGCGCCACCGTCCGCCGATGTCGGGCACGCTATTTTGGTGACCCCATGTACCATGGTGCCATCGCTCCACGCAAGGGACGCACATGCTTTGGGTGGTGTCGGCCACCATCTTTGCTGCCGGTCCCCCACCTACCCGGGTCCGCTCACCCGATCGCCAACAAGGTTGCCGTCAGACGCCATCCAGACGTGTCGGACTTGTTTACACCGACCAGCCTGCTTCACGCGTGAGTCAGACGCCTCTCCCCTTCGCTTCTTTCCTCTCGCCGCCAGACGAGCTGTTCACCACGCCAGACGGGCCGAGGTGAGAGTGACCCGACGGTGTACCACCTTGTCGAGCTCGTCCAATCCTCGGACGACGCCAGACACCATCGCCTCGCGGAGTTGAATTCCGCCACGACGCCAACCGCCACTGGACTCGATCAAGAAGGAGTGCCGACCTTAAAAGCGCGACTCCCATCACTTGGTGGAGAAGATCCACCTTCGCAAGAGGCTCCGTGAGTTGGTTCGCGAGAACCGGCGCCTCCGGGAATGCCGCTTCTTCCTCCCGGACTCCTACTCCTGCCGCTTCGTCCTCGCTACCAAGGAGAAGGATGTCGGCTCCAGCCCAAGCTCGAGCCCAAGGATCCCGCCGATCTTCCCTCAGGCTCCTTCGAGCTCACCTCAAGAATCTTCGCTTGATCTGGTCCAATCGAGTGAGGGCGCCTCCTACCCTTGTCGAGCTTGTGGCATTCCCGATGGTTCTGCTTCGCCACCGGGTTGGCAGCCCGCCCGACATCGATGATGATGAAGAAGAAGAAGACCCGTCGAGTTGGTTTCCGAGTCCGACTACGAGCGAGTTTAGCTCAGAGCTCTCCCTACCCTTTGCAAGAGTCGCTGTCACCCTTTCTTTCTTTTTCTTTGCTTTATGCCTTGTCCGCCGCTTTGCTGCCGGTCCCCCCACTCAAATAATCGGCCGCCTCTTTAAAGAGGGCCGCCTGCTGGTGTTCGCCCGCCTTGCCTTTGCCGCTTCGCCAGCGCCAGCTGATTTAGCCACACACACTGCTCGCCCTCTGGCGCCGCCGAAGTTCCCCAGGCCGCTGCCGCGCTTCTCCACTGGCCCGCGAGGAGGAGGCGGAGATCCGCCTCCGTGAGTCCCTCTCGCCTCCGCCACCCTCCCTCCCGCCGCCTCCTGCTCCATGAGCCCACGCCACGGTGAGCCCTCGCCGCCATGAGTCCCCTCGCTGTTCTCGAGTTCTCTCGCCAGTGCTCCAAGCCCTCGTCGCTCCCGAGTCCTCGCCCTCGCCCGAGCCGAGCGAGTTCCTATTGCCTCGAGGAGATGAGGCACTTCATTGTGGATCACCGTGGTAACCATCCTACTTTGGTTGGTGCTTACAGTGGGCCCTGTATCCATCCCCACTAATCGTTCCAAGCGATCCCTCAGAATCTGTGAGGTAGTTAGCTCGCGATTTGGGCTGACGACGGCCAGGTACTGCGCCCCTATTGTACCCTCAAAAACTATTATTTCATGTATGTGAGTGTGCACTGTGCCAAGTTTGCATATTTTAACTCATGTTTTGGAAAAATGGTTTTAGCTCTTTCTCCTTATTGTCTCTCGTCCTCTTGGCAAGCAGATGGTGATTTCGCGCCCGTCTTTGGCGTGGTGATTTTATCCGTGGTCGAGCCCGTGGTGGTGCCGCTAGCAGAGCTAGTGGGCCCCGCCGACTTGGGAGGTTAGCCTGACAGCCCTCGCCCCAGCCTAGATCCTCCGTTGGAGGGCCACCCCGTGAGCTCAACCTTTTTCCCTCTCCAGCGCCACAAATACTCCCCCAGAACCCCCAAGAGAATCCACGAGAGAACCCCCAAGAAAATCCCCGAGAGAACCCCCAAGAGAACCAAGCCGAGTCTCCCCACCTTCCACCGCCCCCACCTAGAGATCCCACTGCAAGAGAGATCTTGGAGATGCAGTTCCAGATGTTCCGAGAGCTTATGAGAGAAAGAAATAATGCCCCTACTCCTCCACCCGTGCCACACCATCCACCTCCTGCCAGTTCCCGTGTTAACAATTTCCTAAGAGCCAACCCTCCCAAGTTCGGTGGTTCTGCTGATGCCATGGAGGCCGCAGATTGGTTGAAGGCCATTGAGAAATGTTTGATCATGTTCCAATGCGGAGACCTGGAGAGTGTTCAGCTCGCAGCCTATCAGCTTACTGGAGTTGCGTCAGCCTGGTGGGACACATTTTGTGAGTCTCATGATGCCCCTGAGACTATCACCTGGGATGAGTTTGTTGAGGCATTTGAGGAAAATTATGTCCCCGACAGCTCAAAGGAGGCTAAGAGGCGTGAGTTTCATGCTTTGGTTCAGGGGAACATGACGATGCATGAGTATCTCACTCAGTTTACTCTGCTGGCTCGTTATGTGCCCCGTGATGTGAGGAATGATGCTGACAAGATCTACTTCTTCAAGAAGGGTATGGACCCTGAGATCCGAGCCTTGATCGATTCCACTGAGTTCACCACCTTCAAGCAGTTGTTTGCCAGTGCTGTGAAGCAAGAAGAGAACCGTCGTCGTTGTTTGGTCATAGGAAGAGAAAGAGAGCTCAGCAGATGGTCATCCTAGCTCTCGTCCCAAGGGACACCGCACCCGTGGTCGTGCTTTCCGCGTTCCTCCTCGCCCACGCTCTCGAGGGTGATGCCTCGCCAAAGGCCGCAGCCACCTCCACCGTCCGCACCTGATGTCGCCTCCCCAAGAAGGACCTGTCGAGCATCAAGTGCTTCAGATGTCGCCAGATGGGACACTACGCCATTCTTGTCCCAATAAAGGTGCCGTGTCCGCACAAGGTCAAGCCAAAGTTGTGTTGCCAAGACCATGAATTCTCGTGCTACTCGTGGGAATTTTCCGCAGCCGTGAATGCTACTTCGTGGACGTGGTCGGTGAACCACGCCGTTGAGGACGCCCACGCGACCCCCATGCAAAGGATGGGTAAGTTTCACATCAACTCAATCCTCGCCATCGCATTATTTGATTCGGTGCAACGATTCATTTATTGTCGCATCATTTGCTAAAATCATGGTCTTGAAATAAGTGCACTAAAGAAACCTATGCTGATTAAATCCTCGAAAAGTCATTCGTACCATGTTGATGTGCCCCGATGTTTGCATTGAAATTGAGGGTGTGGAATTTTTAGCGCACCTAGTGGTCATTGATTCAAAAGGATAGAAGTGATACTAGGCATGGATTGGTTAGCCAAATATAAGGGTCATATTGATCGTGTTTCTAAAACAGATCAAGTTGACTAGTGGTGAGGGTCGGAAATTCAATTTGTTGCTAACTCCTGTTACGAGAATCTGATTGCCCTAAATAAGTTGGAAGGGTCTCGATCTGAAGAATATGCCTATTTTGCGGAATTTCCCGATGTGTTTCGAAGAGTTGCTGTGCATGCCGCTCGAGAGAGATGTTGAGTTTGTTATTGACTTAGCTCCTGCATCGCGCCTATCTCCCAAAGGTCAGACTGCCTTCCGCCAATCTAATGGCCGAGTTAAAGAAACAGATCAAGAGTTGCAAGATAAGGGATTTATACGCCTAGTCGTCACCTTGGGTGCTCCATTATTTTTGTGAAAAGAAGGATGGATCCCTAAGGATGTGTGTGGACTATGTGTCACTTAATGAGGTGACCATTAAAACAAATACCCTCGCCTCGCATTGATGATCTATTTGATCGGTTGAAAGGAGCCTCTATTTTCTCAAAGATTGATCTAAGGTCCGGTACCACCAAATCGTAATTAAAGTCTCGATATTCCTAAGTCACTTTCACTACTCGGTATGGTCTCAGATGAGTTCACCGTCATGTCTTTTGGTCTTACCAATGCTCCCGCTTATTTCATGAACTTGATGAACAAAGTATTCATGGATTTCCTTGATAAATTTGTGGTTGTGTTCATTGATGACATTCTGATCTATTCCAAGTCGAAAGAAGAGCATGAGATTCACTTGAGGATGGTTCTAGAAAGGTTAAGGGAGCATCAATTGTTCGCCAAGTCGAGTAAGTGTGAATTTTGGATGAAAGAAGTGTCTTTCCTTGGTCACTTCATTTCTGCAAGGTGTTGCTGTGGATCCCGAGAAAGTAGCATCCGTGGTTGATCGAAG
This sequence comes from Raddia guianensis, assembly GCA_036346415.1. NCBI lineage: Eukaryota > Viridiplantae > Streptophyta > Magnoliopsida > Poales > Poaceae > Raddia > Raddia guianensis. The sequence goes on from CM070544.1 coordinate 40,843,541, forward strand.
CAACCAAGTCCGTGACTCAAGTCGAAGTTTCCTTGGTTTGGCGGGTATTACCGCCGATTCATCGAGGGTTCTCCAAAATAGCCCGACCGATGACTAATTTGTTGAAGAAAGAAAAGAAGTTTGAATGGACCGCCAGCCAGAAGACAATAAGAGTTGAAAAGCGCCTAACTTCAGCCCTATTCGTGCTAGTTTTGCTCGATATTCGCAAGGACTTTGAGATTTTCTCGTGACGCATCTCGTCAAGGTCTTGGTTGTGTCCTTATGCAAGAAGGAAGGGTGGTGGCTTATGCATCTCGTCAGCTTAAGCCACATGAGCAAAATTACCCTACCCATGATTTGGAATTAGCTGCGGTTGTCCATGCCCTGAAAATTTGGAGGCACTATCTCATGGGAAATCGCACTGAGATATTCACTGACCATAAGAGTCTTAAGTACATTTTACCCAACTGACCAATCTACGGCAAAGGCGTTGGTTGGAGTTAATCAAGGATTATGATGTGGGAATTCACTATCACCACAGCAAAGCCAATGTGGTGGCCGATGCTCTAAGCCGTCGTCCGCTTGTAACCACCTCCGAGTGAGGAGATGTCGCCGGATCTGTGTGAAGAATTTCTTAAGCTAAATCTTGAATGGTAAAAGTCGGCCATTTGAATTGATGGAATTGCAACCCACCTTGTTGAATCAAATCAAGGAAGCCCAAAAGGGTGATGAAGAAGTTCAAGAGATCAAAGGCGTAATCTTTGAAAGATAAAGCACAAAATTTTTCTGTTGATAATGAAGGTGTGCTTTGGTTTAAGAAAAGGATCTTTGTGCACGTGTCGGCTCTAAGAGAGCTCATCCTAAGGAAGCTCATGATGCCCCATCTCCATACACCCCGTAGCACCAAGATGTATTCAGATTTGAAAAGTTCAGATTGGTGGACAGGCATGAAAAGAGAGGTCGCAGAATTTGTGATCCGTTGTGATATTTGCCAAAGAGTGAAGGCAGAGCACCAGCGTCCTGCAGGTTTGTTGCAGCCTTTGAAAATTCCAGAGTGGAAGTGGGAAGAAATTGGGATGGACTTCATTGTTGGTCTTCCGAGGACCCAAGCGGGCCACGACTCTATTTGGGTCATCATTGACAGGTTGACCAAGGTGGCCCACTTTGTTCCAGTTCGCACCACCTACACTGGAGGCAAGCTCGCTGAATTGTACATGAGCAGAATTGTGTGTCTGCATGGTGTACCTAAAAGGATCGTGTCGGATCGGGGTACGCAGTTCACTTCAAGGTTTTGGGACAAGCTCCACGAGTCGCTTGGGACTCGTCTGAATTTTAGCACGTTTTTCACCCTCGATGATGGGCGCATCGAAGAGTAAATCAGATTTTGAAGATATGTTGAGAGCTTGTGCTCGTCATGCCTACCAGCTTGGGATAAGCGGCTGTTTTATGCCGAAGTTTGCATACAACAACAATATCACCCAAAGATCCAGATGGCTCCTTTTGAAGCGTTGTATGGAAGGAAGTGCAGACTCCCTTGTATTGGCAAGAGACCGGTGAGTCAAAAATATTTGGGTTGGATATTTTGCAAGAGACCAAGAGCAGTCGAAATGATCCAACAGAGGTTAAAGATGTATTTCGATCCGGCTGTAAGAGTTATGCTTGATAACCGCCGACGGATTTGAAATTTGCCGTTGGAGATTTTGTGTATTTACGCTGTCCCTCTCAAGGGCATGCGAGATTCCGTAAGTGGCAAGTTAGCTCGAGGTTTATTGGTCCTTTCAAGGTTCTTACCCAAGAGGTGAAGTGGCCTATCGCTTGAACTTCCCGAGTACCGGCAGTGCATAATGTGTTCCATGTTTCTCGCTTGAAGAAATGTCTCATGAGTTCTGAAGAGCGCTTGGTTCTGAGGTATTGGATTTGCAACCCGATCCGTCCTTCAAAGAATACCCAATCGAATTTTGATGTGGCGTAGCAGAAAACCCGTAGTAAGGCTACGCGTTTTTGCCGAAGTTCGATGGAGTAATCATTCTGAGGCTGAGGCCACTTGGGAGCGTGAGTCAGATCTTCAGCCTGAGTTTCCAGAGTTGTTTCCTGAAGAGTCGGAATCACGAGGACGAGATTCATCCTAAGGGGGGGAGGTTTGTAACATCCCAAATTTTTAAAACCAATTTGACAGTTAATAATTTCTTAAGTGCATGGTTTAAAAATGTTAAATCACTCATTATTGCATCATGACATCATCACTTCATGCATTGCATCTAAATTAGAAAAATAATTTAATCTTTCCAAGTCTATGTCCTTTGGTGGAAAATTATGGTGATTATTTTAAATAATATTTTCTATAAACCAATACCCCAGGTGAAGTTATTTGGAATTATATTTTAAGTGTTGGGAAAGCAAAACCATATTCCTTAAATATGAAATTATGTGAAAAGGGTTTTGAAAATGAAATGCTTTTGGGAAAATCGGAAAACGTTTTAATCCCCTCGCCCGATTCGCCCACTCCTCTTTTCCTCTCTCTTCCCCGCCTCTCTTTCCCTCGTTTGGGCATGCAGTCTTGCCCACTCCGCCTCTTCCCTCCTCCTTTCCCCGCTCTCTCTCGGTTGGGCAAGAACTGCGGTCGCTGCCCATCTGTCATTGTCACTTCTCCCTTCTGAAGGCCAGCACTTGTGGAGCCCACTGCTTCCCTGCCTCTCTCCTCCTCTTCTGCTTTTTCTTCCCAGCGCCACTGCCTCCTTGATCGCCGCCATTGTCCCCTCTCTTCTCTCCCGGGGCCTCGCCACCAAGATTCCCATGAAATCACTCGCCTCTACACTCTTCCGCCGGACCCCTCTCCGTCCCCTACCCCTTTCTTGTCCTATCGCCGGCCTAACCGCCTCAACGCATTCACTTCACGGCACCGGCCACAATCGACGCCGGCGACCGCCAACCCCGCGCGTCGCATTGAATACGCCCGGTGAATCTCGCCTATAAGTGGAATCGCCCCTTGCTCTCTTTTCTTCGCCACAGATTGCCCTCACCCCGAGCCGGTCGTCCGCCACTCCTCTCCGCCGCCATCGCTTCCTCCATTGTTCCGCCTCGTTTTCTCCGCGCCATCCTCACCGTAATTGGCGCAGTCATCTCGTGGAGCTCGCGCCGGTGAAGAGGAGCCGCTCGGCCGTGTTCGTCCCGATGTCGCTCCAAGTGCCCGTGACCTCGCCATTGCCGCCACGCCGCTGGTCACCCTTACTCCCCGTGAGCTCGCTTAACAGTTCTCCTAGATCCATTATTGCTCCCGCGGATGAATCGCATTTGGTGCCACCTTTATCGGCGCCACGGTGTCCGTGTACCGCCGCCGCCGCCGCCGCGCCGCCGCTCAAATCCATCATTCGGGGTGGTTAGCACGCCATAGCGTTCGCCTCGCCGCGTCTCGCTTGCCAAGGCGCCAATCGCTCTCAGGTGGCGGGCCGCCGCTGCCGTGGACAGCGTCGCCGCTGTTGCCTCTCCTCTGTCTTTCCCTTCCGCTTCTTGGTGCCACCGACCGCGGGGCCTCTTTGTCGGCTCGCCTCGCCGCGCCTCTCTGCCTTCGGTCTGCGGGCGTCTGCGTCTCTGGCGTGAGCCGAGCCGCCCAGATGCCACCGCCAAATTTCTTTCTTTTTTCCTTATTATTTTATATTAAATCAATTCGGTTTCACTAAAAGTATTTATTAAAATAGCTTGTGCATGCTAAAATTACTGTAAAAATTAGTAAAGGCACTTTATTAGTTTCTCAACTCGGAAAATTATGTATTTGCATGTCATGCATTTGGAATCCATTTTGGTTAAATAGATAAGCTCTAGGTGCATCTTTAAATTTCATGTCTTGTAAATATTCTATAAAAATTCAGAAAAATACTTGGAGATTCTTTGGACCTTAGAAATGTTATTTGTATGCATGGCATCCATCCAAAGATCTGCTTTTGGTCATGCAAGTAATTTTGAGATGGCATCATTCCATGTGTGCATTAACCATTTAGCATCATGTTTCCTTTAAATGAAAATGCATGGAAAATAGGATTTCGCATTTTTCTAAAAGCAAAGATGGCATAAAATATTTTACTTACGTGTGTTGTATTGCTTTGCATGCGTAATGCGCTTAGGAGGCCAAGCTCAAGACCCGATCGACGACGCCCCTTCGCTTTCCCGGAACCGATCAAGGCAAGTCCCCTTTGATCATACTTGAGAAGCCATTTTCGTTATTTAGAAAATATTTATTAGACTTGAAAATATGCATGCTAGTTAAAAGATAAATGCCGATTTCCTAGACTTAGTTATCATGACCGAATAGAAAGGTGAGAAATATGGTAGGATTAAACCTAAGGCTAAAATATGAATTGCCCTTATTTATACGCTTTGATTGTGGTAGGATAAATGCTTAAAATCATTTATGCGGAATGATTCAATCATTTGTGTGAAATGAGAAGTATTGTTGAGAAATGTTTGGGGAAGGATGATTTAAAAGATAGTGTATCAAGGGTGATGCTTGATAGGAAATGATTTTTCCTCTTACCCCAAAATCTTTCCGACTAGGGAGATATTTTGTCGGTTGGCGCAGAGGCACCATGTTTCAAACCGGCTAAAATATCAAATCTCCCTAGTCTAAGGACCGCTCATCCTATGATCCTATGAATCGAGCCATTACTGATCGACCTCGAGCCCTCGAATGGGACGGGCCCGATCGTTGGCCCTCGTGGTTGATGGTCTTGTGGCGAAACACCGTCTGGGCGCGTAGCCTCTCGAGGGTAAGGCGTACCCACTCGCAGAGTTAAAACTGTCATGATAGCCGTGCTCATGCGTTATGAGCGCGCCAAGGACTGATTATATGGTAGTTTCTTCATTTTAAAACCAATTTAGAAAAGGGTTTTTGAAGAAAGGATTTGAGATGAGTAAGGATTTGAGAAGGATTCGTTTGAGCTAGGTGCCACCGGTGATATTCCGAAATGGGTATCGGCCTATCGGAAGTGTCACGCGGAATGGACCTAGCGAGTTTGAGAAAAGAAAAGAAGAAAGAACTTTGTTCTTGCTATGGCACTGAGGCCAAGTGGCGAGAACCGTTTGAGAAGAGCCCAAAGAAAATGTTGAGATTTAAAGTTTCGAAATTGCTTTGTCAAAACTAGGTTAAATAACTGCGATTTCCGCAAATATCCTAAACCTTCCTTGTACTGAACCGCATTTGCATAATTCCGGACTTGCGAGTACAATTTGTACTCACCATCCTTTTCTCCCCTCTCTTTTCAAAACTTCAACAGCTGGTCCATCCGAGTATGGCCCGCCGTCCGAGGAGGAGGACCCGGATTACGACGAGGAGGCGTTCTCCGATGAAGAGTATGAAGATTAGGGTTACGCGTTCCTACAGCCTCCGTGCCTGTGGGATGAATAAAATTCTAGATGTTGTATTAGGCTTGTATCGCTGTGTACTCGATTTGCGGCCCGCGAGCCGTTGTATGTTGTTTGTCTTGGACTATGTTCCGCTTTGTATTAATAATATCGCAGGCCTTTGTTCCGCTTTCAGATATCCGTGTGTACTAGCCATGATCCTTGGGACTAGTAATGCGGGTTTACGCAGTGGAATCCGATCTTGTAAATCGGTGCCGGCAGCTTTCTGGAAGAATGATACTTTCAAAAGGAAAGTATAGTTTTGAAAAGTGATTTTCCTAGAAAGGAAAATATTTACCAGTTAAAATACACCAATTATCCATATAAGTTGGATGATGACCCATCATGACCAGATGGAATAAATGAGGATTTTAAATTTAGCCATATAAGCACATGCGATGTAGTGTGCATCTCTTACAAAGAATAAAAGAATGGCTATATCCTCTAATACCTTGGAGGTATTACGTGAATTGGTTTAATTAGTGAAATCCCCTGAAAAGACTGGTTATACTTTGCTCTATATGTGATACAACCATGTGTTGTAAGCCTGAAAATCAGCCTATTTGGTTGGTAATTAATCACTAAGAGAAAGTTATGAAATATCAAAACCTTATTGTTTTGATATGTTATATCTATAAGTTATATGAGATTTGTTTTGAAGTGAAATATGAAGATGTTGTTAGGACGTAAAGTTTCTACTATTAATGCTGAGAGCATTAATGCATCAGGACTGATCGTTAAATCGATATAAATTATCGAGTAAATAATGCAGTTTCCATTTTGAAAAAATGGACTAGCACTAAAATAATCTTCATATATCGCCATAGTACTGAAAGATTTTTAGAAGAATCAAGACATAACTATGGAAAGGATGCACAGGTTTTGAAAATCTGTGTAATCCACATAATGTCAAAATCTCATATTGGATATATGGTGTTATGACATGAAGTCATGTAAATAGACCTAACGGTCATTTCCACCAAATGGTATTGTGTTATATAAGACACCATATGAATAAATATGGCTAGAACAAATGGTTTGCCATATGTGGAGTCATGTAAAATTTAATGCAATTGGTATTGTGTTATTATCTACAAAGATAATAAATCTTGTATTGTATAAATGGAAAGGGTTGTACAAAGGCAATATAATAAGATATATTGCTCTGTACACACTCTGAAAGGGTGATGAAGTTATGTGAATTATCTATGAGAGATTTATTCACTAAGTTCTTATTTGAAATAAGATGACTTCATACTGTAGAGTTCAGGGGGAAAAAACTTCTGAACTATAACCCATTGAATGGTCTTGGAGATCATATATTGTACTCTTTTCCTTAATGAGTTTTTTCTTTAAAGGTTTTCTCATGACAAGGTTTTTAATGAGGCAATATCACAATACAAGTATTCATATGCGGTGCATTCGTTTCTCCATCCATTTTGTCCTAATGGTTTTTGGAGGAGTTTTTAATGTGGCACGTGCATATAAGTTATTTATTAAAGGAGAGTATATGCAATGTACTCTTTTTCTCCATCCATTTTTCCCATGAGGTTTTTGGAAGGAGTTTTAACGAGACATGTGCATTACGAAGTTTATGCTTCAAGGGGAAGTTTCTAAACTCTTATTTATGATCTTGAGGATCATATATTGTTCTCTTTTCTTTCATAAATTTTTAACGAGACAATATAAATACATTGTTTTTATACAATGTAAAGTTTCCTTCATCCATTTTTCCCATTGGGTTTTTGGATGAGTTTTTAATAAGATGGTATACTAACGAAAAATATACATTGGAAGTATAAATGTATTTAGACAATCTTGTTTTCTCTATCTGTTTTTCCCATAGGGTTTTTCAGATGGATATTTTTAAAAGACAGCTATACAAGGAATTTGTCCAAGGGGGAGTGTTGTGAAACGACATATTTGTGGGCAAATTCGTAATTAGTCGCTAATGGTGGTTATTAACTAAAGAGTGGTGGTTCCACATATTAGAGAGGTGTCTCTTCAAGACACCCATCATTCTCTATATAAAGGGGCTTTGCCCATTGTAAACAAAACTTGATCATTCAATAAAGAATCACTCCCTCTCAATTTTCTCTAGTCTCTCTCACTGTGCTAATAGCCCTATAACACTAAGCATGCAGGTGCATCTTTTTTCTTGGATAAAATACGTTGGTTCTCAGATGGCCCAATCAACGCATCAGGATTGCGGAATCTTGCCACCGTCTGGGCTAGGAGACACGGCACGGCCGGACGTCATTGCGAGCCCACGCACGAAGCAGTACGATCAAGCGCGCGGTTGGGCCACTTTTCTATAGGCCCCGAAAGAGCAGTCCCGCTTGGAATATAATGGGCTTCTCCATGGCCCGCCTGCGGTCTATGTGTACCTCTTTTTGTTTTTTTTTGAGAGGGCATGTGTACTTGTTTTGTTCTGTTTCTTTTTGCATTTGAGAAGCAATTAAACTGGAACTCATCGGTACTTTGGTTTATTAACCGATCAATCATAGAGCTACGTGCCATGACGCTCGCGCAAGCACACGCTGCTTTTAGCTATTTTATCTGGCCATATAGGATTTATTTAACCTATCCATTTATTAGCTAATTTTTATTTTAAATATAAATAATTTGATTTTCTCAGTATTTCTTTTTCTATCTAGGTGTGTCTAAAAGCACTTTTAAACAAACCAAACAAACAAGATCAGGCTGTCGAGGCCACTTTTGAAAAGCTTTCGAAGTTAGGAGATAAGACAAATAAGTTAGAAAGAACAGGCTCTTAGAGCATCCAAAGTGGCTTTAAATTTCCTCTATCGCTACAAGAATCGCTCTTCATAATCACTACAGTGCAAATTCCCTCTCACATGCACCAAATTCCCTCCTGCTGCATTTGAAAAATTTTGAAATAGAGGTGCATTTGGGGGGTGAGATGGGGATGCTCTTAGTCTCTCCCTCTCCCTCCTAAATACGCAGACACAAACAGAGAGAGTGAGCTCCTCCTTCCCACCACCGGCACCTCCTCAGTGCTTTAATTTAAAACTGCAATATTTGGTTTAATATTAGCGAAACATTTGGTGCATCATACCAAAGGCGGAGCCAACCCATGTGAGGAGCTTGGGCCTAGACTGGCCCATCTTAGAAGTCATAATTTGCAGCCCAACAGTGCAATCCCTCTCTTGTTAGTAAGCCGAAGCCTGGGCCTGGGCCCAGGGTGGCCAGGCCTTGGCTCCGCCACTGCATCATACATTACAACAATGCCCAATTTATGCAACATTTGATTTAAAATATTAAATATTCAGTTTAACGTATTATAACATTTGGTTTACAATGCTGCAACAACGTCCAATTTTTATCAAAACATAGGACGTCCAATTTCTAATTAATCAAGTTCATATAATATATAAACGCTGTAAAATACGCGGTTATTCAGAGATGTGCATGGTGATATATGGACGTATATTAGTATATATGGATGTAGTATTTATATCGATCTGTACATGCATGCTCTCAGTCTCTGATGATCTGCTCGTGATAATATCATAATACAAGGCGCGCCATTGCAAAATGCAAGGATATAGCTCGCTGGCATTAGCATCTTATGGTGGCTATATATGAAAAGAGACCAGCTGGATCATGTGCATGAACGCACGTAGCTTCCGAATTCTTGGGCCCCTCTAGGCTCAAAGCATATGTACGTACCACCATGGTCCATGGATGCATGCATGTCAAACTGTAATCCCATTCAAAATCAGACATGCAGTGAGAAGATAGATCGAATCGCATGATCGAGATCCAAGAAGCAGCAGCTAGCTACATGCCTAGATACATGCTAAACACTCCCTCAGTTCCCCTCACTTTGATGGATGAAAAGGAATGAATGCATGAAAGCAAATTAAAGGGACCGGCCTGGAACCGTGCATCGATCTGTGCAAGCTAGCTGCAACTGCATATATGTATATGCAGGACCTATGGAATGCAACTCTCTCTCTCTCTCTCTCTCTCTTCCTTCCTCAAAGCCTGGCGATGTGGAAACTTTGTCTGCAATAATATGCTTTCCATTTGCGAGCGACTGTGCTCTTTACACCTTGCTGCCTAATCAGATTGCAGCATTATATATCCCATGGTTGTGTAAGGTGAAAGCAGCTGGGAGAGGCTTGGAGGCTTGTCTTGTTAGGGTTGTTTTGGTTGCAACTTGCAAGCAGCTGGTGGGTGCAGATCAGAGAAAGATCAGTGGGTTAATTTGTTTCCCTTGCTTCCTTTGGGCAGCATGCACTGCATGAGTGAGTGAAGGAGAAGAAACTGACTGAAGTGTAGGTGCATCCTGCAGCAGGTGGATCCCTGCTGCAAATGGTAGTTTATGTTAGGTCACTTTCTTTTGGAGAACACTTTAGGTCACTGTTGCGCTTGCTGAATGAATAATAAAGATTTGCATTTTTACTAAAAAAGTTATGTACCTTTCCCTTCTGATAATACTACATACAGTTATGTTATTGTGATTCAAAGCTATATATAACTAATATCTCAATTATTGTTGTACAATATTAAACCCATGACCTTTGATTTTTGCTAGCTTAATTATCAAGTAAGAGAAGAATGGATTTTGTTCACATCCTTGAGAATATATATATGTCATACAATTATTGGAAGTTGTTATATATGTATACATACTTGGTGGCTAAGGGATTAAATCAGATGCCTGCCTAAATTAAAGACGGTCTTGGCGAATAGAACAATTAGAGAATATTAAGAAACAAGCATCCGGCCGAAGCTTGTTCCATGGAAACCCCACAGGCTGCTGCTACCTGCAAAGGGATCATTGAAATGCTTTAAGAGGCACCAATGAAGTCTACACATGCATGCAAATGCATCTAGGCCAAAGGAAAAAAAAAACACTTCTCTATTCACAAACAGATAGATAGATATGTTTGAAGTTTCATGCTAAGGTTAACAGGGGAAAGGTGGCCTATCTTTGCCAAAAGCACTTGTCTTGAGTTTGCAAAAAGTTGGCAGCACTTTGGAAAGGCAGGGGAAAGGCAAGTTGTCATGAAAGTTGAAAGAGCCCATTATCTCCAAATTGTCCTAATCCTAACTGTAAAATACTCAGCTTATATCGTAGTTAGGCTCGTCAGCAGCCACTCTGACGTGACAATTATCACCATGGTATGTAGCAGGGTTGTAGTAAAAACTGGCCACGTAATTAACGATCGGGACACCTGTGATGCATCTATTCGAGGAGACGATTAGTGCATTAATGCACACATGTTCATAGTATTAATTAATTATACAACCCAATTAGCCCAATGTTATAATTCGAGGCGGCTTGTAGTTGTAGTGCACCTATATATATAGGTTGGCTGAGAAGAGGCCATCTAGCGCTAAGCTATTGAACTGTTTTGGCTACGGATATATATCTGTTTGAATGGTAATTTCGAACATATATATTGATGTTTTATAGGAGTAATATAGATAAAATATAGAAACGAGCGAGGTGGCCAGCGCGTTTGTGCGGCTACATTTGTTTTGGTATATAGTGTTTATCTCTAACTCATAATCTATCTCTAACATATCAGATCGGATTTAGAGTTATCTCTAATATATTATATCAACTTTAGTACTTAATATGAATTTCTAATATTTTATTTTAATCTAAGCCGCATAGATCTTTTATTTTTTTCTTTGATTAATCTATCCCGTTATAATTTGGTCACACTGTTGATTGAACGGATAAAATAACCATGTTATATCATCTTTAGTATTTAATCCGAATTTCTTCTTTTAATCTAAGCCGTTATAGTCCGACCCCACAAAATCAACGGCATAGATCTTTTTTTTTCTCTTGATTTATGTGAGAATTTCTTTGATTGATCTTGGCCGTTATAATTTGGTCCCACCGTTGATCGAACGGCTGAAATAATTTGGATGATGTGAACGAACGTGGTGGCTTCTTTTTCCCCTACTTTATATTTGATTGATGTTGGCCGTTATAATTTGGTCCCACCGTTGATCGGGCTGAAATAATTTGGATGATGTGGACGAACGTGGTGGCTTCTTTTTCCCCTCCTTTATATATATAATAGATGCATTTTATATTTCAGGATGTTAGTGGGTGAATCATATATATTTTTTTCCAAAAAAACTTCTAGGTAACAATGCTATCAATCATTAATTGCCTTCTAAAATATAATCATTTAATTGTCTGATCAGGCAGACTGGTTGGCAAGGTTACCGCCTAGCCCCAAAGCGACGAAGAAGGGCACTACCAAGCGCCTCTCTACTACCTATAGATGGCGGATGGGCGGGCCAAATGGGCCAAACACGAAGCTCGCATTTTGGCCCGCACGAGCACGGCCTAACGAAAATAATAAACGAGCCGTCTTGCCCCAAGACGACGTGGCGTGCCATGCTCGGGCGAACGCCAGCCCAGTGGACCGCCCGGCCAAGACGATTTTATTTTTTTGTTTTTTGTTTCTTACATATATGTATATTATATCCTTGGTATATTAGAACACAACAGCACACAAGTGCTCAGCTGGTTAATTGAGGGAGCTTTCCCACCTCCCAAGCCTTGAGGACGGGGGTTCGAGTCCCCTCTCCTCCTACTTGCACAAATTTTGGAAAAATTGGCCCCGCCTCCCACCTTTATCCTTGGAAGCTCAAAGTGAAGCTCATTTACTTATGTTTTCTCATATGAATCTCCTGCTCGCTATTGGAGATCCTATTTATGCATCGACTCAAGACATGCTTATCGGACTTTATGTATTAACGATTGGAAACCGTCGGGTATTTGTGCAAGTAGATATAATAGTTGGAAACTATTCAAATCAAAAGTCAAAATAATCGACATAATTTTTTATTTTTCCGATCAGAAAAATACATGAAAAAGAAAGGAGGTAGAAAATTTTTGGATTTATGGTTAAAAAGAAAACAGGGGTTCCGTTGAATTTCAAGTATTCAGTTTCACCAATAAGATACGGAGACTTGCTTCACATTTGGAATTACACAAAAAAATTGGCGCTTCGGCAAAATTAGCGCTCCTCGCTCGGCGCCTCGGCTCTCGCGCCTCTCCTCGCCAGCCGCTATGAGGCGTTAGGCGCGATAAAAGTAAATGTCGTGTAACGGGCCAGCCCTCGCAGCTAAGCGTGTTTAAATGCGTCGCGTGGGCCTCTGCTCACACGCCGGCGCGAGAGCGCGTTAGCGCGACCGGCGACGGTCGTCGTGTAAACGGGCCAACCGCACGCAGCTAAGCGTGTTTAGTGCGGTGCAGGGCCTCGCCTCGACCCATGGGCGGCACGACGCACGGCACGATTAGTTAAGCGGGCGTGCGGCGCGGCTTAAACGGGCGTGCCTAAGCGGGCCCGTCTTACGGCCGGGCGAACGCCTGCTTGGCCATCTATACTACTGCCTAGCGAAACTCTAATACAACCATCCAAATATATATTAAGTTGGATGTACCGATCAATCCACTTAAAAGACTATAAATTGATGGAAAAGGGTGGACAACACACTTACACGGACAACACTCTCTCATATGGAGGCCTTCCAACATTGTCCCTCACTTGGAGGCTCTCTTAGGCCTCATACGTGGAATAAAAGTAAATGAGAACTCAAGACCTCTGGCTCTATTATCATATATATTAAGTTGTATGCACTAACCACTTCACCAAAAAGCACAAGCTGGTGGGGGACAACACACTTATACTTCCAACATCAAATACTAATATTTGTTGTACTTTAAGAGTCACAATGTCATTAATTTTTACTCTTCCTGCACTAGCTAGCTAGCTCCTCTCTCTTTTTCCCAAATATCATATATATCCCTTAACTTAGTTTTTTTCTCAAATGAGGTAACTCTACTATCTTTTATTAGCTCTCCTCTCACATATTTGCCTAGTTGACACTAGCTAATTTGTATAAACTAATGATATGATTGCATTAATTGAGAGTGTCCTCGTAGATTTAGTTACAATTATATATATATGTCCCGAATATAGAAAATATGATTGTCATCCATCAATTTTGTGGAATTAAGTATCAAATGTCGTGTATAATATATCTCGGCTTACCATAGCTTCTTATAAATGTGAAGCAAATAATTACCCAAATTAATCTTGTAAGCCGATCAAATTATCTGCCCAGCGATGGAAGATTACATATGCATCATATATTAGTGGCATTTGCAAAGTTGGGTAATGTTTCCATCTTTGTGATCGCAAGCACAAGAACAAATCCTTCCTTCGATCAATTTAATTCGTCTATAGCATGCTAATTAATTAAAGATGGGTGCACTTTAGTGACGTATCACTTTATTGTTGGGTTAAGTGGACAAAGCTCGAGACTGAGATCTCCATCGTGACAACACATGAAGCCCACTAGGTTTGCTAGGGATCAAAGATAAAGACACACTTAGCAGCTACATTAGCTCGCTAATTAAGCAAGCCATTAATCTTAAAAGCCTTTGAGGACTACAGCTCTAGCTTATCTGGTATGAAACCATGTATGAAAACCTTGAAATTCTTTAGGAAAAAGCTGTGTCTCATGAGTTGATGGAATGATCAAATTAAGCTAGAAGCATATATAGTAGTACTAGCAAGACACCCCCTCTGCTGCTTTGGAATGGAATAAGTTGGTTGGGACCCTCATGTACCATGCATATAGCTTGGCAGCTACGTTGGCATAAGTGTTAGCTTTCTGCCTAACGCCAATCAAATTACTAGCTACTCTCTCCGTTTTTTTATAAGGCGTATTTTGTTTCAATAGGGCAAGACTTTGACCAACAATTACTTCATTAATATGTCATTTATGTGATACAAAATCATACTCATATGTAAGTACTTTTGAATACAAATCTACCAATATCAATTTTGTGTCATAAAAGTTATGTATTAATGAAGCAATAGTTGGTCAAAACTTTGTCCTAACGAAACAAAATATGCCTTATAAAAAAAACGGATGGAGTAATAAATATCCGGTGCTTAGATACGTACATTTAACTGTACGTCGAAGCAAACATACAATGTATACATACATGGGAAGCTTGCCGTAGCAACACGATCCAGTGTTTTTTTTCGATAATAAATTAAGAAATAGTTTCAAGACCTGTACGTCTACGTCTAGGACACGTTCACATCGGTATACAAAATAGCAAAACCAGAAAATTAAGTGAATATTCTAGCGGCACAAAAGCAGAAAAAAAAAACATCGAGCATCAATTCTTATATTCACTCTCTAGTCATATTTGAAGAACACAAAGGAAAAAAAAATCTTAGAGCCCAGCACACTTAGACGAGGACATCTTACTAATCTCTTTTTTTAGTAGCCCCAGCAGCAAAACCAGTAGACCATAACCTGTAAATTAAGTATGTCTTTTCCTTTGTTAAACACAGTAGTACTAGATCATTGATTCTTTCACAATCAAACTACGTAACCATAAGGTTGTATGTATCCATAACAATCTCACTACAAGAAACGCTCAGAATCTCGAGAGCCCCTGAAAGGCTCGACGGCCACCACGCAGCGGTCGTGAGAGGGTAGGAAATCTCGACGGCCATGCAAAAGCCGTCGAGATAATAAACCTGTCTCGACGGCCACTACATAGGCCGTCGAGATAGTCTCCATTCAGCTCCCGCGTCCCACTTTTCGGCTTTTCGCGGCGCGGGAAAAGAGCATTCTCGACGGCCGGATAACAGGCCGTCGAGACAGTTAATGGGCTGGGCCACCTCCGCACTGGTAATGGGAGGCTGTCTCGACGGCCTATATCTGGCAGTCGAGACAGATAATTTTCAGGCACATTGATTTTTGTTTTTTAATTTCAAAAATGCTTATAATTTGTGAAAATATATGGAAAATTCTCATTTTTTCATTGTTACGAAAATCAATGTGTGAAAAATGCTTATAATGTTATATTTTTAACGCTATGTTTTTTGAAATATGTATATGTGGGTTTAAAATTTGTAAATTACATGAAAAATGTTGTAATGTGTAACATTGCAATGAAGTAAGGGTATGATAATAATTTGCATGGTTTGATGAACACATAAAAATTATGAGCGCATCTCTATTGTATTTACTTCAAGTCTCTAGAACGTTGAGTCATTATTAGGGATATGCTCCTTTACATATGGACATGTATTTTCAAACATTTTTTCGTTGTAAAAAAATTATGGTGATGTCTCTTCATGTTCAAGTAAGATTAGCCAATGTGCATGACCAGCGTATTTTTTGTAATTTTAAAAATTAAAGAAGCTTGGTTGACCACGAAGAAGGGGCAGATGTGGCCGTCGAGATAGAGACCGATCTCGGCGGCCTCTATAAAAGCCCTCGATAAAGGATACCTTTCTCGAGGGTAGTCAACGGAGCCCTCGAGACTAGCCTCTCGACAGCACCTTCAAATAGGCCGTCGAGAGGCTTATAAGACGGCTGCATGGCCTATCTCGACGGCTTCAAGCCGTCGAGAAAAAGGCCCATCGCAGAAGCATCCCGTCGGGATGCGGACCGATCTCGGCGGCATTTATTGCGGCCGTCGAGATAGCCAATTGGCCATCGATGAGGGTCGATGTTGGGGACTTAATTTTATTGCTCGGGCTAGCTTCCTCCGTGCCAAGCCCGCCGCCTCCTCCCTCCGTTCCCGCCGCCGTCGCCTCCCATTCGAACCCTTCTGGCGCCGCCTTCCTCACTCCGTGCCCGGCCAGCCGCCTCCTACCCGGCGCCGCCTCCCCGCCCGCCTCCGCGTCCCGTCTCGAGGTGGCCCCGCATGGCCTGTGGCGCTAGGCCGAGGGGAGGCTGGATCAGAGGCGGCGGCTTGGGGACTGGTCGGCCAAGCACCGGAGCCTCCTCGCCATCCGCTCTGCCGCAGCCTCCTCCTCCTCCTCGCCATCTGCTGCGGCTCCTCCCCGCCGGCGGCGGTGGCGTGGATCCCGGGACCGACCTGATGGACCCATGACCCGCTTCCGCCCAGCGCTCGACTACTACACCAACCTCAGGCGTCGCCTTCTCCTCCACCTCCCACAGCGCAAGGGCGCCGACCGTCCTCCACCCCTCCCGCTCCACCCCCGCCATACGGTCCGTACCCTAACCGCACTTCTTCTTCTCCTCTCCTTACTTGTGGTGTGCAATTAGTTCTATAGTGTGTTTTGCTTCTTAGAATTTCCACTTCGGTGCTAGCACATGATTATCGAGTTCAAATTTGTTTGACTATGTGTTATTCGATTCCATCTTAATTTAATTCTGAGTTGGTATCCCCGATATGCTAAGTGGGCAGTTCAATCTTAGCACAGACACCAATTTTTTTTCCACGGATTGCTAATTGGCGATGCGCTAAAATCATCTTTGATTTGAAATATACAAAAAATATCGTTAGGGATGGTTGGTGTATCTAAGATATAGTTTTGGGTGGTTTTGGGGTGCTCGTGTGTTTTAACCACCCTATACATGATATTGCTTGATAGATGAACCAGCTTGACAACCTGTTACAGTTGAATCAAACCAGCCTCTCTGTTGTTTAGGTGCCACTCTCAATCATTGCTCCATTTAAATTAATCCGCATCGTTCGCTTACAAATTACAGTGAACCTCTCAATTTAATCCGGTTTGTTGTTTCTGATGCGCATTTTTACAAACCATTATACATGTCATCGCGTCTTGGTTTTACTTAGTGTTGCAATCAACCTACAAAGTGCCCACCATGTCCACAATGGTTATATATGCCCACCATGAACATTCAAAGTGCTACGATCAACCTTCTGGATATCAAATTTTCAAATACAAATGATAAAACGCTAGAGGCACAGCTTCAGTTAATTGCATGGTTGCTCCACTTGATCAGAATATATGCAGTGTTAAAGCATTCTCTAATCTCCTTGTTGTTCTAAGCATAGAATTTCTTTAACATTGATTTCAAATGCTAAGCCTTCTCATATACATTCCGCCTTCTTCTCTGCATTTAAGCGGGTTACATCAGCGCGCCAACGGGCGCTCATTTTCTAGTGTTCTTTAAGAACCTGCTGAGTGGTCTTAGCTGGTCAGATTTCCATGTTACATTTTGGGTCCTTCAAACTGATTCATGCTTAATAGTCGATTTCGATGTGTAGCTAAGCTCCGTTCATTGTTCATCAGCTTGATAGTTTAATTGTGTATTGTATAGCAGAATTTGAGTTATCTATTGTGATGGTAAAACAAAAGGTTAAAACAATATTCAGTACATGCTTATACAAATATGAAATTGTTAGCACAACATTAGTCTCTTAACTTTATTTCTTGAGTGAAACAAGGAGTTATTGCATAGTAAATTGGTTAAAACGCATGTGAAGCCAATATGATGTTGAACCCTGATCGTATTCTGTTGGTTTCGTGGATCAAATGTCAAACTAGGAGCTTTATCATATGGTTTAGCGCCAAACTATAGCAAGCTATATTTTAAAACTAAATGATTTAATGCCTGCCACAACAACAAAAAATTAAGACCAGCACCTGGAAATGCCTATCCATTGAATCACTATGAGCATTTGGGTTGCAGAAAATAACTACAATCTGTTTATAGCAGCTGGGCCAGGACGGTGGAAGGGGGCGGGACGGAGCAGGTGGAGGTGGGGGAGGAGTTGCTGCGGGATGAGGAGCGCAGGAGCCGTCGCTGGAGACCTTGTTCCGGATCAAGTACGGGTTTAGTGTATAATTGCTTTGGTGCCAAATGCAAGGAGAGGAACTAGTTTTAACCAGTGATTTAAATCTCCGGCTAAGCCCTCTAGCGGTTCGAGTTTGCAGCAGCTACGAGCAGCTATAGCTGGCTATAGCCGCAGCTAAGCCATTTAGCGGTTTTGAAAAATACGGCAAAAATCAGTGATGAGTACACAGATTCTATCACATAACCATGAGTCATCATTCATCAGTTCACAGGAACATGGCTCCAGGAAGATAATAAATTCTCAATTCTTAAAACACAAGCAGTAAATCATATACAATGGTGATTTGATCACCATTCAGATTGCTTGTTATGAATTTTGAAGGGTGGTGCAGCAACATCACACACACACATATATGAGAAAAATACGAAGTTCACAAATATAGATCTCCCGGTAAGCCCCCCGCATTATATATGCGAGTTAGCTGAATTTTGGGCTGTGAGTTGAGGAGCCCACGCTTGAACTCGGCCCGCAAAACATTTAGCGGACGCTACAAGATGGCCAAGTTAGCGGCTATCGCGGGCTAAATGCAGCTAATAGCGCCTACAAACGCATAGCGGCAAAAGTTAAATCTCCTAGCGGCAGCCCTTACCAGCAGCTATCTCCGGCTATAGCGGCAGCTATAGCCGGAGATTTTAAACCTTGGTTTTAACGTCATGATTGCAGACAAATTTGGTAGTTCTTGAATTTGTGATTGCTTTGTTTCCCATGTTATTTGAAAGTCTTTCATGTGTATATGCTGTACTTGTAATGCATCTGTTGTTAATTATGACATGACTGCACAATGCTTCAGGGTTCACCCTCCTCCTGCGTTTGGTTCTTCCTCCAATCTAGAGGCTCTTGCGCTCGAAACAGGTTTACTTTTTGATTTAGATGTTCTGTGTATATAGCTTGTTTTGAACATGAATATTTCTTCACATTGTATGGGTGATTTGGTAGGGCTGAAATGTGATATGGGACCATACTTGACAGCTTTTTTCCCAAACACGTAACTGAAGCCTATATTTATGTATGGACACTTGGAGATTGTTAGTTCGTAAAAAAAATGAAAAATGGATTAATATACTTGGATAAGTGTGTGCCTTTTGTATATATTCATTGTAGCTGATCATTTATTTATGTGTTCTAAATCTTGGGATTAGTTTTGAGATTACTTTTGCAACAACTGATAAGCCAAAGCTCCTTAGGTAAGAAAAAAAAATTCTTCTGAAACTTGACAAGAAATTGCTTCATGTTAGAACTTTTGTTCAGCAATTGCTTGGATTGTTATTCTTTGCCATTTGTACTTCCGCAGCTGACTTGTTTGCTGGGTGAGCTTGGTCTTGACATCCAAGAAGCACATGCATTCTCAACAATTGATGGCTGTTCACTGAATGTATTTGTTGTCACCGGTTGGCATCAGACAAGTTTGTGTTTCAGATTGCTTTTTAAGGTATTTTTCTTTGCTTTCTCTGGTTGGCATTTGGCAACAACCATAATTTTGTAAAAAAGATTAGATTTGTTTAGAGAAAATGCTCAAAACTTGAGTTCAGATATCGCTGAATTATGATATCTGATGATAATAAATGACCTTTTTCTACCTTAAGTTGATTATTTATTGCACCGTATTACGAGTTCTTCCCTTAAGTTGATTAATTTTTTGGACCACATAAATTTCATGGAAAAAGGAGAAAGCTTAGGAATTAGAGTGATCATTGCAAATGGGTATGTCTTGGACCTACTTTCCACAAAGTTATTGCAAGCAGGTGCTAGAATTCTCAATCTAGAAGTCTTTTTATTACTATATATGCCTTTTTTTCTATTAGAATTCTCAATCTAGAAGACTTATATTAGCATCAAGTTTATATTGCAAGCAGATGCCATTAATTTACCTGTGCGAATACGTAGAAATTGTGTTGTTAATTTACTGGTGCTAGCATGTTTGGTAGCCTTTTTATTTGTTAAAATGATATGATATTCTTTGATTTTTCTTCATGCTTGTTTTAGGGAAAAGAGCATAAATCAACAAGGAGAAGGGGTGAAACAAGGGTAGAAGTCAGGCATTGAGAAGTTTGTAATTTTCACTTTGCTACCACTTTGTGTTACTGCACTAACGAATGAATTTCAATTTGATGTTGCTGCATTGGTTAATTGAATTAGTTTAAACTGAGTAATCTGGCAATGTAAAGATGGGACTATGTTGTTATATGTTTTATTGTGTCATCGCACGGGCATTGTACTAGTCTATCATAAATTTGAGAAACATTGGAAAAAAATTACTTCAACATTTGAACTTGTACTATGTGATGACTGTGGCATGGTGGCACCAAGATATTACTTCAACATTTAACTTGTAGACTATTAGCACCATGATATTCATAATTTTTTTTAATCAATATGGTTGCATTGAATGTAATTGTGTGGCCATCGAGCCATTTGGGCACAATATATATTTTTTGGACTATTTTGATATTTTTAGGGTGCAGCAGCAGGTGCAGAAATTTTTTTTTTCTGCAAATAAGTTTTTCTCGAGGGCCATTCTATGGCCGTCGAGAATAAGGCTTGGCTAAGCACGCGGCTTACCTCTCATCTGTCTCGACGGCCAAAGGCCGTTGAGATAGACTGTTGGCCCCGCGTCGTGTCGACCAGTCTCCTTCTCTCGACCGCTGGTCTGAAGCCGTCGAGAAAGACAATCTCGACGGCCAGGCCGTCGAGACAGTTCATCTCTCTCGACCACGTTGTCTCGACGGCCAAATCTCGACGGCCAGCCGTCGAGATTGACCTTTCTCGACTGTTTTCAGAGCTTTCTCGACGGCTTTGGCCGTCGAGATTTTCCGCGATCCGCGTGGTGTCTTATGCACCCTAGAGATCTAGTTCAATTCCCAACCTAAGAAATATTTCTATAGGCTTTAAATCCTAGGGCTATTTGGGTTAAACGTCAAGCATATCTGTCCGGTTGATAGTTAAAGGATGACTCTTCTTGTTCTTTCTACATAAACTACCTTTCATATTTGACTAATTATGTTTTATTAGATTATCCATTGTTAAGATGAGATTCTCCCTAGAAATAAGAGGAAAATTTTATTTTAAGAGTAAGAAGAAGACCCTAAATTAACATGTTAGAATTGGTCACATCTATATATATATCCATTAAATTTTTATGCAGAAATACTAGGCAACACGAATGCAACTATCTCGATGATGGTCCACATGATGATAACACATGAAACTATGCAACCCTTTTTTGCTTCATTACTATCCTGTTAATTAGTTGGGCTTCCCATAAGGTGGTGTTGGCTAACTGTACCCTTTCTCATGCATCAATATAATACTCCCTCCGTCCAGAATTCATCTACGTATTTGATATGGGCAGCGAGACCAAGGCTTGATAAATTTGCAGCTCCCATATCAAAACATTTGTAAGTTCCCCCTCCGTAGATTATATTTAAAGAAACACAAGGTAGTGCCATAGCATTCGCTACTACAGAATACTCCTTTACTACCGGTTAGATATGTAAGTCTAATCGAGCCAGGCCATCTGGTTCACTAGCTCCCTTGTTATTGAGTTGCAATGTTTAATTACACTTGTTCCATCGGCCATATCGGCCATGTGCGAACGAACCATGCATATATATGCACGAATCCAGAAGCAAAAAGAACAATGATCGAGACGGCTTGGTCCAAAAGGCCTGCAGAATCGATCGTGCGTAGATGTCATCGTTGTGTGCGCACCCCAAACTTAATTCATATGTTAAATCATACACAGAAGAAATGGTCTTATAATTTCTTGATTTTTTTTGATACATTGAGAAGGCATTCAAACTAAATTTATCAGATCAAGTAGAAGTAAAAAAGTTCATACGAAGGTTTTAAAACATATGATATAACTCGCTAGCTAGTTACGTTTATGATAATTTAAATATTCTTTTGGTATTTAGATAGAGAATATTTTTTGATAAAAGATAACCACAAAAAGAGGGGTTGGAACAGAAAAATAAAAAATATTTTTTAATAATATTGAGAACATATATCTTTTTTATTACCATTTTCTAGATCAATCTGAGTATTTGACGAATACATATAGCCCTAGAATTAGCCTCATAGGAATCTTATTCATATGAGAGGAGATTGGCTTTTGGGAGTAGAATTAAAGCATAAGAATATATGTTGGCCGATATTATTGTTGATATGCTTTGAGCTTTTTGTGTTAATTTGTTAAAACAATACAATGTTATTTTTGATAAACACTAATTAATATATACATATTATTTTAGGTTATTTTCATGGAGTTTATTGGTTACTACTTACTACACAAGGCATTGCTGCAAATAGTGGGTGAAAGAGAGGAGTCGTTACCCAGGTTGTTTGGAAGCTGGCGCTATGGCTTCCTTACAACACGTCATTTGATACTTAATTTCTCTGGCCATGCTGCGTCCGACTCCGATGGCGCTCCTTCCATCGTCATCGTCACCATTTGGTACCTCTGCCTTGAGCGGAATAAGGTTTTTTCCACTCGGTTCAGCGCCCGCGACTAGTTTTTTCAGACCAACTTCTTGACGTTCTGCGGTACATATTGGACTACCGTAGGGGCTAAATTTGTAATACCTTGATTTCCTCTTACCTCTCAGGGGGTGGGGGCTTTTTACCCCCAACACATTATATTCTTCTCCTCCTTTGATCAATAGACGACAGTTCTCTTGTCCTTTGTAAAAAAAATAAAAATAATAGCTATGATCGACTATTCGGCTATATATGATCACTAGTGAGTGGAGCAGGCAGAATGGTTTATGAAATTACAGGTACATACATACGTAGAGAGATCGATTACATGCTCCTTTTGAGAACAAAGCAGTATGGCTCTTCTCCCCTTTCAAGACAGGGAAAAGCAAATGGTGTAGAGGGGATAAAAACACAAAAGCATATTAAGGGATAACACGTACTTAGTAGTTTAAGCGTATAGCTAGTGCGTGTGGAAAGAATAGACAAGCATGTGATAAAGATTGGGGAGATGCACAGATCGACGCAGCAATCTCTTAGCTAGCTAGATCGATTTCAACAGATGTCGTCAATTTTTATCTATGAAAAGGTGGACACGACAAATTCCCTACTTACACATGGTCCGTGTATTTTAGTGAGATGTTGATGGGCGTATATGTAGAGAGGAGATATATATATTATCTTTCCAAGATTCTAAAGCACCAAACTTTAGGGTCTAATGACCAAGGGATGCTTATCTTTAGTTAAGCTTTCTTTTTCCTCATGTTAAGCTTTTCACACCCACTACTTTTAAGACGGGAATGTGGATTTGGAAAATCTAAAGCACAGAAAGGAGGATCCTTTTCTTCTTTTTTCACAAATGGCATCACCATACATTAAAAGCAAATACCTTTTGATCATCTCCTTAGTAAAGATTGCCCTCCTTGCCTTCTAAAGTGCCTCCTCCTTTCGACGACCCCGAAGACTTTGATCATACCGATACAATAATACATTGTTTGGTTTACATTAATTTATTCGAGGATCAGGACAAGCCAAACATGATCCTGTTTTCTAAAATAAACAGAGCGAAGTTGAACCCAAAGTAGATGATACTCCCTCCGTCCCAAAATATAGGGCGTACAAAATTTTTTATCAAGACCAAGAAATGATGTTTAAGAGAGTAAATCATCTTTAATTATCTCCTTACTCGAAGCATCACAAATTAATGTTTAATCTTTTGCTTTTGTGCATGCAAGCATGCATCTCCTTCCCATGTGTTTAATTAATAGATTTAATAGTTAAAACTAGCAAAAGCATGCACTTCATAGTGTGAATAGCTTAACTATAAGTTAATTGTTCGTCTTTCCCAAAGAAATAATGAGGAGATGCCTTATATTATAGGACAACTCTAAAAAATTTATGCGCCCTATATTGGGACGGAGGGAGTAGCACGTTCCAACTACTTTTTTCTTGCTAAGCATTTAATTGAGGGGTAAAGAGTCAGTGGCGGACCTAGGATTTTGATAAGACCCGGGCCAACTACCGGCAATTCTAATTGGTATATCAAACTAGAAATTATGTTCATGCTAATGTAAGATGAAAATTTGTTCAATCACACAGCTCAATTTGTCTAATCGAAAAAAGTAACAAAGAAATTTTAAAAAAGATTGCTAATCTAAAATGATATAGTATCTTTTTTTTAGACAAATATATAGTACCTTTTTAAGGCAGATTCGCTTCCTCCAAGGCTAAGACATAATTGTGGACCGTCCTTCAAAGATGACCTATAAGACAGTTGTCAAATTTCACTTAATTACTAAATATGTGTGCAATCGTAAAAATTCAAATAATTCTGCATATGCTTACTTCAATATCCGGAAGCTTTTTCCACAGTTAGGGCACTGTCAGTAGAAGAAGAATTGACAAAAGAACAATAATATGAAGGTATTAGAAACATTATGCAAACAGACAACAAGGTTTTGCCTTTCAAGATGAGAGTAGTAATACCAACAAACTTCTACCATCATCTTCCATCATATGGTTACTTTAGAAACAAAATTTTGAAGTACAAAGTAACTGGATACTATATTAATGGGGGAAACTTACGTTAATGCTCTGAAGTATTTCTTGTCCAGCAAAGAAGAGATGCACCGAGACCCAAAATAGGTAGTAGTATTGTGAGGAGCTATGATCATAAGAGGCGTAGAAATCTATAGTCAGATCAACAATCCAATTAAGGTAAAATTATGAATGAGAGAAAAGACAAGATTAATACAATTAAGGTAAAATTATGGCCACGGAGGGCACCGGCCATGGAGGAAGCCACGGAGGGAGGCGAACCGGAGGGAGAGGGACAGAGCCACCGAGGGCGAGGCGGCCGGTGCCGGTGGCCGGGGCGAGGCGGGGCGACGCGTCGGGGTTGGGGTCGGGGTGGCTAGGGCTTAGGTGGGGGAGGGGGCATCGGCACACAGCACACTCTGCTGGGCCGGCTATTGGGGGTGCTATGGGCCACGGCCCAGGTGGCCCTGGGCCTGGGTCCACCCCTGTAAAGAGTAGAAACATCACAATAACTACACTTTTAATATTCGGCTATTCGCAATGGACAAACATTATGAAACGTATTTTCCCGAGGCCATGCACAAGTGAAACGGAGGGAATTGAAAGTAGCGGCCAACCTCTGGACCAGACAAAGATACATATAACTAAATTTTATTTTATTTATTTTTAATAAAAAATATAGTCATCAAGACTTACAAAAGCATCTACAAGGATTAGCTACCGGTGGCACGATAACTGTCCACTGATATATCAAAGTACAATGGACTGTCTATAGGTCCAGTAGAGCCAGTGCATCTTAACAAAATAATGAAAATGATGAAAATTTTATTCTGAATTTTATATATGTTTTTTTTTCATAAATTAATTTTAAGATTATATTATGAACGCATTAAAAACAATATATTTGCTCTTAATTAATTAAAGGTTAGTTATTCAAATAATAATTGGAGGAAAAGGATAAATATTTATGCTGATGATTGTAGTGGATCTAAAATATAACAATGTAATTTTATAATCAGAAGAACAGATTACTTGTACAATGAATTAATACAATTGTATTTCCATTGTAAGCATAAAAATTACATAAACAATTTTGGCACCTCTATAATTTGATATAAACATATACAAAAAAGCAAGAAATTATTTAACCATCTATCGTGTCGTGTTATATATGATGATACGCGACGGCACAGCATGTAGAGCTACAAAATACTCCCTCCGTCCTAATATATAGGGCGCATAAATTTTTTAGAGTTGTCATATAATATAAGGCTCTCCTCATTATTTCTTTGGGAAATACAAACAATTAACTTATAGTTAAGCTATTCACACTATGAAGCGCATGTTTTTGTTAGTTTCAGCTATTAAAGCTATTAATTAAACGCATGGGAAGGAGATGCATGCTTAGATGCACAAAAGCAAAAGATTAAACATTAATTTGTGATGCTTCGAGTAACAAGATAATTAAAAATGATTTTTAACTCTCTTAAACATCATTTTTTGGTCTTGATAAAAAATTGTATACGCCCTATATTTTAGGACGGAGGGAGTATTAAATAGGGGTATGATAATCTTTGCATATGGTTTTTCGTAAAACTATTACTTTCTTGGTGAGAGCGCATGGTGTGCTATAGACAAGCATAGCGAAACGGGAGGAGTAACCTAGAAGAGGAATTGACATTTCTCATTGTAAATTTGCTTTTATCAAGAACGAATGATACACGTACGCATCCCAAGCATGAACTGCCACCATGCATCTCTACCTAATTTGGTCTCCATGATATCACCAAGCACATGTGAATTAATGAATATGCCATAATCCATTGCTTTGCATAGGCAAATAAGGGCGATTGTAATTAGGGTTACGTAACATAACTACTCATTGTTGAGATAATTGTCAAACAGAGGGTGAGATGAATGTCGTGGCAAGCACTTGCATCGATCCAAGCTACCATTTGATGGTGCATGTGTTTCTTAATTTGAGTTTCTTTTATATATGTTCGCAAAGGTGGCTTGCTCCAGTAATTAACAAGCAGCTAGCTAGGCATGATTCCAGCATAATGTCATGGAAAAAAACTAAAGCTACATTTCCACATTGTGGGGAGCAGAACATTACAGCATATATGGTTCGGTGATTGCAGTGCATGTTTCCACAAACCACGTCAACACCGATACTATTTTATATGTATGTAATGCATCAATAATCATGCATGAATTGAAGTACACTATGAGTGACGCAGTGACCTAACTACATGATTGATGTCTCCACTCCTGGATAAAAGGCCCTGTTTGGGTCAATGTCGAGAGATTTAATAAATAACTCATCGGCCCTCTCCACTGCCTCCATACGTGACCTAGGACCGGATCAAAATAAATTGCCCACAAGACTCAGTTTGGCGCATGGTGGATTGGCGGGCGTCCAGGCCCCACCACCAGGTGGCGTCACCAAGGCCACGTGGCAGCCTGGCGTATGGCGGGTGAGCAGTCCACGCAGTGACCAGGCACCACTGTCGGCGCGCAACCTACCAGGGTGTGCACTGGAGTAAGAATCGGTAGGCCACATGACAGCCCGACGTACGATGGGCGAGCAGGCCCCGACGCCGCGGGTGAGCAGTCTACGTGGCAGCCTGGCGTACGGTAGGCGAGCAGGCCCCAACGCCATGGGCATGCAGTCCACATGGCGACTAGGCGTGCGGTGGGCGAGCAGGCCCCGATGCCCTGGGCGAGCAGGAAGGGCGGGAGAGCAGTGCCACGCGTGTCTGGCCGAGCCGGCTGGTCCTCACTTGGCAGGCGCGCGTGGAGAAGCCTCTAATAGAAGGCGTCTTCCCGTCTAGCGTATCGAAGACATTAATTACGGCGATTCGGCGTGAGAGACAGAGGGTGAAGATTGCTACACTGTAGCTCTGGCAAAGGCGTTGTTGCCATCAAGCTGTCATTGTGCGGAGACAAGTCTATCCGGCGCCGGTGTCAAGCGCCTCCCCTGTCCAATCCACGCGCAACGATTGATGTGAGGGAGTCGGAAGTAGCAGGCGTCATCCCGTAGCAAGTGGGCGCACGGTGGCCAGGCCATTTAATGTACCCCTCTCCTCTCTCTCTCTCTCTCTCTCTCTCTCTCTAGCCATTTGCTGGCCTCTTGAGGTATAAAAGGGCACCGAGCGGCGGAGAGAGGGGTTCCCAGTTCGATTTCCTGATTCTCAGCGTTAGACTCCCAGAACCAACACTGTAAAAACTAGTTTTGCGTGAGCTAATCAAGAGCAGGCAGGAGTAGGACTATTACCCAGATATCGGGGGTCCGAACCTGGGTAAAATCTCGGAGTCTCCCTCACATAGTATGGAGCCGGAGTGAGCGGCGCAGATACCCCCCTCAGCCGAACAATTTCGTAATCCTTCGAAAGGATCTTGTCCGATGACATTTTCACCGACATAATTACTAATCGATGTATTTGTTCTAAATTATGCCTCAAGGGGTTCGAGATGCAGTTTTCGGAAACAGATGTGAGAGTATCACCAGTAGAGAAGTAGTCATCCGAGATGACTCGGAACCACCGTGAGAGATAGTTTTCGAACCGTCTCAATCTTCTAACCGTGATATCAGTTCCAAAAAGCAGTCCATGATAATTTTAAAATCGTCTCTAATGAGGTGTCTTTCATGGAAAAATAGAACTATGTAGTACTCCCTCCGTTCTAAAATATAAGGCGTGCATGTATTTTAAAAAGTCAATGGTTAGAATGTTTGACTAATAATTATGTTAGGAACATATATGTTCAATGTTATGCATGTAATATAGTTAGATTTGTATTTGAAAGTACTTTGATATGATGTTAATTTTATAGTTATTGATGATATAATATGAAATAAATTAATGGTCAAAGTTTATGTTTGTTGACTTTATCAAAAAATTATATGCCTTACATTTCAGAAAGGAGGGAGTAGTGTTTTTGGTTTGTGCTATGGATTGACTCCTGCCCTCTATCTCCGAACAGCCTTACGATCGTACCATGTGTCCCAAAAGCAAGAGATAAAATTGTAAATGTTCCTGAAAGAGCGTCATCTTTCCTTGTTTGCCTGTCATTCCTTGACAACTCTATCCTTCCCGGGTACCATCTCAAACATTTTGAAGAGATCATTTTAGAAATGTCTTCTACCCTTTTTAGATGTAAAATCATTAATGATGGCATCACATCAATATCATCCAATAATTTCTTCTCAATACATAAAGTTGCTAGACCGTTTAATCTTTTCTTTAGACATTGTAGACCTCAAATAGTTCTTCAATAATTTCAACTTTGAAAAGGTTTTTTTAGTTGATGCCACAGTTACCGACATAGTAAATAATATCCGATAAGCAACAAAAATATTAGGATAACAGTCCGCTTTTCTAACAAACTAAAAAATCTCCATAGCAGACATGGATATATCATGTATGATCATTTGCAGTATTCTTAACTCAAAAGTCGGCAGGAGGCATCACAGCGCCGGGGGTGGGCCCCTGGGCTTGGTGGGGCCGGGGCACAGGCACGGCCCTGCTGATTGCCTCATTAGTATAGCATTAGAGAGAGAAATAAATCATCAACAGAGGCAAACACATGTAGGCAATTGCTCGTTCCTTTTGTCTATGTGCATATAGCTAAAATGACATCTCAAAATAAGCTTGATAGATCTTTTATTGGCTAATGCAATACATTGTTTTTTTTTTAAAAAAAAAAGAGGGGTAAGAGAACTGCTGTCCTAATTCATTGATCAAAAAGAGAAAAATAAAATAAAAAGCCCATGCACGCACGGGGTACAACCACAGCGCTCCGCTGCAAACATGACCAAAGCTAAACACACCACCGGCTACCACTGGGAACACCACCTACAGAGGAGAAGGAAAGCAGCCCCACCGCTATCGCCTAGAACAAAAGCCGAACAGGAGAGAGATACAGGAGAGAAAAGGAAAAGGACAACACTGGCCCCGGCCACCCAACCAACAATCACACAGCAGCGAGCGACTCCTGCAACAGCAGACCTAACGGAAACCCACAACGCTGGTCACCGCAATACATTGTTGGTGGGCATGATAAATAGACATGGAAATGATAGTAAATTAACAAAGTTTGATGTGTAATAAGAAACTACTTTTCCCATTTAAATAACATCAATATACATGCATGCCTTTTTCTGACTCGCAAATCCTTGGCAGTTCACAACATGGCATCCACATTACACAGATGCTTTTACATGATCAGTACTATAACATGAAAATAGGGCAACATTAAGAAAAGAAAAGGAAAAAAGGACCAACAACTCTATTCTAGATCATCTTGTGGATCAATTACTGAAGCAAAAGGATCGAAATTAAACTCGGTTGATCATGTCATAAATCATCGGTTAAGTGAAAGGAAAAAATGCCATCGACAACATTATGGATTCCCACATCATCATCAAGGAAACCGTCATCTTCCTCCATTTCTCCAATCTCCTCGGCGCGGGCGTTCAAATCGAAGCTCAAACATGGCGACCTCACCCTCACCCCCTTCTCTATGTCGCTGCCGCCGCCGCCGCCATCGTCTTCCTCTTCTCCATCGCCATTGCCCGCGACACGTTGCTTGGCCCGAGGAGAGGAAACCCTAGACCTCGAGCCAAGCCCAGACGTATCACAGCACAACACGATGATCGCATCTTCCAAGATGATCTCGTCGCCATTGCAACCCCTGACTCTTCCATCTTCAATCACTTTCTTGATGATGATCTCTGACTCATGATCAAGGTGCTCGATGTCGTCGATCATGATGACCTGGTGAGGATTCTCCCGTACTGATTCGTACAGCTTCGGCACCAAGCCATGGCCATGCTCGTCGCGATCCGGCGATCGTTGCCTCTTCAGGTTGAGCTCGCCGGAGCAGGAGTCGGAGTAATCCGCCGGAGCGAAGCCAGCGGTTGAGATAGAGGTGAAGCTGGCGTAGGAGCCGAAGACGAGCTTCGCCATCTCCTGAGCCATCGTCTTCTTCCCGGCGTCGTCCCTCCCTTGGAAGAGCATCCACGTCGCCGTCGAGGTCGTCGAGCTCGGCCGCCTCGGCGCCGCCATGCCGGAGCGGCGGCGGAGCACGGCGCTCGCGACGTCCAGCGCCACGGCCCTGTGCCGCGGCGGGACGCGGCTCTCCAGCGCGTCGCACAGGATCTTGAGGTTCTCCGCCGTGAGCTCGCTGAACTTTGGACGCCCGCGGCGCAGCTCCGGCGCGCCGCCGTCGGACGAGCTGGACACGGACATGGATTCCGGGCTAGGGTTTGTGCGGGGCGGCTCGTCATGTCGGTGGCTCGGCCATGGTGGCCGCCTCGGCTCGAGCTGCCATGGCATGGAGCTCGTCAAGCCAGCATTGTAGCAGCGGCTTGTCAGGCTCGCCGGAGAGTTGGCAGCCGCCGGCGAGGAGAAGCTCAGCGTGAGCTCCGACGTGTGGTATGGTGATGATGCTGATACATGGCGCACGGGGTTCCACAGATCTTGCAGCTGCGTAGAAGAAAGTGATCAACACATGAATTAGCTTAGAAATGTTAATTGATTAATATGTTAATTTGGGTATTGCATTTGTAAAATCATGATGTATGAAATTTTTGTTTTTTTTATTAACTATGTTTAGATGTTCTATTTAACTTCTATAATTTTTTGAAATGTGTGGCTTTTTATCATTATTTATATGTATCATATATGTATGTACCTGAAGATTGGTGTGGTTGGGATTTTGGTATCGGCGAAGCCACGATGGGATGCTCGGAGTCGCCGGTGCCGCCTCGACGAAGCAACTGAGCTCACTAGCCTCACCCTCGCCGTCGCCGGCCACCGCGCCATTAATAAACGGCCACCCTGCTCTTGATCTTGCTTGATGAGTAGCTTGTACCTCACTGCAAGAACAGAGAACCCAGAAAAAAAAAATCCATCTTCATCACGACATGTTAATCGAAAAATCAGCTATTATCATGAACAAATGCATGACGCAATGGTATGATCAAATTCAGATCAAGGATTCAAGATTGAAGTTTTGAACGTACCTTGAGCAGGTGAGGCTTAGAGCGAGGCCGCCGTCCGGCACGACGACGGGGTGGAGCTCCCAGACGGCCTCCAGCGATGGCTGCCCGGCCCTGCACTTCATGAAGGCCGGGTAGCTCCCAAACCCTAGAAGCCAGAACCTATCAAGCCCTCCGCCGCCGCCGGAGACGAAGCTGCTGACCTCGACCACGGCGTGCTCGACTGGGCAGTAGTACTGGCCGTGCGCGTGGGCTCGCCTCTTCTCCGACGCGGCGGCCCAGGCGTCAGCTGCGTAGGCGAGGTCCTCGAGGACGAGCACGACGCCCTTCCCGGCGGCGCAGCCGGAGCGCACGAGCGCGCGCAGGTCGCCGGCCTTCGCCGCCACCTCCTCCCGCGGTATGCCGTGGAAAGACGCAGCTGAGAGGGGCACGAACTGGAGGTTCTTGAGGCAGCCGTGCCGTGGGTGGAGCTCCGCCTTGCTTACCCTGTCCATCACCGCCTTCACCACCGCCTCCGCCGCAGCCGCGCCGTAGCCCTCGCCGCCGACGACGACCACGCACCGCCGCCGCCCGCCCGCCATGCAGTCCAGCACGCGCATGGCGTCGTCGTCGCCGGCGGCTTTGGCTGATCTGGGCTTCGCGTGGCCGGAGTTCTGGAAGCTTGCCGTCGTCGTCGTCGTCGTCGTCTCCGGCGACGACGAGACGGCCTTCTCGACGTTGGCCTTGACCTGGGAGCTCGAGAAGCCGGCCTCCCGCATGACGCGGCTGACGCTGGGGTCGTCGAGGATGGAGACGACGAGCTGCCCGAGATCCACCTTGGCGGCAAGCGCAGGCGGCTGGCCATCCACGGCGCCGCCGCGGCGCTGGTGCGCCTGCGCCCTCTTGAACGCGGCGACGAGCGCGTTGGACAGCGCCGGCGCCGCCGCCGCCGCCGCGCCGGCGTGGTGGAAGACGGCCGCGGCGGCGGCGGCGGCCGGGAGGCGGTTGAGGGCGACGTTGAAGCAGAGCTCGAGGGCCTTGCACTGGAGCGGGTGGGAGTGGGACTGGAGGCAGGCGGCGCGGAGCAGGCCGCCGGCGCCGGCGGCGAGCATGGCGGAGGCGACGTGGAGCGGGGTCACCTGCGCGTGGCCGCGCCGCCGCGCTAGCGTGACCGCCTGCCGCACCACCGCCGCCGCCTCCGCCGCCAGCGCCTGCTGCACCAGGCAGCCTCCGGCTCGCATCTTCACAAACGCGCCGCCGCCGGCGACGGCGAGTGCCTACTGCCACGTACGTACGTACTCCCTGAATCCTATTGCCACCCAGATGCTCTCCCTCTCCCTCTCTCTCTCTCTTGTGGTTATACTTGGTGTTTCTTATACATGGATCGATTGCCCTTGTCTTCTTTGTTGCAGCAGTGATCTCACTTCTCTCTTACAGTATGTACTGTATATATCTCACTCACTACATATATCTCTCGGGCGGCTGCAGCTGCGATTGGCACGCACGCTGCCATGATACCCACGCTGGCCGCGAGCCCAATACTGGTTTAAGCAAAACCGATCTCTCTCTACATGTGTGTGTGCGTGTGTGCATCGGAGAAGTTGGTAATCTTGTTCGCGTGTAGGGCAGGAGGAATTGGGTGGTGGGGTGTTGTAACATGGAATGTGCAGCACATGTGTGTGTGTGTGTGGGGGGGGGGCGACAGGCATGCATGCATGCCTACATATTCTCTCACACCGCGTATGGAAAGGATGGGGCAACATGTATGAAAAGCATCGTTCCCGGCTCTACCAATATCTAAAACTGGTAATTAATGTGGTACTAAATAGCATCTATCAGGACTCGAACCTGAGGCCTCTGCCTCTCATACTATATTAAGTTGCATGCACCGATCAATTTACTCAACAACCTAAGCTGATGTGGAAGGGCGAGTAATTAACTTATTCCAAACAACCCCCCCCCTTCTCACAAGGAGGCTCTCTCAAAACTCAGACGTGGAATACGAGTTGGTGACTCATTTAATTGGATGTGTGGACCAAGATTTGAGTTCGTGAGCATGTCTAGCAGGCGCTCTATAACACTACTATCAGAATAATTTCAGTTTTTATAACCCATCCAACAGAGTCCTTATCTCAGTACCTAAATTTAGAAACTCTTCCTCTAGTCCTTATATTGAGAGACTTTCTATCTGATCTCTATATCTTTTTGGGATTAAAAACTTTATTTATTGGAAAGTAAGGAAATATAGGGACTAAATAGTTCTAGAGATGATGTATATATCATAATTTAGGAAACATGTTGGCGATAGATCATGCAAATTGTGTGTGTGTGTGTACAGGGCCGGGCCTACAATTTGGAGGCCCAGGTGCAAAAATATAACAAAGTCGCAAGTAGGCCCCAAAATACAGTATTATGAGAGAGAAAATTCAAAATTATGCACTTCTTTTTTAACATATAATTTTTTTTATCAAAATTTAGAAAAACAGAATATTCATAACTAGTACTACCTCCATTCTAAAATATAAGGCAGAAAATTATAGAGATATACTTACTATATTAGGCTATTTGAAGGATATAAGTTCAATTTAAAGACCTTACTAGTTTGGGGGCCCTGTGCGGTCGCCAAGCCCGCACATGGCCTGGGCCGGGACCTGTGTGTGTATGTATATGTGTGTGTATATGAAAACATTAGTACAATGCCCGGTGCTTTGCAACAGACTACAAAGGAATGAAAGAAAAAATATAAATTAAAAAGCAACAATTGTCAATCTTAGTATTGAAAGCAAATTGGATTGAATAAACATGTACATTTTATTTCTTGCATTCCATAAAAATTTAATGTACATTTCAATTGAGGCGGGACTGAGAACATAAAACATGTATATCCGATTCTTGTATGTCAATTTCATACAAAGCAACTCAACAAAGCAACATGAAGTCTTGCATTGATTCTACCAAGGATGATCTAGAAATGGGAAAGAATGTCTATGTGGATGGTCCACAGATCCCCTCCTGTGCGGACACGCCTGATAGCTGACACCTGTCCTCACCCTCCCAACCTCAAAGCAACTCAGACAATAGCTCAGGTGTGCAGCTTCTCCCCAAACGATCGCTAAAAAATCCCCCCACCCTGATTACCCATCACACGCAAACCATATCTATGGCTCACCCACCACTGCCGCTGCTGAGCCATTTGCTGCCGCTGCCGTCGAGCCCATCATCGTTATTCTCCACGAGCACCGCCTCCCGACATCATAAAAAGAGAATGCAATATACTCCCAACCATAGTTCCAGCTGTTATGCTAGAATTAAGCAGCACACAATCAAGTATCAAAGTATAGAACAAGCAAGATGCCCGCACATTTGTAAACGAGAGGTATTCAAGATAATTTACCAACTCGAATAATTATTTCGTAGTTCTATCGAGCAAATTACAAAGATTGAGATCAAACAGCAAACGATGGGATACATTGAGGCTCCTGATCCTCCCCTTCATCAGACAAATCATGGCAGCTTCAACCTCAACGTCAAAGGGTAGCTTCATCAACGGAAGGCGTGTGGGTATCTCTAGTTCAAAGGTCCTATACGCAGTGCATCCACAAGCTCCCCTAGATTAAAAAGCATGAAAGAAAGTTGCACAGAGAGCTTGTTGTACGCAGCCTGCAGCTATCAGCAATGCTTCTCATGCATATCCATGTAAAATACAAGCATGCAGGGCCTGATATAGATAAGTCCAATTAGGAAAATTTCACCAGAAATTAAATCGCTCCATGTAAAAAATATAAGCAGTTAAATAATGCTGGAATGTAAATTGAAAGTTACTCACAAATCACATGCCATATCTATCCATTACTCTATCAAGGGATCAGGTTACAACATTGATGCTCCATGTAAAAAGATTTCTTCAAAAAAAATGAAGGTGGGTCCCCTTTACTTCTTTTAAAAAGTCAATTGATTTCACATGATCTTCTCAGTTCAAAATGCCTCAAAACCAGAAAAGGAAAGATGACATGCACAAGAGTACATGCCAGGAATGCAGCATCAATGTTGTAACCTAATCCCCTCTGGCTTCAATAATTCACATGAACAAGAGTACAAGACCAGTATAAATACTCAAGCAATTATCTCCATATCAGCAAGAACAGGTAGGTAGGGTAGAAGTATGTGATCACAGAACTGTGACAAAATGAGTTAAAAATAATGAGATGGGTATAGGACAAAAGGATGAGTATAGGATCAAGGCATCGCCAGCTCACTGTGCGATCCGCTGCACCCCGTGCGTTGCAACGGAACTACAAAAGAAAAAAATCAAACTTGAGTAGCGGGTGGTGGTGATGAGTGATAGCTTGTGGATGCACTGCGTATACATCTATAGGAACCGTCGCGGGTGGTGGTGAAGGATATGGAGGGGGCGGGGGCGCGGGTGGGAGAGAGGGAGGAGGCGGCTGGCGGCGCGGGTGAGGGTGAGAGAGGGGCGGCGCGGGTGAGGGAGACGGAGTGAGGGAGACGGAGGAGGCCGCGGCAGTGGGGAGGAGGCTGCGGCGGCTGGGAGGGGTGAGCGTGGGGAGAGTGCGGCATGGGGAGGAGCGACGACGCCGGGGTGGGGAGGCAGCGGCGGTGGAGAGGATGTGGCTAGGGTTTCGGGCGGTGGGGGAGAGGGAGGAGGCCGCCGGCGGCGCGGGTGAGGGTGAGGGAGGGGCAGCGCGGGTGAGGGTGAGGGTGAGGGAGGGGTGGCCGCGGCAGTGGGGAGGAGGTTGCGGCGGCTGGGAGGGTGGCGTGGGAGGCGCGGCTAGGGTTTCGGGCGGGGGAGAGCCATAGGAACCGTCGGATGGATTTGAATGGTCAGGATTTGTTTGATGAGCCGTCACTCATCACCACAAGATGCTTTTTAGGAGTAGAGATAATGAGACTCAATGAAATCAATGCTCAATTCCTTGTTGCCGACTCTATGGAGTCCCAAATATTTTTAATATATAGATATATGCATGCATGAACCTCAGTACATGTTTAGTGAGCTGCATCTATCCATGCATGCAACTGTTGGCCGATCGAGTGAGATCGATCGAGTGATGCATATGCAGCTAGCGGGCAGCAACAGCAGCTAGTCCCTGCTCTCCGGCTCCGGTCTGCCACAAGATACAGGGATCGGGAACTGCGTACGGCCTCCCTGCCTCCAAAGAGAAGGGCTGAGAGGCTGAGACTCACACACGAATAAAGCTACCTCTTGCTACATGCATATTATATCTCCCCGAATGAATCTGTCATTTCAGCTCTCTGCTCCACGATCCCTTCCACCCCTTTGTGCTTCAGTGATCTTGCCAAATCCTATGGCTACGGATCGAGCGCGCGCCGGCAGAAGGAAGAAGAGAAAATAGCATTCTTCAGGTCTCACCTCCCACGTATACCAGGTAAAGAGATCACTGAAGTAGTGAAGTCCCGTTTCGTTGGAACCCAATTTTATCTAGCTTTTACAAATTTTTTTTAAAAAGAAACATTAAAAGAATGCATATGACCATTGCAAGCGCTTATTAAAAAGCAAGATTGGTTGGTTTAGCACTCGTCATCTTTGTATCATTGGACCATTGGATCAATTAAGAATAGTTTGGATATATGAATCTAGCTTGGAAACATCGATCCTCTGGTACGTGTGTCAAACAGAAGATGGAATGTCTAGCAATTGGCTGGTTTAGTACTTTAGTTCCTTCTGATCAAATTGCCCAACGCAAACTCAGCAGCTATTAGCACACTAATCTTTGTAACATATCCAATTACCATATTGGCATGCCAGCGAATTATCTTTCGGTCAAGATCGATAGATAGTTGGTCCTGAAGATCTCAGTCAAAAGCCATATTGGTCTCTCCACCCATGGTCCAAAAGCCACACAAAAGACGGTGTCCATGATTAGAACAAAAATCAATGAAAAACAGCATGCAAATGCAGTAAAAGAAGCGCCCTGGAGATGGAAAACAAAAAGAAGAAAAGATGGGGGAAAGCATAAAAAAAAAAGGAGAAAAGAAAGGATATAATGAGAGAGAGAGAGAAACGTACATATATACACAATATATGGGTGGCAATTTGTTCTTCGTTTCTGTATCGATGTGTACTCATGCTTCTCTAAGATCTGCAGATGGCACTTGGCAGGCAAGTTTATGGAGGGAGAAAAAGGGCAGAACATAATTCTCTCGTTAATTAGTTTCTTTTCTCCCCTTCTTCATGATGAACTAGAGGCTTTTCTTGATCGAGCCTGATTTGATTTATTCATCTTTTTCCAAAGCAAGACGCATCTGCAGAGAGCCCATCAAAAGCACTCGTATGGCATTTTCTGATGATCAAGCAACAAGGAAATTAAAGCACTATGTACTCAGCATCCAACTAAACAAGGCATATGGGTCCCCTTTACTTCTTTTAAAAAGTCAATTGATTTCACATGATCTTCTCAGTTCAAAATGCCTCAAAACCAGAAAAGGAAAGATGACATGCACAAGAGTACATGCCAGGAATGCAGCATCAATGTTGTAACCTAATCCCCTCTGGCTTCAATAATTCACATGAACAAGAGTACAAGACCAGTATAAATACTCAAGCAATTATCTCCATATCAGCAAGAACAGGTAGGTAGGGTAGAAGTATGTGATCACAGAACTGTGACAAAATGAGTTAAAAATAATGAGATGGGTATAGGACAAAAGGATGAGTATAGGATCAAGGCATCGCCAGCTCACATGCGATCCGCTGCACCCGTCGCGTTACACGGAACTACAAAAGAAAAAAATCAAACTTGAGTAGCGGGTGGTGGTGATGAGTGATAGCTTGTGGATGCACTGCGTATACATCTATAGGAACCGTCATGGGTGGTGGTGAAGGATATGGAGGGGCGGGCGGGGTGGGAGAGAGGAGGAGGCGGTGGCGGCGGGTGAGGTGAGAGAGGCGGCGGGTGAGGGAGGCGGAGGAGGGAGACGGAGGAGGCCGGCAGTGGGGAGGAGGCTGCGGCGGCTGGGAGGGTGGCGTGGGAGAGTGCGGCATGGGGAGGAGCGACGCCGGGGTGGGAGGCAGCGGTGGAGAGGATGTGGCTAGGGTTTGGGCGGTGGGGAGAGGGAGGAGGCCGCCCGCGCGCGGGTGAGGGGTGAGGGAGGGGCAGCGGGTGAGGGTGAGGGTGAGGGAGGGGTGGCCGCGGCAGTGGGGAGGAGGTTGCGGCGGCTGGGAGGGGTGAGCGTGGGGAGGGCGCGGCTAGGGTTTCGGGCGGGGGAGAGCCATAGGAACCGTCGGATGGATTTGAATGGTCAGGATTTGTTTGATGAGCCGTCACTCATCACCACAAGATGCTTTTTAGGAGTAGAGATAATGAGACTCAATGAAATCAATGCTCAATTCCTTGTTGCCGACTCTATGGAGTCCCAAATATTTTTAATATATAGATATATGCATGCATGAACCTCAGTACATGTTTAGTGAGCTGCATCTATCCATGCATGCAACTGTTGGCCGATCGAGTGAGATCGATCGAGTGATGCATATGCAGCTAGCGGGCAGCAACAGCAGCTAGTCCCTGCTCTCCGGCTCCGGTCTGCCACAAGATACAGGGATCGGGAACTGCGTACGGCCTCCCTGCCTCCAAAAGAGAAGGGCTGAGAGGCTGAGACTCACACACGAATAAAGCTACCTCTTGCTACATGCATATTATATCTCCCCGAATGAATCTGTCATTTCAGCTCTCTGCTCCACGATCCCTTCCACCCCTTTGTGCTTCAGTGATCTTGCCAAATCCTATGGCTACGGATCGAGCGC
This sequence comes from Raddia guianensis, assembly GCA_036346415.1. Lineage (NCBI taxonomy): Eukaryota > Viridiplantae > Streptophyta > Magnoliopsida > Poales > Poaceae > Raddia > Raddia guianensis. Next base: position 40,882,862 of record CM070544.1, read on the forward strand.
GCGCCGGCAGAAGGAAGAAGAGAGAAAATAGCATTCTTCAGGTCTCACCTCCCACGTATACCAGGTAAAGAGATCACTGAAGTAGTGAAGTCCCGTTTCGTTGGAACCCAATTTTATCTAGCTTTTACAAATTTTTTTTAAAAAGAAACATTAAAAGAATGCATATGACCATTGCAAGCGCTTATTAAAAAGCAAGATTGGTTGGTTTAGCACTCGTCATCTTTGTATCATTGGACCATTGGATCAATTAAGAATAGTTTGGATATATGAATCTAGCTTGGAAACATCGATCCTCTGGTACGTGTGTCAAACAGAAGATGGAATGTCTAGCAATTGGCTGGTTTAGTACTTTAGTTCCTTCTGATCAAATTGCCCAACGCAAACTCAGCAGCTATTAGCACACTAATCTTTGTAACATATCCAATTACCATATTGGCATGCCAGCGAATTATCTTTCGGTCAAGATCGATAGATAGTTGGTCCTGAAGATCTCAGTCAAAAGCCATATTGGTCTCTCCACCCATGGTCCAAAAGCCACACAAAAGACGGTGTCCATGATTAGAACAAAATCAATGAAAAACAGCATGCAAATGCAGTAAAAGAAGCGCCCTGGAGATGGAAAACAAAAAGAAGAAAAGATGGGGGAAAGCATAAAAAAAAAAGGAGAAAAGAAAGGATATAATGAGAGAGAGAGAGAAACGTACATATATACACAATATATGGGTGGCAATTTGTTCTTCGTTTCTGTATCGATGTGTACTCATGCTTCTCTAAGATCTGCAGATGGCACTTGGCAGGCAAGTTTATGGAGGGAGAAAAAGGGCAGAACATAATTCTCTCGTTAATTAGTTTCTTTTCTCCCCTTCTTCATGATGAACTAGAGGCTTTTCTTGATCGAGCCTGATTTGATTTATTCATCTTTTTTCCAAAGCAAGACGCATCTGCAGAGAGCCCATCAAAAGCACTCGTATGGCATTTTCTGATGATCAAGCAACAAGGAAATTAAAGCACTATGTACTCAGCATCCAACTAAACAAGGCATTAATTTGCTTGCATCGTCTCTGTTGCTTGTTTTAGACAAAACCTTTCTTGTGTCCTACTGCATTTGCATCATGTATTAGTTTACCTCCTCCTTGGAGAAAGATATGATGCCTCTTCCTTTAATCCCCTCTTTATTAGTATGTGGTTTTGCTTTAATTCGACATAATAATATGCTTCATTCTATGGCAAGAAAAAAGCTAATCATATGTATGGTACGTACGGCAGTGTTAGTAAACGAAAGGAACATGAAAAAATTGTAAAGTAACGTGATTGATTTACGGGGAAATACATTCGATATTAATTACTCCTCCCGTTCATTTTATTTGTTGTTGTTGCCTTTTAGACATGCTCTTTGACCATTTGTCCTATTCAAAAACATTTAAATATCATTTATTTTGTTATGCTTTGTTTTATTATTAAACATACTATAAGCATGACTTATATTTTTACATATTTACACTAATTTTTTTAATAAGACGAATGGTCAAAGTACATGTTTAAAAGTCAACAGCGACAAATAAAAAATTACAGAGGGAGTAGTTGGGGTTCAAAGTAGGGATTTAATAATTTCAAACAAAGTAACAGTGATAATTGGTAAAAAATTATTGGCCCAACAAATTTCAGATAAAATTTATTCAAATTAGAAATGTTAGAGCTATATTGATTTTCTACCGAGGTTTCCAAGTTATAATTTGATTATGATTATAATCTAAAAATATATATTTTTGTATAGCCCATACACTGTGATACTTTATAGTTATTTTTTTCACAACTTTGTGTATATTTTTCAAAGATTTAAAAAATATCTTTTACTATATTTTCGCACTTTTCGAGCATCTTCTCAGGGCACTTAAATTTTTAGATTATAATCGGAATCAGATTTTCCACCCAAGAAATAGATTAAAAATAATATATCAACTAGGGATGGAACCAAGCCTATGCTAACATGTCTCAAACTCGTAATTGGGTCGGGATGGGAGGATGTCGGTGGAACAAGAAGGTAATCAGTTTCAGCCCAGTTATGCTTGATCTCCTGTAGGAGGGGAGGGAGGACATTGGTGGCATGGCACAACCCAGTGGTAGTTTTTCCTACTTGTGTGCCGCTCATTAAGGTGCAATCGGTCGGATAGTGTTGGATATGAATGTGGACCCATATTTTTTACGAATCTAGATACAAATATGAATAGTGCCGCACACGGTTATGAACACGAATATTGTCAGATATGAAGATGGATAGTATTGAATACGGATACGGATGATCATATAACATCAATATTATTGGATATAGTTCGAAACGGACATTACCCAGATAATTTAGAAAAATGCATACTTGAAATATTATCAATATATATAATAAATTTAGTTTGATGTTGTTCGGTGTAGAGTAGTGTTGTCTGCCAATGAGTCGGATAGTATATGTCGAATTATCCATCAGATACAATCCATATTTTATTCAAAAAGTATCTATCAAAATTATCCACAACAGCATCCATGTCCTCAAAAATATTTGGATATCCATAAAACTATCAAATAACTATCTGATTGATTCAATTGATTGAACGATCGGAAATTATTCGTATCATTTGCACCCCTACCGCTCATCACCAGTGGTGCGGGATCACTCAAAAGGAGGATGGAAAGTGGGAGAAGTCGACCGCCGATTGTTGCTCACCTAGCTCGCTGCCTACTGGCCACCTGAACACTCCTGAGATCCACATCCATAGTCTCACTGCCCACTAGCCACCTGCACCCTCAAACGAGATCCACGTCGACAATCTCGTTGGCCGTTGGCGGAGTTTGGTGGCATGATTAGAGGGGGGCAATGTTACATTAACCAAGTTTGGAGAGGCCAAATTGACAAACTTTGTTTAAAATCTTCCTAAAGAGTGGTAATTAATGGTAAATCATTAAAGGAAAAATTTTCTAGCGGTACAAGGATCCACATGAGCCCTAATGAAGCTCCGCCCCTACCACTAGCCAAATACACCGTTCCTCAAATGTGCCCATAGTGGTTGCCATTATTGAGTGGTTACAGACAAAGAGAGAGAAGGGAGAGCGGCGGGCACTTAGGAGGATGGGGAGAGAGAAGACGATCACCGCCGATTGGAGAGGGAATTGCGTTTGCCTGATATTCGAAAGAAGAAGAGAGGTTACATGAGATCTATGCGAAGAAGAGTGGGCTAGGTTCCTAGGACAAATGTTTTTCCAAGTGACGGCCTAGATATACAGGTGGTCTAAACCTTTCTCATGGTTGAAAATTGGCTTGGCTCGAGCTCATTTTTTATCACAAACTTGAAATTAGTCCCGACTCGGGCTCAATTGGTAATTAGCTAGCTGAGGCCGAGCTACTTGTGAGCCACGAGCTAAAGCTCTAGCCCTAGTTTCAACTAGAAAAGTAGGAAAAGGAAAGAAGAGGGAAAAAATTGTATGCATGACATTGCTAAGTTTGAGTATCATCAAAAATTGCTCAAATGTCATTATATATCAAGTTAGGTTTCTTTCAAAAACACCATTGGCGAAGCCAACGTACTTAATTTGGACTAAATTGGCTCTCATCACTTTCTTACCTCATTCATCCACCCTCCCCCTCGTCCGAGCACACCACTGCCCCCCTCCTCCGCCTACTAGCAAACTAGTAATTCTTTCCCTCCTCTCTCCCTTTGACCGACTATCACCATCCGCGTAAATCTCTTCTTGGTTTTATGGGGTTTTAATCTAGACATGTGATTTTGGGGTAGTTTTGTGTTTGGTCGGTCGGGGTGAAGGAAGATGATAACACGATGGTGCATTATAGGTAAACTTGAAAACGATAGAGGGGTAAGATCAAGAGCATGTAATTTATTTATTTATTTTTTCAAGGAATCTAATTTTATAACGATGTGTGAACAATTTCTAAATCTGAAGCGGCATATGCGTGATATCTAAACTTATCAGTCGCATGATTCAATTTACCCAAAATAAAAAGAAAAAGGTCCCATTGTGTGCAAGTTGTCGGAAGTTCAGGCCATTCTGAACATTCGGCTGGGCCCTATGTTGGTGAGACACTTGAGAACGCCAAGTCTCTGCGCGGAGGCCGGATGGTTTATAATCAGCCCAGCCCATATAAAAACATTTGGGCTGTAACTACTCAAGGCCCAGCCAACAAGTCCACGGGCTTGATCCATGGAGAAGTACATGTCGTATCGCTTGGCGATTAAACGCCAGAATTTGGTACTCTCCAAGTGTTGGGGAAGAAGGCAGTGTTGGGCATTCTCACTGGTGAAATTTTCAGCTCATGTAGAACATACTGCCTCCTGCATGAATCGTACATTCGCATTTTCCCCACCTCATGAAAGGAGGTTACTTTGAGTACACTAATCCTTGTGATCAAACGGGTGATTTCATAATTGTAGTACTTAAATCTGCTCTCTTCAGCTCATCCTCTTTTCTTATATGTCTAATTATCTCCGGATGAAAAAGTTAAATGTTTTGACTTTTGTGATCCTTTTATCTAAAAACCGTGTCTCAAAACTCTCATGAAAAATCAAATAAACCTTATTAGGCTTTTAAGGCTATCTTAGAAAGCTCTCAAAGTGTAGCTTATAAAAAAAATTTAAAAACAAGTAAATAACATAAAGAGAACAACCTCCGAAAATAAATGGACCATGTTTAGGAGTTATTCTTTGAGTCGAAACCAGCGGTAGAATATAATTTTAAAACATTATAGACTCTCAATGGGAGGTTTAGAAGACCTACAAAATATATTAAAATCAGTTTTAGATGCTTTGAAAGCAACCAAAAAACCTCATAAAAATAGTTACAAGGTGTTATAATGTTTGGCTTGAAAATTAACAAATTTTTAATAGTAGCGTTTAGCTATAATTTAAGCTGAATAAAACAAGGCCTTAGTCCAATGTACCGAACAAGAGTCTAAAAAAATTGGAAGCATGTCGTGTTATAACTAACTATTAATTAGTGACCAAAGTAGTTTGGTCTGCTCCTTTGTTCATACATCGATCTTTCTTTTTTCCTCTCTCTCTACCATATCTGGGGGCCCTGTTTTTTATGGTTGCTGTGACCGAACTTTAAGCTGATTTGCCCTACTTTCAGAGAACAATTGGTTTGATAAAACTCCGCGTGCTCTCAAGGAACAGCTTTGAATTACCCATATATTGATGTCTTGCAAGTATTATTGGGCGACATATATATACCTATCACGCGGTTAATTCATGCACGACGGTTTTAATGTGTTGGGATATGTCAAAATAGTGCTTCCTAATTTCAGCAAAAGCACAATAAGCAAGCTCATCACTTAGCTCAGATATTAACCTCGCTACGAAAGAAAAAATATGCACCACGCATATATGAGACATGGCAGCGGTTACCACTGTGTCATCGTAATTGATACCAAATCTTTAATATGGAAAATCCCCCAATACATAGTAAAAAAACCCCGAATCCAAGGCCAACCAAATCTCTTCCACTATGTGAATATAAAAATACACAAAGCTTCTATTTAGATGATACTATAGGCTCACATACATCAAGATTGCATCGTCTTTTGTATGGCGACAGCCGCGACACAAATATTTTGTAACTACAAGATTAGGGTTCTTAAAGGAACTCCCTAAATGACGGTGAAATCAACACTTGTAGATACAAGGAAGATGATCAACAACTTGTTAAAGGTCTAGAGATTTGTACCCAACCCACCGGATCCTTATCCCACATTCGGTTGAAGTTAGGTCAGGTCCTTAGTTCCAGTCGGTTAGGGTTTGAGTCAGCTCAATTCTTGATCCAACTTGCTCCTAGCCGTTGGATCTATACCTTATCGCCAAGATTCATCCATCCAACCCCCAACTGCCCGCACAATCTATACTCGGCTGTTCCCGATCAATTCCTCCACTCCCCACTTCCGCAATGCCCACACCTCCACCTCCCTAAGTCTCTCTCTCTCTCTCTCTCTCTCTCTCATTCACTCTATCCCTCTCTCCCTCCCTCTCTCAGATCTCCTCCCAACCCTAGCACCATACGAAGCATGGTCGCGCCTCACTGACTCAAAGCACAAGCGCGCGCGCCTCACCTATGGCAAAGCGGCGGCCTTTGATGCGGGATCTCATCGCCCCTCACAACGGCAGCAGCGACGAGCTCCACTCATCCTGCGATGGTGAACTCCCATCCATGTATGCCAATAAATCTAAGTCTACCGAGAAAATATAACAATCAACGTCAAACTATCTGCTAAAAAAAATATTTGTTGCAAAGAGAATTGCAGACGGCTAGGTTTTCAATAGACAATTTTTTACTAAAAGTCTACCGAGAAAAGTCATTCATGGTTGAAAGTGTGCCGACTAAAGTCATTTCTCCCACACGTGCGTGTGACTATTTGTGGCCATAGTTTCATTCTTCTGTCATTCAATCATGAGAGAGGATGCTCCACCTTATAAGGTGGTGTTTCTCCCCTCCAATTTTCCATATGATACTAAACTTTGCACCTAATATCTGAATCTTAAAAATTATTTAATTTTTGAAATATTTAGGTCCCGTTCTTTTGAGCTGATCTGAACGGATGAACAGTTTAACGGCTGAAATGACTGAATTTTGAGAGCTTCTCGAGATAGTCTCGAAATTCGGATCTATTTCGTTTGACTTGCTTTTTAAAGCGTTAGGATCTAACTTCAGAACAACGAAAAAACGGACTAAAAAAACTCACACCATTTGTTTTTTCAGAAAGTTGTTAAGCTGTTAATCCAAAAAGACCGAGGCCTTAATAGCCCAACCCAAGCACGTATCTATAAATAGTACAAAGCCCGGTTGCTCTGCTATGGTACGGTTTGGGAGCCACGTGGCTAGCTCGTCGTCGGCGCCCGCCGCTTCGCTTCGCGCCCGCCTCCTCGCAAGAAGCGCCGCTTTCGCGTCGCCGCCTGCCTACTCGGCGCCTTCGCTTATGCGGCTTTCGCCGGCTTCGCCTTCACCACTCCCCTTCGCTCGGCCACTTTTTTTCTCACTGCATGACGACGCGCGCGCCAGCGTCTTCGTCTCAGCTAGTCAATGTTATATTACAAGGCGCCTAACCGGCTGACTCCCGGTTAGGCCACGTCTTCGCAGCCTGAAGTCGCCACGCCGCCCTACCAATCGCGCAGGACACATCACCTGAGAGCCAGCGGCCGTCGGATCTTCTCGCGGAAGCAGATCTGGCCGTTCGTCCTAAATAAACATTTAAAAGAAAATAGTTCGCCCATTGGATAGCAATGCGGGAGGGTTGGCCTGTTGGCTAGCAGCGCTCCGTTTCAACCCGTCGGCCACCGTTCGAAGCCAGCCCGCTGCTTTCATCGCCTGAATAAACATTGCATGCACGTATGGCTGTGCACCTCCTTTTCTTATCCGTTCTCCTTTTTTTAACTCGCAAAAAAAGAAAAAAACAGGAAGCTTTCGAAAATTAAATCGTCTGTGCAAAGAACATCCATGAAAAATTTGATGTTATTTAATATTTTGCAATCCAAATTTACAAGTAGTTTGCTCTTTCTTATTAAAGATATATTTCTTCTTCATTTTCTACTTTTAAATTTTACCTTAAATACGTCATAGAAAAACATAAATTTGAAATTTTCGCAATCCAAATTTACAAATAGTTTGCTATTTTTTTTTATTAATGGTATATTTCTTCTTCATTTTCTATTTCTAAATTTTACCTTTGCACCTCCTTTTCTTATCCGTTCTCCTTTTTTTAACTCGCAAAAAAAGAAAAAAACAGGAAGCTTTCGAAAATTAAATCGTCTGTGCAAAGAACATCCATGAAAAATTTGATGTTATTTAATATTTTGCAATCCAAATTTACAAGTAGTTTGCTCTTTCTTATTAAAGATATATTTCTTCTTCATTTTCTACTTTTAAATTTTACCTTAAATACGTCATAGAAAAACATAAATTTGAAATTTTCGCAATCCAAATTTACAAATAGTTTGCTATTTTTTTTTATTAATGGTATATTTCTTCTTCATTTTCTATTTCTAAATTTTACCTTTGGTACGTCACAAAAAACATAAATTCGAAATTTTCAGTACCATGTCTGCAAAAGAACATCTGAAATTAAATAGTTCGCTCTTTCTTATAAAGAGCACATTTTTCTTGATTTTGCACTTTTCAACTTTATTTATTGTAGGTCGAAAAATATATAAAAAAGTTTTTGGACCAAATTGGAATAAAGAACATCCAAATCTAAAAGATTTCAACGATTATGGGTTCTCACAATGCAAGCTTCGAACTAAAGGATTTTTTTGATAGGTCACAAATAAACATAAAATTGAAACCGTACAAAAATTAAACCGTGGTTGCACAGAGAACATCCATAATAAAAGTTTGATGTTGCTCAAATTTTTTTGAAATTCAAATATAGAAATAGTTTGCTCTTTGTAATAAAAGGTGTATTTGCTATTGATTTTCCATTTTTCAGTATTATTTATGGTGGGTCACACAAAAATCATATAGATTAAAAGTTTACAAAAAATTAAATGCGATTACCGTCCATAAATGCAAAAAAATGTGGTGGGGGTCCAAAAATATATTTGAGTTTTAGAAATAGTCACTTCTATAAAATAAATTAAGAAATAATAGAAAGGTTTAAAAATATAAAAGAACCAAAAAATCCAAAAAAAATAAAAAGATATCAGAATGCGCTTTTGTTTTACAAAACTTATGCCACGCGCCACGGGTGCGTAGCCATCGCTAGTAATTTTAACACATCGATTGGGCTCGATCACGTCGACTCCACTATCTGCTCCTAAATGTTGGTCGCTTTTGACAAATTAAACCACTTCATTGATTCCTTCCAAATGGCCGACCGGTGTACGCCATCGAAATGCGTGTTATCGTAGTGGCGATGCCTGATTAATTAACATCTCCTCTAGTCGCTGCAAAAAATGATTATACATATCCTAGCTCTTCGAAATTGAAAGACTTGATTTAATTAAGAGAGAGGATATGGATATGCATTGAGACCACAAAATAGAGTAGAATATGGCGGCCGGAGAGAATATGCGCTAGCTCACATGGACCTAGATTAATCTAATTGATTAACCCTTCAAAATGGACCGACATTATTTTAATTGAATCCTCGAAGCTATTGCCTCACCACTCACTGGTACAAGGCCTTGTTCATCCCGGCTTAAAGTAGCTGAATGATATAAAAAAAAATATGGCCCTCGGGAAAGACTTTAAAGTGTCCAAAAAAATATGTAAAAATGATTTAGAAATTCTAGGAAAATCATTTAAAATATTAAAAAATAACTATAAAGCACTTACATCATTTGACTTGTAAAAAATAACATGCTAAATTTTAATTTAGTTTAATTTTAGATAAAAAGAACACTGCCTAAATCCCCCAAGTGCCTAACTATATACATGGCCCTATTGGCTTTCATGCCAAAATCTAACACCATATATAAGTTGTAATTAAATGAACCCTACTTAATACTTATCCTAAAATTAATTTACCTAGATACAAAATTGGGTTCTTGCATGTCTGTTATTTTCATTTTTTTAGTACTAGAAAGTCAAACTTGAGTACCAGAAAATTCAGGTGGCTCAGTGAGACAACATTGGAAGTTTAGGGTGTTTAAGTGTAATTTTCTCATTTTTATATGTCACCACGGAGTGCAATTCTTCCTTATGTGTCATCGCTTAGTAATCTTCTCTCTGTTGCCATAACAATTGCTCAATTATTGTCCTACATTCATGTCACTAAAAAAATTATTTTTATTCAACTTACAAAAACATGCCCATAAAAACCTACAAAATGTAGCATCATTAAGCATTGGGAAAAGACCATTTAGCTACCTAAACTATCGTGAAATTCCAGAAAATCCTCAAAACTATAATTTGGTCTGCTTTACCTCCTCTAAACTTATAAAACCGGGTCAAAACACATTGCAGTACAATTTTACATGGTTGCCACATGGTTGTCAACCGAGCTAAAAAAGGGAAAAGGAGGTCATGTGTCAGCCAGTCAACAAAACTACCCCTACGCCAGTAAAACCGCTAGAGAAAACTGCATTGTGATGTATTTTGACCTAGTATTATAAGTCCAGAGGGGTAAAATAGATCAAATCATAATTTGAGGGTTTTTGGGATATTCGTGATAGTTTAGATATCTAAAATGGACTTTTTCCTTAACATACAATACTTCCTATCTATAGTTTTGTAGTATTTTATCAAAAACTTATATTTAATTTATACTAAAATGCTTAAAGTTTGACTTTTTGGTATTTTGATTTTATTATATTGAAAGTTGGAAATGTCATTGTTTCTTTTTTTTTGAAATAAACCAAATGATACCCATTTAATTTGCCAATTTTTTGTTGCATCATTTAGCTTGCAACCAAATAGTAGCCATACCCAACCAAATTTTGGCTTCAATCTAAACACACAGCTTTTGCTGATGTTTTCACCATGCGCTGGATCGTGACCAAAATTTGACAACCTAGGCCATCTAGGGTAACAACCGAAAAACACCCATTGTTTTTGTATGTGTAAAAAAGAAACATATAATCCATGTTTTATAAACCTCACTATAGAGTGGCATGAGCTAGATTGCCCACTTTTTTTATCGATGCGTTTCCAAATTGGCATGTTTACAATTTCATATACCTAACTTTTTTTTTAAAAAAAAAAGTGCTTACACCTTAACGTCCAGTTCATTGGTAAGAAGCGTTCAGCTCCAAATAAAGATTATAAAATCCTGAGTTGGATCGATGGTGATTGGGCCCCAGCATGAGATTGATTTGAGCAAGAGAAGTTGACGAAGCTTTCGAGCTCGTGGGAGTAGGAAACATCGCTGCTTTCCCGCCACAACTTCTCCTCACCTTCGCGCCACCGCTACGACGGTGGTGTGACTGTGAGCCGTTGGATTTCGCGGGAACGGCTGGGCATTGCTTGATCCCATGTTTTGAAGTAGTGTTCTCTACGTGTTTTTTTTTTGTTTTCTCGTGTGAGAGTGATTGTTGAAAGTTGACTGTTTCTTTGGATTCTTTTCCACGTGTGATTAGGGACTAGAGCAAGTAGCTTAACAATATCTCCTAATTTATAGTACTGTATTGTTTTGTTTCTTACTTCCTGTATTGGTTGTTAGGTATTTTATTCCAACCAAAATATTCGCTGCTTGAGATATGTTCAATCATTGGACAGGGAAGAAATAAGGATCATATCTTTTCATATTATCATACTTAAAATAGCAATTAGTGGATAAAATTATATTTGATCGTCACATCTTAATATCCAAAATGACCATAATGGAGTATTTCTCGGTTCAAAAATATGGACATGTGTTTTTCACATGGACTTGTCAAATAAAATAAGGCTCATTTCATACTACAGTGCAAAATAGATGAGTTTTCTCCTCAACATCTCTAATAAATATCTTGCTTTCGCTTTAATTTCCTATGGTTGAATTTCGTACTTAGAGCTAATAAACAGGGATAAGATGGTCATTTTTAATATTTCTCTGATCTACTGTACGTAAAACATAAACAAGCATGGTAAAAACTTGTACGCTCCATGTGCTGACGTGGATCCAACAATTTTCTGTGGGCCCGCCGCCGCTCAACCAGCCATCTCTTTTTACTCGTGAAAAAAAATTCCCCCTTTTTTTCCGGGTTTCGCTTTCTTTTTTCACCCGAAAACACTAGTGCCACTCCAAATGACATGCGGGCCCAACCGCTCCCGCCGCCGTGTACCCCAGTATTTTATTCCCCTTGTTTATATCACAAACTACTCTGTAATTATATTCCTCGTGGAGTCTACTCCCCAATAGTGATTACTGATTAGCCAGTCGTCTCCGGCTCCGGCACCACCGCGCGAGCTCTCGGCGAGAGGAAAAAAGCGATCTTTTCAATGGTGACGGCGGTGGCGGTGGCGGCCGCGCTGGAGTCGCCGGTGCCAGCGCCGGCGTTGGCGCCGGCGCGGCAGCGCCACCGGCTGGCCAACGGGGCGGCCGGCACGGCCGACTTCGAGCTCCGGCACTGGCGCCCGGCGACGGGGAAGCGGGCGTCGTCCGGCATGCGGGGGCGGTGGGCGCCGCCGGAGATCGAGATCCCCAACGGCGGCGCGCGGGCGGGGGCCGGATACACCAGCCTCCGGGACATCCTGTCCTCGCCGGAGTACGCCGCCGCCGCCAAGGCCAGCTCCCCCTGTGCCGGGGAAGGGGGAGGCGGGGCCACCGCCACCGCCGCCGCCCGCGGGAGCTGCGGCGACGTGCACATGATCCGGCACCCGCTGGTGAAGCATGCAGCGTACACCTACCTCCACCTGACGCCGTCGGGGCGGGCGGACGGCGGGCGGCGCCGCCGCCGCCGGCAGGGCCCGCTCTGCCGGCTCCTCCTCGGCTGCCTCGGCTTCTTCGGCGCGCTCTTCCGGCGGTGACGTCACCGTCTCCGGCGACGCGAGGGCCTCGTGGTTCTTGGTTTTGATTTGCGTTGGCTTACTTCGTCTCTCTCGAAAAAGTTGGAACTTTTTTGCCCCCTTTCTGTTGCACTTAGAACAGAATTTGTTGCTTCTTTGAGCTTTGTTTGTCTTGTAATTGTAAATATTTTGGTAGGATTGTAGAGAGATGATAGCAACAAAAGAAAGAAATCGCTTAGCAACACAAGATTTGTTTAGCCTCAGTCTTTTCATGAAATTTTTTAGATGCCGTGACGGCGTGAGGCAAGAACTCATGATTGGTGCGACGATGGGCATAGAAATGACTAAAAAAGTTTAAACCTTGGCTCACTTTCTCTTCCTCTCCAACGAGCCCGCCCACAAAGAGAAGGAGAAACATGCGCTCTTTCACCACCTCTTTTCTTCCCCTCTCTTCATCCTCCTCTAATTCACACAAGAACAACATCTTCGATCCATATCTAAATCTAAATATCATTCAGTTTACAGTTAATATCATTCAGTTTACATAGGCAATAAATAGTCTTATACTAAATCACAAATCATAGTAAAGTAGCAAGCAGTGGAAGATAACAACAATATACAATCGACCAACTAGGAATATGCAGCTAGTAGTCTTCATCACCTTGGAAAGAATTATCCTGATACCAAACTAAACTTCAACCTTCACCCAAATCAAATTATTAGTAGTCGATATAATGAGTAGACAGTTACCTAGCAAACAATCCTTAATATAAAGGAAAAAGTCTACTTACCTTCTGAAGTATTAATCCGGACGCACATAACCCCTTAACTTCGAAAACCAGATATTTTATCTCACAAACTATTAAAACCAGTGCACTTAACCCGCTGGTAGCGGTTTTGAGAGTGGTTTTACCATCGAGGCTGCACAGGTGGATGGTTTTGCCACTGTGGCAGCCTACGTATCTCTCTCCCCTCTCTCTTTTTCTTACCTCTCCTAGCCATTTCATCGAGCACCAAAAGTGCATCCCAACTACCTCCGCCACCAGCTCAACAAGACCCTACACCCACTGCCGCGTCGGCATCGACCCAGTCAGCCGCCCGCCTAGGTCGGGCGCCCGCCAAGGCTAGGCAGCAGTGGTGGGTTGCTCGTTGGAGCCGTGGGAGAGGAAGAAGAAATGAGAGAGGAGAGTGACATGTGGGTCCCATGCTGAAATAGATTGAAAATAAAATGAAAAGCCATATGTATGGATGACATGTGGGCCATATTTTATTTTTCATTTGTGTCATATTTTTTGTAATCGGAACGCCATGTCATGAGCCACGTGGACTGCCCCAGTGGCAAAACTACCCTCAATACCGCTCACGGGGGGTTAAGTACACTGATTTCAATAGTTTGTGGGACTGGTTATCTAGTTTTCAAAGTCAGGGGGTTATGTGCTTTCGAGTCAATACTTGAGGGGGGGTAAGTAGACTTTTTCCTAATATAAATGGTGCAACCTAATCTTGGGTTTTGTGTTTTCAGTAAGAGCTTACCTAGGGTTTTGTTTCAAGAACACTCAATATCAGATGAATTTCGAGGTATCTCAGGTTGACGGCTTAGGGGGGACAACCAAGGAATATTTCTATGGTGTGGGTCAGCCTTAGCGATGTCTTCGGTGAGATAGAATCCTAGTTAGATAAGAATAGGTAGAGAGGGAAAGTTATAGATCTATTCAAAGTAGTAGTCCTATATGGACAAGAATTGGGGCTTCTAGAACGGTTTAGGGCTGTAGTCGGCCAGGATAGGGCGCCTATGGGTAGTTGAGGTCAGTTTGATTAGGTTTTAACTCTATTTAGAGCCATTTTATACAAAAATATTAATAATTATTATTATATATTATATTTATATATTTCTATTTATTTTTGAACAAGTGATTGATAATAATTTTATTAGAATGTCACATGGACGACCTTTGTGGGCTCATCATTATCATGATCAAGGTTGCCAAATTTGATACGAGTGTTGTTGGTATTGAGTAGAGACAATCGGATATAGATTCATTGGTTGTTCTCCGATGGCGGTAGGACGGTGATCTATGGTGTCGTCCTGCAACGTCAGTGAATTGCAAAAAGGCGCTGAAGTGCCAATTCCAAGGGAAATATTATTTTCTAGCATTTTTAGCCGGATTCAACAATGGTGATGTTCATGGGCGTCATTATCTTGCATGGTTCTTCTTATTGGATTACATCTTGGTTCATTAATTTAGTGGGCGGCTATGTGATGAAATTTTAGTTATTACACTTGGTTTTCACTGGTTGTTTCAACTATTGTCCTCTTTCTCACTAAATCATTTTGCATGCTCTAAGAAAATATTGGACTTTGTTGCTTTTATGAAATCGCAGAAGAATCTTGTGAAAATCAATGATCATCTTATATATGAGGATGTTCAGAATTATAACCATAAAGATATTTGCGTTGTCTTGTTTTTTTTTTTTTTGTGTTAGCATGAGAATTGTTTGTTATTTTAGTTTGGTTTTAAACTTTTTATTAAGCATTTGTAACGGCCGTATGTGTAGATTCTTCCATTGTATAAAAAAAGAAATGACTCAAATAAGATCAATCGTGCAAAGACAAAAATGGAACAATGAAAAAAGGAAACTCCTTATGATCACAACAAGCTCCATATAAAAATGTTCAGTTTCACATTGGATTGCAGGATTATCCTATACATTCTCCCTATTTTTTCATTTTCTTTGGGATTGCATCCATGCATGTAGTGATATATTCACAGAATCACAGGATAATCTCCTGATGATGTTGAGAACTTTCTCCCTTAATTAATGCTCGCCGCTGTGCTGCCGCCGGGGCTTTGCGCCGACTGAGGCGCGGATAACATCGGCCACGGCGGCGGCGTTGAGGTCGGCGGCGTCGAAGTTGGGCTCCCGCGGCGGCGGAGACGGCGGCCGGCGTCTGGCGGCGAAGGGGTTCCAGCTGGACCTCCTGCTCGTCTGCTCCACATGCAAACGCAAACAAAAGAAGAGAGACTGTTAAAACGGAAGAATTGTCCCTAGTGCATCGTGTCTAATGCGTCAAGATTCGTGCACGTTGATGCAGCTTCGCACCACGTACCATGTAGCTCTTTGAAACGGTTTTAAAACGGGAATTTATTACACTCCCATATACAAACGACTCCATGCTCGTTAGTGACCATAAATATTTGAAAAAGAGAAAGTTGCACTGTAGCTCCCGGAACTTGTACGAAATTGCACGAAATCCCCTAAACTTTGAAATTGCTTTCTCAGCTCCTGGAACTTGTCTCTAGTTGCACCGTTAGCCCTGTACTGTTAGGATCCGTTAGAAATTCCGTTAAACGGTGGCGTGGCGCCCACGTGGCCGTTAAGTGCCGACGTGGCCTCAAAAAATCAACAAAAACCTTAAAAAATCTAGGAAAATTCAGGGAAAACAAAAATAATTCAAAAAATTCATAAAAAATCTAGAAAAAACTAGAAAAACCGAAAATAATTCACAAAATTCATTAAAAAAGAAAATTCATAAAAATTCATTTAAAAATCTAGAAAATTTAGAAAAAACCGAAAAAACCATAAAATCCAAAAAAACATTTGTGATTTTTTTATGAACTTTGTGAACTATTTTATGATTTTCTAATGAATTTTTTGAATTATTTTTGGGTTTTCTTAATTGTTTTCTAGTTTTTTATGAATTTCCTAGATTTTTTATGAATTTTTTATTTTTTCTAAATTTTCCTAAATTTTTTAAACTTTTTATTGATTTTTTGGGGCCACGTGGGCACCACGTCACCGTTTAACGGAATTTGTAACGGATCCTAACAGCCCAGGACTAACGGTGCAACTAGAGACAAGTTCCAGGAGCTGAGAAAGCAATTTCAAAGTTTAGGAGATTTCGTGCAATTTCGTACATGTTCCGGAAGCTACAGTGCAATTTTCTCTTTGAAAAACATGTCAAGTGGTTGTCATGAACCACCAAACATTTCATGGAACTGCATGCATTGCTTTGGAATTGAAAAGCTAGAACTTTTGTTCGACCAGATTACAGGAGCTATAAAGAAGCAGCTTCAATTTCACGAGGATATGTTCTGGAGAAACCAAAGCATATTTGGTGTAGAAAAAGGCCATAACTCATGGGGCAGGACAAGAAGAGAAGCAGTTTACAAAAACACGTTTTCATTTCGAGAAACCAGACCATCTGGCAATGAGAAGCAGGCAAGGCCGGCGTCGCAAGCAGACACAGGCAGGCAATGGGCATGTGGAAGGGAACAATCTGGTGCGGTTGGCTCCCGGCTGTGCGTGCTCGCCGGAGCACGATGGCTCTCGCCGTCGCCGGTCGCCGTCCGGCGGCTGGGCCGAGGACGACGAACCAAAGCAGTGAGAGCTGACTGACACTGGCAGCGACAGGAAGCTGCATGGGCCAGAGATGTCCTGAACTCCTGCTTCTCCATCCCCACACTTTATGTAACTACTCTATTATCTACTTTCTACATCTTTCTCTCTGATTTTTTTAAAACTTTATAACTATATTTAAAAAAAATCCCTCTATCAGCTATTTTATCTAAAGTTACAGTGTTTTAGAGTAACTGCTACGGATGCTCTTAGGATAGGGAAGAAAGGAGGAGGCATTCTGAGTCCTGATCCCTAGGTTTCTGACCTCGATCTGCAGCTGGCACAGCCATGGACATCGATATTCATGTCTATTTGGCACTGAGAGGGAAAGAACCTGGAAGGGCTTGTTCGACAGAATTGGGAGAGGTAAACCATGGAAGGGATTGCCGCAGGGTTTTGTTTCAGACTGGGGAAAACTATTGGGCTTTTGCCCTTTGGACCGGTGGGCCTTTGGCCCATTACGAGAGAAGGAAATGGGGAAGGGGCAGCGATGCTGCCCCAGGCTTACACCGCGCCACAGCTAGGGTTCCTTGAACGGAACCTGAGCTAGCTGGCGGCGGCGGCGGCCGTTGGCTCGCCTCCGACATGCGCGGGCGCATGGGGGCGTGGAGGAGTGGCCAGAGACTTCGGGGACGCCATTCTCATCGCCTATACAGGGAAGTCCCGTGCTCCTCTCTCTATGCAACTTGGCTCTTGGTTGGTTCTTCCTCTCGGTTTTCCCCTCTCCATCTACTCACTGTGCGCCGTCCTAGCTGCTCTCGCCAGCACCTCGGCGTTGTCACCGGCCGGTAGTAGTTGCCTTGGTGGTGTTCCTCTTCGACTCTGGTTCCCGGTGGCCAAGGGGTGGTTGCCGTGAACTCATCGCTGTGTCTCCCTGCTCCTCGGACTCTAGCCGTGGCCTTTGGCCGTGGTGGAGTGACGGCATCGATCGTATCTCCGACTCATTTCGTCGGTGATGCTTCCTAGCACGGCAAATTGTTTTCTAGGACAATGAACTTCACGCTTTGCCTAGTCTTGTTGGTTCGTTTCCGGCGCATCGTAAGTTCTTGCTTCTTCTTCCTCTATGCAGTGGTCCAATTAGGGTTCTGTGGAACTGTTCTTTGAACAGGGGCCGAGCTCTGATTAGGATATTTGTACTTTGTTGTGGGCTTAATCTAATGCTTGATGATGATTGCTTGCTCTATAAACTGTTCTACGACTTTGAGTAAATTGTTGTAAGCACTGTCTTTAGATCCTTGTTGTGCAACTCACTATCATATGCTTGTATCTGTGCTACTGTTATAAGTGAGATTCAACTCAATGTTCAGGTCTTTGTACTTGGGGGCAGTGCTGCTGTTCTTTGGATTCACTAGTTGGTAGCTTGTTCATTTTGTTGATTTTGTAGCTGTGATACTAGTTATCAAGTTTGGTACTGGTCCGTTGCTCTTTTGAGCAGCGGATACTGCAGTCCTACTGCTGACCGAACTTAGATTATACTGGTATATTGAGTTGAAAAGTTCTATTTAGTTCTGAAGGCAGTGTTGTTCAACTCTTTAATTTTGTCCTAATTCAGTTTATTTCCTATGTTTTTTTAGCCCTGTTAATAGGTGGGTGGCTAATTTAATATTAGCAACCCGTTAGCACGATTTGAGAGCAATTCATATTGCTTAAAAAATAAAAACTTGAGCTTTAAGCTGGTTTTTATTTCTGTCTATTCAGCTGCCATGATTATGAATCTACTGTTGGTCATGAGTTTACATTCATTTATGTTGTTTGTTAAATTCATGGTGTGCCTTCTTATTAATGGCTCAAATGTGTTTTATTCCATAGGTGTATATGATCTGGTTGAATTCTTTGTCATGCTCATTCTGTATTTTATTCAACAAAAACCAAGTCTCATCATAATTTCCAAGATGGGCTGAGTTTATTCAGACCACAAAGTGAACTCTGAGTTTATTCAGACCACAAAGTGATTTCTGGTGGAGCAGAACAACTGACGAGGAATGAAAGTAGTATGAAACTGTAATGCTCCAATGATAGCCTAATCATTGGTTCAATTAGTATGAAACTGTAACGCTCCAATGCTCCAATGATATCCAAGGGGTGGTTACCGTGAACTCATTGCTGCGTCTCCCTACTCCTCGGACTCTAGCCGTGGCCTTTGGCCGTGGTGGAGTGACGGCATCGTATCTCCGACTCATTTCGTCGGTGGTGCTTCCTAGCATGGCAAATTGTTTTCTAGGATAGTGAACTTCACGCTTTGTCTCGTCTTATTGGTTCGTTTCCGACGCATCGTAAGTTCTTGCTTCTTCTTCCTCTATGCAGTGGTCCAATTAGGGTTCTGGGGAACTGTTCTTTGAATAGGGGCCGAGCTCTGATTAGGATATTTGTACTTTGTTGTAGGCTTAATCTAATGCTCGATGATGATTGCTTGCTCTGAGGTATATGCATATAAACTGTTTTAGGACAAATATCCTAATCAGAGAAAATAAAAACTTGAGCTTTAAGCTTGTTTTTATTTCTGTCTATTCAGCTGCCATGATTATGAATCTACTGTTGATCATGAGTTTACATTCATTTACGTTGTTTGTTAAATTCATGGTGTACCTTCTTATTCATGGCTCAAATGTGTTTTATTCCATAGCTGTATATGATCTAGTTGAATTCTTTATCATGCTCAGCATTTTATTCAACAAAAACCATGTGTCATCATAATTTCCAAGATGGGATGAGTTTATTCAGACCACAAAGTGGACTCTGTGAGTTTATTCAGACCACAAAGTAATTTCTAGTAGAGCAAATAACTAATGAGGAATGAAAGTAGTATGAAACTGTAATGCTCCAATGACAGCCTTGCCACACTTTTTTTTTCTTTTATAAGAAAAAAAATTGATTCTCAATGCTAGCAAGTAAAATCTGATTCTTAGAGAATAGCTCACAACTATCGTAACGTTAGGTGCAAACTTTCTGCGAATAGGTAGGATGATTCTGCAATATTTCGAGCAATATGATTGTGCAATATGACGTATCCTACTTTCACAGAGCGTAAGGTCATTACCTCTGAATCCAACGCTTCAGTTTTGTCGGAAACAACATAACGTAGGATATCCATGAAGAAAGCTGGCCCTTTGTCAGCGAAGTTCTTGACGTAGAATGCAATCAGTTGCCCAGATTTAGCCCTCAGATGCACTAGCCTTTGCTCAATATTTGGTTCATATTGCATCACCATTGGCCGAAGGAAAGTGTCATACACAACATCACTGCCCTGCAGAAATGAATTAATATACTCAAGACAATATACTTTTGCTATTTTTCTAGATGAAACATGGGAATTGTTTACAGCGGAAAATGACACAAATAGATGAACTTTCTTACCTTTGTTTTGGGGTACCACATGTAAACAAAAAAAGCCAGTTTCATTTCTCCATACATTGGCATCCTGATATCGACAAATTATAGTAGACAAGCACAGATGAGGAGTGGACTTTCACAATGAAAATAAAAAATATTTTAACTAACCATGATATGAAGCTCTCACAGACTATCACCAAGGCCACTATGATCCTGACGAAAAGTATGCGATGACTGAATTGTTAAGAAGGCTAAATGATTGAGCTTTAGCACAAGTACTGACAAGCTCTAGTAGATGGTTGGTCAGTCTGCATTGTATGATAGTTTTTTTATATATATAAAATATCAACAAGTTTGGAAAGAACAGAAAGTTTTAAAATTTACAGTTTGCTATAATTCATGCTTTAAATGTTTGGCTAATTGTAGATGGCCCTTACATAGATTGGTACCTGCATGTTCAAAACCATCGGAAAATCATGACATACTAGGAGGGACAGCAAAACTAGTGACTAGTCAAAACCATATAAACTGGCTCTGACGTATGAATTATTTGATTTTTTTTTATGGTGTTCAGTAAAAAGGTATCGCTAGCTACCAAACTGAGTTTCACCAATTAAGTTTCGCAGATGTAGGGAAAAAAACTATCACCACTGCAAAGCATCTCATTTTCACCTTACCAATCCCTTTTTCCTTTTATTTTTGATCATTAGTCACTGTACTGCTTAGTAGGGTGCCTCCTTCATATGTAAAGTTAAGTACAGATTTTATATTTTCCATGTAATTCTATCGTTTGAGTTGGTCTGCTCAATAATCGATTAAAGTAAATAAACAAATGGTCATTGGCCACTTGCTATTTTGTGAAATCATGGCCACGTCTTGGCATGATCATTAAAATAGCATGTGTGTGTGGAGCATTTCACTTACAAATAAACAAATCATCAAATGTCATTGACAAAGAAAAGGTAGTATTGCACGCAAAATCAACTTGTAATTGTTAACAGAAAGAGGAAACTTGATGATGCCGCCATCCTTTTCGTAGAAAGCTATGTTGGTTTTTGAACTAGTTATTAGCATGGATTTGAAAATAAAAAAATCGACACGCTAATCATACTGATGTAATCTGGAATACAAACGCCTATGCAAGTAACAAATGCGAGCCAGGAATGCAATTGCACCCAAATGTACTTGAAATGATTTCTTCACGTACATATCAACTGCACCCAACATGAATTGGTACAGAAAAATACAAATTGTGTGATAGAAAAGTTTAAGTCTTTACATGGGTTTTTCTTTCTAGCAACAGGTTCAATTTCTTGCATTTAACAATTCAAACTTGCAAAAGACATCTTAAGAAGCATCAGTTTTCATGCGAAGGGATGTGATCGATTTACGCTTCAACCATAAAGCTTACAAGGTAAGTATGAAACATAAAGGATTTGGATCCTCTATCTTCAATTAACACCGCACAACCATTCCATCTCATGCATAACAAATATTCCTAAGTATGTTCAAATTGGATGAAAAATCCAATTGGCTCGATGCTTGCCTTTTCAACCTTTTCGACCATTTTCTTTTACCTATCTCATGTTCTTTTCCTTTCCTCTTTTCCCTTTGCACCATATTTGATAATATTTTTTTACTAACTATCAATGAATCAAAGACAACTCTTCCGTATTTTGTTAAAAACAATATTTTTAAGCAGGTAAGACAACCCATGGTAATTTTTACTCATTACTAAATCCCCTGTACCTGTTTCTATTGCCAACTTGCTATTGAGAGCATTGATTTAATCGAATGGTTAATGGCAAATCTTTAACATTTTAGCGCCTTTTCTTTCTAGGAGCTAGAAAAATATATAGAAACAACTCTAAACAATTTCCTTTCCTCAATAACACTAAATCACTCCCTTCCTTTCCTCAATAACACTCAACTATTCCCTTTTTGACAGCCAAAAACCATATAAAGCCTAACATAACAATACGACTGGCGTAGAAAACAACCATTCGATTGATTATTCTTCGTCAAAATAGATTTTTAAAAAATGATTCTTTGTTGATTATATAATATTTCTGATTTTATTAATTTTTTTGAATTTTTTTACATGGCAAAACAAAAATAACAAAAAAAATCTCAATATCAAATGCTGGCCGTTGGATGGAGATCCAACGTCTAGTGCTGGGCGTCGGATGGAGATCTAACATGGAGCACTGGGCGTCGGACGGCCCTCGCGACCTACTGACCCACCTAGATGACATCACCCATTTTACTCTAAAAATACCATGATACACCTAAAAATGCATCCTCCTCTCCATAGAAAAACGGAGGCGGGACACAAAACAATAAAGCTGGAAGCAAATCAATTCAGCCAAAATCAAGAATTAATGGTTCTCAGTTCGTCGTTCTGACTTCTGAGGGGAGATATAGGATCGATGAAGCTGATCTCTAGCTCGCTCACTCACCAGTACTGGCACCAGAAGCGGAGCATGTCGGCGTCGCCGGGGCTCGCCTCCACCGTCTTGAAGCATTCGAACGCCGGCATGGCGTACCCGAACAGCAGCCTGCATGGCGCCGATCGACCAGATCACACCATATGCATGATCCGGCCGCAAATCCCATCCATGGAGGAGGAGGAGTTGGGCTTACAGCAGGATCTTGGAGAGGAGACCGCCCAGCATCTCTCCGGCGACGAGGGATGGTGCGGCGGCGGCGGCGGCCGGCCTTGGTCTCCGGAGAGGAGGAAGGAGGCGGTTGCTCAGGGGGAGGCGGAGAGCGAGCGAGAGAAGACGAGACGACGCGATCGACCGCGAGGCTCGGCGCGCTGGGGTTTGGGTTTTGATGAGCTGGGAGTCGAGGCTTTGCTTAGGTCACTGCAGTGTGGGCCCCGTGATAAAGCTTCTTTTCCATTCTCCCACTTCCCCATCTCCCCTTTACTTTTTTTACTGTTTCTCAATTCTCATACAAGTAATAAGTGTTTCTCTGTTCCACCTCGTGGCAGGAAAGCACCTCTCCTATCTTTTTCTCAAGTTTATGTACTTATGTTTTATCACGGCGTAGAAAATATCTAAAACTTTGATCCCACTTGAAACCAACTCTAGTAATTGATCTTTCTCGACGGCCCCACGTTGGGGCACCTCCTGCATAGCACAAAACGAACATACCCCCGCATATATTGACTAAAAACTTAATGGCAACGTGGTTTGTGGCATTGACACTTATTCGCATGATCGTGGGGATTGAGCCCACTTTCATGCCTTGCTATTCCTTTTTTCTCTCTGGGGCATGCATCTAGGTTGTGTAGAGAGATATGTCAACCCCTGTTTAACGTTTTCTGATTTTCAAAAGAGTGTGTGTTCTAATAGAGCACATTGTACATGACGTGTTAGTGGCCGTCAAGGACAACTCACAACGTTGTTGCACCTGGGCCTTGCGTCGATCACTCTCTGGATAGCCGATCTTTATTGGTTAGTTGAGTATTTTGCACTCAATAGTGTGCACATGGCCATCGAGATCGAGTGCATTAGAGTTCTCGGTCACCAGTTGTTTGCCATCAAGACGGTTGCTGACGGTCAAAAATTATATTGTTTCATGTAGTGTACTTATTTGTTTATCTCTTAAACTTTGAGATCTTTCCGAGGTAGTTTTGAGAGTCATTTTACTTGGTTTTAGAGCTTTTCTGACACGTCTGGAAGATAACAAAAAAATTCAAGGAAAAAAACACTTTTGTATTTTGAAAATAAAGATAAACAAACAAGTAGATAATCTACGAAGAACTTCATATATAGTCATGATATCTTTACACATATCATCATCGGATGAAGCATGAACATCATAAGTTTTGGATTACTTTACAAAAATATAACACTAAACTATTGTAGATTTATTGTCTGTTCTCTCTAACTTATTTTATTTGACTTATCTACTTATTTTCTAACTTACAGAGCTTTCCAAGGTGGCATCGAGATTCAGGTCTTCTTTATTTGACATGTTTTAGAGAGATTTTAGACACGCCTTTTAATTAGAAAAGGATGGATTGAAAAAATTAAATTATGTATATTTTAAATGAAGATAAGCAAATAAGAATATAAGTTAAATAAGTAAAAAAAAGTTGTAGAGAACAGAGCTTTAGTTAATCTAGATTATCCATTTTCCATTAATAGTTACGATGGAGCCAAGGCGCCTTGCTCTATTATATAAACCCAAGAATTTATTTCGCACATATCATTATAAAGTCATCACAATATCATATCAGTTTTAAAAAAAAAATGTTACTTACCCACTACACCCTAAGGCCCAAGATCAGCTTCTACATCCCTGAAGGGCCTGTTTGGAAACCATATTCCCGGCCGGGATCCCGGCCCAATCCCGGGGTGGGAATCCCCGCGTGGAAAAATTCCCAGGGAATTTTTTAGCTCCATTTGAAAGCCCGTTTGACAGGGATTATTGGGCTCCTTGCCCACCCTTTCCCCGGGAAATCAACCTCTCCACCCGAGGTGTGGAAATTCTCCCCGTCCTTCCTCGCGCACACACACTCGCCTCCGCCTCCTCCCTGCCTCCTCCGCCTCCGTTCCCCCACGGCCTCCGTCCCCGCCTCCTCCCTGCCACCTCCGCCTCCGTTCCCCCGCAGCCCCTCCTTCGCCTCCGTACCCCCGCCGACTCCCCCTCCGCCTCCGTTCCCGTCGCCTCCTCCTCCGTGTCGGTTCCCACCGCCTCCCTGCCTCTGCCGCCTCTGTTCCCCCTCCGCCTCCGCCTCCGGCCCCCTCCCCTTCTGCATCCCTGCCCCAGTGAGAGTCGCCGGCGGGAGGAGGAGGGTGGCGTCGCCTCGGCCGTAGGTGTCGCCGGCGGGAGGAGGAGGGTGCCGTCGCCGGCGGAGGAGGAGGGCGGCATCGCCTCGGCCGTAGGTGTCACCGGCGGGAGGAGGAGGGTGCCGTCGCCGGCGGAGGAGGAGGGCGGCATCGCCTCAGACGTAGGGGACGCCGGCGGGAGGAGGAGGGCGGCGTCGCCTCGGCATCGTTGCGTGGAAAATAGGAGACGAACGGGGAGAGAAGGGGAAGAAGAACGGGGAGAGAAGGGGAAGCACCCAGGGAAATGAAATGACCAAAAAAATCCCCTAGGGGAATTCTTTCACTGGGTTTTGCTCCCCTCTGCTCCCAAATGAGCCCGAAAACTGCAACTTTGACTCGATCGATTCAACTTGGTATTCAAAATAAGCTGACACTTACCGATATTTCAAAAGATTAATAAAAAAAATAAGATTATGGTGTTCGAGAGTACCTACATATAATCTTTACATAGCTAATCTAAAATATTTTAAAAGATATAAATTGATAAAATGTTAAATGTTTGGCTGCAGCACCTAGATCATCTAGCTCCATTAACACCCCATTTTCCAACCCCCCCCCCCTCTATATCCACTATCACGTCCATTGGTTATTATCGCTAATCAGCTCTATGTATAAAAAAATTCAAATCCATCTCCTACAACGATCCGTAAATCTCATTCTCTATTCCCTGAATTCAGGAGAAACAGAATTTGTAAGGGTAACCCTCGGGATGTACGCATCTCTAATGCTCACCCTATTCCAATACTCTTATCAAATTTTAAACACCGTAGCAAATAAAACATAAGAGAGAAATATGGATGCATAGTGAAAATGAGTGTAAACAATGAATGGGTAATAGATATGATTATCAATTTAGAACTAGCATTGCCTTTCGTACCGTGGATCTGCAGAAAGGAGCGGCGACTATTCATTGACTCAGAATGACGAAGCATTGATGATGTATGCTACTTGACCTATGCATAGTTGTCGACTAGCCAGCCTTATAGTTTATCGTCTCATTAACTTACGATAATGCTTACGCGTCCGTCCGTCAGATCCCATCTGGACGGGCCAGATGGACGCCTGAGTCAAAACGCGCATGCAACGTAATCTGAGTGATGAAAGAGGCCGCCTTGGCAATTTGCTGGTACTTGACCCATGAACAGTACATGCCAATATAGTATCATTTTAAAAAAAGAGTACATGCATGTCAAGATCACCAAGTCAGTCAAGTTATTTTAACTGGTATATCGGTAAGTGGATTTTTCTTATAGCACAGTGCTAATCCATAGCTACGTACGTACCAAGTCATAGGTATGGACAAACACAATTAAGAAACGCCCGACAAAATAGTCATATGCTAATTACATAGTCAAAACTAGGGATGTGATCGGATCGGATAAGGTCGGATATCGTTCTATTCATATCCGTATCCGTATTTTTTACCGGATACAAATTCGAATACGAATGTGTCGAATATGGATACAAATTCGAATAATACTGGATAACATCGGTTACGAATACGGATCGAATACAGATCGGATAACACAAGGATACGGATATTGTTAGTCGAATAATTAAAATTAATTTTCAAAAATCCATTCCAAATTTTAACAAAATATGGTCAAAATTTAGATTTAAAAGTGGAAATTTATAACATTAGTAAAAACAAAACATTAGAAAGTCTATACACGAATATTATTAATTTAGTCTAGATTTAAAAATTCAAAAAATAAATTTAAAAGTTGGGAAACTATCAATAAAAAATTTTAGAAATACATTAAAAAAATCCAGAAATACATTAGAATAATATCCATATTTTATATTCGGATATTATCCGAAAAAAAACTCGGATATTCTTTATCCACCGAATAATCAGTGCTCCGTATTCGTATCCATATCCACGCTAAATTATCCATATCCATATCCTTATCCGTAAAAATAGTCGAATATCCTTAAAACTATCCAAATCACTATCCGATCAATTCGGTCGGTCGGTCGGATAATATCCGTACCATTTTCACCCATAGTCAAAACACACATATGACAAACAGTACAACTCACAGGACGTCGTACCGGATACTGCAGTTTTTCTTCAAAGAGTAGGTAGAGGCATCTCTCCACGAATGAGGCTAGCTATATAAATTACAAAAGCATTTGCAATTGGCACAGTCCAATAAATCCGAAAAATTTGAGAAGATGACACTCAGTTGATTATAGAAGTATTTCGACCTCTATAGCTCATGTTATATGTGTGTATAGCATGCGAGACCATACAAATAGAATAGGGGGGTTGGTCAAAGTGTCGATTTTTGAAAGTGAGTGAATCTAAAAAAACTACACGAATGTTTCTCAAATGAATAGATTGATTGATGGCAAATCATTTCAGCATATTCATGGGCTGGGCCAACCGCAGCAAACAAAAGGCCCTTTATTCCTACACTGGGCCGATCGGCAGTCCATGGGCCGAAGTGGACTCGATGTCAATGCCCATCTCATCCCGGAGCTTTGCAGCCCGGCCTGCTCCATCCGTGTATGCTGGGTGTCTGGACCCTTGCCATCAAACAGGAACAGTTCCGAGGAGTCAGAATTGAATAATTCATTCAGAAATTCAGAACTCAGAAGCATTCAAGCCTAGTCCTTGGTTCTGCTGCCCATGGAGCCGACCATTTTGAACAGTTTACTCTAAAATCGATCCATATGTGTATACAGTCCTTGCTAAAAATTTTCTTTTTATATTAAGAAGATTCCTTCCACCGTAGGTTCTCAAGACCTAGGCCTTGTTTGTTTCAGATTAAATTAAAGTAAATTAAAATTTGTTATTTTTGTATAGACTAAATGTTGTAATATTTTATAGTTATTTTTGTGGGGTTTAAAATGGTTGTTCTTAAATTTCGCAAAATAATTTTTTCATAATTTTTTGAATTTTAAAACGTCTTTCGAGTGGGTCACAAATTTGCTACAGTAAAACTCAACTCAACATTAATCTGAAACAAACAAGGCCCTAAACTACCATCTTCGAAATATCTCACCCATCCATGTCATCATATTTACGGATTGTTTTCTTCTTTCTTATTGATAAAAAAGTTGTTTTCTTCTTTGTTATTGATAAAAAAAAGTTGTCTTGTTTGTTTATGCTACATAAGCATTCCCAAAAAACCTCGAAAAAAGTTTTGCTGCCAAATATATGTGCTACTTTCAATCTATTTTTGTAGTTAAATTTTGGTGTTAAAAATACTATCGACTGTCTGTACATTTTCTTTGTAACATATTTTTTTCACAAAAATATCAAACAAATCCACATTGAATGTATCACTATGATTTTTCATACTTTTTTTGGAAATGTTTATATAGGTTAACCAAAAAAGATAAATTTTCATTAATGCCAAAAAAAGATAATCCGCAAAACACAACGGCACATGGAGATATCGATGCACTTCTACAGTGACATAAAAAACTGTCCGTTTACATTTCTATCATTTTCGGCAGCACTCCAATATATAGTAAATAAGATAGAAAGAGTGTCCCTGTATTTGTTGGGAGCCAGAAGGGAAAATCTCCAACATGGAGATCACTACAGGGATTCAGCTATGGGGATCCTACTGAAGCGACACATGATCTATTGAGATCATATATAGGCAAGGACTCTGCCTCTGCAATCCAATCCAATCCAATCCAAGAAAATGGGTTCGTGGAGTCACACAGTCACACTCATGCACTCACTCATCACTCGGTCACTCGTCATCACTACGCCATGACTCATGAAGGACGTACGCAGTAGCATGCCTGCCAAGCATTTGCGAGCTCCTGCAGGCTGCTGCGAAGCATTCATCAGATTAGCAAATGTTGGGCCGTGCGACGCCACGGCCACGCCCACTGGGCGACACTAATTCCCATTCAATCCGTTCATCAGCCGGTTAATTTCCGGCAGTAATGGCAGCTTCAGAAACCATTCAAATCGTCACTTGAACGGCCGTGGCGGCAGCATTCTGTCAGTGTCCGTTGATCTAGATGCGGAGCTGCTGCTGTGATCTATCTGCTGAACCTGACTTATAATCAGCTGTCATGGAGCTAATATAACTACATTCAGAGCTGCAAATCGCGGTACAGGTGCTGGAGGAGCAGAAATTGGAGCCAGATGATCCTAGGTTAGCATGTTCATGCCAAGGCTGATAATAGAATAGGAGTGCAAGAGCGGCAACGACAGAGGAACTAACCTGCCTGCTGTGGCAGGCAGCAGCACAGCACAGCTGGAGGCATCAAACAGCGGTGGTTGAGGAGGGGTAAAGGACAGGGTAAATGAGGAGGTACGCTCAGAGTTGCACCATGCACCACCGCCCTCCTGCTGACAGGTTCATAATTTTGTGGAGCCGAGGGCAGAGGCACAAGAATCTTTGGACAAATTTTACGACCTCTGAAATTAATCTGAACTCTCTCTCTCTTGTTGGGTTTAGTTTATCATCGGATATTGACGATGGAGGAGTATAAATTAAAAGACGAAGACATCCTCATCAACAAGACCAGTATTTTGGTTGAGTTGGGTCAGTCAGAACCTTGATTGTGTTTCTAGCTAATTGGATCAATGAATGTGGAAGATCTGGACCCGAGACCAAATGTTGGTTTTAAGAGAAACTGGATCGCTGCTGGACCATGAGACAGAAGGATCGTAGCGGGCTCTAACATCTCTTTCATACCTGAATATGTGTCTCGCGCTGTCAGCAACGACATACTCATGGATGCTCGCCTGATGAGCCGCCTAGCTATGTGGCTGTGGACTGTGGTGAGACATGGATGGCCGGGAAAGCAAGAAACGCCATCATTCTAGTAGCTCAGATGAGGTACGTGAGCCACGCATGGCAGGCTGGGAAGCAAAGAAACGCTATGATTCCTGAAACTTTTGGTCCAGAGAATGTTTAATTCACACTCGATGATGAACTTCTGTGTGCTACTACTGGCCGTTTTCGCTGTGAAAAGCTCGAGTTACCACACACACATACACACCGAGAGAGAAAGAGAGCACGGCCAGCTTTCAGCTGCATGGCAGATCAGAGCAGTCATCTCCAAAGGCCAAAAGCGAAAAGGCCATGCATGCAGGCAGGCAGAATCAAATTATATGTGGATCTGATCTTTCAGAAAGTCTCCAATAGACTGTAACTTAAGTACTATTCCGCTCAGTTACAAAAAGCTTGTGTTCATAATTAATATAGGGAAAAGGTATCGACTTTCGATCTCTTTGGCGATCGTATTTGAGTCAAATTTGTTCATGTGGTATATAGACTTGATCCTTTGATTGCCAGATTCAATTTTTATGAACGTTTTTGACTGAAGTAGCATCCATCACATAGATTATTTTGTGTGGCGTGACAGACATTAATTGGCACGAAGTGGTGGTTTTCCTCGTTTCTTTTTTTTTTTCTCTTTCGTTGGCCTTGCAGCAGGAGACCGAACACCTACCACCAAGTCTAGTGGACTGCTACGCCCGCCCTCTTTTCACTATGAGTAAAGTTGTGTTTTACTGTAGCAAAACATGAGAGTCATCGAAAAAGGTCTACATTGGCTGAAAAAATAAATCTTTGATATGAACACTAAAAGTTTTAAAAAAATCGTTACAAATTATTACAATATATAGGCTATATAACAATAACAGATTTTGTAACAGTAAAACTCAACTTAACTTTATGCTGAAAAAAATAAGGCCTAAAAACGCTCATGTGGATTGCCAAGTCATAGAAAACGACCACACAAACTGTCATGCCACTCAAAACCACTATTTGATGTCCAGTTTCACACGGGTTTGTACCTTAGGGACCAAACTTTTGAGGAAAAAAACTTGATCTCTAAGATGCAAACCGGTGTGAAGCTAGACACCAAATCATTGTTTAAATTGATAATATGATAGTGTTTTTTAACACGCACCCTAATTGTTTTTAACCATTGATCTAATCTGATCCAATGGTGTTTATTAGGTCTCAACCCCGACCACGTTTTCTTTGACTTTCTGATGACTTTTTTTATTTTTGATGATTTATTCTCGATGTGTAAGGACGTGAATGCACGACCATGCATTATAGTTGTCAGCTTTGCGAAATGAAGGCTGCCGCCTATGCTCGCCGCCCTCGCCGATGCCTGCCGCCCTTAAACGCTCATTCCCATGTCTTTATCGGCAACTGGACCGGTCGACAATTACACAGTCGTGCCTACCGTGGGACGCGCGGCGACGGTGGGGACCGAGGATGCATGGCATCGCAAGACGACGAGCGTGCGGCCGCGACAGCGAGAGGCCAAGGGGATGCGCAGCGGCTGTGTTGTTGGAGACGCATGGCGATGCCGGGCGACGAGCGCGCGGTTGTCGGGGGCGCGACAATGCGATTGGGGCCGGGACACATGGCGTGCGAGCGACGAGCGCGACTCATGGCGACGAGCACGCGATCGCGGGGGACGCGCAGTAGTGGTGGAGGCGGGGGGTGCATGGCGTCGCCGGACGACGAACTCACGGTCGCATGCAGCGGCGAGCGCGAGGTGGCAGTGGCCGGAGATGCACAGCAGCTGTGTTGTTAGGGACGCATGGCGACGAGCGCTCGACTGGGGTGACGCGCAGCGGTAGTTGGGATCGGGGACACTTAGCAGCGCCGAGTGATGAGCGCGTGGCCTCGTGGGGACGCGCAGCGGCGGTTGGGGCTGGGGACGCATGGTGGCGTCGGGCGACGAGCGCGTAGCTAAGGGGGATGCGCATCGGCGGTGGAGGTTGGGGACGCATAGCGTCGCCGGGCGATGAGCGCGTAGCCAAGGGGGGTGCGCACCGGCGGTGGAGGTGGGGGACGCATGGCGTCGCCGGACGACGAACGCATGGTCACGTCTTTGGCGAGTCGTGCGTGGCGGCGATGGCGGAGACGTCTGACGCACTGGTCGACGATAGCCTTGGCGCCGATGACGCCAGCGTAGCAGCGAGCGTCGATGAGCGCGCATCATATCATTTTACGGACCCACATAAACCATACAATGAACGATGCATGATTAATAATGCTCTCACCCCCATGGGGGTCGAGAGAGAGTACACTAGAGGCCCCTATGAATATGATCTTAGGGAGCAAATTAAAGCGAGCAAAAATTGATCGACTAAATTGATAATTTTTCTCTAAGTATATATATATGTGTGCAGTCATTTCTTAAAATGAATTATGCATATCTAAAGGACAATTTGGAAAGCACAATCGTACGTACAACAACTGCATATATATACCCGATCGACAAGATTTATCATTTTACGTACCCTAGCTTGGCGCCGGTGAGCAGTACAGCGAACTAAATTCGAGTAAGTAGGAACAAAACATTCGCTCGAGATCGAGGGATAGCTAGCTAGGCAGGTCCTGAGGTCCCTGCAAGAGAATATGATCATATCATCTGCAGACACATGAATATGCATGCATGCACACGTATCCCGGGGAGAATGTCCAGCGCTGCAATGCATTCCATGGGGATATATCGATGGATAAATTAACATCGAAGCCTGCATGCAGTACTGCATGCGCTGGCTGGGCGCATCTACGTACACGCATGCCATGCGATCGAGCCGCCTGAACTACTCGCGAAGAACATCAATCATGAGATCTCCATCTCCGGCCGGCCGGCCGGCGAGCAGAGAGGATCGGGCCGGGTCGAGGTGATTTTAATTTACTCGATATATTCTAGCGTGCTTTCTCTCTGAATCAATGCAATTCAGCCCCAACCCATCGTCTTTTGTTTCGTAAGAACATCTTCAATGCTAACCCTATGTTTTTAGCGTATTTGTCCTCAATCTGATACTGTAACAATAGGTAAACTTTTACTATTTTATGGACTTGTTGACACAGTGAAATAGTAAGGCCTTAGCTCTCTACATTGTTAAGAGTCATAAACTGGTTTGCATGCATGCATAAAAGGGTCCAATTTTTGGTTTTTGGAGAAATTAAAACCAAAACCACCGGGACAGAGGATTTTTTTTTCTTTGCAGACGAATAATTAATGTTGCTAACCTTGCCAGCCAGCTCACAGCTGCAATGTACGAGCATAACTCCATAACAGTAGCATCTCTGGTGCTTAGCTATCGTAGTCTTGATCCTTGCCTGCATGCATGCAGTACTGCAGTTGCGAGTTGCGACAAGCATGATCGATCATGGCCAAAGTGGGCTCCTACTACAGCTCTCACTCCATGCATTTTACCTCGATCCTACGTGGCAATGCTTCTGCAGGATCGATGTGGAGATCGATCGAGAGCCAGGTGCAGCTAGCCTCGGTCGGTCAGTGCTGAAAGTTAATCGCACATGCGGTAACAGCGGCTAATCTATCTATGTAAAGCAGAGTTAAACGGAGCCACCACATTAATCCTAAAATCATAAAAATTTTCACGTTAATCGAAAAATAGTAGAAATTCTCACGTTAATCATTAAAAAAGAAAAAAATCTACATCATTGAATATAGATATTATTATGTAAATCTAGCGGTCAATATTAACCACTATAACAAATTACTGAAGCTAATCTATATATTAGAGATAAACTCTAAATCTAATCTGAATCATAACACAAATCTAGCTAGCAGCGTAAACGCGTGGGTCACCTTGCTCGTTATAGTAATTACCACGAGCCCTTGCCTCTGTCCCCGGGGTAATTTTGGCTATTTGACCGCGAGGTCAATGAGGGGTGGTCGTGGACGGGATCATGGGGCCTGGACCGCTGCCTCCTGCTTGCGATGATGGAGTTGGCGCCAAGAAGACGCCTCTGCTGCAGCAGCAGCAGCAGCAAGCAATGCACTGTGGGCGGGCTCACTGTCAGTGTCACTGACAGGCTTAATTTGACCGCTGCCCCCGACCGTTTTTTATGGGGTTTTTACCTCGCGTCCTTGCCTGCTTATTGTGCGTGAATACTCAACAGTTGCAGCTGGTACGGACGCACATCGATCGACCGATGGATCTTGTTTTACTGTATTGTGCCAAGTTTTACCGATGGATCGTGTTTTACTGTATTGTGCCGGCCTTGTTTGTTTCAGATTAATGTAGAGTTGCGTTTTACTGTAGCAATTTTTTGGCCCCCTCAAAATACGTTTTAGCGAGTTAAAAAATTATGAAAAAATATTTTACAAATTTTAAGAAGTACTATTTAAAACCCCATAAGAATGACTACAAAACATACATCATTTGACTTATACAAAAATAACAAATTTTTATTTAATTTAATTTAATTTAATCTGAAACAACCAAGGCCTGCTCGTTCTTTTTAGCTTTACGTACCGTTACGTGTTACTGTAGCAAATTTTGTTATTTTTATATAGGATCTGTTGTGATAATTGATAACGATTTTTTTGTGACTTTTAGCAGTACTTTCAAAGATGCTAAAACTATTTTTAATTGCTTTTTAAGAATCTTTAAACCTCTTTTCGATGGTTCTCAAATTTGCTACAGTAATACGTCAACGCAACAATTTGCTGAAAAGAACATGGCCCTAGCAACATACACTGTGGATGCATGTGTTCCTCCTGCAGGCCCGGTCGAGACCAAAGAAACGGTCGAAGGCAGAGCTGGCTGGCTCGACGTCTGGTAGGAATCTGAAAAATCTCTACGGCCTACACAGCAATAGTAGCCGGGTACTGTTCATTAATGGTTGCATTATTTTTCGATTGCACGTAACCCGGTCTTAATTGGTACTCATTTATCATGTGTTCCACTGATTTATAACCATGTCTGGCCTAAATTGTAGTGGTGTTTTTAGGTCAGCTCTTTTCAGACGAAGGGAGAATGGAACCCTAAGTGTGTAGTCACATTGTGAATTGAACATCGGTTCTACTGGTTTTAGTTTATAACCATTGGCACCGTAAAAGCATAGTACTTTTTGTTAACTCTTTTAAGCGAAACGAGTACGAAATCCTGATAGATAGATGTGTTGTGCGTGTGTGCCCGCCTAGCCCAACTCCAAGGAATATTTTGTCTCGGTCTTAATGATGACTCGATGAAAAGATCTATTTGGATTAATTTAGTCAAATTTAAATATATTTGGTTGCTTATTTATAAAATATCAAATGTCAAATTATATATCGAATTATTTGTCCATTAATTCTCTCCTCCCCTCCCCTCTCTCTCTCTCCCCCCCAAGACAACAATAAGAGAAGGGAGGAGCCGTGGGAGTGTAGGCGCCTCCGATGTAAAATATAACAAGGCACTGACTTGGCAATGGCCCACATGTATGCCTCCTAAATCCATCTTCTTCCTCTTCCTCCCCCCTCTCCCTCTTAACCCCTCGATCTCTATCCCCTTCTCTATGCCCGTGACAATAAAAAGAGGAGGGTGGACGAGCCGTGAGCGCGCAGGCACCGCTGCTCACGCACCATCAGTTGCCGGCCAATCGATGGCCTGCCGTTGCTGTGTCACCACCATTAGGAGACCAGAGCACCACCGCACTAGATCATTCCCAGTGTCATTTGTGGGACAAGTTTGGGGTTGGTGGCAAGCTGATGCAGGGAGGGTGTTGATGAGATTTGATGTAGGGAGGTGGTGAGTTGGTGAAGGAAGGGGGGGCAATGGTGAGCCGATGAAGGGTGGGCGTCATCAAAATCTGATGTGTGGAGGCGACGAGCTAGTAAAGAGAGGTGGGCGGTGGCGAGTTGATGAAGGGAGGGGACAATCGACGAGTTGATGCCAGGGAGGTGGCCGGTGGTTTTTGGACGACATCAGTCCTAGAGAGAAGGAAGAGAGAAATGGAAGACAAAGGCATGAGAGAAGATAGAGGATGACAGTGGGATCCATATATTTTTGTTGCTTTTATGACTAGGATGCCGCGTCACTGGCTCAAAACCACCTGTAAAACTATTATGGGGTTATTTGTATTGGTCTCAGAGTTTTGTGGGTTAGAAACTTAGAATACCTGGTTCGATATTGAGAACGTGAAATACACTTTTTTCCTAAAATAAATATATCTCCTTTTTGGCAGCCGTTTGTTTTCGCATCAGCGCAACCAGACGGATGGACGGAGCTAGCAAAGCCAGCGCAGCTTGGATTATACAACCTAAGACAAGCTGCCTTCGATCGGTTGCATGCAAGCGTAAGCTGGATATCATCACTTGCAAGCTCGATCAGCTCGCTGCTATAAAAAAGAGTACGCAGTATGCATAGTAATACTCTCGGCCTGCATCTGCTGCATATGGTCACTGCTCACTGTTTCTGCTGCGGAATCCGAGACGGGGAATGGGATCCGATTCTGCTAGCTCTCCTCTCGGATCCCGATAGAATTCCCCGTGCCTGCATGCTGCGTGCAGAGCTGCAGCCGCAGCTGCATATATGGCATCTTGACCGACCGGTCTGACTCAAACATATATATCCAGCTCCAGCTCCAGGTATTGCTGCTGCTGCTGCTGCTGTATGCTATGTATTTACAGTTTCAGAGTCGCTGTCTCCCAATCCAACACAGCCCAGAGCATGGCCAAGCCATGGACACGGTCTGCTGCTAGCTAGCTACTGCGCCTGCATGACTGGCTGCATGCGTTCTTTGATCGAGTCAGTCAGTGAAGGCAGTATGTATACCCTACTCCGGGATCCAAAATCTGCTGCATATCTGTCAATCGATCGACGGAGGTAACAACGGATAGTAGAAATGTAGAATAGTGCAGTCAAAACGAAATACTCCTATTTTGAAGGCGTATGGTGGGAGTGTAATTAATTAAGCTGGCTACCTGGATCGAGATTGACCTGGCTATAGTTAATTGTCCTGAGTTCGATGGACCTCCTTAATTTACCCATCCATCGGGTACGCGAAGAAGCAATCCACCTATGCACGTCATAGTCGAGTTACAGAGATTTTTTTAAAGTCAACAGAAAAAACGCAAGCAAAGATAGGTTAGCTTGACTCTTGAAATTTTAAATACAAGCAAATCAATGGTAGTTTTAACTAGTAAATATATTGATTTTTATGTGATTTTGCACTAAAATTATTTCACAGAATCGAAATTAAAGTATATATTTGAGTCTCTTACTATAACTTAATCAATCTCAGAGAAAATATGCACATAATTCAAACTTCGCATTGTTTAGCATTTTGTCCAACTTTTCAAACTACTTCGAAATGTTATAACTATGGACTTTTTCCTAATTTTATATTTGATTTGGACTCCTTTTCTAATCTCATATTTGATGTCGACTCCTTTGAATTGCTTCTATTTCCAGTGAATTAATATGGACTATTCTTTTAATCCAAAATGATATGAATTGGGCCCACAATAATTGACGGTGTAAATATTTTTTCTCTCTTATTAATGTGAGATCTATTTTATAATTAAAACAGGAGCCAACAAAGCCACCACGTTAATAAGAGAGTCTCACATAAATCAAGGAAAAAGATCTATACCGTTGATTTCAGTGGGACCAAATTATAACAGTTTAGATTTTAAAAAGTATTAGAAATAAGTGTCTATGTTGGATTAATATAAATAAACTATATCCGCTACCATTACAAATAAAAATAGAACTATTAGAAATAAGTGTCTATGTTGGATTAACATAAATAGACTATATCCGCTACCATTACAAATAAAAATGGAAATATTCAAAATTTTGAATTAAAATTAATAGAAATATATAAGAGTCCACAATAGATTAATAGAAAGACACCAACAAATACATCTATCTATTATATAATTAAAACAGAAGCCAATGGAGCGACAACATTAATCCTAAAATACAAAAAATTCCCATATTAATCAAAAAGAAAAGAAAGAACTACACCATTGATTGTTGTGGACCCATATTATAACGAATTAGATTAAAAAATTAATATAAATTAAAAAATAAAAAATAAAAATAAGAGTTCATATCAATATCAGGTACAACAAAACAATAATAGAAATTCAAAATAAAAAATAGTAGAAATAAGAGTCCATGTCAAAATAAAAGAAAGAGTCCATATCGTCTACAATAAAAATAACAGAAACACATAAATTCATAATAGAAAATAATATGAATAAGTGTACACGTCAAATTAAAGGATTGAGACAAATAAATCTATCCGTGTAAACACACAGGACACCATACTCATTTTTTAGTAATTTAGAATTAATATGGTAGCTCCATTGGATCTTAGTTAATTATACTAGCAGAGTGTCGTACATGTATTGCAATAGAATATCAAGTGTGGTAAAGATGCCAAATTATACAATGTGTTTGGTAGACAGGGGTTTGGACGAAAATAGGATGGCTCTAGGCATCGAAAAGGTGAAGGCATTAAGAAAAAAGAGGATCAGTGCATGCATGTGCAAGGTAGGTCGACTGAAGTTGGAGGTTAAGAAAAAAAAGGGAAATTCAAAAATTTGAATAAAACATACCACCATAGAGAACTTTTACAAGTAAAGATGGTAATAAATAGATGGGAATTGCTAATCATCAGTCGACTGAAATCCGGGAGGATTTCAGTCAACTTCCCACTTACCCGCACGCCGTCGGCTTCATCTGCTCCGGTACCTCCCGCCGCCGTCTTCCTCCTCTCCAGCGACCTCCTCCTTTCCCACCGCCACGCCGCCATGGATTCGGGTTAGGGTTTTGGTGGGGTTTGGGTTTGGGGCGCCGCCAGAGAGAGGATGGTCAGGAGGCGGCGTCTGACAGTTGGTTGGGATGAGTGAGTCTTGGCGGCGGCAAGGGCGCCGCCGCCAAAGCCAGGGACGGGGGAAAGGAGGTTGGGGCGGCGGTGGCAAGGGTGAAGGCGACGGCCATGTTAGGTTAGGAGCGCAAGTGGAGGCGGGGATGAGGATCTGCGAGGCCTTGAGCGAGATAGTTGGGGTCGGGGGGCGGTGGAGGGAGGGGAAGGGAAAAGGGAAAAGTAAGAGAGCGAGTGGGGGAGGCAGGGGCCGATCTGGGCGTTGGATCGATTGGGATCAAACGGCCCAGAAAATCGACTAATTGGTAGAGGAAAAACCAGTCGACTTAT
Organism: Raddia guianensis; assembly: GCA_036346415.1. Lineage (NCBI taxonomy): Eukaryota > Viridiplantae > Streptophyta > Magnoliopsida > Poales > Poaceae > Raddia > Raddia guianensis. The sequence goes on from CM070544.1 coordinate 40,921,764, forward strand.
AAATAGAGGGTCCTAAATAGATAGATTGATGGCCATATCTCCCTCTCTCGCATTGTGGGCACATCGTGCTGCTTTGCGGACGTGTAGAGATCGAATCACACGTTGCTTAATTAGCGGTTCTTGAGGTCGTAAACGTGTAGCCATTGCCGACGGCCCGTGACTCGTGAGTTCCTCCCGGTACGTGCTACAGGTTGCTATCGATCGCCAGAAAGACGAACGGCTCTCGCTGCCACGAATGTCAAAACTGAACACGTACTACTGATTAAACCGTACGTGATTGAAACCAGAGAGAAACTGACGAGTATTAATTAATAGCTGGCCAGCTAGCTCGTTTGAGGTAACTGATTAAGGACACTTTCAGCGCATGGTTGCTAGGTCTTTCTCTCTCGTGCGGCTACGACTCCACGAGAGAGAAAGAGCGGACCGCGTGTCTACGGTAACGGTCTCTCGACTATCGGCCGTTGAGAATGATCTTTTTCGATAATTTTTTTTTTGTATTTTTTGATGGTTCAACCGTTCAGCTTATTGTCTCCTATTGTAGAGTTTTATTGACAAAGTACCATGCTTTTAACGAAATTCCTTCTGTTTCTTTTATTGTAGAGTTTAAGAAGCGACTGGTTCACCATGTAACAATATTGTGTGGGTCTATGGAGTAGCATGATGGTCGCGCTGTTTCCGTTCCTGTAATGAAAATGGGAGAGGATCTCGCGCGATCGACTGACTTAATCTGGTGTGATGGTGCTGGCCCCATTGGTGAATTTAATTAATTTTAGGATAGAAACAAACAGTCGTGCTCAAGTGAGGTGAGGATATGAGCATGTGTATTCGTATGGAGCGGCCGGATAGGTCTACTAAAACGGTGGGCTGATTCACATCTGCTAATCATACTTGTTTATTTGGTAGCCTTATCAGTTGACGTGGCTTTTGTTCAAGCTTCCAAGCTTGGTCCTGTCATTTGTATGTGTACACACGTTTCACATGCCCACCCAAAAAAAAAACAAATTAAGAATGCCCAGGTTGCTTTTGTACAACAAACTTCGACCTCATCTGATCCTTGATCATGCGTTGAGATTGTCACTGCTCTCTCTGGTGCGCATGCTTTTATATAAAAAAAAAGTCGCTGCAAACTTTTTATTTTTTAAAAAAATTGGATCCTTCTTCTTCTTCCTTCTTTATTCTCTCTTCCTCCCCTCACTTGACCAAGCCAGCTCCTCTCGGGCAAAAGCCCCGCACGGGGAGCTTTTCAAAGCGTCACATGCCCCAGAGGCCACTCTGGGTCGAAGACGCGATCATAAACCTTTTTGAAGCATCATCATGTGTCACGGAGCCCGCTCTTGGACCAAAGCCTTGGGTGAGGTCACCCCTAGGTGCTCCGCCCATCAATCAATATTGCCCTATGCGGGAAATTTGGGATTCCCGCCTAGGACAAACAATCAAAAGTGAGCTCAGGATTCAATGATGCTCCACGCCTATCAAAAGTGGTGGACCACTGTCGCTACCAGACGAAGGTAGGCATTGACAGCAGTCAAAGGTAAAGTGGAGGCCAACAAAGTGAACCATTGTTTTGTCGCCAGGTACCAAGGCTGCAAAAGGAAAGAAAGTGAAGAGGAAAGACGAGCAGGCCCTGCTTTAGCTACCCGACCAAGGGCAAACAAGATAACTAGGGGGAGATTACCGCTTTGCCCAGATCACCGCTTTGCCCTCAAGATTTCATGTACTTTTGGGGGCAAAACGGGTAAAATAATTCAGTTGTATATAATCTTGGCCCTCTGGTCCATTGTAACTTATGTTCAATCAAAATCTCAAAAAAAAATTTGACTTTTCCACACCATTCTACATTGCACTTCCACGTCACGTTGTTTCACCCTAGGCTGTCAAATCTCGGCATCAGGAGGGGCACCTCCCCCACACAAATTTACTGTCCGGGTAGCCCCAACGACAGGAACCAAAAGGATCCTCATCTGGGCATATAGATCCACTAGCCAGAGAGATGAATCAACTATATTTTACATGGGTTTTATTAAGGGAGGAGAGGGTTCAATATGACAAATGGAATTAGAATATCACCCGAAAAAGAAAACAGAAACAATCAATGAAAGCTTCACAATCCTAGGGTTTCCATCAGACATTCCAAAATTTTCCTCCTCCTATACATTATCTAAGCACTTCAACCCTAATCTTCCGGTTAGAGTCGGAGCTGCCATCCTCTTGCTGCTAGCTCCGGTTGTGTAGATCCACTAGATAGGAAATGATTCGGTTATGTTTTACATGTTTTCTACTAGGAGAAGCTAATTCAATATACTTCACAACCCTAGGATATCCATCACACGATCCAAATTTATTCTCCCACTCCTATCCTCCTACCGTATGTTAATTATCTCAAAATTTAACCCTAATCTTTTAGTACACCGATCCATTTAGTCGTTGTTGCCACCATCTTGTGTTGCTAGCTCCTCTCGATCATGTGTCACTGTCGTGCTCCTCCTTCGCCTCCACCACACCCTTTCCTTCAGGGGCGGGCACAGCTAAAACTATTAGTAGGGACTGAAGTTTAGCTTAAGGGTTAAATCTAAAGTTTAGACACTTCTTCTCTTCTATTTTATACTAAAATCTATAGGTGGGTCTAAGGTGGGGCTCCACTGTCATAGACAGCGTAGGTGCGGCTAGAGCCCCATCGCCCCTGCTTTCCTTCCTCTGCGATCACCCTCTCTTCTATCCCTACATCCTCTCCGGCGAGGTGTTCCTTTCTTCCCCATCTCTCTCGTCTTCCATTATCTCTAGTGGTTCATCTTACTGGATCTCCTGCATGTCTCATATACTAGCTAGGATGATCTAGGAACGTAGATGCATGCATGTACATGGATAGTTCGCAAATCAGAATGACTAGAAAATGGCGTACGTGCATGCATGTACGTGCGTTCGTATCACCGAATTGCTGATACGTTATACGTACACAAACCTCTCGGAATGAAACACCACATTAGAATACGCATGACAACAATTGCATTTGCACATCCCAATATGATCGGCAAAGAGCTAGCTAAACACATGCTCCCTCCGGTTTTTTTGTTTGACGCATTTGACTTTTCAACACGTCTTTGACCATTCGTCTTATTCAAAAATTTAGTGCAAACATACAAAATAATAAGTCATATTTAAAGTACCTTTATTGATAAAACAAATCACAAATAAATGATATTTGAATAATTTTTTTGAATAAGATGAATGGTCATAAGTAGTGTGCTCAAAAGTCAAAGGCGTCAAACAAAAAAGAACGGAGGGAGTACATTACTATAAAAATCCTTATCTTTATCCGTCGCAAATGGTTCACACTCAAAAGTCATCTCCGACGTGTCACACATGAACTAGAATTGGTGCAGACTCTTAAGAAAAAAGCATTATTATCTTTGATACTTGCTACAGTAGCAACAGTTTGTGATGAGAATGGTCAACAGTCAACACCATTGGCATGCATGGCATATATGGAAGGAAGAGGAAGAATAATTAGGAATGGTGTGGTGGCTCCAAGGCCCCTCACATGGCCCAACTAAACCCACCAATCCTCTAATTAACTACCAACACCTCTCACCTCTTAAACTCCTAAGTCAAATCAAATATATATACCCATCTGCATCACACCATCTGATACACACATACACACCCCAAGCAAAAACACACACACACACACATACACTTGCAGAGCTAGCTCCACCACATACACACACTAGCGTGCAAGCAAATTAGCTGTATTATACAAAGCAAATCCATCCTTGCAAAGCCATATAGCTAGATAGCTAGCTAGCTAGCTGCCGGCGGCGAGCTCCAGATGTCGGCGAGGGCTCGCCGGAGCTTCCCGGTGGGGCGGCGCCGCCACGTGCCGGTGGTGGAGAGCGGGTGCGGCTGCCGCCCGCGCCGGTTGAGGCTGCTCGGCCTGCCGTCCTTCTTCCTCCGGAGCTCCTCCTCCCTGCTGGGGAAGGCGGCGCCGGCGAGGAGCGCGTCGAAGTCGTCGTCGTCCCTGTTCGCCTCGTCGTCCTCCACCGCCTCTTACTCCTCCTCCTCCACCGCCACCCACACCACCTCCCAGTCCTTCGCCTCCTGCTACTCCGGCTCCTACGGCGGCGCTCCGGCGCCGACGACAAAGCAGCCTGCGCTGGCGGCGCCGTCTCCGGTGAAGAATAAGAAGAAGAAGAAGAAGAGGTGCGTCGTGGAGAAGCCGGCGGCGGGGAAGGAGGAGGGGGCGGACGGCGATGTCGGCGTGGCGGTGGAGAAGGAGTCGTCGGACCCGCGCGCCGACTTCCGGGAGAGCATGGTGCAGATGGTGGTGGAGATGGGGCTCTGCGATTGGGACGACCTCCGCTGCATGCTCCGCCGCCTGCTCGCCCTCAACTCGCCGCGCCACCACGCCGCCATCCTCACCGCCTTCGCCGAGGTCTGCGCCCAGCTCGCCGCGCCGCCGCCGCCGCCCTACCGGAGCTGAGAGCGACGACGGCGCGCCGGCGATCGACCGTGTCGATGACTCGATGATCCAAGCTAGCTAGCTAGTAGCAGTAGGCGACAAGAAGCAGTAGTGTACGTACCAGGTCAGGTGCATCCTTGGTTTCCGTTCTGTAATTTCTTTGGCTTAATTTGTCGAGAGTTTTATTACTAATTACCAGTATGTGTTACTGTGTTTCACACTTTATCCTTTGGCATGAGTCAGAGTGATTTTAGATCACTGACATGTGTTGCCCCACATGTCAGTTGTTCAAAGTCACTCTGACTTAGCAGCTGGGCCGGTGTGTGTTTGTGTGCTAGGTTTAGCTTGGCTTTCATCAACAACATGGCCTTTGGTTTTGCAAGAAGGTCGATAGATCATTAGATCCATAGCCAGCTGGTACATTGTTAGTTAATTAGTTCACATGTAAGGGTTGTACCTGTTCATAACCATCATGTAATGTAACTATATGTATGCAAATGTACTGATCAATATGTGCCTGTCAGTCTATCTCAAAGTCATTATATTGGAATTCTGCTAGCCACAGCTAGCATTACGAGTTTAATTACAGCGACATTGACGACCTCTTTTCATTGTCATCGCTATTGAGAGGAGGGGGCTCTTTTTAGTGTTTTCCAGAGTCTCTGGCCCAATTTTTATTAGATATTTTGTTGAATACATGAATAAGTAGGTTATGTGAATTATGAGCTGTAATAGGCAAGAGTGGATCATGTCAAGATCAGAATCGTATCCTGATTCTCCACTATAAATAGTGAGGCACGAATGATGCAACCGGTTGTGACGATCTAGTTGTAGCCGTGACTAGATGGTCCGACGTGCTTATGCTAATTAGAGAGGAGCGTCCATAGTCAGAGCCCCACAGACATAGGCAATTATAACGAAGCGCGCGTTATAAAAAATTGTACCTTCGATAATTGGACGATCTCGAGAACAGTCTCTAAATGGACAACCTTATTTGCCTTTTCAAATATTGCAAATATTTGATGATTTTGCTCTTTATTTATCGACGTCGTATAGCTCCAGAATCCACATGTGATGCTAATTTTGCGGTTGGAGCTGGCTAAAGTGTGTGATGCTAAGAGCATTACCAACAAGGTCTCCATATTTCATTCTCTATATCCTTCGGGAGTGGCGCATAACGGTATTGCCAAATCGACAAGTCTTGTGGCGAGGCGCATCGCTCTAACAGCTAGTAAAGCCGATATCCTTTCTTTAAATCACTATTCGTTTCTTATATCTTCATCCGTCCTAGCGGAGTCTCTATCTTCGAAAAGATATAGAAATCGGATAGGGTGTTCTAAGCATGGTTCCTCTGAACCAGAGAACAGGAGCGGTACACTATGAAATCACAGCAGCTTATCGGAGTGGGATTTTGCCGGTCAAGAATCCTGGCCTGCTGGGCCAGCTTCGCTCACATGGACCGGGCCTCTCAGGGTCCAACTCGCCTTTCCTCTGATCCGTTGGATCATCTCTCTCTCTCTCTCTCTCATGGTCATCAATCCCAGATCGATCATCCAAGTCTAGTCACACGCGTTAACCAAACAAGATGGCCGCAGCATGCATTGATTTGTGCCCTACCTCGCAGCTTCAAACCCTGGAGCTAATCTGCTCAGCGTTCGCTGTTCCCTTTTTAAAAAGAAATTAAAACTTTTCCGATTTATGAAAAGGAAAGAGTAATGTAGAGGAAAAACAAACAAATCTCGTAGCAGAGCAGCATGCGTAGCCGCTGCTACCACGGCTTAAGGTTAACCATCTTAGGCCTTGTTCTTTTCAGCGTATCGTACCGTTGTGTATTACTGTAGCAAATTTTGTTATTTTTATATAGCCTATATATTGTCATAATTTGCAACGATTTTTTCGTGGCTTTTAGTAGTCGTTCCAAAGATTCTAAAACTATTTTTTAATTATTTTTTATAATCTTTAGATCTTATTTTGAGGGCTCTCAAATTTGCTACAGTAATACGCAAACGCAACGATACGCTGAAAAGAACAAGGCCTTACCCTCATGTTGGTGACACCGGCGTAAGGACAACCCTACAATGCTATGTCAAACAACACAAACAACACCTATAACGAACTGAAGGAAAGCTAAGGCGACATTTAAAAGATGGTAAACCAAAAAAAAATAGATAAACCATATATCGACCACAAACCGATGGTAAATGTGCCATGAATCCAAGATTATAGTTTAAGGGGTAAGTAAACCTTTTACTATATTTAATTTCTACCAATACAGTGTTTTACGTATAAAATGGTGATGGTTCGAAGATAGCATTGGATATGCCTCTGAAACCGAAACAAAGCGAAGACGGCATTCAAAAAATAGAAAAACCATATATCGACCCGAGACCGATCGCAGATGTGCCACAAACCGAAACCGATGTTTTTTTAAAAGAAAGATTTGAGAATCGGAGTGTAGCAGTACTCATTAACGTAGCTGATGAGTGGTGATGATCGGCAGGATGCAACTGGTAGATGTCAGCCCTTGAACGGCTCAACAGCGCTCAATCCGATGCGCTCCACCGCAATTACTCCTCCTCCTGCCTCTGCCCGCCTATTCAATTCGAGTATTTACCGCCGCCTTCTCCGGGTTAATACTACTCCTAGCCCTGTTCACTGTGTTAATTGGCAATCTTTTGCTTCTTGAACACCCGAGTAAAGCTAGCATGAAAAGTTCAGTAAAGTTTATTTGACTTGTTAGTTCCTGAGAGTTCTGAGATGTGGTTTTAATATAGTCCCCAATTCAAGACGTTGCCATGAAGACGTGGCTTCAATCAATATTGTCCCCAGTCCGAGGTATTGACACGAATGTATGATTTAACCCTTTCCAAATTTGTACCACGTTGCCCATAATCATTCTTAGTTCAAAATAAAACCAGGTTGGGCCGTTTATCGCTAATTGGTGCATTGCATCTCCTACCCGGCCGGCACATGAACAACCGTGGTGGTTCTAATCCTCTAGCCAACTTCAAATTTTCTATCAATGATCAAACCGTAGCCGAGCACCATCTCGGATAATATATCACACTAGGTTGACTGTCAAATGATGCCTTCCAAATTGTTGGAAATGATTGGTCTCTCTAGCTACACCATAGGTACCCCGTAGTTACTACGTACATATTCTTTTCGAAAACACTTATGGCCGGTCAGCCGGCGCGTCCGGAAGCGCCGCGCGCGCGCGCGAACGCGGGGAGCTGCACTGTGCCGGCAGCAGGGTGGATCCCACGGTATTTTTTTCTTTCGGTGGCCATAATTTTTGACTGGGTGCTCTAATCCACAAACCGTTTGCACCAACGTGTTCCTCATATTTTTACAAACAAAACAAGATGTATGTTTTTTTTTTTGAGAAAAAGGCAGAAGAACTGCCTTGAATTAATTCAAAAGGAAGGTTACACGGTCAAAATATAGGGGGAGGTTTAGGCGCATTCCCCTCGGACGCGCGTTACAATTAAGTTAACTTATTACAAAACGGGCGCTCTGCTGCCACCCAAAGGCGCAGGATCTCCAGAAGCAAATCGAAAAAGGTCATCGGCGGTAGCTCTCTTGAGTTAAAAATGCGATTGTTTCTTTCGAGCCAGAGATGCCATAAAGTTGCTAGCACGACCGATCCTAGACCCGGAGTAAGGTTGGATTGCAGGATGTCCTCGGTCCACCAGGCGTTGAGATCATCAGTGTGGGTCCACGTAGACCTTAGTAGGCATGGGGCGTTTAGCCTGGCAGTCAGGAGGTCCCAAAACAAGATGTATGTTGCCATATAAATCTTTAAACTTACCTGGTAAAACTTGGGTTTTGCCTACTGAAACTTGGATTTCGCCTACTGAAACTTGGGTTTCATACTCGTTAAACTTTGCCGAACTGTCAAGTTTCGTTGGGTTTTATTCAAGTTTTTTCAGGTTTTATCAGGTTAATCCAGGTTTCATGAAGTTTTCACAGATTTCATCCAAGTTTCATTAGGCTACATCGAAGTTTCATCCAAATTTCATCAGATTTCATCAGCACACGACCAAGGTTTATCAGTACACGGCGAAGTTTCCCTAGTATACGTACGTGTAAGTTTCATAAGTGCCTTCTCCTAGGTTCACATAAAAAAAATGGAAAAGTAAAAAAATCAAAAAAAATTAAAAAGTATTTAAAATGGGTTGCTCTCGATTTTAGAAGAATTATAAAATTTATTCTACGCATTTTGAACACTGTTTGAATTTTATACAAAAATCAGAAGTTTAAATGAAAAATTGATCAACTGCATCTAGCCAACATCTAGTCTGCATGCGCAGGGCTGCGGGCGCACGTCAGGCACTTGGATGCGCGCGAGGCCAACGATCCGACGGTCCAGGCGAGTCCGATCCAACGACTCCGCGCCGGACATCCGGACGCTTGCGTCCGCCTATTCTTAATTTTTGAGCAAAATAAGAGGAGAACTGACATCTACCGATCAAAGTGAGGAGAGAACAAAATTGGGGGAACATCGCCCCTCCCCCTTGGGGCATCGACAAGATACTTATAGGCTGTTTGGTTGTCTTCTAAGTTGAACCAGGTTGTATGAGCCGAGCCAGACTGGTTGGAGCCAGACTGAGATGATGCAAATGGTTGTTGTTTGGTTAGGTGTATGAGATTATACAGGCTGCGTAGAGATGTTGTTTGGTTGACTACGCTAAAGAGAGAATGGCATGGAGAAACTCAAAAGAGGGATGAAACATATTAAAAAATAAATTCTAGAAAATCAAAATAACAAAAAATCAAAATACAAAAGAAATTCAAAAGAAGGTCTCATAAATAAATAAATAAATTCAAAAATGAAAATTTTAAACTTTTAAAATTTCTATGGCAAGTGTGGTCTCGTTTTGTTCGAAAAATATTAATAATCCATTTTTGAAATCGGTTCGGTAATCGAAAATACTAATCAAAAGATATAGCAAATAAATGAATCAAATGTGTCGCGAACGTGGTTGTTGCTGCATCCAATTTGGTCGTATCTCCAGAGCCTGGCCCGGAGGGGTTAATTGCATCTGGAGAGTCTGGTTCAGATGGGTGAGAAGACAACCAAACACCTCAGTTTTGTATCTCTAGATACAAAACTCCTTGGATGCAGGAAACCAAACAACCTATTAATTTACACAAGCAGGGCTCCTGTGACTTCCCAAAGCCGCATGTCGTCCATCAAGTTCTGAAGGAGGACGTTGCGCGGATGTTCGGCCTGACGAAAAATGCGCTTGTTGCGCTCGATCTAAATACACCAGATGGTTGTAGATACGAACGAGATGGACCCTTTAGAGGATCTGTCATAGTTACTACATATGATATACCACATTGGGGAGAATGCAACCAACCTCTTAGATCAACCTTTCCCGATGGTAACAAAAGACTATGGTCGATACAAGTTTTATGATTCAATGTCCAAGGATAGTTTATTATTCTTAGACCATAATCCATGTAAGAGGCTCCACTTTTCACTCTTGTCTCATTCTCGAGCACCTCTCCCTACCATATTTACTCCAAAATAAGTCAATCGTTCTTTTTGACCAAGTTATTCCCTTTTTTGTTGTCAATTTAATTTAACTCATGAAAACATTTTAAGAGTGTCGGTGTAATAAATACCGGGGTACAAAGAGTCCTGAGAAGACAAGGCGGGCCCCACGCGTCAAAGGGCGAAGCAAGGCCCAGCCAGATAGGCGAGCCCCTCAACAGACAAGGCGGGCCCCACGTGTCGCGCGAAAGCAAGGCCCCAATGGCGTGGCGAGCCCCTCAGAGGCCAAGAGGGTCCCACGCGTCGGTGAGGCGATCGGACCCAGTGGCGTGGCGAGCCCCTCAGAGGCCAAGAGGGTCCCACGCGTCGGTGGGCGACTAGGCCCCAGGCGCGGGCGAGCCCCTCAGAGGCCAAGAGGTCCCACGCGTCAGCGGGCGATCGGCCCAGCCAGGCGTGGGCGAGCCCCTCTCAAGACCAGCGAGGGCCCCACGCGCCAGCGGTGCGTGGGCGAGCCCTCTCAAGACCAGCGAGGTCCCACGCGTCAGTGGGGCCCGTGTGGCGAACGCTGCGTAGGAGTCTTCAAGACGAAGGCTCCCGCCGCAAAAGACGAGCGATTAACGCGACATCACGCGCGGATAGACAACAAGAAATGATTACTGCTTCTGATGACCTTGCAGGTCTGGAAAGGTATCATTGTAATGGTGTGGCGCGAAGAATTGACCGGCAGAGAGAAGGTTTGCTTGAGGAGGCCGCCTGCGTCGGGAGGGCAGTGGGCCCCACCCGCAGCCTCACCGGTGTGATGTCTTGGGTGGGTGGCCATGGCGGCACGCGAGGCGGCGCCAGGCGTAAGCGGCAAAGACGCTGCCTCTCTCTGTCGTGTCTCACCTGTCTTGTCCGAAATCTTGAGTATCAGACGCTTACCTTCCCCACTTTCTCCGTCGGTTCGAGGCTTGTATAAAAGGGGAGGAGGACGAGCAAGAGGGGGTTCCAACACACGCAGCTTCACAAGCACCACAGTAAACACATTCCCATTCAACCACAATCGAGAAAAGAGCTAAGGCTCAGCAGGAGTAGGACCATTACCCGCGAGGGGTCCGAACCTGGGTAAATCTGCGAGTCGCTCCTTGTTGTGCCCGACGCTCAAATCGAACCGAGCTTGATCGAGTTGGCTAGCAGACTAAAAATCTGACTAGGGGTGTGATCCGTAGTGGTTGAGCGGTGAACACGCCGTCAGTGGCGCGCCAGGTAGGGGTGCGCTAGTATCGGTTCAAACTCTTCGACCCTTCTTCAAGCGGCGATGGCGGAGCAGCAGTGCGCGATGGAGTAGGAAGCGGCCGCTAGAGCGGCGGCCACGGAGTCGGCCGCGGCGATGGCGGTGGATCACCCGGGCGGTAGCCGCCCGCCTAGGGTCGGAACCCTGGCGGAAAGCAGCCGCTCCGACCAAGCTAGGCGGCGCCTGGCCTTGGAGGAGTGCACTCGGGCACAGAACCTCCATGCGGCGGGGCCTTGTCAAGAACTCACCGGTTCCGGTGACTCGGACTCCGGGCGCCGTGGTTGGCAACAGCCCTCACGTCGATGCCGCCCGCCACGGTGGTGCAAGTTTCGGGGCGTGGGAACCGTGTTTCCGCTTCCTCCGTTCTTTGTTGCCCTCGCACTCCTCTCGCAGATCTCCTAGTGAGGGGGGGGCGGAGCCAAGACGACAAGAGCCAGGCGACCCCTACGGGGGCTCGGCCGGGCAGGCGTGCAGGTGGCCATGATCTCCGGTCCCACCTGGAGGACCGCCACTTGCTGCATGGAGAAGACCTGCGTGACAAGCTTCGCAGAGGCCGCGACCGAAGCCGACACATTGCCATCGCTGCACGCGGGGACCAGCAAGAGGGCTCCCGCAGAGCTACCGCGGCCAGTGAGGATGGCGCTTCTTCGGCGCCGCCTAGGCGACGGGGGCGGCGGGGCGAGGACCGCGTCCAAGAGCAGGAGGCTCCGGCGTCGGGTGCCGCGCTTTTTCTAAGGAGTCGCTGCGCGTCCGAAGGGCCGAACGGTTTCGTCCGGCCCCATCGAAAAATATGACGGCTCCACCAACCCCGATGAGTTTTTGCAGATCTACACGACGATGATGCAGCCGACAGGAGGGTCGGGGAAGGTTCTGGCGAACTACTTCCCATGTCCTCACCGTGAGCCCGCTCATGGCTCATGAACCTGCCCCCGGAGTCCGTGGGGTCATGGAAGGAGCTCTCGGAGCTCTTCATCACCAACTTTCAGGGCACCTTCGAGCAGCCCGTAGTGGTTGAGCGGTGAACACGCCGTCAAAGAGCAATGCATGTAAGGTTACTCATTTAAAAAAAAAACTAAAATAAGCGAAGCAAAGTGACCAAAGGAATATTCCACCTTTAATTTGATACCAATACCCGGGACCATTGTCCGGTTGATCGCTCTTGTTGTTGATCTGACTATTGATGATGGGTCTTGTTGTAGAGGATTTTGATATTAATGAATTTTTTCATATCTGCTCACTGGCAGTCATCTGGGCGGCAGTTCATCGCCTAGGTGATTGCCTCCCCTGCCTTCGACGCAGGCAATTTGGGGGGAGGGGCACTGAGAGGGGGAGAGAGGGGAGAGCACCTGCGACCGTCGCATCTTGCTCTTCACTGACGACCGCCGCACCGCCTTCTTCTTTGTCCCTGGCGACCACCGCCGCCGTAGCCACCACGAGTTTTTGGGTTAGGGTTATGGTTCGGGGTTGAGGGTGGGGATCTCCGTGCCGCCGGGCTTAGAGGGATAGCCGCGGGAGGCGGCAGCCTGGCGGTTGGTTAGGGATGGTGTGAGGGCGGCGGCGGAGGAGCCAGAGCCGTGGGAGGGGGGTGAAGGCGGTTGGGGCGGCGGTGGCAGGGGTGAAGGCGTCGACCGGGTTAGGGTAGGCGGGATGGCACAGCGGCGGGAGGAGTTAGGCGGCGCTTGTGGCACGATCAAGGCGGTCGGTGGCGGCGGGGGTGGAGTTGGAGGGGCTCGGGCGAGACCGAGAGAGAGAGACGCGGGGAGGGAGGAGGAGAAAAGAGAGAGGGAGGGGAGATGTGAACCGTTGGATCTCAATTCAACGGCCTAGAAAATCGTCTGGGCATCCTTATAAGGACCCAGGCGACCGTGAGGGAGTCATTCCCATTTTTTTTAAAAAAAAAGTTAAGGTAAAAGGACTGGTGGCTAAATTTGGCACCATATGTGAAAGTAAAATGCCGAGCTGGGTACACGTAGTATGATGGCCAGTGTGCAGCCGTACTCTGTTCTTCAGCCTTGGACGATGCGAAATAAGATATATATCAACCGATATGGGTACCTGAAAATAAGAGAAAAAGAATTAAAGAAGCACGCATCCGGCGGTCGACGACGACGACGACAAAAACAAAAAGGAAAATATATACGCATGCATGCATGCATATGCAGCGAGCGAGACTGGTTTCAGAAGCTTCTTCGCCATGGCGTCGTGCGTGCGTGCGTGCGTGCGTGTTATCCATGGAAGGAAGACGAAGAAGAATCTTTCTCCGCACGGGGATCGGGGACAGCGCAGAGCAGATCAGCGTGTTGTTTGACCGCGTCGATCTCGGCGTTCCCGACAAATTTGCATGGGTTTCCTGCCAAATTTTGCAGTATTAAATTCGAACTCCAGTGACCATGAATCTAAATTTCTCTGCTCTCCAGGACGCCTTGCTGCTCGCTCGGCGTTCGATTTGAAAACTGCCTGGACCTTTTAAGGACGACGACGGGGTGTTCGAAATGAGGGACTCGAGAATCAAAATCGATCGCGCTACAGTAAACCATGAGTTCTTTTCAAGAGAAGGGATCTTTGCTGTTCATTAAGAATGCTTTAAGAGAATTGGCGGTTAGCTCATCTTAAAAAGGAATTTTCCGGAGCGCTTTCAAGACTTTCAACGGCCTGGTCATCCACGTCGCCTAGGAGATCTGGAAGGAGCGTAATAGAAGAGTCTTTCAGGGACAGTCCACGCCTCCGGATAGCATAGTTGGTCTTATCAAGGAGGGAATCGCGTCCTGGGCCGCGACCACCTCGCCTGCTTTGAGTTCTGACTAACTTTCATCCCCCCTTCTCTTCTCCCCCCCTCCCCTATACCCCTCGGGCCGTCTTGTAATTTTGTAAAGTTCTTCTCTTCTTAATGAAATGGCAGAGCACCTGCCCTTTAGCTCAAAAAAGAGAGAATGTTTTAAGAGTATCCCCAACAGCCCCTCTGTCACACCTTCTAAATACTACTCCCTCCGTTCCAAATTGTAGTTCACTGTTGACTTTTGAACCACCATGTCATTTTTAGTAGCAAATCTATTTTATCCATGTCCATTTGCATAATAGTGTTGGACTCTCTTGGAAATCAGATTGGCCTTCTCATTTTAACAGCCTCTCGAATCTTTGGAATTAATGCTCTAGATCAAAACAAAAACGAAAACACTTGAGCCCGGCCGTCCAGCTCGTCCGGACGCACGCGAGGCAAGTGGGCCGAGAGCCAAGGCCCAGCAGCGCATGCAAGGGGGTGGCCAGCGATGGAAAAATCAGCAGCAGCGGGGTGGAAAAAACAATGACGCAAGGCTGACGTCAGCAGATTCCGTTTTTGCATTTTTCTTTCTGCGACCATAAATTTTGACTGGATGCTCTGATTCACGAATGGTTTACACCAACGCGTTCCTCGTATTTTTACGAACAAAACAAGATGTATGTTGCCATATAAATTTTCAAACTTATCTGGTGAAATTTGGGGTTCGCCTACTGAAACTTAGATTTCGCCTACTGAAACTTGGGTTTCATACTCATAAAACTTTGCCGAACTGTCAAGTTTCATCAGGTTTCATCCAAGTTTTTTCAAGTTTCATCAGCTGGTCAATTCAAGTTTCATCAAGTTTCAATAGGTTTCATCCAAGTTTCATCAGGTTACATCGAAGTTTCATCCAAGTTTTATTAGATTTCATCAGCACACGGTCAAGTTTCATCAGCACACTGCCAAGTTTCGCTAGTACAGATGTAAGTTTCATAAGTGCCTTCTCCTAGTTCACATAAAAAAATAAAAAAGTGAAAAAAATTCAAAAAATTCAAAAAGTATTTATAAAAATGGGTTGCTCTCGATTTTAGAAGAATTATAAAATTTATTCAACTCATTTTGAACACTGTTTGAATTTTATACAAAAATCAGAAATTTAATTGAAAAAAAAATCAACCGACCGCTTGCTAGCTAGTCGCTGGGCACACAGACACGGGGCGCACTCGTGGCGCTGGATTGGCGCGGTAGCCGGCGATCCGACGCATGCGGTTGGCGCGGGCTGGGAAGGCTGGGACGCGGGCGCTCAGGGGCATTGGATTGGCGCGGTAGCCGGCAATCCGACGGGCGCGGTTGGTCCGGCGTGCGGGCGTCCGGACGGACGCGCTCGCCAAACAAAATGCCCTCATCCATCGACTTTTTATTTGATGTCTTCGTGTTGTTGTCTGGAAAATTTGGTAAGTCAGAAATAATTTGATCTTCGACGTTGTTCCCTTCTTTTTCTCGCAATAGAAACTTGATCTCTCTTAGGACATTACTCTCCTAATTTTTATGGAGTGAGGATAATTTACCTTCTTTGATTAATATCTAGAGACATTCCTTTTCGACTAATTAATTGGCACTGTACAGTTGTAAATATTTTTAATCACCGTTCATGTTAACAAATCCACCTCATCCATCAAAACTGCCCAACATATCATCTATGGTAACAAATTTACTTTACGCACTAAAACATTATCAATGATATCATTAAACGCAACAGGCGAACACTGAGAAGACACTCAAGCGGTTGCTCACGCCATGCCATGTCATGGCATGTGCGCAAAGCCCACTTTATCATAGTTTTGATGTTAGAATTTGGATCGCAAGGACATATTAACATCCAAGTTAGACATGTTTCCAAAGGAATCACAAAATACAACAAAAGTGAGCAATGAGCTTGCATTTGCACGTGCCAGCCACAAAAAGGCATTCTTTCTGGGCAATGAAGCGGTCAACAAATTTAAGTTTGATGATTCTTTTTATTGCTATATATTAATTCATAATTTTTTTATAGTTTCACGATATTATATTACCTTTTCCGAGTGATTGTATACATATGATTTTCTGAATATCTAGAAGACAAGTAATTAACGAAATAGTTAAAGTTTACCTAAACGAGCAAGGTGACCCACGCGTTTGCGCGGCTAGATTTGTGTTAAGATATAGATAATATATCATATTAGATTTAGAGTTTATCTCTAATATATAGATCAGCTTCAGTAGTTTGTTATACAGGTTAATATTGACCGCTAGATTTACATAATAATATCCATAGTTTGTTATACAGGTTAATATTGACCGCTAGATTTACATAATAATATCCATATTCAACGATGTAGATTTTTCTTTTTACTATGATTAACGTGAGAATTTCTACTATTTTTCGATTAACGTGGGAATTTGTAGGATTTTAGGATTAATGTGGTGGCTCCGTTTAACTCTAAACGCACGGCTAGATTTGTGTTAAGATATAGATAATATATCAGATTAGATTTAGAGTTTATCTCTAATATATAGACCAGCTTCGGTAGTTTGTTATACAGGTTAATATTGACCGCTAGATTTACATAATAATATCCATAGTTTGTTATACAGATTCATATTGAACGCTAGATTTACATAATAATATCCATATTCAGCAATGTAGATTTTTTCTTTTTTTAATGATTAACATGAGAATTTCTACTATTTTTTCGATTAACGTGGGAATTTCTAAGATTTTAGGATTAATGTAGTGGCTCCGTAGGATTAATGTGGTGGCTCCGTTTAACTCTAAACGCGCGGCTAGATTTGTGTTAAGATATAGATAATATATCAGATTAGATTTAGAGTTTATCTCTAATATACAGATCGGCTTCGATAGTTTGTTATAAGGTTAATATTGAACGCTAGATTTACATAATAATATCCATATTCAACGATGTAGATTTTTCTTTTTTTAATGATTAACATGAGAATTTCTACTATTTTTAGATTAACGTGGGAATTTCTAGGATTTTAGGATTAATGTAGTGGCTCCGTTTAACTCTGCTTTATATAGATAGTAGATATAATCTAGGGGGTTAGCTAGATATACGCCATCACAGAGTAAACTTATTCAAGATTTGTTGTTAAAAAGTCTGATATTCACCATATCACCAGATCCCTATAGTACTCCTGAAAAAGTCGTATTGTCATGTAATTATCTCTCAGGTGAATGCATTCATGACGTTCCAAATATTTAAAAAGACACGATTTACCAAATATTTAAAGTTTAGCTAAATGTAACCCAATGGAATCATTAGATACAATTTCATCACGAAGTTAACTTATTCAAGATTTGTTGTTAAAATGTTGGATATTGTAACTGTTTTGCCACAAATGTTTCAAAAATTGCATATATGTCAGCACTAGACATTTTTTTTATCTTGGCATCATCTTCCAGAGACCCCTTCTTCACCATTTTACCTTCTTATTCTCCTCCTCCTCCTCCTCCCCTCTCTCTCTCTCTCTCACATGCGCCCGCACGTGCGCGCACACCAGTAGCAACCTCACATTTGTAGATGCCTCACCACCTCCCCCTTTTCCCCTTCCCCTTGTTAGCACCAAGGACTACCCTCCTTCATACTTTCAACTCGGTCTCCTAACCTCCGTGCGTCTGCTTCATTGCTACGGCCACCATTGTGTCTCATTTCTCCACAATCCCAACATCCATTGGGGTGCTGTGCAAATTGCCAAGGAGCACAAAAGCATTAGTGTGGCACTGATTTATTTGAGGATGCAGAGAGAAAAGGACTCCATGGTCTAGATGAAAAGGGTGACAAGAAACTCTGGTTAGATTCACGCCCAATATGGTGTCCTTTCACATTTTCATTGTTGTATCAAGTTGGGCAGCTGCTTGGAGGAGAAACAGTGGTGAGGGAGTACGGGAGCACACGTAGGGGTAAGAGACTATGACAGCAATACTGGAAGCATGAAGGAGGCGACTATTGGAATGATGAGGGAGGGGAGAGAGGATGAAGAGGAGGTGAGGCTGTGGGTAATGTGCACAGCACCCGCGATACCGCTCGTAATGGCCTTCGATGAGGAAACTATGCTTTGTGATGGGAAGTGATGATCGTTGGCGCTGAGAGCAGACTGAAGGTTGACGGTGGCAATGTGAGAGAGCTATCAACTAGGCTATAGGATAGTGCAAACATGGAGCAGAGGGTGCACTAGCGCCGGTGGGGGAGGGGAGGAGAACAAAGGGGAGGCGAAGCGGTTGGGGATGCGATGTGGCTCCTATGAAGGAGAGATGGAGGAGAAAGAAAACAACAGCAAAATAAGAGAGGATGTAGAGGGCAGAAAAGTCCCAACACTAGTGTATACATACGGCTTTCAAAACTTCATTGGATCACTATACAATATAATGTACAACTTTTGAATAAAACTTCCGAACGTCCCAACTCTGCATTGTCACGTGTCAAAATAAAAACCTATATATGTATAGTTACTAGCCCGCTCAGCGCGCCTGTGGCGCACCCAGCGCGAGAAAAAAAATAGCCTGTGGCGCGCCCAGCGCGAGAGGCAAAAACGCAGCGCGGGAGGGAAAAAACATAGCACCGGCGTACGCGGGAATCGAACCGCGGGCGCCCGAGCGAGAACTGGCGCAGCTAGCCAGCCGACCACGGCGCCCGCGTTGTCCTCAACTGGACGGTAAAAATTATTTTATACCGAAAAAACGAATGTACGGCCGGATCTGCTAGACGCGGCCGATCGGACGGCCGTGAACGAAGTGAGCGACGTGGCCAGCGCGGGGGCAAAAAAAAGGCCACGTGGCCGGGCGGGGATGCTGCATCTCGTGCTTGTACTATTAATAGATTTTACCACGTCCCATCTCACCCTAACATAAAATATGATTTTTTTCTCTCCGCAAAGTAATAACTACGCCAAAGTACTGTACGAAATGAGCAGCAAGTACGGTTTGGCTGCACCGGCGCCAGTGCAAAACGCCGCCTTTAAAGATCTGCCGCGACAATCATAATAGGCACTGCACTGCAGACGCACAGCAACGACGACGGCGACGACGGCAGGCAGCTTAATCACCGGCTGCCATCGAGGTAATTAACGTCGGCCTCTCGCCAGACAGCGCCGATTAGATCCAACCAAATCATGCACCGATGATCATCATATCATGCATGTACACATCGATCGATACATGATAGTACATCGCCTTCCTTGATTGCATCCACTGTGCACGCACGCGTAATTAGCACACCGGAGTAATTAATCAGCCGCACGCAGCGAACGCGGCGTCTAATCACGTCGCTAATCACCAATTAATCGAGCGAGCAGCCACTGATGCGATCGATCGAGCGCTATGTATGTATGTGTGTGTGTGTGCGCAGCATGATGCATCTGCTCTGCACAGGCGCATCCATCGAATATGGATCACATGGAGCTCCACATCAATGGCGGGCTCCGGCCATTAAATATGCCTCGCCGTCGATCTACCCTACCTACCGCCAGGGATCGATCCATCCATATTTTCGATTGCCAAAAATTTAGTTTCTCGGAATAAATTACTTAGAATTTGAGTTCTTTCTAAAGATTCTTGACTGCTCTTTCAATGAAATATGATCGTCTCGATCCTCGCCGCCCCACTTTGATGTAGGCCCTCTTTAATTCGCGGTTGCATTTGATTTTATTTGATTGAGTGAAAAATTTAAAACTTTAAATATAGGTATGAAAATATTAAGAAAAGGGACTATCTATTGCACAGTTGCTTGTTTTTTTTTTAACCTTCAGTCGATTTTCAGATCAACAATCGAGATCAACCCGCACCCCTCTCTCTCTTTCTTTCCCTTCTCCTCCTTCCTCGCCTCGACCCGACTACTCGCCTCGCTCAAGCGCCTCCTCCTCCTCCTCCTCCTCGCCGCCTCACACCTTGCCATGGCCACAGCGCTTAGCCTTAGCCACCTGACCTCCCGCCGCCGACGCCTTCACGCCCATCCTAACCCGGCCGCCGCCTCCACCCCGCCACCGCCTAAACCGCTTTCCCCGTCTCGGCTCCGGGCGGGCGCCATGCCCCTCACTCCACCCCTACCAACCGCTGACCGCCGCCTCCCTGCCCATCCTCTAAGCTCAAGGCACCCAATGTACCATAACCCAAACCCCACCTAAACCCTAACCGGGATCCATGGCGGCAAGCGGCGGGGAGAGGAGGAGGTCGCCGGAGGGGAGGAAGACGGAGGGGAGGAGGTCACCGAAGAGGAGGAGGAGGATCGACTGAAAATAAAGGTAAATTTCAATCGACTGTTGAATAGCAATTCCCTTAAGAAAATTATTTAAAAAATTTAAGATCTTTGAATAAAAACCAACAAAGTTTCATAAAACTATTATAAAATGTTGCACTGAATTATACAAAAAATAATAAATTTTATCCCAACCGAACAAAACCAAACCTAACTGCGAACCAAAGAGGACCGAAATCCACAAAACTGTATAATTGGATTCATATGGTATTTCGGGTGCCTGAAAAAATTTGTGCAACGGCGAAATTACTGAAATCCACGAAATTTCGCTGCAATTTAACTGAAATCAATTTGGATACCTGCCTAGCTACCGGCCGGCCGTCGCCGCTGCCGTGCGTTTTCACGGCGTAAAAATGGCGCCTTTGTGTGAGATCGACGTAACCGTCGGTACTAAACTACTAATTCGTAATTACGGGCGGTCGGTGGGTGATCACCGCTGATTAATTGATCGTCGGAGCAGACAAAATGTGGTTAAAAATAAGGATTAAATGAGCATAATTACTGATGATCTTGTAGCAATGGGAGTCAAAAGTGAGAGAAATTAGCTGAGAAGGGGTGAGAAATTAGCGCGGTACATTAATAATCTCGGGTCTAATTGCAATGGTTGCGAGATTGATGAAGTCATGAAGCATGGAGGAGGTCAAGAAGCTGGAGGTGTGGTTCTACGCCTATGTGACGACGATCGCTTGGGTTGTCTTCTTCTTCGTCTCCGGCGACGGCGGCGTTTACCTCGCCGTCGACGTCTTGGTGGGACGGGGAAGAAGGGCATTGCTCCGCGGTGGCGGTGGCGGCCGCGGCGCCGCCGGAGGCGCTGCTCGTGCTGGTGCTGGAGGTGGTGGTGGTGGTGGCGCTTGTGGCGGTGGCGGTGGTGGTGGGCGTGATGGACGCGGCGGCGGACGGCGGCGAGGCCAGGCCGACGAGGAGGTCTACGAAGGCGCCGACGATGAGCGCGTGGTTGTGCTTGCCGTTGATCCGGAGGTACCAGACGAGGAGCTCCTCCAGCGCGTCCCAGCCGCGCAGCCCGTGCGCCGCCACCATCTCCTCCATGGACGCCCGGAAGTCCCCGTACGGGTCCTCCGAGTCCACCGCCACCGCCACGCTCTCCTCCACCATCGTCTTCGCCGGCGACGGCGACACGGAGAGCGCCGGCAGCTTCGTCTCCGGGGAGGCCCCCGCCGGCAGGATGGAGTTGGACGCCGGGCCGGGGTCGAAGAAGAAGCGGTCGGTGGAGGTGCGCCCGAGGCTGCGGATCACCGCCTCCGACCACTCCTCCGACGCCGTCGTCGTCGAGAAGCTGTCGTCGTCGACGTCCACCACGTCGTCGCCGAAGCAGGAGCCATCGCCGGAGTAGTCGAGGTAGACGGAGTTCACCGTCTTGTACATTTCGCCGCCCCCGGCGACGGCGCCGCCCGCCCCCGCCGTGGTGCAGCACGGCCCGTCGTCGCCTCCGCCCCCGCGGAAGGAGCTCGTCTGCGGGTTGCCCCGGCACGACGGCCACGGCCACGGCGGGGACGCCGACGCCGACGCGCCGGCGCCGGGGGAGTCGACGAGCTTGGAGAAGATGGCGGCGATGCCTCTCCTGCCCATGGAACCACCAGATCGACCGGCCAGAACGATTGCACGGATGAGCTCGCTCCGACGAGCAAGGGAAGCTAGCGAGAGAGAACGAGGCTAAGCTGTGCAGAGAGAGAGAGAGAGAGAGAGTGGTTGAGGAGAGAGAAACGAAGAGATGAGAGAGAGAAGAGAGAGATGGAATTAAGTGAGGAAGACGAAGAACATGGGGAGATGGGGCCGTCGCTCATGTGCCCGTATTTATCTACTCCGATGAGATCGTAGGTTAGAGAGAGAGAGTGAGGAGAGAGAGAGGGTTTCACTCTCATAGTCTCATGCCATGTTGCCGTGGCCTAGCTCGCAGCTGCAGCTGCAGCTGAAGCTCAGTGGGTGAAGTGAAATGAAAGCAGCAAATCCTACTTCTTTCCGAATCCTCGAAGGGCGGCACTGTACAAGCAGCTTGCTAGGAAGCATGCACCGCGAGGAATTCAGCTACATGTGGTGATATGGTCGTGTCAGCTCTGTTTGGGACGTGCCAGTTATATGCCTCCTCGTGAAATTTCTGCAGAATTGTTGCATATACTGCAATTTTTTTGGGGAAGTTTCCACGACCAACACGTGTATGTGAACTCGACTTGTCATTGGTGTCTATGGGGCTGTTTGGTTCATGGTCATGATTTGCCATACCAAATAATGGTATGCCCTCAAGATTTGGCTGCTGTTTGAATTGTGACCATCAAAAGACAAGAAGGTAGAAAAAGTTGCCATGCCAAATATTTTGTACTACGCGAGGCTGCCAATGAATGGCGGCCGATTCGGCCGCCGGCGCCAAATCCTTCGTGGCCAAGCAGCTCAACCACGCAGACACTGCCACGTTTTTCTTATTTTAGTTGATTTTCATCTTCTGAATTTCATATATATTTCATACAGTGTCCGAATCGCATGAAACAAATTTTATAATTCATGTAAAATTCTAAGCAACCCATTTTTGCAGTTTCAAATTTTTATTTTTTTATTTTATCTGGTATTTTCTGCATTTTATAATCAATTTTATTTGCATTTTTAAAATTTATTAAATTTTATACGAGTTTATATGAAATATATTTGGCCATCACAACAATTGGCACATTCTTAGTTGGTAGTCAACCAAACATACCATCCATTTTACCAAAATTTGGCTGCTCTCAATTAGCTCTGAACCAAACGACACAAAAATTACCATCGAAAGGTCATGCCCTCAATTGGTCATGACCATTCATTGGTATGGCTAACGAGGGCTACGAACCAAACATGCCCTATAATACAAACTTTCATGCTTGTTAGTGTCTATTGCTCCCTCCTTTTTCACAGGACGTAATTTGATTTTTAAAAAGTCAAGCTTCGTAAACTTTGATCAACAATTAGCCAAATTATATGCATAAAAGGTATCGGTGTAATAAATACCAGGGTGCAAAGAGTCCTGTAAAGATCAAGCGAGCCCCACGCGTCAGGCGGGCGACAAGGCCCCAACATGGCGTGGCGAGCCCTCAGAGCGCCGGCGAGGGCCCCACACGCCAAAGGGCGATCAGACCCAACAGGTGGGCGAGCCCCACGGCCAGATCAAGCGAGCCCCACGCGTCAAAGGCGACAAGGCCCCAAATAAGCTGGCGAAGCCCTCAATCGCGCCGCGAGGGCCCCACGATCGCGGACGATCGACCTCAAAGATGGGGCGAGCCCCACGGCGATCAAGCGGGCCCCACGCGTCAGTGGCGACGAGGCCCTAGCGCGCGGGCGAGCCCTTAGAAGACTAGGCGAGGCCCCACACGCCAGCGGGGACTGGTCCCAGCAGTGGGCAAGCCCATCAGCGCAGCGGGCGAGGGCCCCACGCACCAAAGGGGCGCGCTGGCGAGCCTCTCGGCGCAATAGGGCCCCCACCGCTGCAGCGGGGCCCCTGTGGCGAGGCGCTGCGGAAGGAGTCTTCTAGGCGAAGGCTCTCCTCTGCGCGGGCGACGAGCGATTAACGCGACATCACGCGCGGATGGATAAGCAGAAGAAATGATTACTGCTTCTGATGACCCTCGCAGGTCCGGCGGCCATCCGTGGGCAAGAAAGAATTGACCGCAGAGAGAAGATTTGCTTGAGATGGCCGCCTGTCGAGAGGAGGCAGTTGGCTCCACCCGCAGCCTCACCGGTGTATCATCAATGTGGTCGCTGGCTACTGCGGCACGCTGAGGCGAGCAGCCGGGCGTAAGCAATGCACGTTGCCTCTCCCTGTCGTGTCTCGTCGGCTGTACTAAGAGTATCAGATCGCTTACCCCCCTATCGGCTCTCTCTGTCGGTTCAAAGCTTGTATAAAAGGAGAGAGAGAGAGGGAAGAGGGAGGAGCACTAGCATACGTGCATTCAAACACTCAGAAACACATTCCATTCAACCACAACAACAAGAGAGCTAAGGCTCAAGCAGAGTAGGACTATTACCCGCAGGGGTCCGAACTCGGTAATCCCGTGTTGCTACTTGTCGCGCCCCTGTGCTCAATCGAATCGAAGCGTGGTGATAGGCTAGCAGGATAGAAATCGACCAGGGTGTGATCCGCATGGTTGAGCGGTGAACACGCCGTCGATGGCGCGCCCGGTGAGGAGCGCTATCTTCGCCTGCTCTTGACCATCGAATGGCGGATCGCGATTCGCGATGGATCGAGAGGCGACCGCCAGAGCCGCTGGCGTCGGCCGGGCGATGGCGATGGATCGGCCGGCGCACTGCCCCGTCCAGTTAAGCTAAGGCGCCGCCTTGGAGGAGTGCACTCCCGCACGAACCTCCATGCGGCCAAGGCCTGCTGGACAACCCACCGGCGGTGACTCGGACTCCCGGCTCCGTGGTAGCTAGTTTGGCCCGCTACGTCGATGCCGCCGCTGGCGTGGTGCAAAGTTCGGAGGCGCGGAGCCGCGTTCCGCTTCTTCCGTTCTTTCTTGCCCCGCCTCCTCTCGCAGATCTCTGGCGGGAGGAATGGGGCCAGATGACAGGAGCTGTGCGACTCCTCGGGGTTCGGCCAGCAGCGCGTCTGGTGTAGATCTCCGGTCCCACTTGGAGGACCGCCATCTACGACAAGGAGAAGACCTGCGCGACAAGCTTCGCAGGCGGCACGACCGAGTGCGCGACCGCGCAGATGCTGCCGCCCGTGGGGACCAGGAGGGTTCCCGCGACATCGCCTCCGCCGGAGAAGGCGGCATCTTCAGCGCCATCCGAAAGCGGCGGCACGGCGAGGCGAAGGTCGCGTCTGAGCAGAGGCTCGGCGCTTGTTGCGTCTTTTCCAAGGAGCTACGCCGAGTCCAGTGGACGGAGAGGTTCCGGCCCACCCCCATCGAGAAGTATGACGGCTCCACCAACCCCGCAATTCTTGCAGATCTACACTACGGTGATGCAATGGCCGGAGGGTCGGGAAGGTTCTGGCGAACTACTTCCTTGCAGTCCTCACCGGCGGAGCCCGCTCTTGGCTCATGAACCCGCCTGGAGTCCGTGGGGTCGTGGAAGGAGCTCTCGGAGCTCTTCATCACCAACTTCGAGGCACGCTTCAAGCGGCCGGTCGAGGCGACCTCCACAACGTGGAGCAGAAGAAGGGAGAGTCGCTGCGCGACTACATCCGGCGCTTCAGTCAGGTCCGCAACACCATCCCTGACATCTCCATCGACGCCGTTGTCACGGCATTCAGGAGAGGCGCCCGAGACCCTAGGGTCAAGGAGAAGATGGCCACCCGCAAGATCAAGACGACGGAAGAGCTCTTCACCTGGCGCACAAGTCGCCCTCCAAAGTGAGGCTCGCTTCGCCAGGCGCAAGGGGACAACATGCGGGCGAGGCCGGACTTCAAAACCCCGTGCAAGGACAAGAAGAAGCGTGGGAGGCCGAGACCGGACAGGTCATGGCCGCCGAAAGCGCGACGACGGCATTTATGAAGACGGCGGCGCCGCTGGGCGAAAAGTCTGCGAAGCGAAGAAAGGAGGAGGCCGGTGGAGACCGCGGCGGCGGCAGAACGGTCCCGCGAAACGGCCAAGCGACGCCGTGATCACGGGCGGCCCAGCGCGCCGCAACGACGGGCGAACCGCCTCCCGCCGAAAGCGGGGGGGCTTATCGTCCCATCCACCGCAATAACTTCCCGACTTGACGAATTGCCATGTCGTCAACAAGTTGGTGGACAAGCGCGTCCGCGGCGGTAATAATCGTCCGGCAAAGCAAGGGCAAGGAAGCGGGCTTTATTTCCGGCGGCGGGCGAGCGCGGTTGCCGCCATCCACGGGCGGATCGGCCACCTATCCGCCTCACGCTAGCTTTAAGCGTCATGGCGAGGAAGTGTCTTGCCGCCGCGTTCGGGCGTAAGTCGACAAAGCGTGGCGTGGTCGGAGCACCGATTATGCGTTCAACGGGCCGATCACCCGGCCGATCGCCGACCTGAACATCTCCCGATCGTGGTGGCGCCCACGGTCCGGAACGTAGCTAGGGCGGTGCTGGTCAACGGAGGGAGTTCTCTTAACCTCTTGTCCGCCTGAAGTCGCCAAGGCGCCCAGATCCAGCAGCGAGCTTTACCGACGCCCCCGTTCTTCGCATCACGCGGGTGAGTCCGTCTCATTGGCTGCTAGCCTCCCGTGACGCTCGGAGGCGTTCGGAGCTCGACAATTTCCGCACCGAGATGCTCGAGTTCGAGGTGGCGGACTTTCGACCTCCGCATAACGCTATACCGGGTTGGCCGGCCGACCAAGTTCATGGCGGTTTGCCACTATCGCGCTGGGTGGTGAAGATCCTGGGCCGCCGCCCCATCGCCTTGAAAGTGGACCGCTTCGGGCGCCCGCTGCGACAAGGACGCTCTCGCTTTGGCGGGTCGACGGCGCCGTAGGCCGAGGCTTCGACTCGTGGAGCTCCTCCGGCGAAGACCCGCCTCCCGGCTCGTCCGCGGAGGTTAAGGCGGTCTCCCCGAGTGAGTCGACCAGCGAAGACCGTTCGTGGGCGCCTCTCTCGATGCCAAATAGGAAGGCGCGCTCGTCTCCTTCCTCCATCTTAACGCAGACGTGTTTGCGTGGCAACCGTCCGATATGGTCGGGTCCCGCGAGGTGATTGAGCACAAATTGTAACGCGTTCTCGGCCGCGTGACGGTCATGCAGAAGGTCCGGAAGCAGCCGGTGGAGCGCCAGGAAGTTATCCGCCAGGAGGTGGACAAGCTCTTAAGGCCGGGGGTCGTTCGCAGCGTCGCCCATCCCAGGTGGCTCGTGAACCCCATCCTCGTCAAGAAATCCAACGGGCGATGGAGGATGTGCGTGGACTTCACCGACCTCAACAAGGCGTGCCCGAAGGATCCGTACCCGCTGCCCCGCATTGATCTCATCGTCGATTCCACAGTGAGTGCGAGCAACATGCTACGGATCGCACTCGGGTACCACCAGATTAGCATGGCGAAGAAGATGAAGACAAGACCGCCGTGACTCCCATGGGCGCTCTGCTACACAAGGATGGTGTTCGGTTTAAAGAATGCGGCCCAACCTATCGAGGGCTATGATATCGCTCACCGCCCCAAATAGGGCGGAACCTCGAGGTGTACGCCGACGACCGGTGGTGAAATCAAAAAGGCGGAGGAGTTGATCAACGACCGGAAGAAACCTTCGCCAACTTAAGGAAGCATCGCATCAAGCTCAACCACGAGAAGTGTGTATTCGCCGTTCCGTCGGGCAAGCCGTTAGGTTTCCTCGTCTCCGTGAGGAGGATTGAGGCGAACCGGACAAGATCGCGGCGATCGAGAACATGAAGCCCCGACGCGACTTCGCGGATGCAAGGTTCGGTGGGTCGCTGACCTCCCCGGGCCGCTGATAGCTCGCCTGGGGATAAAAGTCTCCCGCCACTCAAGCTCTGAAGAAGACCAACCAATTGAATGGACGGCGGAGGCGCAGGAGGCGTTCGACAGTCGAAAAGTACCTCACTTCCTCGCCGTCGGCCGGTCGCCTGATCCGGGCGAGCCGCTGATCCTTTATGTCGCGCAAACCCTCGGGTGGTCGGTCTTGGCGGTTGGTGGCGGAAGAGAAGGTGTTCGAGCGCCCATCTACTACGCCAAGAAAGTCCTCCACGACGCCGACAAAGTACTCGCAGACACGAGAAGATGCTCTACGCCGTGTTGACGCGCCCGGCGGCTAACGTCACTATTTTCGGGGCGAAGATCACCATCTTGACCAAGTACCCCTTGCGGAGATCCTCTTCAACCGCGAGGCGACGGGTCAGACGCTAAGTGGGCCATGGAGTGGCGGATTTCGACCTCAAATTCGCTCCCGAACGGCCATCAAAGGCAAGCTCGCGGAGTTCGTTAGCAGTGGACTCGGCGACGAAGGTTGAAGACGCCCCAGTCCCTTCGCCGGGACTCTCTTCTTGACGGTTCGTTCCGCTTGAGGGAGCTGGGAGTGTCGCTCGGTGTCTCCCACCGCGACATTATCCGGCACTGGTGGTCTTTGGAGTTCCGCTACCAACAACGCCGCGAGTATGAAGGATTACTCACGGGGCTCGTGGTGGCTTCGACCCTTGGCATTCGGCGGTTGCAAAAGGGCGACTCTCTCTGGTCATCAACCAGCGAGAAAGGATTTCGCCGCCGGATCCCGTCATGGCGGCCTACAGGCGGAGGTGCGCCGGTTGGGCGGCACTGAGGTTTGGGCTTACGCGACGCCCTCGCCGCGACAACTACATGGCGGATGAATCGCCCCTGCATTGCCTCGCCAAAGGCACCTGCTACGCCGGGTTTTGAAGAAAGACTCACGCGTGCCGTCCGTCGCAGCCCCTAATCTGGCGGGGCGACGCTTCGACGCAGCCTCCCACTTCGAGGAGACGCCACCGATCTCGCTCAGCCTCCCCGTTGGAGGAGGCGCGAAAAAAGCCGAAAGCGGTTGGCGAAACGCCAAAGCGCGGAGTACGCCGGCGACAATGTCGTGAAGCGCCGCCACGCCGTCCGGGAAGGTCGATGGATGGATCGAGATCCTAGCCTACCGCGGGGCGGAGTGATCCCGACGATGACGCTGCTGAGAAGATAGCGCGCAAGGCCAAGCGCCACGTCCCGGTAGGTGGGGACCAGACGCTGTGGCCCAAATGGGGTTCTATCGAAGCGCCACTCGGGAAGCGGGAGTGCAATTCTCTCGAGATCCATGGAGGCATGTGCGGGAGCCATTCGAAGCCGGGCGTTGGTTGGGAAAGCTTTCCGCCACGGCTTTATTGGCCTATCGCCTCCGTGATGCCTTCGAGCCGGTGAGGAGATGCGAAGCGTGTCAATTTCATGCTAAGCGAGATCCACCGACCGCCCAGCGCCGCAAACTATTCCGCTTCTCCGCCGTCGCGATGGGTGCAGACATCTGAGCCCGCTTCCAGAGCGACGGAGGTTACACACATCCGCCCATCGCCGTCGACAAGTTCACCAAATGGGTGGAGGCATCGCCCGTCCGGCGATCACGTCCTTCCGCCATAAAGTTCATGAAGAGCATCTTCGTCCGGTTCGGCGTCGCCAACAGATCATCATCGATAACGGCGCCAGCTCAACAAATACCCGATTTCAAGATCGGATGCGAAGAGCTGGGTACCAAGTCGTGCTTTGCCTCCGCTGCACATCCAAGAGCAATGGGCAAGTGGAGCGGGCGAATCGCGAAGTACTCGAGGACTCAAGACAAGAGCTTTCGACCGTTCGAGAAGCGCGGCAAGCGCTGGCGGAAGAAGTCCCCACCATATTGTGGGCGCCATGGACAACCCCCAACAGAGCCACCGCGAGACCCCTTTCTTCCCGTGTATGGCTCGAAGCGGTGCTCCCATCGAGCTCGCCTTTGGGTCCCCAAGGGTGGCGGCGTTCGGTGAAGATGAGACCGACCGGCGTCAGGATGAAGTAAATCTCCGGAGGAGATCGAGAGAGCAGGCGGCGATCCGGGCCGCCAGTATCGGCGAGCATCAAGGCCATATCAAGCAAAGGCGGGTGTGTGAGAGAACATCGGCGGCATGGGCGACCTCGTCTGCAGAATCCAAGCGCAGCGGCCGCAATAAGTCTCTCCCAATGGGAGGGCCCTTCAAGGTGGTCTCGGCCTCCGCCCAGCTCGGTCAGCTCGCATTCGAGGATGGTCCCGAATTGGCGAACACTTGGAACGCCGAGCGGTGAGGACGTTCTACCGTAGGTAGTCTGTTCAAGAGCTTTTTGGCCTTCCTTTGGAGCCGAGCGGCGAGGTCTTCTTCCTTCCCTTTCGCCTCGGGGTCTGATTGTACAAAGCCATCTTCAATAAAAGATAAGTTCCGTCTCTCTGTGGGCATCTGTTCTTTTTCGCCTAAAGTCTGTTAGAAAACATTCTATTGAAAGCTGGTAGCGAAAAAGTACTTAAGGCTGATGGCCTCTTAGTTGCAAGAGCAAACGCTTAAACTTGCGGTTGGGCGAGGCGACGCGACGGAAGGCGGTTCTAGCTGGTGTGTCGCCGGTCGGGCAATGCGCCAACGGCACCACAGCGTCTTAGACCACTTCCGGATGCTAAGCTCTCGCCACGCTAACGCTTAAGGTCGGTTCTACCGAGAGGCCGTAAATTCAAGTAACTCGATGCCTAAGGAAAAAGCGCCATTTGCAGCAGAACGCTTACGTCTAAAGCTTTTTACGTCGGTTCGCGGGGCGCTAAAAGTCTGATTAGAAAGCGTTCTATCGAAAGCTGGTAGCGAAAGTACTTAAGGCTGATGGGCCCTTAGTTGCAAAGACGAACGCTTATAACTTGCGGTTGGGCGAGGCGATGCGGATGGAAGGCGGGTTCTAGCCTGGTGTGTCGGCTCGGTCTGGGCAATGCGCCAACGACGGCACCGGCGTCTAGACCACTTCCGGAAGTTAAGCTCTCGCCACGCAATATTTAAGGTCGGTTCGCAAAGAGGCCATAAGGGTTGAAGTAACCAAAAGCCTAAGGAAAAAGCGCTCACTTTCGATAGAACGTTCTGTCTAAAACTTTTAGCGTTCAGATGCCCCATTTCTTTTTCGCAAGAGTTTGCGCGAAGTTTGATCGAGACTCATGGCAAAAGGGCAAAAAGTTTGCATTAACAGGATATGTACAGCAGTACAGGACAAAAACAAGATGAGGGAGTTCATCTACTCATCGTCATCATCTCCGTCGCCCTCTGCTGGAGCAGCGCGGCCCATCATCGAGACGCGGCTAGCGGCGAGCTCGACCCGGGACTCTTCGATCCGGTCCACCGGGCTGGAAGCTCCTCGTGGCGGCGCTTAGGTCGAACGCGCGCTCGGGCGAAGGCAGATTGCTCAGATGAACCGCGCCGCCGAGAGCGCCGTGGCGTCCGTCTTCGATCGACCGTGCCGCATCGCTCCGCAAGACCACGCAGGCGTCACCAGCCGCCTGGCGCCAAACATATCGCGCCCGCTTCTCCAATGGGAGTATGAGGTGACGCCAGCGGATACAAGACGCCCCGAAGCTGTGGTAGGCGGCGCGCGGCATGTCGGCAAGCACCGAAGCGCCAGATGTGCTCGCGGAGATCTTCGGCGTCCTGGCAGCCAAAGCGGCGGCGGCTTGCGCTGTCGCAGCCTCGCTGGATCGCCGCCTCCCTGCGGCGCCGCTCGCCTCTCAACTGCGCCGCGGCTTCCGGGCGTTTGTTCGCCAAGGTCGGAGACTTTTCCGCCGCCCGCCGTGGGCGAGGGCGCTTGAGTGCTTCAGCAGAGCGTTCCATGTCGGCGGCGACGGCGCCACGGCGTTAAGCGCCAAAGCATGCAACGGCCGGAGTGTCCCCACCTCGCCTCCGCGCGATCTCCGGGCGGGAGGCCTCGCTCAGTGAAGGAGCCGCGGGCGGCTGGGTCGGCGGATTGTGCGAGATGGAGCTCGAGGCGCCAAATACCGCTCTATCCAAATAAGATGAACAGAGGC
Source organism: Raddia guianensis (assembly GCA_036346415.1). Taxonomy (NCBI): domain Eukaryota; kingdom Viridiplantae; phylum Streptophyta; class Magnoliopsida; order Poales; family Poaceae; genus Raddia; species Raddia guianensis. The sequence goes on from CM070544.1 coordinate 40,953,486, forward strand.
GGGTTCAGTATGCAAAACGCGTAGCATGCTAACCCTAACACGGCGTAAGTAAGTCTGAAGGAAGCCAACTGGCGGCTACCGCCTCAGCGAAAGGAAGTCGGGCGCAGCTCGGCCGCTTAGTTGCAGAGGGCGCCGATCCGCAGTCACGGCCGCCGTCGAAGCGAAGCGTTAAGCTGCGCTGTGGCCAAGGCGCTGGCGGAGCCGCAGCCGCAAGCGCCGGCGAGAAAGCGCCGCAGAGCGAGCAGAAGAACCGCTCAGCGGGCGCCATTCTCGGAAGAGTCGCCGCGACTCGCCCGGTGGCGGCGCGCGGCGTCGAAGCAGGCCCCCATCGCGCGGGCTCAAGAGGCGGCGGAAGCTCAGATCGGTCGGGCGAGCTTCTTTGCTCGCCCTCCTCCTCATCGCTGTCGCCGCCGGCAAGGATGAGGCGGCGCTTCCCGAGAGCGCGGCCGAGTTGGCCGCCACGGCAGAGCGGCGGCGTCGGAATCGTGGCGTTGCCGAGGCGGATCGCGATTCTGTAGGTGGCCCCCGCCACTTGGACCGTGGGGACCAGAGACCTCCATGGGGCGCAGCAGCGCAAGTCTTGGTTGCGCCCCGTGGATCCCGGCCGCAGAGGGGCGGATGCTTTCGCGGGCGGCGTCGCCGGACGGAAGCGGACAGAAGCCCCACCACCATCGCTCGAGCACGCCGTTCGCACGCTCTCGCGGTGGATGAACAAGAAAGAAAATCGCGAGTTGGCAAAGGGACAAGGGCCAAGCAAGAGGCGACCAAAAAGACAAGGGACCCAAAAAAGAGAGTGAAAGAGCACTCACCTCCAGGGGCGACGCGGACCACGCTCGCCGCCATAGTACAGCCAGGCGGGACGTGCCCTCATTCGAGCGGGCATAGGCGGCGCCAAAAAATCCGCCGCAACATGGGTTCCGGTGAGCCTGTTGCGGCGAGCTCGGCCGATCGCGCCATCACTTCTAGTTCCACCGAGTTGTCGGGCATAAATCCTCACCGGCGAGGGTTCCGCGACCTCGGGAGAACAAGATCGCGCGCAGCTACCGGAGTCTTCACAGACAACCAAGAAGCCGCCGATCCTTCCAGCTTGACTTGATCATGACGGGATAAAGGCGGTGGCGTCGCGAGCGTGAAGTAGCAGCTTCAATAGCCCCGCCGAGCGCCAACCGCATGCGGCGGAAGAGCCGGCGCCGAGCGGAGGTTCGCATCGCCCCACGAACATCTCGCAGAGGTGGACGAAGATGGTCGTGGCCACGATAGAATTGGGGGAAGGTCGTCGCTGGATCTCGTGAAGGCGAGCACCCCCAAAGAACTTCGGAGTATGGCGGACGAGCCCGCCAAGACCGCCAGTGAAGGTCACGATCTCTCGTCGAGGGTGGTGCAATGGTGCCGCAGCGAAACCGGGCGCGAATGGCGGCACGAACACTTGAAGCAGCGCCACCATGTCTTCGTCGGTGGCGAGGCGCAAGGCAAAAGCCCGTGATGATGGCGTGTCCCCGGTGACCCTTGCCGCTTGGGCGCCATGGAAAACTGTGGAAGAGTTGGCGAAAAAAGAGGCTCGAGGCAAAGAAGAAGAAGGTGAAAGGCGGTTTGAGGACTTAGCGTGCGGAAGGATTGCTCATGGGCGCCAAGAGAAGTATTTATAAGCAAAGCGCGCGAGGGCGACGGTTTTGATTCCGCCCCACCGCTGCCATCATTGCCCCTGCTTTCGATTTCCGCGGCGGCGCGCCATTACCTAAGGAAGATCGTGCGCAGATGGAGAATCGGGCGTCACGGTCAGCGCAGAGGTGGGCCCTACGATTAGCCTCCCGCCGCAAGAAAACGAAAAAAGTGTCTCGTCGACGGTTCGCGATCATGGCGGACCCGGACTCTGTCGGTGTAATAAATACCGTGGTGCAAAGAGTCTGTAAAGATCAAGCGGCCCCACGCGTCGGTGGGCGACAAGGCCCCAAGCGTGGCGAAACCCCTCAGTATGCCGGGCGGGGCCCCACGTCGGTGGGCTATCAGACCCAGCGTGGGCGAGCCCCACGTATCAAGAGGGCCCCACGCGTCAGCGGGCGACAAGGCCCCGTGGCGCTGGCGAAGCCTCAAAGGCGCGGCGAGGCCCCACGCGTCGGCGGGCGATCGACCCCAAAGATGTGGGCGAGCCCCACGGCGCATCAAGCGGCCCCACGCGCGCGGGCGACGAGGCCCCAACGCTGGCGAGCCCTTAGAAGACTAAGGCGAGGCCCCACGTCGCGAGCGGGGACCAGTCCCAACAGGGGCAAGCCCATCACGTCTTGGCGAACCCACCCCCACGCACCGTGGGCGCGGGATAGCCCTCGGCGCGATAGGGTCCCCATCGCTCAAGCCGGGCCCCGTGGCGAGGCGTTGCGGAAGGAGTCTTCTAGGCGAAGGCTCTCCCTGCTGCGAAGGACGAGTGCATTTAATGCGACATTACGCGCGGATGGACAAATGGAAGAAATGATTACCGCTTCTGATGACCCTGCAGGTCGGCGGTACATCCACTGTGGCGCAGAAGAATTGACCGGCAGAGAGAAGGTTTGCTTGAGATGGCCGCCCGCGTCAGGAGGAGCAGGCTGGGCCCCACCCGCAGCCTCACCGGTGTGTTGTCTTGGGTCGATGGCCACTGCGAAGCACGCGAGGCGGCCGCTTCGGCGTAAGCGTGCTGCACGTTGCTCTCTGTCGTGTCTCGTCAGTGTACTAAAATCTATCTTGCGCTACCCCTCGGCTCTCTCTGTCAGTTCAAAACTTATATAAAAGGAGAGGAGAGAGAGGGAAGAGGGAAGGGAGCACTAGCATACGTGCATTCGAAACACTCTGTAAAACACATTCCATTCAACCACAACAACAAGAGAGCTAAGGCTCAGCAGAGTAGGACTATTACCCGCAGGGGGTCCGAACACAGGTAATCCCGTGTGTTGCTCCTTCTGCGTCCTGTGCTCAATCGAATGGCGTGGGCGATAGGCTAGCAGGATAGAAATCTGACCAGGGGTGTGATCCGCAGTGGTTGAGCGGTGAACACGCCGTCAAAAGGTGTATCTATAGTTTTGTATTTCAAATTACTTTCGATACAATATTATTTTGTAGCAATTGACAACATATAAAAGACAAATTTAATGGTCAAAGTATGCATCTAAAGACTTTCTCAAATAAAAATACGTCCTATAAAAAACGGAGAGAGTATATTTTTAAAAAACTATAAAATTAATTATAGTATTGTTTCTGTGAGAGTACATTACACTGATCTTGAGTGTAAATTTCAAATGACATGTTCATCAACCTCGCTGACCCCGCCTGGCTTGCTACCTAATGGCTAGGTGACACGATGGCGAGAGGAGATATGCTCGATAAATCCACCAAGTCTCTTTGCTCTTATCATGCCCGTCGAATCAAAAGTGCAAGAAAATGTGTGGTACCTACATCGTGAGGCATTGGGCTTCGGAGGCGAAGTGGAGTGAGAAGGTATACATGTTCGGAGAAGACTTGCAGTCCTCTGGCATGTGGCTATATATAAAAAGTTCCAAACGCCTTCCAAACATACGACCCTCTTCCCCCTTGCCTCCCTCAATCTATGACCCTAGCTTTTCCACCTTGCACACCACTCCTCCGTCTCTAGACCTGACACCGCCTTTATCTTGGTTGCTAGTTGCCACCGCCACTTAGTCGGCATGATTTATCGTCTTTGATCTTCTCATCTCGGTCACTATCTTTGCCACCACCTTTGGGGCTATAAGGCTTCATCTACGCCTCTATGGTGTGGTTTCTGCACTATACTAAACGTAGTCGTGCCACTAACTTTACTCCATCTTCGCCTCCTCATCCTTCACTATCCCAAAGTGTGTCACAACTATTGTCGCGAGTCCGACAACTACGTGGCCCAATCTGAACTCTGACACACTATATATGATCGACATCAGACTCGCAAACTGAGGAGGGTTGATGATGCACCCTTCTCCAATGCCCCTAAGCGGTGGCACATGGAGGCATGGAGCTAGCCTACCCCGATACCGACAAGGGCTATCATCCGCTACAGAAAACAACTAAAGTTTGGAACCCCACTCAACATCTCAATGCCAAAGAATCATCTGTCCCGTACACCTATGTACTCTTGATGCTCAGACAAAGACCGTTGAGTCACGGTACTATCCCGATGGTTTTAAAAGAGCCGTCGGATCCCTTGTCCGTGGAAAGTAGAGCCGCAATCCTATCTCGATGGCCCACCGTGAGACGATCGAGACTACCCATTTCATGGGCTTAGCCGCAAATCCCTCTAGCGAGCCTCTCTCGATGCCTCCGTAGAGAAACATCGAGAGAGAAATTTGACAAATTGGCATATAGTGGGGACGCGAACTTGAACACATGATTTTTTTCAAAAATCTTAAAATTTGAAAAAAAATATGGTATAATGGGGGCGTGGACTCGAACGCCGTTGGGAGAGATGGTGCCCTCCGCGCCCTACACAGGTGGGCCCACTGTTCTCTATTGATAGTCTCCTATGGGCCGTCAAGAGAAACAATATGCTCTCCGAAACCAGCACATGTGGGCCCACCACCATCTTTCTTGACGGTTATGGCATGGCTGTCGAGAGAACGCCGTCTAGCCCTAACGGTGGCAACGCATATGTTCTTGTCCGTGTTTCTAATTGTCGTCAATACTATCTTTCTAGACGGCCAAACTGTCTGGCAAGCCTTTTTCTCTCGACCGCTTTGTCTCAAGGGCCTTTTCTCAACGGTTTGTCTGGACAGTTTTTCATATTTTATTGACAATTCTGGTCGTGCATCAGAAAGACTTATCTCAACGTTATTTTGCTGTTGTCTCGACGACTCGTACTATCGAGTATACAGCCGTTTGCGGCGGTGATCGTCCATGTTCCAGCAACATGACAACGATTTAGATGTTCTAGTGGCATACATTACAAACAAAAAAAACCAATTCTCAAATTAACGAGTGGCATTTTATACTATATAATTTGGAGCTGGCCGGTACGTACTTTATTAGGACCCATGGAAACCCTAATTTTCCATATCCTAGCTGCAACACATCCTAATCCTGACGTTGCACAAAGATTTTTTTTTCTAATGATGACCTGTACGTGAAGACGACGATGAACACGTGTACACATACGAACCCAGACATTTCACCGGGTTCCACGAGTGCGACGGTAGTACACGCAGTACATATCTGTGGGCACATCGATCGATCTCTCGATCGCTCGGCTGCACGGCACGGTGAGAAACGCAATGAATTGCAATCTGCGACTGGTCGGTGAGAGCAGTAAATATTGGCCACACGTACGGTAGCTAGCTATAGCTAGGGTTACTGCGTCGTAGGCAATCAACCCGAGCTGACTCGATTGATATGTGTACGCATGTGGGGGCAAGCAGCAGAGGAGGCAATCTATGGACTATGCTATGCATGGCCTCTCTCACTGCCATTGCAGATGCATATATGCAGAGCAGCTAGCTACCCGTTCTTGCACCCACAGATGTCATGTCGTACGTGGCATGACTCTCCTTGTGTTGTGTTGGATGAAGAACTCGATGTTCGCGGGTTTTTTATCGCCAGGCGATCGATCTTGATTGTTCAGGTATACTTTCTTCTGTTCTAAATTGTGGTTCACCGCCGTTTATTTTTGAACACGCATTTTGACCATTCGTCTTACTCAAAAAATTAGTTCAAACATGCAAAAATATAAATCATGCATAAAGTATGTTTAATGAAAAAACAAATCACAACAAAATAAAAAATATTTACATATATTTTTTGAATAGACGAACGGTTAAATAGAATATCCAAAAGTCAACTGTGAGCTATGATTTGGAACGGAGGAAGCATATTATTTGAACCTGGCCGTTTGAGATCGGGGAAATGTCAGAGCAACTCTAACGGCTTCTCTAAATCTCTTCTTGAAACACTACTATTCTCTACATCCCTATCCATCTCTCTAAAATTCTTCTTTTGAATCTACGCTATAATTTTAAAGATTTCTTCCCTACAATGGTTCATGTATATATCTACTACATTATTACATAATACATATGTGGCCTGCTGGAGATGTTGCTAAGACCCGTTAGAGCATCCAAATAAGCTACACCTTCATTTCACTATGCCCTACTCCCTCTATGCTTTCCGTTAAGATCGATTTACACTTTACACCTTTTTAAAATATTTCTTCCTTGAATCAGTTACGATGTACTCAAAATTATAGTGTTTTGAAGTATTAGCATATGACACTCTTAATAACGATGGCAAGCCCTATAACTTTATCCTAGAATGTATACAGGTCTCTGTCCAACGGTTATAACACCCTGTTCTTTCATATCACATTGCTAATTTATAACTTGGAGATCCAATAACCACCCAAAAATCCTTTTAGTCGCAGCGAGGTAAAAAAAATGCTACGTACACGAACCATCTCTAATATGGAGCTGGCTCGAAGTAAATTTTGTGCAGCACAACGTTGGATCAAGTACAATGATGACTAATTTTTTACTATTTCCAGCACTATATTATTTTTTTTAAAAAAGTAGGGTTGTTAATAGTGAAAATAGAGTTGAGGGCAGAATATATAAGATATATATAGGAATTAGAAAATAGAGTTAGAGCATCCATATCAGGCCCTGAAAATCAGCCTCTACTTCAAAATCTTTTGAACCAAACCGGCGGGGAAGCAGCAGAGAAGAGAGCAACGAACAATCGCCGATTCTTATGAAGATTCTTCAGAATCTTGAGAAGATGTGGTAAAATATAGTCAGGCGAGGTGAGGTGGTTGTAATACAGAGATGAATAATGAAATAGGGACAGTAAATAGCACAATTCTTTGACAGTTGACAATACCTTTCATATTTCAAATTCAGTGGCTAGCTATTAACCGCAAAGAAGTGAAGAACTGCTACTTCGAGGTGCATGTGTGTTTTGCTTCGGCATGCATATTCACGGTTTGACCTAGCTCATAGTTTATGCACTCTTTGCTAACTTTGATGTATTCCCTTCCAATCTTGAACTCTCCGTCATTTCCTTGGTTTTACCGCATTTTGGTCCTGAACCCTATAGCCCTGGTTTGATTTCTGACCTCAAACTCTGAAACCGTCTGATTCGTAGTTTTTTTTTTTTCAAATTTTTCAATAAAAAAAGAACTGTTCCTTTGCTGTTGGTTCCTGTTTCCACTTTCGAATAAGAAAAAAAAACAGAGAATCTCTGACTCGTTTAAAGTAACCAGCAGCTGTCCTTTGAAATTGGATAAGCCAACGGCTAGTGCTGGAGTGTAGCTACCTCCATTAATGAATGAAGTGCATGCTTCTTGATTGTTTCAGCTGGGGAACTGTTCACATGTCTGCTTATTATTATCTTTGAGATCGATCAGGGACTAAATGGAGTTCATTGATCAAGCCGTAATGTCGTGCTAACTGTTAAACTGCTGCCTAGCGCCCTAGCGTGAGTGTCAGGCTACTGAAGGAGTGTCTTCATGCGGAATAATGGACGCCATGTCTGATCTGATGCCAATCGTGCGACGGGATTCCCCTGGATTTCTGGATGTTAAGAAAACTAATCCAACCTTAGTGTATTGCCAAATCAATATAAAATATAAAAATAGCGGAAGCTAAGTTCTAATCTTGATTCGATGTAGCCATGACTTGGTGTAGGCAGTGGAAATGACGATGGAAGACGTACGATAGTAGTGACGACCTTATCAACTCTTGTCTAGCCTAGAACTGCAACAACAATGACGACAATGGCTTTCCCAGTTGCTCTGGCAAATTCCATGAGATCATATTGGGGAAAAGGGAAGGGTTTGATGGCGTGATTAGGGTTGATGTGAGTAATTATTAATTCAATCGTGCGTCCCTCTCTGTCTTATATATATAGCATCGCCCAAACCAGATAAGTTAGGGTGACATCTCCAATCAAAACCGTAAAACAATTAGAGATAAGCTCAATAAAAAATAAACCCGAAATATTAGTGATTGTAGAAATGTGGTAAGCCATAAATTAATTCTAACACTTGCATGGTAAAGGATGATAGTCAAAAGGCATATATATATAGGCAGAAACTAATGAGATATTCGGCAGCAGTGGGTATCTATAAATAGTACAAAGCCGAGAGGCTCATGACCCGCTGCCCTTACGGACCACGTGGCTCGCTTTGGTGGCGCCGCCGCAGCCCGTTGGATCGTCTTGAGCCGGCGAGATACTGACCGTTGGTTTAGCGTTAACGATATAAAGAATTTCCTCGGACGGCTTGCGAGCACTTGGCGGCTTTGGTCGGGTTGGTTAGCGGGCGAATTTAGCGTGGGAGACACAGGATCGAATCCCGGCTCCGCCATTTCTTCTTGGCCGCCTCGCCGACCTTGCTGCCTCTGCCTCTGCCTTGCTTGCAAGACCTTAAAAAATCAAAATTAAATAAATTTTAGAAATTTTGAAGCTTTATAGATATTTCGAACTTTACATTTTCATATATTCGCTTTTAGTTTTTCGAATTCTCAAAATTAAATTTTCTAAATTTGGTTTTCCTTTTTTTTATTCCATAATTTGCTTAATTAAATTTTAGAAATTTTGAAGCTTTATAGATATTTCGAACTTTACATTTTCATATATTCGCTTTAAGTTTTTCGAATTCTCAAAATTCAATTTTCTAAATTTAGTTTTCCTTTTTTTATTCCTTAATTTGCTTAGTTTATGTTTGTGAACCATACAATTTTTCAAATCCTTTTTTTTATTTCCAAATTCTCAACACGAATTAAGACGGAAATTTCAATATCTTTTAAACTCTCTTAAATTAATTTCCTAATTTTAAATTTGTTGATATTCAATTCTCAAACTTTGAACCCCCTAAGACATGAATTTTACAAAGAATAGAGAGAAAGGGGATGAAGTGGGGGAAATTTGGTCTAGCAGCATAAATAAATCCAGAAATTTACGTATTATCAAAGTGCAACCAAAATTTTATAGTAACGGCCCATAAATGTATTTAAGCATTACATATGTTTAATTTTTCGATATTAATTAGTAAATAATAGAAATAAAAAGCCTTCGAAATATAGAACACTTATAAATTAAAAAACAAATGAATTTCGGGAATTGTAAACCTTTATGGATATTTTGTATTTTAGATTTTGATATATTCGCTTTTATTTTTTTTAAATTTCCAAAATTTAGTTTCCTAAATTTAGTTTCCCTTTTTTTTTTGGTATTCTATAATTTGCTTAATTCATGTTATTGAATCCTACAGTTTTCAAATACTTAACTCTTATTTCCAACCCGAATTCAAACGAAAATTTCGACATCTTTTAAACTCCCTAGAATTTATTTTCAAATTTTAAATTTGTTGATATTCAATCTTCTTGTACGTGGTGGCCTCCCATGGCCAAATACCACCACGGCCGTTCGATCGCCTCGTGATCGAGATCGACCGTCTGTTCGATTTTTACGTACAAAATAATTTCTTCGCGCAGAAAACAACGGCTCACGTGGTTTGCCGGATTGGCTAGCGGAGGTAGATTTTATCGCGGAGACCGCGGTTCGATTCCCGGTCAGGCACCGAATTTGTTTGCTTTTTCCACCGCGTCCGCGAACGCGCGTTTCTCGGTTTTGGCGGTAGCGGCCGCTTTGTGCCGAAGCGGCGCCGCCTTGACCTCGGCGCGCCAGTAGCGCGCTTGGCGGCTAGTATGTATATAACCTATGATGAAACCACCATAAACCGTGGTAGTTTGCTAGCAAAACCGACCAAATTATTTACCAACAATTTTCTGTATTTTTTGCTATCACTGAACCATACTGGCCCTATCACTGAACTAAACAAAATGCAGCAGTGGTATCAAACAGAACGGGTTGAACTTTCGGTGCCAATATATATATTTCTTTATTTCCGCTATTTACAATCCTATTTCCACGAAAATAGGACCAGCTAGCATCAAACAATATTTCCCTAACGAGCAGTGTATAATTATCGACTTGAGGACCGAATCAGCGGAGCTATGGTCATGTTCACGTAGTAGCGTACGCGCTTCAGTCGGTTGCTAGCTAGCCAAGTAGCTCTCGCTGAAACCCAATCATCCAGTCGACCGCTCATATATCGTCACACATGTCTAACTAATCACGCATCGAGCTGAGATCGAAATTAGCCAGGTAGCTAGCTAGCAACCATGCACATATATATATGCATGCACATGATGATGAGAGCAGAGATGCACATACGATGGATATGATATGATAGGAGCAGATGCCTCGTCATTCGTCATATCTTGAGATGTATATCTGGATGCCTCCCGAACGAACGCCCAGCCGGCGAGGCACCGTCATCACATGGCACAGCTGACCACGAGAGAGAGAGAAGAGATTGTTGTTATGCTGTGAAGCTAATTCCCCGCCGTCTACAAATTAGTCAGAGCATCCTCAGCAGGGCCTTCAAATTTTCCTGCATCGCTACGATGCTTCTTCTGATGAATTCTGCGGGACGGATCTGAGGCCACTTGTTGATGAGAGGTTTCATGCCGAACTATACATGTTGAACTCACCATGACGAAGTAGAGCATACCAACATAGAAGACGAAGAAGAAGCCGATGAAGAGAAAGTAACATATGATGGTATGCCGGACGCGACGACATACGAGGACGTAGAAGATACACAAGGTGATCAGTTTGGTGTGGATGATGACTGGACGAGATCTTTGCGTGGACGCAGAGGGAGATATCACAGAGGACAAACAATATAGGAAGTACCAGGGATTGTTGGAGGACCAGAGAACTCTTTTGTACCCAAATTATGGTCAGGGGCACAAGAAGCTACATACTACACTGGAGCTCATGCAATGGAAGGCTGTGAATGGTATGTCAGATAAGGGTTTCGATGAGTTGTTGTCGCTCATAAAGAAGTTGCTCCCGGAAGATAACACCCTGCCAGAATCCACGTATCAAGCCAAACTGGTCCTGTGTCCCTTAGGATTGAAAGTACGGAAGATACATGCATGTCGCAACGACTGTGTCCTATATCGCGGTGAATATGCCGACTTGAATGCCTGTCCAGTGTGCAAGGAATCCCGGTATAAGACGAAGCGTGATGATCCAGGTGAAGTAGATGGGGTGCGTGTGAAGAAGAGAGCACCGGCAAAAGCGTTGTGGTATTTTTCTCTGATTGCAAGGTTGGAGCGTATGTTTGCAAACAAAGCGCATACGAAGATGATGCGTTGGCACAAAGAAGAGCGTAAGGTCGACGGAATGCTTAGGCATCCGGCAGATGGCTCGCAGTGGAGGATGGTCGATCGGAAGTAAAAAGATTTCGCAGACGAGGTCGAAACATAAGGTTCGGTTTGAGTACCGATGGGATGAATCCTTTCGGAGACATGAGCAGCAGCCATAGCACCTGGCCAGTCACACTATGTGTGTATAATATTCCTCCATGGTTATGCATGAAGAGAATGTACATAATGATGCCGTTGTTGATCCAAGGCCCCAAGCAACCCGAAAATGATATCGATGTCTACCTGAAACCTTTGGTTGAAGATCTTCAAACGTTATGGAACGGTGTAAAGGTCTAGGACGAATACAAAATGGAGTATTTCAACCTGCGTGCATTGTTATTTGTAACAATCAACGGCGGCGGCCGCTTGGTAACTGTAAGCCCTAACGGCAAAACTTCAATGCGTGTGTGCGGTGTTTGGATCAAACCGATGTACGCATACATGAAAGGCTCTCGAAAGATGGTGTACATGGGGCATCGCGAGTTTTTGTTGAACCCGCGCGTTGCGGAAGAAGCGAGGAATTTAACGGGGAGGAAGAACATCGTTCCCAGCCGAAGCATCGAAGTGGCAAGCAAGTGTTTGCTATGATGAAGGATCTGAAGGTAGTTTTTGGAAAGGGTCCGGGAAGCAAATCTGTGCTGATTGATGAGGATGGCCATGCACCCATATGAAAGAAGAAGTCAATATTTTGGGACTTGCCTTACTGGGAAGATTTGGATATTCGCCACTCACTGGACTTCATGCACATCACCAAGAACGTCCGTGTGAGCTTCCTAGAATATATAGATCTGTACGGGAAATTGAAAGATACAGTGAGTGCTCGGAACGACCTTGAAGTCCTGGGGATCAGGAAGGACCTACATCCTGAAAAAAGAGGTACGGAACAACTGTACCTACGGCCAGCGAGTTATACTCCTAGCAAAGAAGAGAAAAAAAGCGTGATAGAGTGTCTTAACAGTGTGAAGGTCCCTTCCGAATACTCGTCGAACGTAAAGAGATTCGTTAATATGAAAGAGAACAAAATTGTACATCTAAAATCTCATGACTGTCTTGTGCTGATGACACAGTTGCTCCGGTGGTTTTAAGAGGTGTCTTGCCGAGTGGGTAAGGGGACAATCACAAAGGCGTGTTCGTTTTTCAACGCTGTTTCCCGAAGGTCATCGATCCAAAAAAAGCGGGTGAGTTGCGGTGACGTGATACAAAGTGTGGTTAGCCTCGAGATGATTTTTCATACGCCTTTTTGATATCATGGTTCATCTCACTTTGTTCATCTAAGCAAAGAGATAGGTATTCTTGGACCCGTTTATCTCCACACATGTTCTCTTCGAGAGGTACATGAGCGTACTAAAAAATATGTATCGTAACCGTTCTCGGCGAAAACATGCATTGCCGAGGGTTATGTGACGAGGAGGTGGTCGAGTTACATGTGGACTACATTGATGATCTAGACCCCATCGGCGTCCCTATATCACGTCATGAGGCGAGCTACGAGGTAAAGGGACACTTGGAAGAAAAGTAGTTGCATGCAACGATCTTGAACATTTAAGCAAGCACATTTCACTGTGTTGAAACAATCGGCGATGGCCGCCCGTATGTCCTCCAACACAAGAATGCTCTATATCTCCGGTTCGAGAGAGAAGACGTCGTGGATAACACCGAGACACATGGATTCTTTGGTAGCATGGTTACAAAACCATATCCTCATGAGCAAGTCCAACAATGAACAATTACAGCGCTGGCTCGGGACCATCCGTTGAAATAGTGAGATGGCGAGTGCGAGATAAATGGTTACACATTCTACGAGATCACAAGATAACAATAGCACAAACCGAGCAGCGGTGTCCGTATAGAAGCCACCCGACAATGGAAACAAGGTGAACACATATTATGGATTCATAGAAGAGATATGGGAGCTCGACTATGGGCCTTTGAAGGTCCCATTGTTTAAGTGCCAATGGGTAAAACTAAGCGCAGACGGCGTGAATGTCGAACAAATCTGACATGACTACCGTCGACCTCCAAGAAGTCGGCTACTTGAGAGAACCATTTGTTCTCATGAGCGAGGTGAGACATGTCTTCTACGTATTGGACATGTCAAGTAGATCAAAGAAGAATCAAATCAAAGACAAGAAGAAGAAAGCACCAAAGCGACACGTGGTTCTCCATGGCAAGCGAAGGGTTGTCGGAGTAGAGGGCGTTATTGACGAGGAAGAATACGATCGGTTCGATGAGATCCTCCATTTGCGATAGATGTTGACTTAAGCATCACGGATGACATAGGCATGGATGCTCCGCTTTATCTGGCGCGATCACGATGAAGAAAGAATTATAAGGACAAAAATGTAAATGATTAGGATGACCTATGTGGTTGTATGAACTATGTTAGCATGTAATAGCATTTTAAGAATTTATAAGATGGAAGCAATATTTTTGGAAAGAATAATGGCAACATATTTAGAAATGAAAGTAATGCCAAAAAATATTTTTAGTATTTTTGAAAAGAATAATGGGCTAAGTACATATTAGAAATGAAAGTAATGTAGAAAAATATTTTTAGTTTTTGAAAAAAATAATGGGCTAAGTACATATTTAGAAATGAAAGTAATGCCAAAACAAATTTTTTAGTATTTTTGAAAAGAATAATGGCCTAAGTACATATTAGAAATGAAAGTAATGTAAAAAAAGATTTTTTAGTTTTTGGAAAAAAAATAATGGGCTAATTAAGTACATATTTAGAAATGAAAGTAATGCAAAAACAAATTTTTAGTATTTTTGTAAAAATAATGGGCTCGATACATATTTATAAAAAATATAGAAACAGCAGGCATGGCGGACTCGAACCAGCGACCCGGCCGGAGGCCCGCACTTAAACGCCACGAGCTAGCCAAGTGAGAGTAAGTTTCAATTCAACATATGAAGGGCGCAAATCTTCTTAAACGTTTTAGACAGAGTCCCAAGCCTCGCCACGTGTGCCCCACTTCTACAAGCGGTTCGTTCTACCAACCGCTTGTAGAAGTGACCTCTACAAGCGGTTTGTATCACCAACCGTTTGCAGAGTAATTTACTGTTTTGCGGGCGAAATTCCGAAATTTTAATTTCGCGCTACCGTCTTCTACAAGCGGTTCGTTGTCTTTTACAAGCGGTTTGTACAACGAACCGCTTGTAGAGGTGTTTTTCACAAGCGGTTTGTAACCGCTTGTAGAGGGCTATACTATATAACTCCTCTTCCTCGCCCTTTCCTTTCCACCCAAATTTTTCTAAGTCCCAAAGCCATCGCCGCCGTCCTCGCGACCGCGCCGTCCTCACCACCGCGCCGTCGTCCTCGACGTCGTCGCCTACACCTCCGCGCCTCCTCCCTGACACTCGCGCACCTCGCCGTCGAGCACCGCGCAGCAGCCGGCTCTGCCCACCCGCCATCGAGCCCCTTGGCCGTGAGCCCCTCGATCTGTTCTCCATTGACATTCTCCCGCCGATTTGAAGGCGAAGGGCGAGTATCGAGCCCCTCTTTCTCCTCACCCCTTGCTCGTGATGCATACATGCTTGTTCGACGGATTGCCCACCGCCTCGCTCCCTCCCCTCCCTGGATGTTGCTTTGTGATGCTGCTGGTGGATCACTGGTGGACTCTGTGATGTTGCTCTGTGATGTGATTTAGGGTTTGGAAATGTGCATATGATGACTGTGTTGGGCTTTTGCTGGGCTGATTGAGAATATTTTGGGGACCTAGCTTTCGTGCTAGGGGCTATTATCTTGATCTAGGAGCACTGCACTTGTCCCTTTAATATTTTGCTCGGTGATGTTTATTAATTTTGAGGCTATGATGATCTGTTAACTAGTGATGCCTTAGGAGTATTTGTGTTGTTGCCTAAATTATTATTCTGAGATACACTTGCATACTGTGCTGCTGTGTTCTTCCCTTTGAGATCTTTTCATTGATCTGATTAGCATCTATTTCAATGGGAATGCTCATTCTGGTCAATTATTTGTAAGTGAAATCCCTAATATATGATTGACATTAGGGCTAAAATTGATCTCTATGTTTCTGGACAGCAGCACTGTATGCCTGTTTTGTAGGAAATTGTATAATAACTTTGGGCAGCACTGATTCTCTTAGGTCTCTCTAGTCACTGATCTTTAAAAGCCTATGATAAATTATAGATATTGATGTTGGATGGTAGTTTTATCTGCAACCCATCAATATATAAATCTGAGAGCAAAATTTGTTTAATTAACCCTGAGCACTAAGTTGGTTTAGTTTATTTCCTGTTTGAATGCCATGTTTATGTAGTTTAATCATGAATTCAGATGTTTTAAATCAAGGAATCATGATTACTAATATTCTAATGGCATAAGTGGTTTATTGTCTTAAGCTGGTTTTTATCTATGTTCAGTTGTCCTATATTGCACCTATTTATTATTTGCCACTGTTTTTATCTATGTTCAGTTGTCCTTGGTTGCTTGGCTTGATTTGCAATGTGCTTGGGATATGGGGATTTTAGCTAGGGTGTAAGAAATTTGGATGGCCTCGGTTGCTGACTCTAGAAATCGAAATGGCGCCGAGGAGTGGAGTAGGTTTTCTAGGAGCTCCCGACGGCAACCGCCAAGCACCCTATCTAAGCTTAGCTAGGGTTCCTAGTTGGGTTTATGCAACTAAAGAAATTTGCATGTGTATGTGAACTTGCTCAGTAAAAAGGTGCTGTTAAAGATGACATGCACATGCTACATTTGAAACTTGAAAAAATTGAAATGGAGGAGATAGATGGCTTAAGTATGTTCAGCTTCGATATTCAAGTTCAGATTTATTTGCCAATTTCTGTGGAGGGTACAAGGAAATCATCGACCTCGCCGTCGAGCACTTTTCATTTGTGGATGGCATCTAAAGGCTAAAACCTAGTAGTTTAGAGGGTGTCGAGATGGGTACATTGAAAAACTGTACATTCAAATATTGTATTCAAATATTGTACGTTTTGATGGGTGTCGAAATGGGTACATTTAAAAACTGTACATTCAAATATTGTATGTTTTGATGGGTGTCGAGATGGATGACATCTAAGAGATGTATATGTTGTATTCAAATATTGTATTCAAATGTTGTATTCAAATAAAAAGATATATATATGTTGTATTAAATGTTCTATTATTTCGCGTGCATGCACAGTGATAGATGGCACACTCCGGAAACGATGATCTTGATTTCGATGCGGGAAATGATTTTCTACTTAACGAAATCGCGATAGGCACTCTCATAAGCTACGATGAGGCTAACCCGGTATATCCAATGGGTGATCAGGCCGCCCCGGTTCAAGCCGGTGATCATGCAATCCATGCTCAAGCCGGTGATCCAACCGCCGCCGATCTGGTGATCGATCCATCCAGGCTCTCGCCGATGAAACTAATGTCGACGGCTGTGAGGTATATATAGCCTGGACACTAAAATAACCGTTTCTTATACGTCTCATAGCAATAAGCCTCTAACACGTGTTCCTGTTTTTTTTTTAAACCGAAAACGTCCAACAGCCAATCCAAACAAATACGAGGGCCTAACAAAAAGCCGTCGACAAAGTACGTCATTACTCAAGTTTTAGCCACTGGGAAGCCAGAAGCCCCCTATGTCGGCACTTGCCCCCTTCAACAACGCCTGCGGAGTCATTGTGAGGGATCACGTCCCTATTAGCATCAAGACATGGCCCAAGATTCCTATGGCTAAAAAAGAGCTGCTCTGGAAGGATATAAAGGAAAACTTCACGATTCCGACGGCTCACGAAAACAAGTGCAAGAAATTTACTCTGAGCAAGATGGCGTTGTGCTTTCAGTCGTGGAAGAGCGAGCTCAGTAAAAAGTACGTGGAGACCGAAACAACCCCAGACTTCAATAAGTATCCGAAGCTAGCGGATCACTGACAAGCATTCGAGGAGTATAAGCCGCTTATTTGAAGGCAAGGCCGCGAGTGAAGCGAAACAAGGCCAATGCACGAAGAAAAATACCACCACCATCTCGGTCCGGTGGTTACATCAAAACTATGCCAAAATGGGAGAAGCAGGAAGAAGAGCTTAGAAAAAAGGGTATAGTACACAAAGCAGGAAGATCGGGCGCCGCCACATAATCTGGACCTTGGGCCACGGAGAGAGGCTGAAAGATGATGGCAAGCTGGAGATGGCACCACAAGTGCAACCCGTGAAAGAAAGAATTGTGGAAACCATCGAGAAGCAACGTGCATGATTCTTGGTGGTAGACAGGGAGAATGACGAGCTTACGTACGCACTTGAGAACGCAGAGCATCCAGAAAGGACACGAGGACTTGGCAAGTAGGTGCCGTGGATGGCTGGCTTCTCAAATGATCAAGCCATATACCGGAGCCGGGAAAGAAGGAAAGTAAGAGAACACAACAGAGTCAGCAAAATCGAACGGGAGCTCAAGGAGCATAAGAAAAACATGGCTGAAATGCTAAAGCGGGAAGTGCATGCTGCAATCGCCAGTCTTCAAAGACCAGGTGGGGTTATCGTCATGTCTCCGGACAATGTGGTTAGTCCCCCGGGCTCCGGTCGGCGAAGCAGCTACGCGTTAAACAACGTGCCGACCGATGAATTGCAGGCCCGTTATCCCGTGGACGACATCACCGTGCCCCGCCAATGTGAGCTACGCGTCCAACTGCACAACCTCACCCTCAAGGTGGCTTACGCTTTGGCTTTCCCGGTGGAGTTAGGCCAGACATTCCACTGTAACCCTATACCCGCGGGTTACTCCAAGGTTACGGTGGACGAGGAGGTGGTGGCCGGATTTGAGAATATGGAGCTCGATATTGCTGGAGGAGACGATGTGACCAAGCTTGGAGAGGCCGTTCATAACATCATCCTCTGGCGGAAGAAGTACATCGTGTTTTCTGATGGTGCGGAGGTGACTTCTATACCGAGGCAGAACACTCCACCGAGACGGAGCTCACCTCCTCCACTAAGACAGGCCACGCCACCAAGCAACGCCTCGCCGGTGAGACAAAGCACTCCACCACCCGCTAGCGCTACACGCAAAAGCCCAACACCGCCGCCAGCCCCTCAAAGCAAAAGGAAGCGGCGACCTCAGAAACAACGAGCCAGCATCTCCCCGATAAGAAGCTTGCTAGCAAAAGAAGCATTTCTGCAGTTAGAACGACACCAACCAGCAGGGCGGCCGGTTTTCGATTCAGACAGAGAATGAAGGAACCCGAAAAAACACCTTATGAGATGACGCATGAGGAGCTAAAGAGCGAGTCGCGAAAGTCGTGGGCGCATGGATACGGGGTATAAAGTTAAAACAAATCCACCGCCAAAGGCGAATTGATCCAAAGATCGCGGACTTCTTCGCGACAACCGTTCAACACCGACCGCCTCTCTGTACGGACTACCAAAGAACTATCGGAAAGCACGTCTTCAAGCGTAAACAACCTCCGGGCACATACATGAGCAAGGAAGAACAGGAGGAGGCAAAACGTCTACAGATGGAGTATAACTTCATGAGGGAAGCGGCCTTGATAACATAGAAGCCGTCAGTGGATTAAGCGATGATCTTCCAACGGCACAAGTCGGTGGCCATTTAAGCCGGGCGGTACCGTTGCTAGACCCTAAGGACATACGAAACTACGGTCAAGATCGACGGCGCGCATGAATGGTACGAACACAGTCCGCCGAGGATATGCTCATTCTGCGTCTCGTTTCAAGAAGAACATTTACATCGAGGAATGATCAATTGATAAATCTTGAATTTGAAGATCGGTACAATGTGTACCATGCGAGCCGCCGTTAACGTGTCCTTCATGACTGCTTGGTGCTGTGAGTGTCGACTCCACAAGATGTATATATATCTATATATCTTTGCTTGCCGAGAACACTAATTAATTAACTCAATTAACCCATTTTACGTAGAATGGAGATACAAAGACTTAGAAAGCGAAGCGAACTCGATTGGCTTCCTTGACCCTGGTTGGTCAACGAGGAAGTCGGGCAATACCGGAAAACCAAAGGAAATCACGACTCGTTGTACATGCACTAGTACAACAACACTAAAAGCCATACATACTTCTGCCATTCAACTTTAAGTACGTGTTGATGTCCTCACTAACATCTCGTTCTTACATTGCTTAAGGCACCTGATGGCACACTATATATTGTTTAATTACATGTCATAATCATTTGCAATATACTATATAAATAGGTTCCACTGGATCCTTATAATCATAAAGCTTGACCAAAGCATGATCATCGTCCAAGACTCACGGAGAAAATCACAAAAGGAATACCAGTGGATAATTAACCTCCTTAACAAGGCGTTCCTGAGCTTTCAAGAGATTCAGAAATGACGTTTTAAGAAAGAATTCGATGTCAAGCTAAACGACTGGATGCGCTAAAAGCAGCGTAATTGCCCTTTGTCAATTAATATTTCTTGTTATTCTTGATACGTAATTGCCCGCATCGACCATAGGTAAAACAACAATGCATGGAAACAACCTATGTGGCTACTATGTGTTTCACTATATCCAAATGATGTGCCACGGCGAGTTTGAGCCTCAAACTCCGAAGAGGTTCGTATATATATATGCACGCAACCATGCATCTAGTAACAACTTAATAACGTTCTTATGTGCTCCATTAATTTACATTATGGGTGCACGTATTTATTATTTTTCACTTTAATTGAATTGGCGGCCGACATGGATAAACATCTTGAAGTGTTACCACATCATCGGTGCTCGCATTACGAGAACAACTATTACGCTTCATTCTCGATGAGGTCATTAACCCCAGGCGAGTTCCATTATCGAGATCCATATTCCAACACGAACGAACTAGGGACGACTTCTCGTCGTCAAAGAGTGTCAAGAAAATCTTGCAAGAAAAAAATGAATTTTGTCCATTTTGCACAATGTGTATTAATTATAAACTTTGTAAATTTGGCCGGTGCATATAAAGTGTACATTATTACATGTATTATCTAATATATTTAAGCTTGTTTGTTCGCTAATTATATGCTCATCCTATATGTATTTAAATTTAAACGACAAATAAAAAAATCTCCTGCTGAAATATATATTTAAATATCTATTTGCGTAGCATAGAAATGAATTAATCAGGTGGCCATTAAACTGCACGTTTGCGCAAGCGGTTACTCAACTGCTTGCGGAGATGCTCCCTGCAAGTCGTGGCTTCAACCGCTTGCAGAGAGCCCCACGTGGCTTCCACGCTTGCCGCGCTTATCGTCCTGTGAACCGCTTGCAGAGGGGGCTTCACTAGCGCTTTCTGAGGCCGCTTGTGATGCCTCGAGCATCGATCATGATTCTTGCAAATGATTCTAAAACTATTTTTGACAGCTTTCTGAGCCGCTTGGCCTACCTCGATCTGCAACAGTGGCAACATATGAGATTTTCAAAAACTTTTAAGGGGCATTCCCATATATATATTTTGGGAGCACCGAGGCGTATCCGACAGCCGTTCGATCTCCACCTATTTCCTTCCGGTCCATTTCACTCACCGTTGGATTGAGTAATATTGAGCATGCAAAGATCAATCCCAGCCTCTCCCTGGATCTTAGGAATTCAATTGGCAGGTGAATGATTCAGAGAACTTTTTAGGCACTATAGATATCTTGGATTATGGGTCGATGCGAGACGTGCTGGGATCGCAGCTAGCTTCGTCGTCAAGTCTCCGGTCGCCGTCGCATGGTCGGAGCTGGCTAGCTAGGAGCCGGCCAGAATGAGTGTGCCATGTCGATCGCCTACGTGTGCTCAGGTTGTTGCACTGACACATCCCGTGCTGTCTCCCTCCGAAATGAACCTGCTCCTGTGTCTGCACCTCACCGGCAAGGTAGCCAAATGCCAAATGCTGTCAGGGCTGTTAATGACCACGTGTATTATATGTACGGGCAAGAGATCGAGTTCTTTGCCTGTAAAACCATGGGTGAAACTGTGGAAAGTTAATTAATTAAAAAAATGTTATGAGAGTTGAATTCTCATTTTTCAGGTAATGGAAATAACTTTCGGTCTCTGTGCTAACTAGGGAGCCAGAGATATATGTTACGGCCATTGTAAACGCTTGTTGCACGAATATATGGTTGCGGGTTGAAGTTTCATTTCGTTTGATGTAATAATGGATTATTTGTGAGGAAATATTCACCGGCCAATAACCACCAATAAATCTGATTTGTCATGTTTACCTGTGGGATAGGGTAAAAAAAAAAAAATATGATTGATATTCATATGTGACATTCATTTGGCACCTTTGTTTGTGATATTTGCAATGTAATTATTCATTTGGCACCTCTATTGATATTATGTGCTTCAAACATATAATACTAATTTGGGATTATAATACAATGAATAATAATATATTTATAACAACATTGTTACGTTCATCATAATAAATATGTACAAAGTGTTATGGACTTGTCATATCGTCTTATTTCATTGTTGACATATAAAATAAAAAATTTTGATGATTAATTTATATTAGGGATAATTGTTAGCAAGTCTATGCAAATATTTTTTTTAAAGATTTGGTCTGCTAAATCAGATATATCATGCTTACCGGTAACCTCCCATACATATTATTTACCTATAAGGAAACCCTGATCTGCGTAGCGTGGTCTGATTTTTGGGCTATAATGCAGTTAAGCTCGAATGAAGCTGTCAGATTGTGTCACGGCGGTCCATCGCCGGCCAGCCTGCCGGTGAAGTGCAACATCCATCTTTTTTGGCGACTGACGACGGCGGACGGGCACGATGTTACGTCGGAACTCAAAAGCATTCACTTCTTTTTGTCAGAAACGAAAGGAGAAGATCAAAAAAAGGAGCTCTGTCTTAACGCTAAGACGAGACAGTTTGTTAAGCGCCTTTGCGATCGCTGTCATGGCGTCTAACCACACGAACGAGCAGTTGTTGGAAGAACACTTGCGGGTGCCTGCTTAACTGGATGCATGCATTTCATATAAATTAACATTTTTGCTAATCATCGGACGACCGATTTTAAGAGAAGTCTCGGTCGATTTTCTCACATGGCTAGATGTTTTCGTTGGATCTTTTATATACCCTATGGAAATGTCTGATCTACGGTTCGAAAAATTGACTGGGAGTTAAATTAATATATATTTTTTAGAAATTTGATGAGACAAGTTTTGAGTTTGGCAATGATTGAGAAAAGGAGCCCTATGTTTGAGTGGAGCATAGATTTTGGTCAGGACAAAGATTTGACCAACAATTACTTCGTTAATACATAACTTTTATGAAATAAGATTGATATTGGTACATTTGTATTCAAAAGTACTTACATATGAATATGATTTTGTATCACATAAATGACATATTAATGAAATAATTATTGGTCAAAGTTTTGTCCTAATGAAATAAAATATGCCTTAAAAAAACGGAGGGAGTACTCAACTAGTGTACAGCGGCCACAAGCTCACCCAAGTCCCAACCTGGCACAATGGACTAGATACTGTTTCTGTAAGAGAGCGCTCTATACATGGGCCGAAATGGTGCATCGGCCATGGGCTTCCTGTGGATTTTTTATCTCGGATACTGGGCTGCATATTTGTTGGGCCCTCCCGCCGGCCTTCCTCTCGGGCCTTTCGGCCTAGACTGTACGTACCGCACGAGATAGCTTTATGGGCTGAGATGCCGCATGGGGTATGAGCATCCTGTGAATGTGTGATTACGGCCCTTTCGCAGGCCTTCCTGTTGGGCCACTCTCTCTTTTAGACAATGGATTTAACATTGGCCGCTCTTCTGTAAGAAAGAAAGAAAAAACGCCGCTCTAAATAAATATTGACGCCTAGGATGCAAAAGGGTATAAATACAGATCAGATAATGTTTTTATCATATATGTATTAATATTTTTTTTAATGAATATAGATACGAATTTTTTTGAATACGAATATGAATTAGATAGTGATTCGAATACAATACGAATTGGATATTTACTTAATTCGATCGGATACAAATAATTATCTCCTTTTTATCTTCTGAAATAAGATTTTTCTTTTGTATTAGGTTTAAACATATTTGATGAAAGGATCAAGTACTACCATGAATAACCAACGAGCGAGCAAATGTTAATGAGCCATCACTTGTGTCCTTCAAGCTAGCTAGGCTCAAGCCACGTTAAAGTCCACGAGACTACGCGATCAAAATTGAAGGAAGAAGTCCACATTGCCTCCCTAAACTATTGAAAAAGTTCACTTTTCCTCCGTCTGTGTTAAATGGGTGAGATCTGACGGTCCAATCTTGCATTGAACGGCCACAAATGAGTTGAGGGAGGAAAAATGAACTTCTGCAATAGTTAAGGGAGGTAAATTGGACTTCTTTCAAAATTGAAAGGTTCTGCACCATAGACTGCACTAGGATAGCCCATGGATAAAGGCCCATTGCTAATTGGTGGATCGAACAGATGTACTGGTATATATGTAGTCTAAATGTTGTCTAGCTTTAATCCGGATACGAATAGGACGGCCAGATTTCGCAATCCATATTTGTATTCGTATCCGATAAAAAAAATCCAATTAGGATTCATATATGTTTTGTATCCGGGTACGAATAATACAAATATGAGTAGCTTATTTTTTGAATACGGATGCCGGATATCGGATAATATGGATTATTTGTATCCATTTTGCACCCTAGGAAACGCCACTCCATCTCAGTATCTCACTGATATGTGGGAACTATATGTATCTATAACAATGAGTTAAAGTAGTAAATATGAAAATCCCACTCTACATAGTGACAACATACCAATCCCCCTCCTCCTCGGCTGCCTTCTGGCCATCCTCGTCCCTCTCTCTCGTGTCACGTGGCTGCCAACAAAACAAATATCCCTCCCTGCTCCCGTCAGTGGAAGCTTAGATCATTGCTAGCAGGTTCCCTAAATTAGGGTCCGTAAAACACTATTACTGATAGGCTCAATCTCTATAACGTTTCAGCAGAGTTTTTATCTCAAGTCTCTAAATTTAGAGACTCTCTAGAGAATCTTTTTCAATGATAGAAACTTTGCTGGAGAGGCGGGAGCGGGACTAGGTGGGAGCAAGGGTGTAAAGTTGCACACCCAAATATTTTTGGAAAAAAAACCAGGAGCCCATGTACAACTGTACAACTAGGCTTATTGGATTTTAGTTTTAGTTCCCCAATTCAGCTAGTTCTAGTTTAATTTTAGAATTTAGATTTTTGTGACAATAGAAATATAGAATGTTACAATTAGTATTAATTTTGTGCCTTTTTATCTCAAGTGATAGTAGTTAGATTGGCTAGATTAGAAGTTTATATCTTTAATTCGTCGTATTAACTTTAATTTTGAAGTTATTTATATCACTTGAGTCATTGTTGAGAACAATTTGTCTATTATGTTATCATTAAACCACTTAAGTTTCAAACACCCAAATTCAAAAAGCTGCGCTCGCCACTATGGAGAGCATAAAAATATAGGGAACGAATAGCGATTGAGAGAATAGATATAGAGAATGAAGTATAGAGATGCTGCTGGCAATGCTAATGTATCTATGATTCCATGCATGCCCGCCATGGATGGATCATGGATGGCACATGAACAGATGAGTACTGCCTGAAGCTGAGGTAGCACACAGCGAGTCAGTACTGACACAGTGGTGAGCTAGCTAGGTTACTGTGTCAACTCCAATGCTGGCCAGAGAGCCAGAGCAGAAGCAAGATCGATGGAGATTGATCAGATCACAGACAGTGCTGCAGAAGCTGCTCCCTTGATCGCCGACGTGGCTCCGTACTTGCGTCTTTAACGGGCGCAGAGAATTGAAGCAGCTGCATGTATGGCGCGCAGAGACGACGCCATTACTCTGCAGGTGGCTCTTAAAGCTCCTGCAGGCTCGATCAATGGAGCTAGGGTTTGGAAGTCGTGTGCCCAGTGGACATCACGGTATCACGGCGTGCATCGATCTGCAAGCTCGTACGTAGCTTAGCTGGACGAGTGGACATCGAAATGAATCTCTGGCTGCTGCCTTGCGCTCGGGGGCTCGTCTTCCTGATCGGGCTTGCTGCGTGCATGCGTGTGCTGAGCTTTGCACTTAACATTACGACGCAAACGACGCATGCATTCATTCATGAGTGGGATTTGTTACGTGCTTGCCCTGCCCTCTCTCCATCGAAGACTGACAAACGTCATTAGAGCATCTTCAGCACACCCTATATAATACTATATCACATATAAAGAGACCACTAAGCCTTGTTCTTTTCAGCGTATCATTGCGTTTGCGTAACACTGTAGAAAATTTGAGAGCCTTTGAAAAGTGGCTTAAAGATTATAAAAAATAATTTAAAAATAGTTTTAGGATCTTTGGAAGGACTATTAAAAGCCACGAAAAAATCGCTACAAATTATCACAACATATAGACTGTATAAAAATAACAAAATTTGCTACAGTAATACGCAACGGCACGATGCGCTGAAAAGAACAAGGCCTAAAGAGAAATAATCTTTTAGAGTGCAGTGTAAATTTAATTTAAAGGGATGTATAGAGGGGACGTCAATAGTATTTTAGATAGGAGACATAGAGCAACAGTTGTGATGCTCTTAGCTCCACTCCTTGGTCACCACCGCCGCCTTTAGCTCCAGCTTCCTTGTGGCCTAACCGTCGATACCAACCATGATTAGAACTAGCTTAGATACCCACCCTTAGGGATGGCAACGGGTTGGGTAAGGATAGGGGATGGACTTAAACCCATCTAACCCGAACCATGAAACCTAAAATCCGACTCAACTCACAGAATCAATCCTCTACCCATACCAACCCCATCGAGGACCCGAAACCCATCAAATGCCCACGCAGGTTTAGCAAACATTAGCAACGCCACATCACATCATGGATCTTGACATCAACGCTATGGCAACATGCTGACGTCTAAAACGCTTTGGAGAAGACAACACGCTGGGGCCAACGGTGATCGAGGTGATGAGGTCCATGAGAACAATGATAAGGAGGAGATGGGGCCACTAGGGGCCAAGGCGTCGCCACATCAGATTCTCCAATCGCCATGGGCCCATGGTGAGGAGCGTCATTGGTGGCTCCATGGTTGTGAGGTGAAGGAAGTGACAATTGTGAGATGAGGAACTGAGGGTCAAGGTTGGTAGCTGTGAGATGTGGGTGAGGGAGACAACAACTATGAGGTGAGGGTGAGGGGAGGCATCGGCTGTGAGATAGTGAGGTGAGGGGCAGAGAGAGGACGCGGCTACGAGGTGAAGTGAGGTGAGGGTTAGCTTTTGCAACCTTGCATTGGTTATGAGGGAATTTTTTTATTTTATTTTTGTTTCTTCAAAATTTGTTGTGTCATTTTTTATTGAAAACTAGGCGCCTAGGCCCCTAGGGTCTATCACCTATGGTAGGGGTGACAGGTCTCTCGACTGTTAGCCCCGCTGACATCGCTCGCTAGCCGTTATTGACCATTTGGAGGGGAGCGAGCCCATCGCTCAAAACAGGGCAATCCCCTTATAGGGAGGGACCTATAATCCTCCTCCCACCTCCCCCTCCCCCCCCCCCCCCCAAAAAAAAATGCAAAACCCCTCCAAGTGTGCAATGTAGACCAGCAGTAGTGAAAAATAGAGAGAAGAGAACGAAAGGAGGAGAGAAAAGGAGAAAAAAAAAAAAAAAAAAGGGAAGCCAAAAAAGATAGTAAAATTTGTTTCAACTCGTGCGGCATCAAATTTCAGTTTGTTAAATTTCTCCATGCCATTTTAATTTATGTAAATAGTTTAACAAAGATAATTTGTAGTTAGTGTATAATTTGTAGAATTGAGTTAGATATAAACATATGTAGCTTAAATTTTTGGTAGAAAATATGGTAGGTTAGCCACATCGGATGATAATTGATCCTAATAAATATTAGGTAGACGGTATAATACTATTTGGTGAATATTGTATAGTTAATTTTAGGAAAAATATATAATTAATATATTTGTTGTATGATAATTAGCAAGAAAAGAAAGGGATAGTCAAAATGTGATGACAAGCTGATTGATAACATGGTAGGGTAGCCATGTGAGAGGATAGTTGATAGTAATAAATTATTGTGGATGGTATAATATTATTTGGGGATTACTTATGATAGAGTTAATTGAGGAAAAATAGATAATCAATATATTTGTTATATGATAATTAGGAAAAAAAGAGATATTGAAATTACATTTATGTTTGTAAAAATAGATAATTGATATTATTTATCGACATAATGCGTTTGTACATAAAATGTTAAGTTATATTTTATGGTAATTGATTGATGATAATTAATAGTGCTATTGGTTGTATTTTATAGGTAAAATGTCATATATATTAGATTTTGAAATATTTTACAGAAATGGGGTGGTTGTAGAAGGGCCGTATATAGTGGATTTATTGGCATTTGCTTTTTTCACTCTAGACATATCTAGACCGTCGGAGATAACATATTAGGCATTAATAGAATGGTTGTTTAGATTGTTTAACATGGATGCATAAACCTGTCGTCTATGAGTTCGAGCCATTGTGAGTTGTGCCCAAGAAAGTTTTATGAAGAGTTGTTTATTATAAAAGGAACACACAATTGGAGGAGGTATGTAGAAAATGCAGTTCATCACGGTTGACCTCTTTGGCTACTGCTCATTATAGAAAAACGCCACAGTATCGAGTGTCTATGTAAGTCTCGACGCCAAAAACAAATCGTCGAGTGATATTGGTTTGTCTCAACGACCATGATAAAACCATCAAGACACAGCTTCCACGCTTTTGGCTGTCGAGTTAGTTATCATTTCTTGTAGTGGATGCAATGCTACCAGGAAATAAACTGAGCCGAGCCCGAGTTGCAGAGCGAGGAGTTGGACACAATGGAGGAGCATGGCACTAGCACAGGAGATTTTGGTGGAGAGGGTGGTGATGACCTTGTTGGCGATGAGGCTGAGACACAGAAGGAAGCTACGGAGGTGGGGGAAGGCGTAGAGGCGAGGGGATGGCAGACGAAGACAAGCAAGAGGAGATCATTGCGGATATGATGGAGGCGGAAGACCGTCTGGATGAGCAGATTGATGAACAACCTAATGAGGAGGGTGATAAGGCCGATGTTCCTGTGCCAAACAAGTGGAATAGTTCAAAATTTTTGGAAATGACAATCAAATTTCGCTGAATGTAATGTTGTAACGGGATTTGTGTACTTACTAAATTTCTTTAATAGATTTTATTTTTTAATGTCATAGTCATCATGTTTTGTTTGCCTGAAAGTAGGATTGAGCATGGAGGGTGTTGGAGCTCATCGCGGTGGCACGCCAAAGCTGCTCAACGTAGTTATCGATAAGAAACACCGTTTGAGATTGTTCATAGTGGAGCATAAGGGAAAACATGTGTTATGTCCTCGTGTTCCCGACCAGTTGCTTTGTTTCGGGGTGTCGTGGACACCCACATCAGACTAGTGGGGGCAAAACAAGACTCAAGCTTGCATCGTTGGGTGCATAACTCACGAGGACCTATCCTAGCGGGTCTGATTGTCATCACTAGTGCCCATCCGATCCCAATAAATGACCGTGATTTGGGGGGTAAGGGAAGGGTGAGGATAGCGTGTTGCCACTATATTAAATAGATAAATAAAAATTAAGGGTTGATGGCTACAAAGTGTACCTGGTAGGAAAAAGTAAAAAAAGGAAGAGAGAGAGAGAGAGAGAGAGAGAGAGAGAGTAGTAGGCAGCTAAGTGTGCCCAATTATCGATTAAAAGAAAAGGAAAGAAGGACGAAATTGTTGTGGCTCGGTCGATCGGACCTGCAATTCTTTGGCCCGCATGAGACGACGTGCATGCAGAGTGGGGCCCACGCAGAGAGCTTGCATGCATGGGCTCCACATGAGGGGCGCAGAGCTATGCGATGCGCTCTACCATGTTTGGAGGCTTGCTGAAAAGAGGCATTTGCATGTGGGCGGGGCCCACGTAGGGGGACAATTGCTGTTTTTTGCACACCGCACTATGTGGTTAGACGCGCACTGAGATTTTTTCGAAAACACAGTGAAAATACTGAAACATGGCATGTTTCATCAGTTTTGTCTGTCATGTTTCATCATATTTTGTTCATGTTTTAGCATGTTTGTAAATTTTTTTTCATGTTTCAATGAATAAATTTTCCTAGTTTCAACGTTACTGACATCAGTATCATGTTTATTTTTCAAAAATTGCATATCAGAAAAACGCCCGAACAGGTGAGGTGCGGTGGGTCCAATTTTTTATTGTTTACTGCATGCGCACACTGTTGGAACGGAAGCGTCCGATCCTAAGCATCTTGATCGGCGCCCGACGCGTAGCGTCATCCAAATAAGAAACATGTGCAAACATACAAAAGGGTTGCAAAAGTAGGGGTTAACTCATCTTTATGCAATGACAAGAATAGTTATTAGTGGCAATAAAAATGGAACAGGTAGCAGATACGATAGGATGAATGAATAGGAGTAAATGTCATAGAAGGGTTTAGGCCTTCCACAGTGGCCTACAAAGTATTATCTCTTTAACCAATATTGGGTCCACCGATTATGCCATTTGGTGACAAGGGTGTAAACAGCCATGCTATCATCTCTTAAATTAAATTAGGACACGCCTTGCATTTTCTTCAGCTTAACAGCGGATTACAGCTAAAACCACTGATACAATTACAAGAACCAGCGGCAATGCACTAGCCATCACATGATCTCATTAGTGATTACAGACTGAGCCACACAACCAGCAACACAAGGGGAAGAAATTAAACAAGCAAGTAAAGCCCAGCCCTGCCCAGCAGATGATCCAACGGCAGCCACCTCCCCGACCGCGCCTCGAGATGCGTGCGCAATCGGGGACGTGCGCCGAGCCCGTTCGTCTTCTTCACCTGCGCTTCCCGCGCTCCATGTCGTCCTCGTCGATGACGGCGTCATGGAGCACGTCGGAGAGGCATGGCTGCTTGCAGTTGATGCAGGTCGGGTAGTCCTTCTTGGCCACCATGCAGTACACCAGGCACCGCGTGCACGCGCCGATCACCATCGCCGACTTGCTGCCGGGGCTGCCGTCCGACGACACGCACGAGCTCGGCGTCGACGTCGACGAGCCACCTTGGTCCTCGACGCCGGCGGCCGCCACGGGAGGCGGCGACAGGTGCAGCTGCAGCTCCGGCCTAGCGCTCCTCCTGTCGCCGCGGTCTTTGCTGCTGCCCTGGTTCATGGCTCAGGACTTGAGGTTCACCTCACACTGCACGCCCAAGATCAACAGATACAAACCACAGGTAAAAAGACCATGTTTGCTACATACTATTGCTATGCAAAACACTTGCAAGAGATAGAACATAAGCAAAGAAGGTTGGAGCACACATATTTACCTGAAGATTGTGGGGAGGGGAGAAAGATGATGTGCTTTGGTATGGTTTAGCTCTTGGGTTCCAGGGGGTTTATATAGGGAGGTCGAGGAGGAGAGGTCAATGGTATTCTTTATTTCGTTTTAATGCAGAACAAAGTCAGTGTATCTTTAGTCCTTGCTCTCTCTCTCTCTCTCTCTCTCTCTCTCTCTCACAACATCTCTTCAGTTCTTCCTTTCTCTTTCTCTGTGATGCAGCCAGTAGCCTGGTTCTTGGTTGGAAGTTCATAATTTGAGCTTTTAAGAGCTTCGGATGTCCACCATCACTTTTTAGCATCACAACATGGATGTTAAATGTAAAGAAAGATCATGTTAGAGAAGTATGGTTAACACTTGTTGATCTGTCTGAATCCATATTTCTCTTCCTTAATTTCCATCGAATAATGGAAACAACGTCTTACAGATAAAGAGCGAAAAAAAGGTAGCAAATCCTTCCTATCACAAATTCACAATTCATATAAGCCTCTACGGCCCCGCTCCCCTTCAAATTACTTCAATTCTGAACCCCTCTTGACACCAAAGATGTAAAATAAAATGCATTGCATAATGTCGTGATGCTTTTTTCCTCCTCCTACTATTTGTGAATCAAATTTTAATGTTCTTTTTGGTGCATCTGTTAACATTAGCTGTGAAAGATTTTAACACCTTGAATGCCCTTTATGAATGGAATTTATGGCTACAGCAGCTCAAGAATTCTATCTAGTAAAGTAAATGTGCATCAAATGTTCACTGGTTTTTGTGAATAAATATATATTAAATAGGAGATGTGCTACTTTAGGTAAATATATGCTTCAATTGAATGGTGAAGTAGTACATTTCTTTTCAGCCTAACCTTCAAGGCTCTTTGCCTTTTAATGAGGTTATAAGAATCCAACAGTCCATTTACTTCACTACTTCATTTGACGATTCACAAGAGCAAGATTGTGAAATGACATCTCACCAACAGGCTTTTACTTAGAATCCCATTCCATCTTTATTTCACATGTTACTATCAAAAGGCTAAAGCAACCTTTTTTTGTTGATCAAAATAGGAGGTCCTGCTCGGCTATTCAAATAGGAATTTGCCCTTGCCACTTTGATCTGACAATACATAAGCTTTATAGCATTGTAGGGTTGACTCAAGAGTACTTATGTCTATCCAGTAAAGAAAAACAACACGTGTAATAGATTACACAACTTGCGGTTGTGGACTTGAATCTTGATGCAACAGGTATGTAAAAACAAGTGGAAAAGATACACTAACAAACGACAACAACAACAAAGTCTTAAGGTTTCAAACAAATCATATTTATCAATATAAAATTTAGAACATCAAGAACATTAAAACCTCCTACTCTCCTAGATCAGCCCAAATTCCACATAAGAACTGACAAACACTAATAAAAGCATACCACCAGAACACATTTGTATATTTATAAGAAAAAAAAGAATTTATATCAATAAAACTAGCTACGCAAATGTGCGGGACACCATACTCATTATTTATTATATTAAAACAGAATTAAACGGAGTCACCGCATTAATAAAAAAAATACTAGAAAATCCCATATTAATCGGAAATGAAAAGGAAGATCTGCACCGTCGGATATTATGGGTCTGTTTATTAATACAATATTAATTTTTGAGACATGATATATCATTGCATACAAAACAGATAAGCAAACATGGTTGTGTGATGTGCGCTGCAAAATGATATATACAGCAGTGCCCTATATAATTTGGTTGTTATGGTTTATTACCCAGAGAGTTTTCAATGACAAGAACAACATTAATATAATCAAATTCAGCAGAAACCTAAAGCCCAGTCTCAGACTCCCACTGTACTTACACCAGGACTCCAGACTTCAAGATATCAACAGTGCAGAAGATAGATGTACCAAATTGATGCAGAAGGACTGATGGACTAGAATAAAGCTACCATAAATATGTTAGTCCTTGGATATGGCATTCCATGACCATGATTTTGCAATAGATACCTCAAATATGTTCCTCTTTAATTTTCTGAGACAAAACTACTGTAAACCAACTAAAAGGCAGCCAAAGCTTGCGCTTTTATCACATATTAAAACAACTACAGTTGCAAAATAACTGTTGTACTCAGAATGCTTTAAGGCTACCTCTGGTTGTTTAAGTTCACACCGCCGGTACACAAGATATGCAGTTGTGTAATTGTGCAAGGTAAGGATCATACTATGATGCAGTTCGTATTTTAGATTGGGAAAAATACCGATTTTGTCCTTGAACTCCAAAACTTGATTAACTCTGTCGGTGTAATAAATACCGGGGTGCAAAGAGTCCTGAGAAGATCAAGTGGGCCCCACGCGTCAGGCGGGTGATTAAGGCCCTAGCGCGTGGGCGAGCCCCTCAGCGCTTCAGGCAGCCCCACGCGTCAAAGCGGCGATCCAGCCCCAGCCACGTGGACGAGCCCCTCAGCGCTTCAAAGGGCCCCACGCGTCAGCGGGCGATCAAGGCCCAGTGGCATGGGCGAGCCCTCAGCCTTCAGCGGGCCCCACGCCAGCGGGCGACTCCAGTTCCCAGTGGCGCTGGCGAGCCCTAGAAGACCAGCGAGGGCCCCACACGCCGACGGACGACCAGGCCTAGCGTGTGGGCGAGCCCATCAGCACAGGCCGGCGAGGGCCCCACGCGTCGGTGGGCGCGTGGCGAGCCCCTCGGCCTTGTGAGGCCTCCCCCATCAGCGGGCTCCCGCGCGAGGGCGCGCAGGAAGAGTCTTCGGCAAAGGCTCTCCCGCCGCTGGAAGACGAACGATTTAATGCGACATCACGCGGATAGACAACAAGAAATGATTACCGCTTCTGATGACCCTGCAGTCTCGAAAGGGTCACATCGGGCGCAGCCGGAATTGACCGCAGAGAAAGGTTTGCTTAAGATGGCCGCCTGCCGTCGGGAGGAGCAGTGGGCCCCACCCGCAGCCTCACCGTGTGTCTGCGGCGGGTCGAAGGCCACTTGGCGGCACGCATGGGCGGCGCCATGCGCGCAAATAGCAAAGACGTTTAAATCTCTCTGCCGTGTCTCGCCACTGCACCAAGAGTACTCTTCGTTTACCCCTCAGCTCTCTCCGCTTGTTCGAGGCTTGTATAAAAGAAGAGGAGAGAGGGGGGAGGAGGAGAGGAACTTTGAGTCACGCTTGGAACACACAGTTCGCGAAGCATTCTGCAACCACATTCCATTCAACCACAATACGGAAAAGCGCTAAGGCTCAGCAGGAGTAGGACTATTACCCGCAGGGGGTCCGAACTCGGTAATCCCGTGTGTTGCTCTTTCTGCCGCGTCCCACGCCAATCGAATCGAAAGCGGCCGATAGGCTAGCGGGATAGAAATCGACCAGGTGTGATCCGCAGCGGTTGAGCGGTGAACACGCCGCCGCTGGCGCGCCGTAGGGGAGCGCTAGCATCGCTTCTTGCTCTTGACTTCATCGATGGCGGATCGCCATCCGCGATGGATCTCGAAGCGGCCGCCAGAGCCGCGGCCATGGCGCCGCCGGGCGATGGCGATAGATCACCGGGTAGCAACGCCGGCCAAGTTAGGCGGCGCTGGCCTTGGAGGAGTGCACTCAAAGACAAAACCTCCACGCTGCCGTGGCCTCGCCGACAACCCGCCGGTTCCGGTGACTCGATTCCGGCGGCGCTGTGGGCTGGCCGCTTTGGCCCTTCGTGGATGCGCCGCCGGGCGGTGGTGGCTGTGTCGCGGGGCGCGGAACCGTGTTTCCGCCTCCCGCTCTTTGCTTCTCCGCTTCTCCCACGGATTCTGGCGTGAGGGAGCGGGGCCAGACAACAGAGCGCGACTCGCGGGTTCTACCAAGCAGCGTCAGGTGGCGGATCTCCGGTCCCACTTGAAGGACCGCTATCTGCGATAAGGAGAAGACTTGCGCGACAAGCTTCGCAGCGGCACGACCGAAAAGCGCGATCACGCCCGACGCCGCCGCCGTGGGGACCAGAGGGTTCTCGCGATGTCGCCTCCGCCAGAGAAGGCGGCGATCTTTAGCGCGTCCGGCGGCGAGCACGGCGAGATTTAAGGCCGGCCCGTGAGCAGGAGGCTCCGACGCTGGTTGCCGCGCTTTTTCCAAGGAGTCTGCCTGAGTCCAAAGGGTCGAGAGGTTCCGCCCACCCCATCGAGAAGTACGACGGCTCCACCAACCCCGACGAAGTTCTTACAGATCTACACTACGGTGATGCAACGGCCGAGGATCGGGAAGGTTCGCAAACTACTTCCCGCAGCCTCACTCGCGTGAGCCCGCTCGGGTTTATGAACCCCCTCGAGTCCGTGGGGTCGTGGAAGGAGCTCTCGGAGCTCTTCATCACCAACTTTCAGGGCACCTTCGAGCAACCCGGGGTTGAAGACAACCTCCACAACGTGGAGCAGAAGAAGGGAGAGTCGCTGCGCGACTACATCCGGCGCTTCAGTCAGGTCCGCAATACCATTCCTGACATCTCCATCGACGCCGTTGTCACGGCATTCAGGAGAGGCGCCCGAGACCCTAGGGTCAAGGAGAAGATGGCCACCCGCAAGATCAAGACGACGGAGGAGCTCTTCACCCTTGCAAGACAAGTCGCCTTCAAAGTGAGGCTCGCTTCCTCCCGGCCGCGGCGGCGGGACAAATGCGGCGGCGGCGGCCGACATCGAAAAACCCCGCGGCAAGGACAAGAAGAAGCGTAAAGCGGCGAGACCGACAGGTCCTGGCCGCCGCCGCGCGACGACGACGACGACGACGACGGCGACGGCGGCGCGAAAGCACAAGAAAGGAGGAAGCCGCGGTGGAGGCGGCGGCGGCAGAACGGTCTCGCAGGGCGCTGTGGTGACCGCCGTGATTATGGCAGCCCCGCGCCGCGACGAGGGCGAGACCGCCGCCCCGCGAGTGGAGCGGAGGACCCATCGCCCCATTCACCGCAATAACTCCCACGACTTGGCGATTGCCATGTCGCCGACAAGTTGGTGGACAAGCGTGTCCACGAAGCAAAGAAGCGCCCCGCAGCAAGCAAGGGCAAGGAAGCGGCAACGCTTATTTCCAAAGCAGCGGAGCGAAGTTGCCGCTATCCACGGCGGTTCGCCACCTATCCGCCCCACGCCAGCTTTAAGCGCGCGATTAGGAGGTGTCGCCGCCGCGTTCGGCGTTAGGTCGCAAGGCACCGGCGTGGTCGAGCAATCGATCGCGTCAATCAGCCGATCACCCGGCCAGATCCGCCGCCCGTGGCATCTCCCGATCGTGGTTGCGCCCATGGTCCGGAATGTAAAGTTAGGGCGGGTGCTGGTAGACGGAGGGAGTTCCCTCAACCTCCTATCCGTCCGGGTCGCCAAGGCGCTCCAGATCTAGTAGCAGGAGCTTCGACCAGCGCTCCCGTTCTTCGGCATCGCGCCGATGGCTGAATCCGTCCCGCTGGGGCGCGTCAGCCTCCCGGTGACGTTTGGAGGCTCCGACAACTTCCGCACCGAGATGCTCGAGTTCGAGGTGGCGGACTTCGACCTTCCGTACAACGCCATACTGGTCGGCCAGCCGACCAAGTTCATGGCGGCTTGCAACTATGCGATATGGTGGTGAAGATCCCAGGCTACCGCCCCATCGTTTTGAAAGTGGATCGCCCGGAGGCGCCCGCATGCGACAAGGACGCTCGCTTTGGCGGGGCAATCGGCGCCGTAAGACCGAGCCTTTGACTCGGGAGCTCCTCCGCGAAGATCCGTGCCTCCCCGGTTCGTCCGGGAGGTTAAGGCGATCTCCTGAGTGAGTCGACCGGCGAAGACCGCTCGGTGGCGCCTCTCGGCGCCAAATAGGAAGGCGCGCTGCCTCCTTCCTCCGCCTAACGCAGACGTGTTTGCGTGGCAACCGTCCGACATGGTGGGGTCCCGGGAGGTGATTGAGCACAAGTGGCGACGTTCCCGCCACGACCGGTCATGCAAAAGGTCCGGCGCCGGTGGAGCGCCAAGATGTCATCCGCCAGAGGTGGACAAGCTTTTAAGGGCGGGGTCGTCCGCAGGTCGCCCATCCTGTGTGGCTCGCGAACCCCGCCCTCGCTAAGAAATCCAACGGGCGGAGGAGGATGCGTGGACTTCACCGACCTCAACAGGCGTGCCGAAGGATCTCAGACCACGCCTCGCATTGATCTCATCGTCGATTCCACGGCGGGGTGCGGCGGTTAAGCTTCGGATGCGCACTCTGGTACCACCAGATTAGCATGGTCAAGAAGATGAAGACAAGATGCCTTTGTGACGCCCATGGGAATCTCATCGCTATACAAGGATGGCGTTCGATCAAGAATGCAGCCCAACCTATCGAGGGCCATGCATATAGCTCATTGCCCCCAAATAGGGCGGAACACGGAGGTGTATGTCGACGTCCTGGTGGTGAAGTCCAAGAAGGCGGAGGAGTTGATCGGCGTCCTGGAAGAAACCTTCGCCAACTTAAGGAAGTACTGCATTAAGCTCAATCTCGAGAAATGCGTGTTCGCCGTTCCGTCGGCAAGCCGCTAGGTTTCCTCGCCTCCCGTGAGGGGATTGAGGCGAACCGACAAGATCGCGGCGATCGAGAACATGAAGCCCCGACGCGACTTCGCAGATGCAAGGTGCTTGGTGGGTCGCTTGACCTCCTGGGCCGCTTGACCTCCCCGGGCGCTTGATAGCTCGCCTGGGGACAAAAGACTCCCAACGCTCAAGCTCTCAAGAAGACCAACCATTTCAATGGACCGCGGAGGCGCAGGAGGCGCTCGACGGCTCGAAGAAGTACCTCACCTCCCCGCCTGCGGTTGGTCGCCTCGGACCGGGCGAGCCACCGATCCTTTATGTCGCGCGAACCCCTGATGGTCGATCTTTGGCTTTGGTGGCGGAAAGGGAAGGAGTTCAGCGCCCCATCTACTACGTCAGTAAAGTTCTCCACGACGCCTAAACAAGGTATTCACAACACCAGAAGATGCTCTATGCCGTGCTGACAGCGTCCCGGAAGCTGCGTCACTACTTCCAGGGGCGAGAAGTCACCGTGCTGACCAAGTACCCCTTGCGGGAGATCCTCTTCAACCGCGAGGCGACGGGCCGCAACGCCAAGTGGGCCATGGAGCCGGCGAGAATCGACCTCAAGTTCGCTCCCGAACGGCCATCAAAGGGCAAGCTCGCCGAGTTCGTCAATCGTGAGTGGACTCGGCGACACGGAAAGCCGAAGACACCTCAAGACCTCGCCGTGAACTCTCTTCTTCGACGGCTCGCTCCGCTTGAGGGGTCAAATCAAGGTCGCCTGGTGTCTCCCACCGGCGATGTCGTCCGGCACCCGGTGGTGCTGGAGTTCCGCGCCACCAACAATGTCGCGGAGTATGAAGGATTGCTCGCCGGGCTCAGGGTGGCTTCGACCCTGGACATCCGGCGGCTGCAAGTAAAAGGCGACTCTCTCCTGGTCATCAACCAGGCGAGGAAGGATTTCACCTGTTCGGATCCCACCATGGCGGCCTACCTAGCGAAGGTGCGCCGGTTGGAGCGGCATTTCGAGGGCTTGGGCTTCGCGCACGCCCCTCGCCGCGACAACTACATGGCGGATGTGTCGGCACCCGATTTACAAGATCGGGTTCCATCTCACGTAAACCCGCATTAGTCCCAAGGATCATGGCTAGTACACACGTATATACGTAACGGAACAAAGGCTAACGATATTATTATTACAACGAACATCGCCCAAGACAAACAACATACAACGGCTCGCAGCCGCAAATCGAGTACACAACGATACAAGCCTAATACAACATCTAGGATTATATTCATCCCACGTGCACGGAGGTCAGAGGAACGCCAAGAACCCTATTCTTCATACTCTTCGTCGGAGAACGCCTCCTCGACGTAATCCGGTCCTCCTTCTTGGACGGCGGGCCATACTTGGATGGACCAAATTGTTGAAATTTTGAAAAGAGAGGGAGAAAAGGATGGTGAGTACAAATTGTACTCGCAAGTCCGGAATTATGCAAATGCGTTACGCATAAGGAAGGCTTAGGTTATTTTATGGAAATGCATTTATTAGCCTAGTTTTGACAAAGCAATTTATAAACAAGAAATCTTAATCACTTTCTTTGGGCTCTTTCAAACGGTTCTCGCCACTTGGCCTCAAAGCCATAGCGAGAACAAAATCCTTCTTCTTTTCTTTTCTCAAAAGCGGCTAGGTCCATTCACATGACACTCTCCCAGAGGCCGTCACCCAATCCGGAATATCGCCGTGGCACCTAGCTCAAACGAAATCCTTCTCAAATCTTTACTCATCTCAAATCCTTTCTTTAAATCCCTTTTCTAAATTTGTTTTAAAATGAAGAAACTACCATATAATCACCCTTCAAGATGCTCATAACCGAAAGCACGGCTATCATGACAGCTTTTAACTCTGCAGAGTGGGTACGCCTTACCCTCGAGAGGCTACGCACCCAGACGGTGTTTCGCCACAAGACCGTCAACCACGAGGGCTAACGATCGGGCCCGGCCCCATTCCGGACTCGAGGTCGCATCTGCTATGGCTCGGCCATAGGATCATAGGATAAGCAGTCCTTAGACTAGGGAGATTTGATATTTTAGCCCAATTTGAAACATGGTGCCCTCTCGCACCAACCGACAAAACATCTCCTAGTCGGAAAGATTTTGGGGTGAGAGGAAAATCATTTCCTACTTAGCATCACCCTTGATGCGCTATCTTTAAATCACCCTTTTCCAACCATTTCTCAAAACATTCACCTTTTCACACAAATGATTGAATCATTCCGCATAAATGGTTTTAAGCATTTATCCTACCACAATCCAAGCATATAATTAAGAGCAATTCATATTTTAGCCTTAGATTTAATCCTACCATATTCCTTACCTTTCTATTCGGTCATGATAACTAAGTCTAGGAAATACGGCATTTATCTTTTAAACTAGCATGCATATTTTCAAGTCTAATAGCATTTTCTAAATAACCGAAAATGGCTTCTCAATATGATCAAAGGGGAACTTGCCTTGATCGGTTCCGGGGAAAGCGAAGGGGATGTCGTCGATCGGGTCTTCGAGAGCTTGACCTCCTAAACGCGCACACGCATGCAAAACAATACAACACACATAAGTAAAACATTTTATGTCATGCTGTTTTTAAAGAAAATGCAGCAACTTTTAATTCACTTTGTTAAAAGAGAGATCATGCCAAATGACTTATGCACGGATGCAATGATGCCATTATTAATCCAAGAATACTTCTAACAAATGCATGCTGCATGAATGGCATGACAACAATTATTTCTCGAGGTCCAAGGACTTGTAAAGTATTTTATTTTCATTTAAAAGGGATAATATGACCATTTCTCACATACACATGAAATAATGCACCTAAAGCTAGTTATTTAACCAACAAATGAATCCTACATGCATGTCATGCAAAAACATAATTTTCCCAGGTTCAGAAACTAATAAAGTAATTTTACTAATTTTTACAGAATTTTTAGCATGCACAAGCTATTTTAATAAATACTTTTAGTGAACCCGGAAATGATTTAGTTGGAAACTATAAAAAGAAAATAAAAAGAAGGAGAGGTTAAATGGCCATGGGCAGCTCACTGGCGTGCCCATATAGGCGCGCTCGGCACCGCGAGAGTGAGGAGCGAGGCGAGGGCGACCGTGGCGACTGACAAACGGGTCCCACCTGTCGGTGGCACCGTAGAGGAAAAAGGGGAAAGAACAGAGGAGAGGCAGCCGGCGGTGGCGCGGCCAACGGTGGCGACGACTCCGGCCACCAGAGGGAGATTGGGCGCGCGCGAAGCGAGACGCGAGCGAGGGGAACCATGAGAAGGCGCTAGCTCTCCGCGAGGGGAACGGAGCACGCGGCGCGGCGGTCCGTGGCGGCGGCGGCGGCTTGCGGACGACACGGCGCCGGCGAAAAACGGAACCACTACTCAATCTCTTCGCCGAAAGCGACAATGAGGAGGTTGAGGTGATCGCGAGCTCACCGGCGGAGAGGATGGCTAAGCGGCGGATCGCGACGGCGGCAACCGCTGGCTCCGGATGCGCGCGATCGCACGGCGTCAATCCACCGGCCAAGCTTCACTGGGCGACTCGCGTGCCAACACCGGGTGAGTTTGAACCGAAAAGCGTGAGGCAAGGTAGGAGAGGCAAGGAGGATAGCGGCGAGTGGGCAGCGCGCACCGCTCGAATCGCGACAAAGGCGGTGGCGCCGGGCGCCGATCAATAGGGTAGCAGATTCCACTTATAGGCGAGTCCGATCGAACACATTCAATGCGACGCTGGTTGGCTATCGCCGGCGTCGACCCGGCGGCTGCCGTGAAGTGAATGCACGGACGCGACGGCACCGAGGTGGTTAGGTTTGGCGATAAGACAAGAAGGGTAGGGGACGGAGAGGGTCCGTGGAAGAGTGTAGGGCGAAGCGATTTCATGGGAATGCGGAGTGGCGAGGCCCCGGAGAGAGGAGAGAGGGCACAATGACGGCGATCAAGTGAGACGGGCGTGGCGCGAGGAAGAAGAAAACAGGGAAGAGGAGAGACGCCGACAACAAGGGCCGCTTACCCGGCCAGCAGCCTCCGGGCGCAAGCAAGGGGCCAGCGGTGGATCGGGCTCACAGACGGCCGCGCCCAACCGAGAGAGAGCGGGGAAAGGAGGGGAAAAGGAGGAGGAGGGGACGGGCCGGCCTGGGCCAAGAAGGGGATTAAGGCCTTTTGGATTTTTCTGATTTCCAAAGAGCTTTCCATTTCCAATACTCTTTTTGAATACAATAATACTTAGGAAATATTATTTTGCTTCCCCAACAATTTAAATATAATTCCAAATAATTTCACCTGGGGTATTGGTTTATAGAAAATATTATTTAAAATAATTACCATATTTTCCACCAAAGGCATAGACTTGGAAATTTTAAATTATTATTTTTTTTTAATCTAAATGCAATGCATGAAGTGATGATGTCATGATGCAATAAACAAATGCTTAACGTTTTTTTAAATTATGCATTTTAAGAAATTAATAACGTACAAATTGGTTTTAAAATTTGGGATGTTACAGATGAATCGTCCCAGCATTGCCTCGCCGAGGGCACCTGCTCCTACCGGGTCTTTGAAGAAAGACTTACGCGGCCGTCCGTCGCAGCCCCTAATCTCGGCGGGGCAGACGCTTCTCGACGCAGCCCCACATCCGGAGGAGACGCCACAAATCCTCGCCACAGCCCCCGGTTGGAGGGAGGAGGCGGAAGAACCGCCGAGGCGGTTGAGGCGGAAATGCTGTGCCAGCAGAGTACGCCGGCGACAATGCTAATGTCGCCACGCCGTCCGGAAGGTCGGTGGATGGATCGATCCTAGCCTACCCACGGAAGGAGTGATCCCCGACGATGACGGGTCGGCCGAGAAGATAGCGCAGAAGGCCAAGCGCCACGCCCGGTAGGTGGGGACTCAGACGCTGTGGCGCAAACGGAGTTCTATTGAAGTCGCCACTCGGGAAGCGGGAGTGAAATTCTCTCCGAGATCCATGGAGGCATGTGCGGAGCCATTCAGTGAGCCGGGCGTTGGTTGGGAAAGCTTTCGCCACGGCTTCTATTGGCCTCATCGCCTCCGTGATGCCTTCGAGCCGTGAGGAGATGCGGCGTGCCAATTTCATGCTAAGCGATCCACCGACCGCCCAGGTCGCAAACCATTCCGCTCTCCGCCGCTTTGCGGTCCGGGGCCGACATCCGGGCCCGTTTCACGGGCGTACCGAGGTTATGCACATCTGTTCGTCGCCATCGACAAGTTCACCAAGTGGGTTGAAGCCACACCAGTACCGGCGATCACGTCCGCTGCAGCCATAAAATTCATGAAGAGCATCTTCGTCCGGTTGGCGCCGCCAACAGATCATCATCGACAATGGCGCCGCCAAGAGCGCCAATTTCAAGATCGGTGCGAAGAGCTGGGTACTAAGTCGTGCCGCCTCCGTTGCACATCCGAAGAGCAATGGGCAAGTGGAGCGGGCAAACGCGGAGGTACTTAAAGGGCTCAAGACGAGGGCGTTCGACCGTTTGGAGAAGCGCGGCAAGCGCTGGGCCGAGGAAGTCCCCACGGTGCTTTAGGCGCTAAGGACGACCTCCAGCAGGGCCACGGGCGAGACCCCCTTCTTCCTGGTGTATGGCTCAGAAGCGGTGCTCCCATCAGAGCTCGCCTTTGGGTCCCCAAGGGTGGCGGCGTTCAGCGAAGATGAGACCTCGACCGCGCGGATGAAGTAAATCTCCGGAGGAGATCCGAGACAGGCGGCGATCCGGCCGCTGTGTATCAAGCAGTTCTGCGCCGCTATCAAGCAAGGCGGGTGTGTGAGAGAACACCGGCAGTGGATTTACCTCGCTCGCAGAAAATCCAAGCGCAGTCGGGCGCAATAAACTGCTCTCCCCAATGGGAGGCCCTTCAAGGTGGTCTCGGTCTCCGCCAGAGCTCGGCCAGGCTCGCATTCGAGGATGGTTGCGAATTGGTGAACACTTGGAACGCCGAGTACCGAGGAAGTTCTACCCGTAGATAGCTGTTCAAGAGCTTTTGGCCTTCCTTTGGAGCCGAAAGCGGCGAGGTCTTCCTCCTTCCCCGCTCGTCTCGGGGCCGCATTGTACAAAGCCATCTGCAATATAAAGATAAGTTCTGCTTTCTCAGGCATCTGTTTTTTCGCCTAAAGTCCGTTAGAAAGCATTCGCTGAAAGTCGGTAGCGAAAAAAGTACTTAATATCGATGGCCCTTAGTTGCAAAGACTAACGCCATAACTTGCGGTTGGACGAGGCGATGCGGATGGAAGGCGGGTTCTAGCCTGGTGTGTCGGCTCGGTCTGGGCAATGAGCCAACGGCGGCAGCGGCGTCTAGACCACTTCCGGAAGCTAAGTGCTCGCCACGCAATGTTTAAGGTCGGTTCGCAAAGAGGCCATAAGGGTTGAAGTTACCAAAAGCCTAAGGAAAAAGCGCTCACTTCCAACAGAACGTTTAGTCTAAAACTTTTTGGCGATCAGTTGTTTAGCCGCAAAAAGTCTGTTAGAA
Source organism: Raddia guianensis (assembly GCA_036346415.1). Lineage (NCBI taxonomy): Eukaryota > Viridiplantae > Streptophyta > Magnoliopsida > Poales > Poaceae > Raddia > Raddia guianensis. Next base: position 40,997,082 of record CM070544.1, read on the forward strand.
AGCATTCTATCGAAAGCTGGTAGCGAAAGTACTTAAGGCTAATGGCCCCTTAGTTGTAAGGGCGAACGCTTAAACTTGCGGCTGGGCGAGGCGAGGCGGATGGAAGGCGGGTTCTCGCCTGGTGTGTCGGCTCGGTCTGGGCAATGCGCCAACGGCGGCACCAGCGTCTAGACCACTTTCGGAAGCTAAGTGCTCGCCACGCAATGTTTAAGGTCGGTTCGCAAAGAGGCCATAAGGGTTGAAGTAACAAAAAGCCTAAGGAAAAAGCGCTCACTTTCAATAGAACGTTCTGTCTAAAGCTTTTAGCGTTTAGGTGCCCCATTTCTTTTCGCAAGTAAGAGTTTGCACGAAGTTTGATTGAGACTCGCGACAAAAGGGCAAAAAGTTTGCATTAACAGGATTTGTACAAGACAAAAACAAGTATGGGAGTTCGTCTACTCCTCGTCTTCATCGCCCTCTGCCGGCGCAGCGCCGCCCATCATAGAGACGCGGCTGGCGGCGAGCTCGACTCGAGACTCTTCGATCCGTCCACCGGGCGCCAGGCTCCTCGGTGGCGGCGCTTAGGTCGAACGCGCGTTCGGGCGAGGCGCTTGCTCAGATGAACCGCGCTGCCGAGAGCGCCAGAAGCGACCGCCTTCGATCGATCGCGCCAAGATCGGCGCCGTAGCTCGCGCAGGCGCCGCCACCGCTTCCCACGGCGCTAGCATACCGCGCGCCGCTTCTCCAAATAGGAATACAAAGACGCCACCGGTGGTACAGACGCCCGGAAGCCGTGGTAGGCGGCGCAAAAGATGTCGGCGAAAGCACCCGAGGCGCCAATGTGCTCGCGCGAGGTCTTCGACGTCCTTGGCGGCCGAGGCGGCAGCTTGCACCGCCGCAGCTCGCTGGTCGCCACCTCCCTTGCGGCACTCGCCCGCAGCGCCAGCCGCAGCTTCGCCGGCTGCTTGTTCGCCGAGGCCGAGCATCTTTCCCGCGCCGCCTGTGGGCGAGGGCGCGAGCGCCGCGAAACGTCCGACGTCGGCGGCGATGGCACTCACGGCGTTGGCGTTAGCAGCAACAACGGCCGGAGGTTCCCCCAGCCTCGTCTCCGGCACGATCTCCGCGGCGGGAGGCCTCGTCTCCGTCAAAGGAGCCACGGGCGAGCTGGGGGCTGGCGGATCGTGCGGGATGGAGCTCGAGACGCCAGCGTCCGCTCTATCCCACGAAGATGAATAGAGACAGGGTTCAGGTATGCGAAAACATGCAGCATGCTAACCCTAATGCAAAATGTACGTAAGTGCAGAGAAAGCCAACCTGAAGCGGCGCGCCCCGAAAGCAAAGGCTGAGGGGGGCAGCGTCAAGCCGCTTGGTTGCGGAGGCGGTGGCGGCGCAGTCGCGGTCACCACCGTTGAAGCAGGCGCTGGCCCAACTGGTGCCGGCGCAGAAGTGCCGGCTGGCAACAAGCGCAGCGCAGAAGCGCCGCAGCAGGAGAGCGAAGAAACCGGCGCAGCGGCGCCAGCTCGGAGGTCGCCGCGCTCGCCAGTGGCGAGCGGCGGCGCTGCCAAAGGGCTCCCACCGAGGGGGCCGGAGGAGGCAAAGAAGTCAGACTTGACGGGCGAGTTTTTGCTCGCCCTCCCTCCTCGCCGCCGCCGTCTTGGCGAGGATGAGGCGGCGCTTCCCGAGGGCGCGGTCGGAGTCGGCCACCATGGCAGGAGCGGCAGCGGCCGCGGGAGCTTGGGCGGTCGCCGAGGGTGGATCGCGACTCTGAAGTGGTCCCCGGGCCACTTGGACCGCGGGACCAGAGACCTCCATGGGGGCAGCGACGAAATCGGGTTGCGCCCCGTGATCCCGGTCGCAGAGGGGCGGATGGTCGCCGCAAAAGATGTCGCCGGTGGCGCGGTCAGAGCTCCTCACCACCATCGCCGAGCACACGTTCCCAAGACGTTTCTCGGGTTGGGCGCAAAAGAGAAGAAGAAGCCATAAGTCACAAGGGGTCAAAAGAAAAGACATTCCCAAAAGACAAGATCAAGAAACATTTACCTCCGGGACAAGGCGGACTCCATCGTCATCGCCATAGTATTGCCAAAGCGGGCGAACCTCATGCGGAGCGGCAGAGGCGGCGCAGCAAAAATCCGCCGCAACGTGGGTTCCGTGAGCCCGCGGCGGAGCTCAGCGATGCGCCCAAAGATCTCCTCCACCCGGCTGAGTAGTCAGCGGAGACCCCAGCAGTAAGGGATTCCGCAGACCTCGGGAGGTCAAGGTCGCCGCAGCTACCGGAGTCCTCCACGCAGCCCATTGGCGTGCCGCCCTTCCAGCTGGACTTAACCGTGACCGGAGGAAGGCGCGCGCGCCGCTGGCGTAAAGTAGCAGCTTCAATAGCCCCGCCAGCGCGATCGCTGCGGCAACGTGAAGAGCCGCCAGAGCGGGAGGTTTGGCATCGTCCCCACGAACATCTCGCAGAGGTGGACGAAGATGGTCAATGCCACGATAGAGTTGGGGGGAAGGTGCGTCGCCTGGATCTCGTAGAAGGCAAGCACCGCCAAGAAGAACTCCGAGTACGGCGGGACGAGCCCCGCCAAAGACGCCAGTGAAGGTCACGATCTCCCTGTCGCGAGGGCTTGGCACTATAGTGCCGACGCGAACCGACGGAGGTGAGCGCACGAACCTTGAGCCGCTGCCGCCACATCCTCGTCGACAGCGGAGGCGGGCAAAACTGGCCCAGACGATGGCGCGTCCCCGCGGCGACCCTTGCTGCGTTTGGGCGCCATGGAAAACGGTGGAGGAGTTGGCGAAAAAAGAAGGTGGTGGCAGCAGCAAAGAAGGCTCTGTGGCAGCGGAGAAGAAGGTGAAGAGCAGTTTGAGGACTTAGCGTGCGGAAGGATTGGTCGCGGCGCCAAGAGAAGTATTTATAAGCAAGGCGCGCGAGTGCGACGGTTTGGATTCTGTCTCCACGCGCGCGCGCTATCATTGCCCCACGCGTTTCGATTTCCCGCGAAAAGCGGCGCGGTTCCCCAAGGAAGATCGTGCGCAGGTGGAGAATCAGCGCCGCCGCCGCAGAAGGTGGGCCCCCCACGATTCGTCTCCCGCCGCACAAGAAACGGAAAAGTGTCCGCGACGGTTCGCGATCATGGTGGACCCGGCTACCGCTTGTGTAATAAATACCAGGTGCAAAGAGTCCCGAGAAGATCAAGTGGGCCCCACGCGCCGTGGGCGCTGGCGAGCCCCTCGGCGGCTGGGCCTCCCCGCCGATGGATTTAACGATTTAACGCGACATCACGCCGGATAGACAACAAGAAATGATTACCGCTCTGCGGACCCTGCAGTTCGGCGGGCCGCCACCGTGCGCAATAAATTGACCGCAGAGAGAAAGTTTGCTTAAGATGGCCGCCGCTGCCGAGGAGCAGGTGGGCCCCACCCGCAGCCTCACCGGTGTGTTCATGGCGGTCGAAGGCCACTTGGCGGCACGCATGGGCGGCGCCATGCGCGCAAGAGCACCACGTTGCCTCTCCTGCCGTGTCTCGCCACTGCATTTAAGAGTATCTTGTCGCTTACCCTCGGCTCTCTCCGTCGGTTCGAGGTTTGTATAAAAGAAGAGGAGAGAGGGGGGAGGAGGAGAGGAACTTTGAGTCACGCTTGGAACACACAGTTCGCGATGCATTCTGTAAGCACATTCCATTCAACCACAATACGGAAAAGAGTTAAGGCTCGGCAGAAGTAGGACTATTACCAGCAAGGGGGTCCGAACCTGGGTAATCCCCGTGTTGATCTTTCTTTGCGTCCACGCCAATCGAATCGAAGCCGCCGATAGGCTAGCAGGATAGAAATCTGACCAGGGGTGTGATCCGCAGTGGTTGAGCGGTGAACACGTCGTCAAACTCAGTCCTCAAAATATGAAAACCAGATAAAAATGGTACGTTGACTGAGTCAATAGTGGTTTTGACCGGTTCAAGGTGGTTTAACTGATGCGTTATATTTATTTTACAGAATTATTTCACAAAATTCAAACAAATTGCGTATTTGGGTTCCTATTTATTTTACAAGATCATACATTTTTCTTATTTTGACCATGTTGTACCAAATTTTCAAATATTATAGCATTTTCTAGTAGCCATAAAATAGAATAAAACACGAAACAATTATGTAAAGTTCACAAAAGATTATGCTAAAAAATGTATGAGATTAGGCCATCATAAGAAACTCAATAAATAGTTTAATTTGAATTTTATGAAATGATTTTTTATAAAATACATTTAACATTTTGGTCAAATCACCTTTGACCGGTCAACCACAGTTAGCTTGGTCAAGGGAATCCAATTTTGATAATACGAGGAGTGAGTTAATCCGGTTTTGGACTTCAAGGACCAACATCGGTCAAGTGTCATAGTTCAAAGACCAAAATAGTACCTTATCCTTTAGATAATTAAAGGAATGTTATGAAATAAACCACTACAATCTACTAACCCGTATAATACTAGGTTGTGGCACGAGTAGAGTTTCAAAACCACGGCTAACATGTTAGTCAGCCGTTAACCGTGTTCTCATAAGCACACGGTTTGGAAAACCGCTGGGTAAACCTACCGCAATTCGTGTGAAATTCGTGAAATTCAAATTTGAAGTGAAAATTATTATAAAATTTTTAAAAATAGTATTCATTATTCTAAGCATTTTGGTTTAAACAAAATTTAAAAATTGTAAATATATCTCATTATTTCATGTGATTGTATCATTGTATGTGTTAAATAGGTGAAACTAATTGCAAACAAATCTCAAATGGCATGGAGTGCTTTCAGGATTTAGAGAGATGCTTTCACAGGCTTGGCCATGTGCAACACCGCCGAGATGCTCCTGCGTCGGTTTCCTAATTCACAAGCCCGTGATTCCCGTGAACTCACTGCACCTCACTTTCCCCACTCCTCTCCAGCCGTCCAGCCATCTCCTTGTGCTTCTCTCGTCCTTCCCCTCCTCCTCCAAAGACTTCACCAGATCCGTGCTCGACCGCCGCGGAGGACGCCGGAGCCGAGCCGATTTCGCCTGGGACCGTCTCCTCGGCAGCGGTTAACCGCACGGATCCGGCGGCTAACCGCGGCTCCGCTTGCGCCAGGGAGGGAGCCAGGAGCTGTGCCACGCCACGCCGAAGAAGCCGCTTGCTAATCATGAAACCGCTACGGCTAGCCGGTAATTCCGAGCGGCTTTCTGCAGGTAAGCGGTTTGCTTGTTAATGAAGTGGCCCGCGTGGCTAATCAGGTGGCTAATTACTTTCGCTAGGGGCTTAGTTACTTAGGTGCTTAGGCTAGTTCTTAGTAGAATAATAGGTACTTAACCTTACTCCTTACTCCTTAATTAGTAGTTTGGTTAGGTACTTAGGTTAGGCCGTTAAGTTAGCATTTCATGTTAGAATGTTAGATTAATTAGTTAATAAGTGGTTAGGTTAGGACGTTAGGTTAGCATGTTAGAACTTAGATTAATTTGTTAATAAGGTCAAGACTCAGAGTTTACTTAGTACTTAGTAGTTAGGTACTTAGGTTAGTTAGGTACTTAGGTACTTAACTTTACCCCTGCTAGTTAATCGATCAATTGTTAGTTTGTTACTTGTTAGGTTAGTTAGTTAATACTTAATAGTTAGTTACTCAGCTTATTTTTAGTTGTAGATTTGTAATTTAATTTGTAATTTTGTTATTATGCAATAATCATTTTTGCGTGTATTAGGAATGGCGAGCGGGACCACGACAGTTGTTTGGGAGCATGGCGATAAGCTAGGCAATGGATTTAGGTGCAAGTATCAGAGAATGAGAGAAAAATAGAGGTGGTGCGGCAAGATTTAAGTATCACTTGGCGTGTCAAGTGGAAAAGGTGTGGCGGCTTGTAAAGCAGCCCGCCTGATGTGAAGGCGATTTTCAGAGGGAGCTTGATAGGTTCGTAAAGGCAAAGGAAGATAAAATAAAAGAGGAATTTAGAAGGCAAAGGGCCGCAGAAGGCTTAGGTGAGTGGGGGATTGGAGGATGAGATGACTGGGGTGCTTGAAGAAGAGCAGATCATGGCATGCCATGGCTGCATTACTGTGCACATGCGTAATTGTGGCACGAAATGGTGATTATTATGAGCATGGTGGTGGCGTAAGGCGATGGCGATGGGTCTAGGGTGGGAAAGAAAATTTGTTAAAAAATGTTGAGCCGATCAGGCTCAAGGTCGCAGTCGGACACGCGCAAAACCGTGCAACCACGGATTGATGAGGGTGTTTGGACAAAGGCAAACAAAACACTTAGGGAGAAACTTGGAAAAAATGGTCATCGTGGTTTCATGCAAAGGCATTCCGGAAGAAAAGCGGATAACCCTTATTTTATTGCAGCTATTAAGGAGACGCAGAGGCTCGGTTAGTGAACATGCATACATGATTACATATTTACATCAGTACTTAATAGTTACTATTTTTTCATGAATAACAATTATTGTGCAGGTGAGGGTGTAAGTTCATCGAAAAGACGTGAGATCGATGGAAGGTATTTGGAGGAAAACAAGCGACATAGACCGTGAGATGATGCAATGGAGACGGATTGGCATGATTTCGGTCTATCCATAATGTCCGATTCTTGGGCGGGACCAACAGCATGGCCATCATGAACTTCATGCTATATTGCAATGGACGATGTTTTTTACAAGTCCGTCGATATGACTGGCAAACTCAAGATGCAAATAAATTAATGCAGTATACATAGATCGATACACATATTGTCCTACTCCTATAGTTCTATTATGTCGTGTGATAAAATTAATGCGGTATACATCAACTTGTCATGCAGAATTTAAGTCGTTGATCAATTCAGTTGGGCTGAAAATGTCGCCCAAATCATCACCGATAATGGTTCGAACTACAAGAAGGCCGTGAAATTGATCTCGCCGCCAGCTTCCCAAGATAATGTGGCAACCTTGTATGGCTCACACCATAAATTTGTTGTCAAGGACATAGGGGAGTTCCTGCACCACCATGCTATCATTGAGAGTGCAAGGAGAGTGTGCGATGGTCAGATAACTCGAACAAATTGCATGCAATGATGAAGAAACACATCGGCGGTGAGTTGGATAAGTGGTGTGCAACTCGCTTTGGTACAAACTACATGTTTCTTCGTAGCTTTGCCAAGCGCAGAGGAGAATTCATGAAATGGATGGTTTCGATGAATTTCTATCAAGCCCGTATGCTAAATCCGAACAAGGAAGTAATCGCCATGGATGCTTGAGTAACCTAGAATAGTGGGATGCAATGAACAAGGCAATACATATGGTTGCTCCAATCTATAGCTTTCTTCGGTTCGCAGACCAAGATAAGAACCCTAACATCTGCGATGTCATAATCAAATATCGTGGCATGCTCCAAAATCTCCAGAAAAACTTGTGTCAAGAAGATTACACGAGAGTCATACATGTCATCGATAAGAGATTTGAGACCCTTAGTGAAGGCACGCTTATTGAAACAGGTAAGATTACATGAGTATATAATATTTTATTTGGTATAAAATTCTAAATTACATTGTGACCTCATTTACTGCAGCTTGTATTCTGAACCCGACGGTGAACTATACTGATGGATGGAACATAAATATGTTGCCATATGTCCAAAAACTTTTGAAAGAATTGTCGATGAAAATACATGGTCAGCAAGACTTAATGAGATGGAGGATCGGAGGTTACGCACCGGCTCTTTCGCAGAGAGGTTGCCGTAAGGATGGCTCTTTCCAATGATCAAAATAAAGGTAATCGAAAATTTGATATGCAAATACAATGATATCGCATAAGTGGAATGATCTTGTATCGTATGCAATGATGTTTCTCAGAGCAAATATGTGGTGGAACACGATGGGCACAGATACACCAAATTTACGTAAACTTGCAAAACGATAGTGTCACAGTTTGCTCATCTAGTGGATGCGAAGCGCAATTGGAGTACCTTTGCTTTCATCCACTCCAAGATACGCAACAAAGTTGTCCTATCAAAACTCCACGACTTGGTGTACGCCCACTACAACCTCCGCCTAAGATTAGAAAGACAAGAAATACAAAGCTTAATCACAAGACATGGATCCACTCTCTCTGCTCACTGAGCTTTCACTCACAGATGACACGAACCCAATCGCTGAGTGGATGCGGCGCGACGGTAAGAATGAAACTATTATTTTTTTTACGAAGATAAGTATCCTTAAGTACTCATCGGTGTTTGCTCTTTATACACTTACGTGTCAAATGTCGATCCGCAATTAGACGAGGACTTAAGTGATGCCGACGCCTGTGCCCTAATCGTGCAGCCACCGATCTTACGGACATTGGTGATATGAGAAAGAAGACAGGCGCCAACAATTGCGGGTGGGCATCTAAACATGTTGGAGAAACACATGTGGGTAAGAGGAAGCGTAAAAATCCACCCAAAGAGCGTGACCCAAAGAAACAAATGTCAAGCGAAGAAGAGGAGATGGACAATGATGAATCCTCTAAAGAACTTGCCCATGGAGCCCTCCATATCAAGAATCTAACTTGAGTTCGCACCTCGATGATGACGACGACGACGATGACGGCGACGACGATGGTGGTCAAGGTGCCGATGTTGGCGGTGGTCATTCCCACTGTTCGTCGCCTCACCGCCGGTTTACCTGTGGTCGCATTCATCATATGAAGCAAGCTCACAGAGAATGCCTCCTCGATCTAGCGCCGATAGGCGCCTCGTCGATCTAGCATCGATAGGCGCCTCCTGCCTAGCATCGATAGGGGCGGGGAAGAATGCATGGTCATGCTCCACATGAGTACAGACTCTAGTTCAAGCAAAGGACGCCACTCACCACAAGTGGCAATATGGAGCTTACTATCCCTCCCTAGAGCTTACTACCCCCATCCCCAAGAGCTTACTACCCCGCCTTACCCCCAAGGAGTATATGGATACCTCCCACAGATACCCTCAGAGTATACCCTCAGAGTGGCGACTTACCCCCTGCAAAGATCGCAACCCAAGAAGGTATTTGTATGAGAGTCAAGAGCCCCACCAATATAACATGATATATGCACGCCGGCGAACAAACAAATGGACGACAGACGAGTTGGGATGAGTTCGTGGCTATTTTAAGGGCAACTCAAGGGGTCATAATTATTTCAAATGAAGATCAATACTCCCACCCCAAAGAATATCACCAAGAGTAGACTCGAAATAAAGATAATGCGTGCACTTACCATTTGACAACTTCCGTTCTTTATTTACTTCATTGCTCATTGCATTTGCAGATTGCATATTATCGCTAAGGGCTTCAGATGGCTTCTATGATATTACTACATTGCTACCATGAACATGAAATGATGAATATATGTATGGCTTCTATCCGAAATATCTATTGCTAGGGGCTTACATCGCCTCAGTTCAGCTACTCTTGATTAATTGTCGAATCTCTGCACACTTGCAATCGTTATTTTGTAACAATTTTATATGTTGAACAATTTTATATGTCGAATCTCAGAGAAGTGTCGTAATCCATCACCATCTGCTGAGGTTCATTCGATTGAATATGCATCGATTATTTTTTAATTTGTCGTAGTCTCGAGACCAATCAATGAACTTGGGGGCTTGGGGCCTAAGAGGATTTTCTAGATTGTACACTTCCCATTTCTTATGACTAGAAATCTGGTTTCTCCAATATTTCATGTAATGAAGAATTTATAACATCAATTAAGAATTTAGGAATATGATTATTTGTCTTGATTATGCTCCTATATATCATGTATATCTCTTAAATAATATAGCATAGCATATATCATGTATGTCTCTATTATTTTTATTTTTCCTCATTTTTCCTTTGTCCAAAATTTTATTGCCAAAACCGCGGCTAGCCGTGTAAAAACCGCGGTTAACCGCCGAAAACCGCGGCTAGCCGGGCCGAAATTTGCCGAATCATGGTTCTCGATTTTGAGACCAAACGGGCAAAACCATGTTAACCGCCGTTAACATGATAAACCGCTCGCGCCACAAAGCGGTTCGGAGAAGACCGGCGGTTTTGTAATCCCTGGGCACGAGGTATTATCAATGCAATACTTTTTATCATTTTGATGCAGTAATATAGGGTGTTATAGGAAGTAGGAACATCTGATATATTGATCGATATGCTCTCTTTTTTTCAATATTAGGCCAGGAGCTCTAGCAGTAGCATTTCACTTTTCACAAAAGAAAAGATGGGGCACCGGGCCCGGTCCTAGTACTCGAACTCGGGTGAATGGAGAAAATATTTCTCCATGTTTATCACAAAATAATTACCACCTCTGACTAGCATGTACGCTATTATCATTACAACTACACCATCAGCCAGTGCACACAACATTTTTGCACAAACAAACAAAATGGCGATCTTTTCTTACCAGGAGAAGTAGCCATTGACCAGAAAAGGCTTCACGCCCATCAAGCAAGCAGGCACACCTGCGAATGAACACGGCAACACTGGCCAGAACAAGAGCACGCAGCTTGGGGACACTTGAGAGAGCAATGGCGATGGAAGCATCACACAGCGGAACCGAATCCTGATAGCTCGGATTAGACAGCGCGCGCTTACTGCAAATAAATGGGCGAGCTTGCAGCCCCGTCGCCGTCCCTCGTGCAACCGCAAGAACCCCACCCCCATCCTGAACGGCTGAACCTACGAACCAGCGAGAATTCAGTCATAATGCGGCGTATTGACCTCTTGTGCCAGATGCAGAAGGAAAGTTACCTCGAGCGTAGAGGTACCGGGCACATACACCGTGTTCTGAAGCTCCCACGGCGGAGGCGGCGGCGGCGCCGCGGCGGTGATGGCGGCGAAGGTGTAGGCAGTACCGACTCTGATGTGTGGGCCTACCCCTGGCCCGTGCACGCCTCTCCTGGCTCCAAGTCTCCAACTCGACGCATTGGGCTGGGTCACTCGCAGGCTTGGCTCGGCCCATCCATCCACTTGAGCTCAGGAAAATATTCATAGCTTGTAACATTCTGTTATCCGGATATTATCCGCGTGGAAAGTGTTTGGATTTAGGCTGACCAGTTTTACGATGATTCCAAGTATAGGCTAGTGCTAATGTGTGGCTTGGTCTAAAGACACCGCTATGAGTGGTAGCTTTACAGGCATGCCAGTTGCTGCTATACACAAGACCACATACATTTATCGTACTAGTACAATGACCGTGCTTTGCTACGTACCATAAATGATGAAAGGAAACATAATTTATATATAGTAATTATATAAGCAATAGTATCATAGCTTACGTAACATTTTATAATTTGTTTCAGTTGACGAGAGTGGTATTTTAGCCGATGTTCAAGAAATAGAAGGTTCTTGATTAACAAAACCTATCCTAAGTGATCCTTATGATCATGTCTATAGCAACATCCCTCATAGCACACGTGCTGAAGTCCGAGCTAGAATGTGAGAAGTGTGGTGCCAAGAGATTTCAATACGAGACAAAGAGCTTTTGCTATCGTGACGGAAAGGTCATTCTGGTGGACCCGAACATTGATGATGAACTTGTGAGGCTACGGACGAGGTCAGATCCCAACACAATTTACTTTCAAGACAACGTTAGATTCTTTAATGGCCATTTCTTATTCACTACTCTTGGCGTCAACTTAGATGAGCAATATACCCGTGCGTTGCAATGAAAGAAATTAAAATCCTCGCAGACCCCTATCCCCATAAGTATGGCCCAAGACTCTAGCCCTCTAAGGATGGTTCCAATTTAATCAGAAAATCACAACTTAATTTTACAGCAGAAGTAATACATCATACTCCATTGGACAATTATCAATTGAAAACTAATAAAGAATTTTTTAAAAAAGAAATACACCTATCAATGTTATGTTCATGCAGTTGTCCTGCAGTCTGACACTCAAGACACAATAAGCCGAAATAGCAACATAGAAAGTTACATTTTTTTCTCTCAAGACTAACTAATCGTGCTTGAGCCCGTTCAACTTTGTCCATCAGAAGGTTCACTTCAACTTCCTTTGCAAATTGGTCCTCCTATGAAAGAAATATAGTAACTCAGCAAAACCTAGAATGCACATCTTTGGAGTGGCAAATCTTAGATTATTCCTTAAAAATATTTTATAGAACAAATCACAAGATTTTCAAGGTTGCACAGTTAAAAGAAAAGGAACCTGATTGAGTACGAAGCTCAAACAATTGGCTTTGTGCTGATTCATGAAGCTTCTACATATATTTAACACTTTCTGTGGCTAGCCTTAGTTGGTCCTGCAATGATTGCTCCCTAAAATGATGGCAAGCTAAATGTCAAGACCAGTGGAATGCAATATGCATCATGGCATATGCCGTCGCTTTTGATGCCAACCAAGTTCTTGAAATCAAGAATCTTACATTGCAGTTATGATAATAGCCAAGCAACTATTTTCTTAACATTAGTTATGACGATGGCAAACAACTATTTTTTCACTTAACATTTGTTATGATGATAGCAAACAACTATTTTCTTACTTAAGATTGGTCTATCATACCGGCTTCAAGAGTTTTCTGACTATCTTCTGCCAAGCTTCGCTGTTTCATTTCAACCATTTCTCTCACCTTTTCCTCCATCTAAATTATTTAAAAATAAAGTATTGGAAAGTAATACATACAAATAAATTAGTAAAAAGGAAAGGATAATATTTATCTTTTTGGAATAACAGGTCAGCTAGAAAACATATATACTTAATGACAAGGAAGCAGTTGCAGTTGTATCCTCTGACATATACATTCCCTTGCTGAGTTTATCAACCAAAGGTGGTAAGATGGATATTTCAGCTGGGGCAGCATCAATCCATTTTGAAAATGCTCCAATGGCCGAACAAACTGCAAGGTTCAAGTATATTTGTACTCTAAACATTGCCATAAACAGACAAGGAAAGTTTGTTCCCACCAGGTTCCAGCCCAAATAAGCACAAACAGCCCTAAATATCAACCCTGACATCTCTAACCAACCATCACTTGCAACAAGAAGCTACTGACTGACAGTGATTTCCCTGAATTCCAGTCATAGAATAAGATTGAAAATTCACCAAGTCAAGAAAAACTGACATTTTGGGTACATGCAATCAAACTTTTGAAATTTTGGCGGTATATATATTTTAAAATATTTAGATTAGATACATGATAGTCATGTGAAGATTTTTCCCAGAATTACTCACACAATACTACAATTTTTTGGCAGTATATACAAATAAATTGCATTAGTAAATACTGGTCAAAGTTACAACTGGGGGTGTGTCGATGTCCAAAATGGCAGACTTTCTAGACCAGAGGATCAAGGACTTTTGAACTATCAATTACACTGACACGAACCTGTTGCGGCAACTGTTCTTGATGAGGAAAACTGGGAAGCAGTGACATAACTTAAAGAAAAGAGTATACATATCATCATTGCTGAACCAGAGCCAAGTCTAAACAACAACAGTAAGATCATGTAGTAAGGCACGGCGGGTAGTAGCCATTTGAAGGCAGATCTTGGCAGCCATCACCTGACAATTGTACAGAAGTACTAAGCAATGTAAACATTAAGAGACACTCAATATTATCTGCGGTAATATTTCCTTCTCTTCAATCGAGAGTGATAGTAATGGCTTGTATACAGAACAGGGCAGCCTCTACAAGTTGCCATTGATGATTCTGTTCAGCACAGCTTACACATGCCTAAAACCAAAAGTAAGTTTCAGTAATCCCAATATTACTATTTTCTAGAAAACAAAAATGTGTTGTATGATTACACTTGTTCAAAATGAATGGATGAAACTTGTGATGGTACATTATGCACTTCTAACTGCTGAGTAGTATACAATATCAACCACAGAAGCAAGAGGTGGATAAACAATCCATGCTATTTTATTTTATATGGCTTGCATAAGTTAATAGGATGACACAACAATTACTCCACATCATTTGCACTGTTCAGGTGTGCCTAAAGTAAGATTTTCTTCGGCTAGCATGAATTCACACAATATTAGACATAAAAACTAAGGCCGGCTCCAACAGCATCCTGTATACATCACTGAACCCTTAAAAAAGGGAATGAACTGCTCCCCTACAACATCCAACAGCGTCCCTTATAGCAGCCCCTAATTTACTGGGGTGGAGAGAGGAACGGTATATGTACAGGACCCTTCTCCCTCCCGTAACCTCAACTGCGATGCCTCCCACGCAAGATCGGAACAGGTACCGCGTCTCTGCCTCCTCCCGCCTCCTCGTCCCCTCCTGCCGCCACTCTTCCTCTCGCCCGCCTCCTTCGCCCCCTCCCGCCGCCACCTGCCTCCTCGTCCCCCCGCCGCCCCCTCCTCTGCCTAGCCGACGCCGCCCGCCCTCCTCCCGCCGCAGCCCGCCTCCTCTGCCTCGGGCGCCTTGACCGCCTCCTCCTCGCCGCCCGCCTCCTCTGCCTCGCCGCCGCTTGCCTCCTCCTCCTCCTGCCCGCCCCTCCCTCTCCTCGCCTCATGCCCGCCCCTCCGGCCTCCTCTGCCTATCCGACGCCGCCCGCGTTAGTTCGATTCTTTTTGGGTAGTGATTCTTGGGGTCCCGAGTTAGTTCAATTAGCTGTGTACAATTCTTTGGTAGGAAAGACTTGGAATATTTTTTCTATTAGTGATGATTCTTTCATTCATATGACGTGTGTTCTTAAGCTGAATTTGTGTTCTTGATCTGAATCCATATATGGTTGAATCAAATCAGGAATTTTTGTTGTATGATGTCATTACATGTCTGAGGCAGGTCATAAATCTTTACCGGCGAGCATGCCGACAGGAGAATTCTCCATAAACTATCATAAAAACTGGTTTTTGAAATGCCTACGTTTCTAAATCAAACATTCCCATCTGGTGAAGAGCAACAGATGCAAGCATTTTGTGTATCTGTCAATTCAAAGCTGGAGCAAAGGCTGAAGAGCCAAGCGATGAGAATGCATCTCATGTTTTTGTAGATTAAACTGATTGTGTGCGATGCAGCATTGGATTTGGAGGTCGCACTTCCATGATCCTTGTGAATGAGTTGTTCTTGGAACATGCCCATTCAATTGCCCTGATGTACATTCCCCCTCTGATCAATAGCAATTCCCTGTAATACTCCCTATATTCATTTCACTTGTATGATTTTTTTGGTCAGAAATCAATACTCCACACAAGGGGCCTGTGAGTCAGTGCCTGGGTGCTTCAGAGTTAACTCTTGAACCTGCTTTCATGCATGTTGAAAATTGAAAACAGTGGCTTTATGTAGAGGATGATTTAAACAGCTCTTGAATGCATGCTAGTCTTTTATTGAAGATATTGTTTGATTCAGCTTAAGCCATGGTAGATTATAGAGGTAGATTACCCCGAACTATAGCAAAGGCATGCTATTGTTTCAACGTCATGTTTACACTCTTGTCTTCTCTTCAAAATTAGAATACAGAAAATTAGAATACAAAGCATTTAATCACAGCTTAATCACACTACTACTATAATCAAAGCATTTAATCATTTAAGTGAACTTACAAACCTAAAATCAAACTGCAATTTTTAAAAGATTGTTCATGACAAGATGTGAGTTGCTGTATCAAAGAAGGAAGCACGTGATTGGCTAATTAGCCACCAAGCACAAACGCCGTGGAAGTCCTGAAAGATAAAATAAAGAAGATGAACTGGTTTCAAGAAAAAATTTAAAAATCTTTTAAAGTGCAGGTTAATAACATTAACTCGCTCTAATTTTGCAAAGTCCAAAGCCATAGCTTAATTTATTCAACGGACATGGAGCAAACAGGCGCCTGCAGCACAGGTTCAGAACCCATGTGTGTAGTCATCCGGAATTCCTGAGCGTGCAGCGCGCGAGAGCCCACCGGTTAAGAAATAGAGACAGGATGTTGTTGGACCTCGTTTGTGCTTGATCGCAGCCGATCTGGGAGCCGCGTCAATGGCGCCCAAGCAGAGCGATGCTCGCCGCGAACCCAACGCACGGACGACGGCGCCAAAGAAGAGAAAGACGGTTGGGTAGAGATCCAATTTTAGGGATTACTGTTGGAGATAGGTATTTTATAGAGGATGGATTTTTTTAGGGGATCCCCTATATGAAGCTATAGGGGATCAAATTTAAGGGGCCTTGTTGGAGCCAGCCTAATAAAAAGACTAAGCCGAACAGGGGAAATTAGAGCTAAAAAAGGCATTGAATTCATTAATGAACTGCACAAACTAATCCAACTCCAACAAAAAGAAATCCACAAGCGGGCAGCATGGTGAGGCACCTGTCCATGCTCACAACTTTTAGAGTGCAAGGCATGCAGTGAGGTGACCATATTCCTAATGGTGAGGCACCTGTCCATGCTCACAACTTTTAGAGTGCAAGGCATGCGGTGAGGTGACCATATTCCTATCAGTATTTCTTGTGGCAGCAAAAGTGCAGTTTTACCAGCAGATACAAAAGTTTGAATTAAAAAGATGGATTCATTTAATTTTGTAACACTTATCCTAGCAATAATTATGTTCATCGATTCCTTTCGATATTCAAGGGAAAAATACTCAGCGCAAGATATTCAAGGTTCATCAGCAGAAATAGAGAATGTAATCTAGCAGCTAAAAAAATGGAAGAGTTCTTTCAGAAGTGTTCATATAATTATTTGCTACACAGGAGAGATTAGTAGTGCATGCAAGCAGAGCAGGAATGACGCTCACAATTGAAAGCATGGAAGAACAAAACTGGAAGCTGCAACACAGCATCTCATGTCTCATTCTCTTACCTGCCATCCTGTTTCATTGCTGTTGAGGTCCTGCCCAAAGGAACCCCCAAAGATCCGGAGCTATGACAGACATTTTCAATCCTAGTCACGGATACAATCAAATCCAACGCTTTAGCAAATTCCCTTGCATTTCGTGAAATATATTTTAAAATATATATATTTAGAATTTTTGGTAGTATATATATTTTAAAATATTTAGATTAGATATACGATAATCATGTGAAGATTTGTCCCAAAATTTACTCACACAATACTACAATTTTATCAGGTTTTGTTGTTTTGTCAATCCTAGTCACAGATACAATCAAATCCAACGCTTCAGCAAATTCCCTTGCATTTCGCGACTGCGATACGCCGGAACGCAAATAAACATTGCGAAAACCAAGTAACCGCGGGCTTACGGCTCTGATGTAGGGGGAGTCCGGGTGCTTGAGCAGCCCGTGCATCTGCTTCACGGTGAGTCCAGGGCTCGACGTGGTCAACCTGGTTGTAGATCTCGTCGATGATCTCCTTGAAGTAGTCGGACGAGAGGATGTTCACGGACAGCACCTTCTCCATCAGCACGTCGATCGGCCGGCCAGACGACTGTATCTCCATCTCCACTCTGAAATCAAAACCGCAACACAGGATCAAAATATGAATCCAAACCATGCCTGATAAGATCTCCCGAATCTTTCTCAACCTACAAAAAAAAATCCTACTTGGCACCAAGAAGAGAGGGGCGAAATCATAGGCATCTCCAAGAAAGAAACAACCAAGAAAAAAAGAAAAACCAAAGATTTGCTAATCAGGGAAGATCCAGACGGCGAGGTGATGGCGGCGTCGGTGATAGAGGCGGGTCGAGGACGACGGTCGAGGGAGGCTGGGACTCGCCCCTCGGATCACACGGCGCGGAGCTCGCCCCAGGTGCGGACCGGCGCACGGCGCTGGGAGTGGGAGTTGAGGAAAGGAGGCGGACGGTGTCGTGCAGTCATGGGGGAAAACCGGGCGACGCTCAATTCGGACGCCCGCGTATTCGACGTTAATTTTGTCTGTCTCGAGACATACGACACCGGGCGCACGAATCTCTCCCAGATGACATTTTGGTCATTTTCCAACCACTTCCCCCCTTTTTTCCCTATTTTCTTTTCTTTTTCCCACATTTTCCCCTATTTTCTTTTCTTTTTCCTTCCTCCTCCTCCTTCTTCGACCACCATGGCCATGCTCTGCTTGGCCACGCATGCCGCCGCATGGCCCATGGTGGCTTGAGAAGAAGAAGAAAAGGAGGAGGAAGGAAAAGAAAAGAAAATGAGAAAATATGGAAAAGAAAAGAAAATAGGAAAAGAGGAAATGGTTGGAAAATGGCCAAAATGTCACCCGAGAGAAATTGCATCTGTCAGATGATAAGCGCAGATCGTCGATTGTTGGATAACGACCCAAGTCAACTAAGGTTCTTTAGAAGTGAGATGGGAGACACGCCAACAATCACGAACCACAACGAGCAGAGAGAGAGATTTTATCCCGGTTCACCTTCTCGGGAAGATAATAGCCCTACGCCCAAATTTTTTCTTATATATCGAAGAGAATACAGAGATGACTCGACGAGACGAACAAGTCTCGGCGAGATTCTGTGTGTATAAGTGCCAAAGCTCTAAGCCAGATGCTAAGACGTGAATTAGATGCCCCCTAAACGCCGTAGGGGCTCTGTTTATATAGTGTGGTGCAAACTGACCTACCGAGGGAATATCGGGCCGGGCTAACTAAAAGATCGTAACAAACTCAACGTGCCAAATATATCCCGAGGCAGATAAGACAAACTCCTAGTCTTGGGGATCACGACTTCTATTCCAATCCGGGAAACCACGTCCGGGTCTTCACGTAGCCGTGCAGAACCCTTGTTCGAGTCGGACTCAAACACGATTCCTTGGCCGTTACGCATCACGCCAGCCAGGAAGCTATTCGGCAGGATGCATATGCACCAGATAGAACCTTCCAGGGAGCTGGGCCCTGGTAGGCTGTTAGATTGGGCCGTCAGGAAGTGGACCATGGCAATGGGCCGTAATTTCATCCCCGACAGCTAGCCCCCGAGACTCAAGTGGAAGAACTCACTAGAGTGGGGTCTTCCTCTTGAGACTTCAAGTCACGAAAAGGGAAATTTTGTTGCTACAAAGACGTGTAACAAGCGACCGACCAGATTACGGTTCAACCGAACAAGACTTGTTCGAGACCGGACAGACCCGATCAGTACCGAGCAACTCTGTTGCGTCGAACAGGGAATCACATCTGCCCGAAAGCGAGCACTCACCTTCAAAGGAACCTTTCGAAAAAATAGCCGCTGGCGATTCCAACAGTAACTTCCCGTCATGGCAGTTGAAAAAAAAGCACCGCTTTACCTAGCCGTTGTGGTAAAAACTATCCGTTTTGTGACAAAACCGTTGCAGAGCTGCTCATACGGGACTCCGGACATATCAGACGGCTCCCAGGCAAACACGTCTGCATTAGCTCGAAGGAAGGCAATGAGCTCGCTTTTCTATTTGGGGTCCAAATTAGCCCCCAAATGAACTGTCTTGGAGGAATCATCCAGAGACAGCGGAACCTTCTTGGTCTCGCCCGGTGAAGGAGACTTCTAGGGCGTCAGACTTGGTTCTGCGGAGCGTCGGGACCTCGCGGCGGAAGCTGGTCGACCAGGGCAAGGGACTGCTCGTCGCAATCCAGAGCAGCTTTGTAATTGCCCTTGACCGTGATCAAACCGTTGGGACCCGAAATCTTCACACAATGGTAAGCGTGGTGGAACACGGCCATAAACTTACCAAGTGATGGCCGGCCCAAGATTGCGTTGTACGCAGATGGGAAGTCAGCCACGTCGAACGTAATCAACTCTGTCCGGAAATTGTTAGGACTGCCGAAGATAACGGGCGTAACAACACCCTAACGGAAACGACCTCTCCCGGGACAATGCCGTAGAAAGGCATCGCGACCTCTTTAAGTTTGGAGCGAGGAATTTGCATCTCGTCCAAAACCTTAGCAGAGAGTAGATCCAGAGCGCTCCCGACGTCAATCAAGACACGGCCAACTCTAGCGTTGCTGATGGTCGGAGCGACCACCAGTGGGAGCCTCTGAGGCTTGGTCATCCCAATTGGGCAATCCTCCTGAAAGAAGGAGATGGGGATCTCGGTCCACTTTATTGACTCGGGCTGAGGCTTGCCCTTTTCGACGTTGTGGACCTCCCGAGCAGCTTCCTTGAGGCTGCGGCGAGAGGAATAAATCGAGGAGCAACCGAAGATGACGGCAATATGGTTCACGGGCTCCTGATATTCGTCATCGTCCCGATCACCATCATCGGTTTGGCGCTTGGTCTTATCGGCTTCACCTTTCTCGGGCAGGGTGGGCATTGGGCCCTTGCCGTTGTAGAAATCCTCGAGCTTTGCAGCCCAGGTTCTGCAGTGGCGTGTATCATGCCCGTGGTGCTGCTGGTACTTGCAATATCGGTCACTTTGACCTTTCTTGCCCTGATTGCCTCCCTGGGCGGGCTTCTTGCCCTTATAGTTGTTGTTGGGCTTTTTCTGTCCATCCTTGGGAGGAGGCGTGCGATCTATACCTACGACGGTATTGTTCGTGACGCTCTTCTTTTTCTTCTTCGGGACTTGTTGTCACCGGATTGTTCGCCGCTCTTCTTCTTCTCCTCTACACCAGTCAAGGCGGCGCCGCCTTGTCGAACGCCTTCTTATCTTGAACGCGCCCGCCGCGTTGGCGTATGAGTGGTCACCGCCTTGAATAGGTCGTTGGCGGTCCAGTCTCATTGATCTCGAGATCTGGGTGAGCGCTCGTCGCGGACTCCGCTTTTGAAAGCGCGACAATGATTCATCCGAGATGTTCGGGATCGTGTTGCGAATCTTAATGAAACGCTTCACGAAGTTGCGGAGGGTCTCCCGCTCATCCGGATCATCCGTGCAGATCATCCTCCTTGCCCGCACGCACGTAATAGCTTTTGGAAGTTAGCGATCGAGGCGTCACAAAGTTGGTTCCAAGAAGAGATGAAACCCTCCTCGCGATTGAACGACCACGTCCGGCAAAGACCCTCAAGGACGATCGGAGGTAATTGGTCATAACAAGCTCGTCACCCCCGGCCGCCATGATGGCCGTTGCGTAGATGGAAAGGAACTCCTCTGGGTTTTGAGTCCCATTGTAGCTCTCCATGTGTCCGGGCTTGAACTTGGAGGGTCACCGAACAGAGCGAAGCTCGTCGGAGAAGGCCCTGCAGCCCAAGGCATAAGACCGGCCACCTTCCTCGGCAGAACCTAGCCTCGAGAAGACATTGGCCCTGTTGGTCGGGGGAACTCGTGCTGAGCGGGAGGTTTCTGCTTGGAGGAACTCTCTCCGTGATAAGCCCCCACGCTCCTTCCTCGTGGTCGCGATAGTGCGCTCCTCGCGAGGGGATCGTCGGTGATCGTCGCGCGCACGCTTGCCCCTGTGGTGGCGATGACTACGTGGACTTGGCGAGCGGCGGCGACCACGGGCAGCTTGCTCGTGGACAGTGGTCCTTCGACGGTGACGGCGGTCACGTGATTGATCGGATCGCTCACTGTCCGAATCTACCCGGACAGGCTCACCGTGCTGCCCGGATGATGCCTCACCTACGGACTTAAGGCCCTCGGCCAATTTCTCGAGGTGAGTAGCCACTTCATCGCCCACGAGGACGAGATTGTCCTGGTGAGCGGATCTCGATTACTGATTGCGGGGCTCGGAGCCGCTCCCGCTCGCTCAATTGGTCCCGGATCCTCGGCATCCGCGTCTTGCCCGATTGAGTCCGCACGCGATTCCACCCGATAGGTGAACTTCGCCGGTCTCGGCGAGGTGCTGAGGCGGATCGCGTCGCTGACGCTTGCGTTGATCGCGGATCTGCGCCAAAGTTTGGTTGATGGATTCGTCGAAAGTGCGGCAAACCATTTCTTGCTCGCGAGCAGATTGTGCGGCTCCATCTTGGTTCCGAGCAGAATTGATCTGCCCGATCTCTTCGGCCGCCGCGACCTGCGCTGGATTCTGCGAAGTCCCTGCGCCGGCCATGTTGATGACGCGGTGGCCGCGCGTTTGTGCGCTAAACGGTGTCATCACTGTGTCGCCACAAGAAGAATCAACCGACATAGCCTTGGAATCCGATACATCTAAACCAGCGTATAGATCATCGGCTCCGCATTCATCGTCGATGACGGGAGCTCGACCAGAGATCATCTCTGGGGCGTATCCGAAAACTTGTCTCAGACACAGACATCGATCTAGGTCGGTAAGATCGATTCAAGCTGGCAGGGGAAGAAACATCCTGCCCTTCTGAGTCGTAGCCCTCAGGAAGATTTTCCTGGTCGCTGAAGGAGCTCGACATGCTCGATCTACTAAGTCCCTACGGACGGCGCCAACTGTCGACGGTTGGGATAACGACCCAAGTCAACTATGGTTCTTTAGAAGTGAGATGGGAGACACGCCGAACAACCACGAACCACAACAAACAGGAGACAGGGGTTTTTATCCTGGTTCAGGCCTCTCGGGGGAGATAATAGCCCTACGTCCAGCCTTTCTTATATATCAGAAGAGAATACAAGAGATGGCTCGACGAGACGAACAAGTCTCGGCGAGATTCTGTGTGTATAAGTACCAAAACTCTAAGCCAGATGCTAAGACGTGAATTAGATGCCCCCTAAACGCCGTAGGGGCTCTGTTTATATAGTGTGGTGCAAACTGACCTACCGAGGGAATATCGGCCTGGGCTAACTACAAGATCGTAACGAACTCAACGTGCCAAATATATCCCGAGGCAGATAAGGCATACTCTTAGTCTTGGGCATCACGACTTCTATTCCAATCCGAGAAACCACGTCCGGGTCTTCACGTAGCCGTGCATAACCCTTGTTCGAGTCGGACTCAAACACGATTCCTTGGCCGTTACGCATCACGCCAGCCAGGAAGCTATTCGCAGGATGCATATGGACCAGATAGAACCTTCCAGGGAGCTAGGCCCTGGTAGGCTGTTCGATTGGGCCGTCAGGGAGTGGGCCATGGCAATGGGCATAATTTCATCCCCGACACAGACAAAATTAATGTCGAATGCAGTGGGGCGTCCGAATTGAGTGTCGTACACCCGATTTTCCCGCAGTCATGGGGCAGTTGGGCGAATAGACCGAGGGCAGTGCGGCGTGGCGGGGGGCGGTGACGATGGCTGGAAACCCTAGCTAGGAGGGGGGCTCATTGCTGGGATCGTGGGGTGGGGCAACGGGATGGGATGGCAGAGGGTGGTCGGTTGGAGATCGGATGGAACAAAAGAGGCATGGCAAGATGGACGGTCAAGATCTCTAGTTGGCAGTACCACCACCACTACCATTAGGTGCTTTATAATAGTAGAGATATGTTTCAAATTGCTATGTGTTGTACTTTCGTGGATGAAAAACAACGAGAGTGGGTTATATCGATTTTTTTCTTATTGAGGTATTATAGTATAATACGGTTTTGTATTCGTATTCGATCCCTATCTGATCCAAAACCGTATTTGACTAAATATATATTATAATCTATATACAACGCTATGCGTAAATAAATTTGTATCCGATAAAAACATATGAATACAAATATAGGTTGGTCCCTATCTGATTCGTTTTTTTCCCAAAGCAGGATGTCGTTAGCTGATAGCTTCCTTTTATTCGGAGAGGAAAGCATGTTTAAAGATAATATTTACTTGGAGTAACAATATTTGAAAATATATGAGATACGAAGGCCGGAGACGGAACCAAAGGCGGTTAGAAGGTCTATAAGGATTCTAGGCCGAGAGGAGGGGTGAATCGGCTCTATTCAAATTTTTACTTCTCTCAATTCGCTTGATTAGTTAATCAAATTTGGAACACAAGCTATTGATTGATCTAGAGTCTAGTTGTGGAAGCGATCACAATGAAACACACGCGACTACTAGGAGGCTCGATGGCGCTCACATGCAAACGATCAAATCAATTTTGAGAAAGTAAATGAGATAGACAAGAAAGCGCAAACCGAACTGTTTCCCGAAGTTCGGTGCTCAACACATGAACACCTACGTCTCCGTTGAGGAAACTTCTCACACAGAGAAGTCGGGACTCTCTCGTCCCTAGCCCTCAATCCACTTGTGGTGGCTCTTCACCAACACATGGTAGGCGAGCCCCAAACCTTCACACAAGACGAGTTCTTCCACACGCTGAAGCTCCTCGTGCCATGAGCCGACACACGGCACCGACCTCCGACACACGGAGGATTTTGCACACAACCTTCAACGGATGAAGGCCACGACTTCCGACACACGGATGTGACCCCACACACGAAGAATTTCGGTTGACGAGTCGTCACGGTTGATGAAGCTCGTGGTGTGGTGACGATCTCTCCGGTCAAGTCCCAAGAGCACAAGATCGGAGATCGTCTTTCACCACTACCCCTTCTCTCCCACCATGGAAACTAGGGAAAGAACACCATGGGAGAAGGGGCAAACCTTGGGGATGGATGAGAGGAAATAGGTGGCACCTTCTTCTTCCTCTTCCTCTCTTCTCCTCCCTCTCAATCTCTCAAGCACATGGAACCCTAGATGGAGGTGGGTGCCATGGGAGGAGCTCTCTTGGGTGGAAAGAGCAAGGGGTGGCTGCTAATGAGGCTCTCTCCAGTTTCTCCCGTGCTCATAGCCCCTATTTTAGGCCCAAGGCGAAACCCTAGAAATGGATGGCTCAGATTAAATCGCGAGATTCAGATCGTCCGATCGGACGCTGCTGGGTGGCCGATTTTGAGCTAGATCGGACACCGTCCGACAGGGACGGTGTCGTGTGGGACTTAGTCGATTTTGAGCTTACCTCCGGGAAATCGGCGCTGTCGGACCCCGTCCGAAGAGCGTCGGACGCCGTCCGACAGTGGTGGTGCACGAGCGACCTCTCCCGTCACGGCGACCCTAAGCGAAAGCACCGCGACCACTCGGCGAACACGGCGACCCTCGGCGAAAGCACGGCGACCTCACCCCAAGCACGGCGATCACTCGGCGAAAGCACCGGTGACCCTCGAGCCGGGCGACCTCACCCCAAGCACGGCGATCACTCGGCGGAAGTTTCACGCCTCATGTATTTCGTGACTTAGCGGCTACGAAAAACTGAACAGCTGGACCCGGAACCTTCTTGACCCTAGGACAGGTGTGCTCGCTCTAGGTTCGCTCAGTACTAACACTTGGCACTCTCGGAAACCCATGGGACCCACGGCTAATGTTTCTGGACCTGTGCTCAGTGGGACCCTGCAACCAGAGAGATGTAGTCGATCTCATTGAGTTGGGTCAAGACGCACACAAAGAAATCAGAGAAACTAGGAAACAAAAGGTCCTTAACCTTGGCGCTCCAACAGACCTAGTTGCCATCAATTACCAAAATCAATCAGCCCATGGGGGACTTGATCTTACAATCTCCTCCTTTTTGGTAATTGATGACAACATCTGCAAATCCAACATGACAAAGCACAAAGCCCAAATACAATCTCTGGTGCGGGGGGCTTGATCTTACAATCTCCCCCTTTTTGGTAATATTAAAGGTCAATTAATAGAGTGAAATGTATGTAAGACTAGAGCTCCCCCTAAATTAATGCATACCACTTGAAAATTCATCACATTTCATAGAGCAAATCATCTCCATCCAAATCTCTATCCTAGGAGCAAAGCATATCCTAAGCCAACCACTTGTAACCCAAAATTAATTCAATTCTCCCCCCATTTGCATCCAAAATATGACAAAGCCCAATGTCAATGTGTATCCAATTCATGGACATAGATTTGCTATTATTTCTCCCCCTTTGGCATCAATGACCACAAAGTAGCAAATCATGGGATAATTTAAACGCTTTGGAAGTTATACTAGTGCAAACACGCCCATAAGTTCACCATACTAATAAGCTAGCCATCTCAAGTTCACAATGTCACAAGATCAACTATAGCAAAATTGATAGATGTGTAATTCAAGTTATTATGACCTAGAGCAAATATAAGGTGAACTATAGCTAGAAGTATCAAGAGTTGCTCCAAAACTCAAAGGGGACACATGATGCACCAAAGCACTAGAAGATGCGTTCCAAGCTACACATGCTATCACCGAGTCTATTTGAGACTAAAACATTATAGTTGAGCTCATTTTGAAATATCTCACATTTTGCACTTTATATTTTTTCAAATTTGCCATGTCTCAAAACACAAGCGGCGTCACCCAGCATGACACTGAAGATGAACGTCTCGGTCATCCAAAGCTCCCCCTAAGTTCATGCCTAGTGCCATGGCAAGCTATCTCATCGAGGAGGCATTGGTGAGACATGTATGACCAATTGTGGCCATATTCACATTTTAGCACACTTTGCAAATTTGGCTCAACATTTTCTCAAAATTTGCTCAAGTCAGCAAAGTAAAGACATGTGCAAAATGGAAGAACACAACCTAGACTTAGAAGCACATGGTCAACCAAAGAGTTTAGAGCAATCAAGTGAGACTAGAAACTATAGCCCTCCTAACATATACTCATGGCTTCCAATTGCATGATATATTTAGTTAAGCACAAGTTGAGCTAGTGACAAGGTAAACACATGCTATAGCTATCAAATTCATGTGATGGACATATAGGCAATGAATAACATCAAGTTTAACAGGCAAAGCACCTAAATGAATAACATAGCCATACGACCGACTCAGGCAATGTTTGACTTGTCTAAAACGCTCAATTCATTTCTCAATTTGCGTAATCGTGCCTCATCTAGTGGCTTGGTGAATATGTCGCAAGCGGTCCTCTGTCATGACGTGCTCAAGCACAATGTCGCCTTCGCCACATGATCCCGAAGGAAATGGTGACGGACATCAATGTGCTTGGTCCGAAAGTGTTGGACCGGGTTGCACGCTATCTTCACCAAGGCCTCATTATCGCATAGGAGAGACACATGGTCAAGTTTAAGCCCAAAGTCAAACAATGATTGTGTCAAGTAAAGAAGTTAGGCACAAGAACTCCTGCCGCTATATACTCAAATTTCTCGGCGAGATAGCGCCACGGAGTTCTGCTTCTTTGACCCATGACACAAGACACCTACCCAAGAAATGACAAGCCCTAAGTGCTTTTATGACGATCTTGCACCGGCATAATCTGAGTCGAGAATAGCCTAGGAGCTCAAACCGCGCACCCTTTGGGAACCAAAGGCCTATGCTAGGTGTGTGTTTCAGGTATCGAAGAATTCGTTTCACAGCAGTCATATGCATTTCTCTAGGGGAGGCTTGAAATCTAGCGCACATGCACACACTAAACATGATGTCCGGCCTAGATGCAGTCAAATAGAGCAAAGAACCAATCATGGAACGATAAAGCTTTTGGTCGACATGTTTACCTTCTTTGTTGAGGTCGAGGTGGCAGTTCGTCCCCATTGGTGTCCGGATTGGCTTGCAGTCACTCATGTTGAAGCGCTTGAGCAGGTCGAGGATGTACTTCTCTTGGCACATGAAGGTCCCGGTCTTTAGTTGCTTGATTTGAAATCCCAAGAAAAAGTTCAATTCTCCCATCATCGACATCTCGAACTCCTTACTCATCATGTCGCTGAACTCGTTGACCAAGGACTCATTTGAGCTACCGAAGATGATATCATCCACGTAGACCTGGCACAGGAACAGATCTCCATCCACCACCTTAGTGAATAGAGTCGTGTCGACCCTTCCGACCGTGAATCCCTTACCAATCAGAAAATCTCTTAGCCTCTCATACCATGCCCTGGGTGCTTGCTTGAGACCATACAATGCCTTCGACAGTTTATACACATGATCATGGTGCCGTGGGTCCTCGAAGCCTGGAGGTTGCTCAACGTACACCAACTCTCCAATGTAGCCGTTCAGAAAGGCACTCTTCACGTCCATCTGTCTAAGTACAATGTTGTGACCGGTTGCAAACGCCACAAGCAGCCTGATAGCCTCTAAACGTGCTACTGGAGCATAGGTATCTCCACAATCTACACCCTCGATCTGTGTGAAGCCTTGAGCTACAAGTCTCGCCATGTTGCGCACCACCACTCCAAGCTCATCTTGCTTGTTCTTGAAAATCCACTTGGTGCCTATCACATTGTGGTCCTTTGGCCTCTCAACCAGCGTCCAGACTTTGTTCCTCTCAAAGTTGTTCAGCTCCTCGTGCATCGCATTGATCCAGTCTGGGTCATTCAGTGCCTCCTCCACCTTCTTTGGCTCAAGCTCAGACACAAAAGCCGTGTGCTCACAGAAGTTGGCAGTTCTAGACCTTGTTTGCACACCGTGAGTCAAGTCCCCAATCACTTGATCAGCTGGGTGGTCACGAGCAATGGTGTGATGGGTCTTGATCAACTGAGGTGGTAGCTCATCTGATTCTGCATCTGGCTCACATGTTGTCTCTGCCTCTGGAGCCTGATCAATACTTGAGCTGTCCTCCTGAGGTGAGACTCCCCCTGACTCTGGTACTGGCTCAGATGTGAGAGGTGGTGGAATTGTCTCGATCTCCCTCTGAACCTCTACTGGCCTTACATCACCAGCTGGCATCTCCTTCGCCGCTCTGGCCAGCTGCTCACCATCCATATCATCCAGATTTTCATGCTCTCCTTGACTCCCGTTTGATTCATCGAACTTCACATCGCAGGTCTCCTCAATCTGGCCACTGCTCTCATTGTACACTCTGAAGGAAGACCCTCTGGCTGAGTATCCCAAGAAGATTCCCGTATCCACTCTGCTCTGGAATTTACCCAAATGCTCTCGCTTCTTCTTAATGTAGACCTTGCATCCAAAAACCCTGAAGTAGGAGACATTGGGTCATCTTCCCACAAGCACTCATAGGACGCCTTCTTCAGAGCTTGTGAAGGTACTGACTGTTGATGCAAAGGACAGTGTTGATTGCTTCAGCCCAGAACAGATGTGAAGTCTTGTATTCATCTAACATTGTCCTCGCCATCTCGATGAGCGTCCTGTTCTTCCTCTCAACCACCCTATTTTGCTGAGGAGTGTAGGTAGCTGAGAACTGGTGATCAATCCCTAACTCATCACAGAACAGCTCAACAGAATTGTTAGTGAACTCCGTCCCATTGTCACTTCTCATCTTCTTGAGGGTACAATCAAAAGCATTTTGGGTTTTCTTTACAAACTTTTTGAAAACATCTCCAGTTGGAGTTTTGTCAGGTAGAAAGAAGACCCAGGTGTATCGGGAGAAGTTATCAACAATGACCAAGCAATAGAGATTTCCCCCGATACTCACATAGGTAGTTGGTCCAAAAAGATCCATGTGTAAAGCTCGAAAGGTCGAGATGTAGACATGACATTCTTAGCAGGATGAGAGCTTGCCACTTGCTTCCCGGCCTGACAGGCACTGCAAAGCTTGTCTTTCTCGAATGTCACATCTTGCACCCCAAGAATCAACTCGTTTTTGAAAAGTTTCATCAAATTTGTCATGCCGACATGCCCAAAACACCTATGCCAAAACCAATCAAGAGAGACTTTGGCGACAAAGCAAGTCGAGACAGATGCAGCAGGCTTATTAAAGTTCACAAGAAACAAATTTTCAAATCGAAAGTCTTTGAACACAAGTTTTTCATTTTTGACCAAAACCAACAAGCCATCAGGTGAGAAATTACAATGGAACCCCAAATCACATATTTGGGCAACAGAGAGAAGATTATAGCTCAAAGTTTTCACCAGTAGCACATTGTCAATTGAAAGATCTGAAGAAATTGCTACCTTTCCAACTCCCAGAACCTTGCTCTTGCTTCCGTCTCCAAAAGTGACCTTGGGGGGAATCTTTCCTTCCTCCCCTATTGAGGTGAACAACCGGGGGTTGCCGGTCATGTGTTGAGTGCACCCACTGTCGATGATCCAATGGCACCCTCCACTCCGGTAGTTCACCTGTCATGAGAGAAGATCACTTATGTGACTCAGGGACCCACACAGGAGGTCCCCGAGGGTTAGCCTTCAAACCAGAAGCAACAGGAGCAAAACGATCAATCAATGACTTAGACACCCAAACATGTGCCTTGTGCTCATTCTCAGACTTGAGCCCAACAAATCTAGCAGTCATCCTACCTTGATCATTTTTCTTGAATAAGTAGGAATCATACAATTCAGTGTGTGCTCTGGGAAATCTTGGTTGTGTGTGATTGGAAGTGTTGCGGTTTTGGTTCCTAGGAGGGTTTGATCTACCGTTGTTGCGCCTAGGAGGACCATTCCAGAAGTTATGCCTAGGTGATTGCCAAGTGTTGCGATACCTAGGACCTTGCCAGTTGTTGTAGGATTTAGGACCATATTGCCAAGCACTATTGTTTCTTTGCTGCCATGTGGAGTTGTAGTGCCTAAGAGGTCCTTGCCAAGTGTTGTGCCCATTGTGCATCCTAAATCATTGTTGCTAGTGTGCAAGTTGTTACCATACCTCTTCTTGGGATAGGCATGATAGTAACTTTGTCTCATGGTAGATGCTCGAGGAACACTTGATTTCTTCCTCCCTTTTGGCTTCTCTGGGGTAAAACCCAAGCCACCCTTTTGGGAGGGTTTTCGTTGTTCCTTGAGCATCTTGTCCAAGGCCAAGCTACCCTCATAGCACTTCCCAAGCCCCTTATCAAACTTCTCAAGTTTAGACTTCAACTCGGTATTTTCAATAGCAAGTTCCCTAACAGCTAGTGCAAATTTGCAGTTATCAGATGTACACACTAGTGCATTGCTAGAGGAACCGCTAGAAGTGAAAGCCAACACAGTGCAATCATGGACAACTTCAGGACAAGCAAGAGTCAAGTCGACAGCAGGTGCAATAGCAATAGAAGGAATAGGCATAGCACAAGCAACATCCACAGCATCAACAGGAGTAGTATCAACTAGTTGAGCAAGAGGTAAAGCAACCAACTCATCATTCTTAGCCAGAAGTGTTTCATGGTTCTCCCTAAGTGCATGGTAAGTAATCATGAGATCATCTAGGGATTCATTCAAAGCATCGCGCTCTTGTTCTAACACATTGCACTTAGACGACAGATTTTTGTTAGAACCTAGCAAAGTGTCATGCTCAGATTCTAAGCTATCACATCTAGTGGCAAGACTTTTGCACTTAGTTTGCAAAGCAATCAAAGTTTTACCAAGCTCTAGGTTCTTTAGTGTCTCATGCTTATAGCGCTCACAAGCTTCCCTTAGACAGTCACGCATGCCTTCAACATCCACATCAGAGTCAGAACCAGAGTCGCTCACCTCGCCACTAGGTCGAGCCATCAGGCACTTGGAAGTGCCAGCAGGAGTCGGTGAAGCCTTTGCCGATGTAGAGAAAGTAGTGAAGAAGCCCCATCATCATCAGAGTACCACTCTCAAGGCTCAAGAACCACCGTGAGACATCTTGGAGTGAAGATCGGATGAGGCGGCACGGACTCATCTATCGCCATGGTGGCCAGCTCCTGATCAGCTGATTCCTCATCTCCTGAAGCTCAAGTGTCATTGAGTGTCATCGGTCACCCATTCTCCCACAAAGGCTAGCCTCTTGCCTTGTGAGGAGCGACCCTTGAACCCTGACTTCTGGGGATTCTTCTTCTTGTTGTCATTGTGCCTCGGCTTCTCGCCATCGCCCTTCTCCTTTCCTTTGTCCTTGTACTTGGTGTTGCCCTTCTGGGGACACATTGAAGCGATGTGTCCCTTCTCCTGACACTCATAGCATCGGTATGATGCATGGGTGTTTCTACTCATCCTTTTCTTGCCTCCATAGCCATTTTTGCTCATGAACTGGCCAGCTTGCTTCATGAACAGGCCGAAGTGTTGAAAGCCCTCCTCGAGCTCATTCCAAGTCATCTCTCCCCCATCCTCAGCTTGACTTGGCTTGAGACCGCTCTGCTTGAGACCACTCTGCTTGGATCCACTGGCCTTTAGGGCGATCACTTGATTCTTTGCTGGAGCAGGAGAATCCTCATGATCATTGAGGAGCATCATCTCGTGCGCGGTGATCTTGCTAAGCAAAGCTGTGGGAGTAAGCTTCTCCACATCACCACTGTTGGTGAGGTAGGTGATGATGTCCCGGTAGTCCTTCTTGGGGAGGATCCGCAAAGATTTTTCTCAAGACACTTCATCATTTGCAACAAGTGACCGAGCCCCTTAAGCTCGTTAAGGATGGGGTTAAGCCGAGTAAACATAGCATTGACATTTTCATTTGGAAGCATTCTGAACTGATCATAGCGCTTCTTGACAACCACTAGTCTACCCTCCTTAACAGCTGAAGTGCCCTCGTGAATCTCAATGAGTATGATCCATATCTCGTGTGCACTAGTGAGATTGCTAACTCTATCGAAGACCTCCATGCTCAAACCACAAAACAGAGCGTTCATGGCCTTAGCATCGGCCTCCAGAATTTTGGTTTGTCCGGGTGTGGGAGGTACATTATCAACGAGTGTGACACCATGAGGAGACTCTACGACCTTCCACACATCCATTCCCATGGCCTGAAGAAATACTTTCATGCGCAACTTCTAAAAACCGAAATTAGTGCCACTAAACAGAGGAATCCTATTTGCGGCTACACTACCCCCGTCGGCCACTAAACAGAGGAAATTAGTGCCACTTGTAAGGATTCTAGGCCGAGAGGGGGGGTGAATCGGCTCTTTTCAAATTTTTACTTCTCTCAATTCGCTTGATTAGTTAATCAAATTTGGAACACAAGCTATTGATTGATCTAGAGTCTAGTTGTGGAAGCGATCACAATGAAACACACGCGACTACTAGGAGGCTCGATGGCGCTCACATGCAAACGATCAAATCAATTTTGAGAAAGTAAATGAGATAGACAAGAAAGCGCAAACCGAGCTGTTTCCCGAAGTTCGGTGCTCAACACATGAACACCTACGTCTCCGTTGAGGAAACTTCTCACACAGAGAAGTCGGGACTCTCTCGTCCCTAGCCCTCAATCCACTTGTGGTGGCTCTTCACCAACACATGGTAGGCGAGCCCCAAACCTTCACACAAGACGAGTTCTTCCACACGCGGAAGCTCCTCGTACCCGCGGAGCCGACACACGGCACCGACCTCCG
The DNA here is from genome assembly GCA_036346415.1 of Raddia guianensis. NCBI lineage: Eukaryota > Viridiplantae > Streptophyta > Magnoliopsida > Poales > Poaceae > Raddia > Raddia guianensis. The sequence goes on from CM070544.1 coordinate 41,029,815, forward strand.
ACACACGGAGGATTTTGCACACAACCTTCAACGGATGAAGGCCACGCACTTCCGACACACGGATGTGACCCCCGACACACGAAGAATTTCGGTTGACGTAGTCGTACGGTTGATGAAGCTCGTGGTGTGGTGACGATCTCTCCGGCGTCGAAGTCCCAAGAGCACAAGATCGGAGATCGTCTCTCACCACTACCCCTTCTCTCCCACCATGGAAACTAGGGAAAGAACACCATGGGAGAAGGGGCAAACCTTGGGGATGGATGAGAGGAAATAGGTGGCACCTTCTTCTTCCTCTTCCTCTCTTCTCCTCCCTCTCAATCTCTCAAGCACATGGAACCCTAGATGGAGGTGGGTGCCATGGGAGGAGCTCTCTTGGGTGGAAAGAGCAAGGGGTGGATGCTAATGAGGCTCTCTCCAGTTTCTCCCGTGCTCATAGCCCCTATTTATAGGCCCAAGGCGAAACCCTAGAAATGGATGGCTCAGATTAAATCGCGAGATTCAGATCGCCCGATCGGACGCTGCTGGGTGGCCGATTTTGAGCTAGATCGGACGCCGTCCGACAGGGATGGTGTCGTGTGGGACTTAGTCGATTTTGAGCTTACCTCCGGAAAATCGGCGCTGTCGGACCCCGTCCGAAGAGCGTCGGACGCCGTCCGACAGTGGTGGTGCACGGGCGACCTCTCCCCGTCACGGGCGACCCCTAGGCGAGCATCGGCGACCACTCGGCGAGCACGGGCGACCCCTTGGCGAGCACGGGCGACCTCACCCCAAGCATGGGCGATCACTCGGCGAGCACCGGTGACCCCTCGGCGAGCCGGGCGACCTCACCCCAAGCACAGGCGATCACTCGGCGGAAAGTTTCGCGCTCTCAAGTATTTCGGTGACTTAGCGGCTACGAGAAACTGAACAGCTGGACCCTGAACCTTCTCGACCCTGGGACAGGTGTGCTCGCTCTAGGTTCGCTCAGTACTAACATCTGGCACTCTCGGAACCCCATGGGACCCACGGCTGATGTTTCTGGACCTGTGCTCAGTGGGACCCTGCAACCAGAGAGATGTAGTCGATCTGCTGAGTTGGGCCGAAGACGCACACAAGGAAATCAGAGAAATTAGGAAACAAAAGGTTCTTAACCTTGGCGTTCCAGCTGTACGGCCTAGTTGCCATCAATTACCAAAATCAATCAGCCCATGGGGGGGCTTGATCTTACAAGGTCTATGATGGAATGGAGTTCACTGCGGTTACAAGATCACCCTTTGCACTGCAACGCTACTGACCTAGACCACACCTTGGGTCCTTTCCCGAGGATCCGAGGGGAGTTCCCCGGCAAATACCTAGGCCTCCCCCTCTACTTCAAAAGGATGGGGAAGAGCCATTTGCTTCCCCTCATACAAAAAGTTCACGCTAGGCTTTCGACCTAGAAAGGTCACCTCCTCTCCAAAGCTGGCCGCCTCACCCTAATCAAGGCGAACCTGTCAGCACTCCCACCTACTTTCGCTACGATTTTCCTGCTGCCTAAGTGGGTAATTGACGAGATCGACAAAATCTACCTACAAGGGCGCAGATGGCTCCGCCGCCGGTCATGCCTTGGTCAACTGGTCGACTGTTTGCCGCCCTAAGCCACTCGGGGGCCTGGCGTTCTGGACCTTCGAGCTCTGGGCTAAGGAGTACCTCCTCTTCGGCCCAGACGTCACATGCCGTGTACATACACTACTCACCACACTGACCACTCCTTAGCAGAAAACACCTTCATCAATCCTGAACGTGTGCAGTGTGCTTGAATCCTGGTAGTTTGCTAACCATCCTAGGCATTGTTTTTTCGAGCTAAAAGTCATTGAAAATTTTAATCTGAAAAAGTTGTGAACTCTCGAAAAAAGACATTCTGAAGAATCTAAAAAGTTTTAAAAACAATTATTTAAGCAACTTTGGAAAAAAAACTATTTAAAGCCCTATAAAAATAACTACAAAATACTTTTGTAATTTAATTTTATTTATTTTAAGCCGAAAAGAACAAGGCCTAATAAGTTGCTAATCTATTCTAATCCTCCTGTGGTTGTCATCGTCGTCGTAGTGTCTCCTCTGGAGGATAGTCTTTCCTCTTAGGGAGTAGTTTGCTAGTGCGTCCGACGTCTGTCTTTGAGCCGATGTATGTTGAACGAGTTGATAGAGCTCATGTCCATTAGCTTAAAAAAAAAAAATTACTTCGCTAACGTTGAAACGTTGGATCCATTCGATTGACGGTGTTCGTCTTCCGCTGCTGCCATCCGCTGATCCGCGTCAGGTTTCCGAGTTCGAGTCGGCGAAGCTCAACTACGTCTTCGACGAGCTGATGGAGGCGTTCTTGTTCTTCGACAAGGATGGGGACGGCAAGATGAGGAGGAAGGACGTCACCGAGAGGATGAATGAGGCGTCTCATCAGGAGAGGACCCCCAGCCACGTCACAAGCCAGCCACGTCACAAGCCAGCTGTTCAGTGCGTGCTCTTGCTTGCTGCTGCTAGCTAGCTACCTCTCCAGCCACTCTTGTTTTTGGCGAAGCTCTTCATGCTTCTGTGTATTTTATTTTATTTTTTTTTGGCAGAAGAGATGGACCTGAACAGGAATGGCAAGGTGAACCTGAAGGAGTTCCTCTTCTCCATGATCAGATGGGCAGGGCTCGAAACCGATGATGACAGCAATGAGACTTCTCCCTAGTTTCTTATCTTATCTTTTTTTCTTTATTGTCCTGAACACTTGCAAAGCTCACCAGAGTTCTATATGGTTTTCAGACTTCCAATAACCAGGTTTTCTTGTAGCTTATCTCAATGTTCAGAACCGATTGCACTTCATGTACAGTTTGTACACTGGGTATCGGAAGTATTGTACATGGAAAGTGACTTAAAAGCGCACGTGTGATCATTCATCATCCAAATTTTCATTAAATGTTACAAACCCATGAAGGTCTCTTAGGGCGAACTAATCAGATATCATACTATCCTAATAAGCAGGGTGGCTGAGAAACTGGCCTTGTACATTTTAGCTTAGCTTAGCGTTTCAGCAAAATTTATCTTTTTATACTATAACGTATTTGGTGTAACTAGTCAAATACCCGTGCTCTGCCACGGACCATAAAGGGATGAAACGAAAACATAATTCGTAGACAAAAATATAAACATGAAGGGTGATTTGCAGGAAAGATCGAAAGTGTAGCACGTGACATGTTGTAGCTTGGATCGTTTAGGTTGAAACATTATTTGACATAAAAATTATGTCTACCATCAACACCTAACCTGTTCAGATTGCGCTGAAGATACGATCCACCAATATTGTCCAGAACGACATCAATACCTGGCAGAGATAAGTTCATACAATAATTAGCCCATATTCAATCTTGAAAAGTATGGCTTGGTAAAATAGTAGCTGCTGCCACAAAAAAAAACCCACACGCACGCACGTGCACACATACACACCAGAGTATCAAACAATGTAAAGAGGGAGTGAGAATGTGCGATATACCCTTTCCATTGGTTTCTTCTTTGACACGTGCTACGAAGTCTTTAGTTTTGTAGTTTATGCATACATCCGCACCCAAACCCTTGCAAGCAGCTTGTTTTTCTTCGCTACCTAGAGCACCATAACAGAATTACTGATTACACCCCTAGCTATACTCCATGTCAGTATCACAGCATGACAACTGCCGGTGCCGGTGCTGCCACAAAGCGCACATAAGGACGACAAGAGAGATGCAGCAAAGAGGTGATAAGATTAGAAATTGTTTGCATATATTGTTTCCTTTCATACGATCGAAATTTGGAGTCCCAAAAGACACTGTATGGAAGAAGTTTCGCCACAGCAACTGTTACAAGAACACACTATTTTGCCTTCAAAATGTAAAAGAAAATGCAGTTCTGAGACGAACCCACTGCCGATAATGAAACCGTGGTTTTGTATATTTTTGGCGATCCAGAGACATCCTCAATGCAATGGTAAAAATATCTCGACGACAGCAACCAAACCGCAACGTAATAATCCATTTCAAAGACTGTAATCTAAAACAAATGGGAATGGCTTGCGACAAGACTCACTTTCAAATACGGTGACAAGACCATAGTCGCGGGTTTCAGGAAGGCCGATGGATCACCCTTAGGTTTCTCAAACTTGGCCACCCACTCCTGCAAGGGGGGATTTGGTGTCATTTAGTGCAATGTGCCATAGTGACAGGCAATTTTGATTTCTGAATTGATAATTGAGATTTTCCAGTGGTTGTCACTTCTCTATGAAAATGAAGTGGTCGCTTTAATTTTTCAGACACACCTTGTCTTGGTGCGATTTAGCAAACATGCCCGTGCGTTGCAACGGGAGAAATAAAAGCAATCTTAGTTCGACAACTATTCCCATAATGAAACCAACCGAGAAATAATCATGTCACTTCATCAATATGTCTAGGGATGGTGTTGTGCTCTAATCATTAGTTTTTTTTAGCATCAAAAGTATTGCTAATATGAAAAGTGAAAAGGAAAATGTAAAGCCATCAAAGCTAAATCTATAGAACACAACTTTAAAAATATAAGAAGGATCATGTACTTGTCAACATAATTAAAACACATGATAAGTATTATTGGAAGAGCAGGGCACATGCATCCTAAGAACCTTGATGATATTGTTCACTGATTCCAGAAATTATTAATACAAATAATGCAACAAACTTTACAAAGGCTTAGTTCAGTATGTGGTTACATAGTAGCTTTGTTGTATTTTTGGAAATACAAACAGGGAAAAAAAAGAAACCATTCAGTAAATCATGAAGCAAAACAAATGATTTTGTCACATGCATAAACAACCATATCAAGTCTTGGAATGTATGTAGACATGGAAAGGACAATCAATCAAACATGTTCTTCTCTAGTCTAGCATATACATATAAAGATACAGTAGAATCTGCTACCAAATGGCTCGTTTTTTCAACAGAAAATGGGGAACATTATACTTTCAAACAAAAAAAGAGGTGCACCTGAAGCATTTTGCTAGATTTTTTTAAGAGAACAAATGTGTAGCATGGAAAGATAAAAAAGAATACTCCATTAATGGCATTCAAGGCGTAATTGACACTTCAGTTAAATGGCTATTGAGCTTGACATAAATCACCAAAGCAACTCCAGCACATAAAATGAAAGCAAAGACAGTTGATAGGACAATTATGGCTATTATTATGCCCCTGCATTTTCTTTCTCTATGAGTCCATGGTTTCCCACATCAACAACAAATGGATGTAACCTTGGGTCATTTACATTGTTAAGGTCGTTCAGACTTCCATGATGGTGGTGACGGAGGATGACCTGCATGAGTAAATGAACTAACGTATAATATAACCATGTTTGAAAATAAAAATTGAGTAGCACATGAACTACATATCTGAGTAATAAACAAAAGAATTTGCTAAAGTCATATTATAAGGAAAACATCAAATTTGATAGGTCTACCATCAAGAAATGAATATTAAATGGAATGACACAAAAAGAGACGGGAGTTATGAAGACCTCTTACCTGGGTAAAGAACAGATAGCACATCATAGTTTCCAAGTTTCATAGGGTTTATGATAACTTGCCTGTGCTCTGTAGTCCTCAAATATGCCCATTGACACAACATCTCCAGGTAGTAGCTCTGTCCCTAAAATCCAGTAGCGTTAAATATTGTAACACATCTCTGTATTACAAATATACAGAGATTTGCTGATTGCTGATTCTGATGATCTCGCTGATTTTTTTTTAAAAAAAAATCCTCGAATTCATCTTTCGAGGAAATATTCTAAGAGAAGTAAACAAACAAAACGATATGGTTCCATTGCAAGCAAATTGTACCTTCATGGGCCAAACATCCCAAAATTCAAAATCACAATAGGAGCCTATCCTTTTTTAAAAAAAAAAAATCGATCGCTTGCTTCAAGCTTGAATACAGCCTGAAGGACAACCAGAACAGTTAATTGCATATGTAGTACAACACGGGCAGGCGTGCTCTAGCTACATGATTCAGTGGTGGATTGATTTCAAGAGTCCAACTTTAATTTTGCATCTTTCCTTTCTTTTCTTGAATCATAAAAATCATACTCCATTTGTTTAGAAGGATTCTAAACACAACAAAACCACACCCCAAAAATATACATCTGGGCACCATGAAAACGCATGAAGGGTAAAACTTTAAAACCTGCCAAACCTTGGAATCAAACCTCGGAGCAGAGGGAGTACATCTTTTGGGCGCCGAGCTCGTGCTGCTGCTCCCATATGGCCTCCCGCTCCGCCTCATCCCTGACGAACCCCACGCGGAGCTGGCACTCCTGCACCGAACGAGCAGCGAAAAAAAAATCACCACGCCATGAGTTGCGAGGCATATCCACAAACACCTCGCGGGCGCCAATGTAACAGGGGCAAGGAGGCCACCTATGTTTTAATCAGGAGTAAACCCAGGACGGTAGGACATAATAGAAAACATGATTTACGAATGCAGATGTCATTGAATTAAAAGCCACAAGCACTTACATATTCTTTATTGAGATGACGAAAAGTTAAAGCACATGTCATGTGTTTAAGCTATAACCAGAACTGACAATCACTTCCTATTTCCTCCTTGCCTTGTATAGGTTGGTTATTGCAATTAATTACAGCTTAATGCTCATGGAGGTTCCTTTCATGCTTTGCTTTCAAAGGATTGGTAACGGAAAAAAGAAAAGAATGAGAGGCTTTGCTCTACCAAGTTTAAACTCCACAATAACATCAAAACTTCAATGATGTAGAAGTTTGTCCTAGAAAGTGTAATCGCAAGGATGGATAAGTGCTCTTGAGTCGATGATAAACATAACATAGTATTCCGTAAAATCAGCACACTCAGCAATTTGAACTCCTACATGTGACCACTCAACACAGAGAAGTGTCATTGTCCAGGCAATAAATTCGCCTACCTAGTCATGCCTATTCTGAAGGTGGATGACGAGCTAAGGCATAGTTTTTTTGTTAACATTGACAAGTTCAAAGGAACTATATATTTTTCAGTTATTGGGCATTGCAGCGATATAAGTGCAATGCACGTAATGTTCACAGGAAGATCATATGCTAAGGATCAAGCAAAAGTTTCTGATAGCCCACACGCTTAAACCCCCAAAATAAATGAAGCATCATAGATGAATAACATGCATTAAGTTTCTGAGTGGGGAAGCATCGTAGATAAATATAATGAGTAGTAAGTTTCTGAGTCTAGCTTACCTTTGTAACACAATAGTAAGCACCTCCCAATTTCCATATCCGACGAGCAATTATGTACTCCCTGTCACTACAAAAGAAGGGGAACTGCAAGAGCAAGAGAGCAAAACATAAGCATGAACTGAACCAAGCAATACTTGAAGCAAATTCACTATCTAAAGACGGTATACCTTATGGACCCAATGGACTTTCATCGTGCGGCTTGTCCGACAACCTTCCAAAGTCTTATGGTAAATAAGCATATCATCCCACTTGTTGGACATCCGAACTCGTCATCCCCAAAGAAGTCCCTCACTTCATCCGGATTTGCATTCTCGAATATAGTAATCGCTCGGTATTGTGGAGGTCCAATCTAATTGCGTCGAGATACAATTCAAAACTAATGAGCCAATTAGCATCAACCAATTCAAATCATCAAGCGAAAAAAACGGAAATGCCACTCACCGATCCATCCTCCATGCCCGGTAGGTCATGGTGGGCGCGCTTCTCCATCATCTTAATCCACGCCGTCGCCGTCCCCCCTCCACCACCTCCATAGGTTCACCAGATCATCCTTCCCCACGGCCGAGCTCCTCGCTCGCCATCTCCAAATGACTGTTAAACCAAGCGCCAACAAGTTCGGTCGTCCGCCGTCAAGACCACCCAATTCCACACACCAAATGAACTAAAGAACATGGCTTTGACCACGCCCCCCACCAAACATCGCATGAGCCCACGTACCCCAGGAGGAGGCCTCCTCCTGCTGCTGCGCGTCGGCAGCGGTGGCGGCCCCGGCGCCGGCGTAGTAGCCGAGGGGGTCGTGGAGGCGGGCGGGTAGCTGAGCCCTCTAGAAGTCGAGCGTGGCGAAGGGCGGAGCGGGGTGGTGAGGCCCTCGTCGGCGACCTCGCCGTTGGCGTGGGTCTGGTTGAACTCGGTGGCGGCGGCGGCGGGGAAGGCAGAGAGAGGGAAGGGCGTCGGAGGGAGAGAGGGAGCATGGGAGGTGGGAGGTGGAGGGAGATCTGGAGCAGGGCGGTGCGAGGCGGCGGCGGTTCGATCCGGCGGAGAAGCAGATCGCGTAGGGAGGAGCGGAGCAGCAATGCAGCGGCGATGGGAAGGGAGGAGGAGGCGAGCCATGGAGAGGAGCGAAGGGGACGGGGAGCCATGTTCGGTGTCGGTGGTGGTCGGGCTCGTCAGATCCGGTGGCGGCGGCCGAAGAGCTGGCCGCGGTGCCGGCGGTCGGGAAGCCGGATCCGGTGGCGGCGGTCGAGGAAGCCAGAGCCGGTGGCGGCGGTTGGGGAAGCGGACCCAATGGAGGCGGCGCTGGGAAGCCATCTGCGCCGCCCGGCTGGTCGGGTTCTCAGTGAGGCGGCGGCACCGAGGAGGGAAGGGCGACGGCGATGGAGAGGACGGGTCACGGAGAGAGGAGGGAGGAGTGAGGAGGCGGCTTGAGGGGAGGTGAGGCAAGGAGGGTGGAGACGCAGGCGGATGGCTAGGGTTTTGGGAGGCCTGGCTGAGGCGAGGGTTCGTGAGGGCGGAGCGTTCGTGAAGAGATGGACGGTCCAGATCAGAGCGGTGGTATTGGTGGGTAATTTTTACTCGTGAAGCCAGCGAGCAGATCGGACGGTGCACACATGAGATAAACGGTCTGGATTGAAAGTTCAAACAACCACCACGACCACAAGGTGCTTTATAATAGTAGAGATAATTTACAATAATTTTTCTTAGGTTTTTAATAGTCTTCTTAAAGATCGTAAAACCATTTATTATTTTTTTACAATATTTAAATCTCTCTTTAAAGACTCGCAAATTTTACTAAAACGCTACGCCACGCTACGGTAAGCTGAAATGTACAAGGCCTTCAAGTGGGAAACTGACTCTACAACCATTTAACTTTCAATTCTTATCGTAAGGAAGAAAAATCTAGAGCTGTGTTACAAGATCAAAGTGACAAAAGGCAGATCCGCGCGCACACAAAAGGCAAACAAATTACATCAGAATCCCGGCAGCATTATCAAATGCCTTCTTAGCAATCTTGAATTTAATAGCCAAGTCCTTCCCGGTGTCTTTAGCAACCACATGCTGTTTGATAAACAGCACAATGCTCTCTCTCAAGATTTCAAGCTCTGCAAGCCCAGAAATACGGGTAAAGACATTCCACACAAGTGCACCATCTTCCATTAATAAGGCCTCCAACAGCATTCGGAAATGTATGATCCTTTTTGGAGTCATCTCCACTGGGTTTGCCAGATTGACAACCTTAAACGTTGCAAGGGAGAGCGTGAATTTCGCTAGCATCTCTGCAGCTAGTTTTGCAAGGTTCATGGATCGATTCAAATCCATTGTATCTAGCTCTTTAAACTGATCCCAAAGGCAGTACTGCAATGACACCAGAATAAACCAGGAAAATAGTCAATAATTGCATCTTCTATCATCACCTACTGCATGCGGCAACAAGCAAGAGGTGCACATAAAAGGGCAAGCAATGTTCTTATAACTTTACACTGGCCGAAGTTGGCTACCAGAAAGGCAGCCGTAGTAGCATTAGTGCCACTACAGAAAAAATTGGTGTAAGGAACAGAATGGAAGCATACGGAAACACATCAATATTCATTGAAATATGCCATAAGCCGTGACTGAAAAAATAATCATCTTACTGCATATACCTGTTTAAAAAATTAAGCTCCTATACTAAGGAAAAAGAAATCCACTTTAATGATAGCAAAGTAGTGACTCGTTAATTTGCAAGGACGTCAGGAAGTACAAGTTTAGCATACATAATAAATATGACGAAGAAAAAATACTATACCTGCAAGCTGAACTTGTGATTTTTATCATGGCTGCATAGCTTGGAAGCAAGGACTGCATAGTACTTATTGAACACCTTCTCTTGCAGACAACAATCAACAATGACCCTTATAATTTCACGATCCTGCATACCGATAAAGGAAAAGTCGTTAGCAATACTGAGATACACACACGCGAAACAGCACATCTTGAAGAACATGGATGCGTGCCTGCTTGCCAGAAAGGTCCAGCCTCAAGAGCTTCTCAAAAGCATCTACACAGTCTTCAGCACTCATTATAATGTAAAAGATTGCTCTTCGTACATCAGTGTTCATCCGCTGAGCAGCTGCAAGCTGAACCATTTTTTGCGCCTCTACGACGTCCTTGCTAATAACTGCTGCAACGTCTTCAATATTGTCTGCTGTAGATGAAGCATCCCCAGACAACCACCATTGCCCTTTCTTTTCAGGGTCCAAAAGCTTATTCCACTTTAGCCCGCGCAAGAGGGTATCTTCTGTTTTCAGCTGCAGGCATTTAAAAGTGGAACTGTGTTAAATGAGCAGAAAAGGCTGCATTTCTGATGCCACAAATTATAGTTCCAGATGATGGTAAATAAGTTCAAGTAAAAACCTTCTGAAGCCACTTTTTTATATGCATGTGGTGTGAAGGATCCTCTTTGGGCCTTTTTTTGTTGTTCTTAATGTCACATATTGTCTCAAGCATAAATTCCATCTGCATGGTAAGCATAAATTTCAAACTCAAAAAACTAAGTTAACATGTGATACCTTGTGCACAGGTGCAATAAACAGAGTGACCTACTCTTTTGCTATGTATCTCTGCTTTTCCTTCTTTGTGACCAGCTGAGAGTGATTTGAACTGATTTACAGAATTCTGAATAGAAAGGATAAAATCTTTCATTGCACTTGGATCATCTCCCCGTAGCTTCATTCCACAACCTGTTGATTGTTGATTCAGATGAAAACATATCGTCAGGTCCATTGATTCACTCACAGCGAGAAAATGGTAAGGTACTCACATAGAGGAACGAGTATGTTGGTTCAATAAGTGAGTTGTGTACTATTATGGACTATGCAGTAAAGCATCATTAAATATCATACACTGTAAGATGGTTAATATTGTAGAGACATCCAGCTCTGTCAATCGCTTGCTTAGCACCGAGAGAAGATCATATACAAGGTTGCTGCGATATTACATAAGACTATCAAAATTTATCTTGAAGTGATTGTAAAGAAGCACAATATACTGTTGAATTCAAACCCAGACCTTGAAATGACATCAAATATGCACAAATAACAGAACAGCAAGGTGAGATTTCTCAAAGATAGACCATCTTCTTTTGAGTACTCATCCTGACGCATGGTAAGAATAAGAAACATATGAACTTATCTAAAATAAATAAAAATAAACTGGAATCATAATTCTGAGAACATAAAAGAAATATCTAAAAAGACAGACAGGGTTCGCTTTTTCTTAATCAGAATAGTCATACCTCAAATGATTTTGCAAGTGAAGCAAGGATCTTAGCACTGAAGTCAATACCAACCATACATGCCATACCTGCAACAAAGGCTGCAAATACAGCCGCATACCTGCACAATTGAAGCAACTTCATTAGTGTGGCAGTAATAAACATCCTTCACTTCTTACCTGAAATTAGAGAACCACAAAAGGCCTATAGACACATCGAACATTTGTGGTAAATGGGGAAGATCCTTAACTGTTCATTGCCACGAGGTCCTCGGGAACAACCTGCTAAAACTTCCTCACCAATTATAAGGCAGCCAACACTTCGTGGAATGGTCTGTGGATAGATACGTAGTAACAAAACAAGAAAACACCCCCTTGCAATTAATCAAGATAAAAGAAAACATCTGAAATAAAATAGGGTGTAGGAGGATGAAAACGAGTGACATAGGACTATACACGGAGATGTGCAGCAATTTCCTGAGTAATAGACTCCACGTTTGACTCTGAGAGCCTATTCAAAAGTCCTGATACAAACCAAACATGAGGTTAATATATGATAATGTGCTCCAAAACAAAATGGATATACATGTTATGTAGAATACTAGAAGTAAATAAAAGATTAAATTTAAAGCCACACCTCTCACTCTCCGGCGCATCTGAGTGATCTCTTCTGATTCTGAGTTGGAAGTAGTACGCAGACTCAGAGGCACATACTTAACTTTTGTTTCAACCACTTTACTCTCTCCATCTTTAGATTTGTGAACCTCACGATCATTCTCTTCAGCCATTTCCATGACTTCATCATTAGGTTCCTCTATGGCATTATTCTTCACTTTCTTTCCCCCTTTGTTCTGTTTCTTCTTGTCTAGTTTAGTGTCATGCGCCACTTTTCGATCATACCCTTTTGTTTCATCATCTGAACCAAACTCGCCACCAAATCCGAGGTCCCCAAAAAGACTGTCCATACCATCATCTGGACCTCCAAGCTTTCCCTTCTTCACCTTGAGCTTTTTTGCAAGCCTCTTCTCTGTCTCAAGATCATCTTCTCTGCTCACAGCTCCACCCATCTCCATTTCAAGATATTCCTGGAATTTGGACTTGGGCTTGTGCTTCTCCTCATGTCCTCTCCTTCTCTTCTTCACGGAGATAGGTTCTTTCTTTGGTTTCTTTTCCTTTATCAGACTTGGTTCTGCGGAGGGCACTGCTGATTCCTTATTTTTGCCACCCTAATCACAGAAAAATTATTTATCAGAATTCAATCCTAAAGTTAGGAAAACAACTCTGTATCATTTTCTTTTCTTTTAGATGACTTGTCAAGCTCACTTGGTGTTGAACCCAAGAGAGGAAATGCAGTTTTCGCTTCTCCAATCTCGCTGCTTTTCGCTTCTCCTTGCGCGACATCTGCTCTTCTTTTCCTGGAACAGGCATCAAGGGAAAGAATCAACGAATATCATTGTAAATTCACCAAAGAAAACACTGTACTTCACATTCACAGGTTAGAGCTCTAGAAGAACTTTACCTGTCATGCCTGCTCCAATTCAACGGTATGCTCCTGCCCTGGCTCTCTATCAATTGGACCTGACAAAAGAATGAGAAAACATCACTAGAACTCACTACCGGATTGCTCACTCATATATGTACAAGAAAGCAAACAGGAAGACACCATTCATACACAGGGGAAAGCTAGAGGACCAGTTGTGGAGACAAGAACTTTTGGGGGCCTCAGCGCAGCTAAATGATGTGGACGTAATCTGATTGTTGCCACGTCGACCATGAAGCTCTACTGCACCAGCCATCATGTAGGATAAAAGCTAGGCAGGTAAGCTAACATGCTAAAGAAAACCTAAAACCTTATGTCCAGGGCCTGACACCCGAGAATTTTCGGAATGATGCATCTAGAATATTTGTAATCTAATTTGTCACCATCATCATTAGTTAAAATCTACCAATACAACATCCTATCTATTAAATGGGGTTGGGACTGCGCAGAGGCAGAACCAAGATTACGTTTGGTTGAAGCCTAAGTTGGCCTAACATTGCCACGCCTAACAGCAGTGGCGGACCCAGGATTTTAATAAAACCCGGGCCAACTACTGGCAAGTCTAGTTGCTAGATCAAACGGTAAATGATGTTTATCGTAATGTACGATAAAAATTTATCCAATCACACAGCTCAATTTGTCTAATCGAAAAGCAACATATAAATGAAAGGCAAGTAAAACAACAGCAGTCAAACTAACTAGACCGGCTTGTGTTTAAAGACAACAGTAGTCTAATCGATAAACTATATTTTAGATTTCCAAATGACATGGTAGGAAATTAAACCAAGGACGTGGCCTGTATTTAATTATTAACACAGTAGTCAAACTAACTAGACCGGCTCTATTAGCTAGGTATTTAATTCACAACATAGATTATCCACAAATCATACTGCATGCAATTTCATAAGTAAAACAACATAAATTTAGATAAAATCATTGGTTAGAAGGATGATCTATAGAGATAGAATTCTAGTCCTGGTTGTCAAATTGATCCTCGGGGTCTTCCAGATCTATACACAAACAATTAAATGACACAAAAATACGCATAATACACATGAAACATCAGGCAAAGTGTGAAACCATAGGATTAATTTAAGTAATGTGCTTCACTTACAACCCTAGATACACATGACATGATCTGCATTTTGCAACCTGCAATGGCCATTGGCTCACCTGAGGAGAACCGGAGGAGGAGGCCAGGCGGCGGCCTGGGGGGCGAGCCGGCGAGGCAGGAAGCCGGGGCGGCGCCGGCGGCCTGGGTTGGGCGGCGGGCCGGTCACCGGTGGGGGAGTGGGGGCGTCGGGGCCAGGCGAACAGGAGGACTGGAGGAGGAGGCCGGGGCGGCGGCCGGCGGCCGGCGGCGTAGGGCGGGCGGCGGCGGGCGCGTCGGCGTCGGGGGTGGCCGGGTAGCGGTGGGGGGCGTCGGGGTGGGGGCGTGGGGTGCTTGTGGCGGCTAGGGCTAGGTGGGGGAGGGAGCCAGGGCTTGGGGCAGGGGCCATGGGCCAGGCCCCGGGCCGCGGCCCAGGTAGCCCGGGGTCTGGGTCCGCCGTTTGGCCTAATGTTAGAAAAGTTTGACTGAGTTAGACTATTGTTTGGTTCATACATAAGGTTAGTCAAAATTCCTTTTCAGCCACGTATACCCTATATGCCATACACACATCAAAGTGTGGCAAATTTGTTTTTGGATGAAAGGTGTGGTAAGAAATTTAAAGAACTAAGCTTAGACAATTTTAGCATGCTAGACATGGCAAAGTTTGGCAAGTTAAGCTTCAAGCAAAGACTGGGGCGAGTCTAAGTCTAAGTCGACATGTGAGACTAATTTACGACGAAAATAATAGCATCCAATTAACTTTGGAATAATCAATGATTCACAATGAACAACGAACAATGACGGCCAATGAACAATTAGAAGTGGAACAATCTATATCAATTAACCTCGGTCCTCGGACCTCACCTCGATGTGAGTCAGCGGGCTAGCGCGGCGGTCGGCGGCGTCCGATGGCGGGGGTGGCGAAGAAACTAGAGGCAAGCCCGTGCAAGCCGAAGCCCGGAGAGGTGGATCGAGAAAGGGCCTTACCTCGCCGCGATCACTCATGGGAGACGGAGACACGGAGGCTACCCGCCGCCGCGGTGGCGGGCGGAATACGTCGACGGCTTGCAACGGCGGCGGCGCCGGTATCGCGGTAGGGAGGGCTTTTCATTTTTCTCTTTCAGAGGGTTTCATTTTTGCAGATAAGCCCTCATATACCTCCTCAATTTCCACCCTCGCCCTGCCGAGGCCACGGCCACGATATAATCGTTCGCTTCCCATCGCACTTGCACTAGTCCGTTTTCGCGGTTCCCTCAATTGGGCGTCCCCTCTTCTTCCCTCCCGGCTTTTCAGTTTTCTCTTTCGAATTGGGTCTTCCCCCAATCACCAACATCATCATCGCCACTGCCATTTACTATCTCGTCGTCTTCCTGATATTTCTCCACCAATTGGGTCTCCACCCCGTTGCCAACACCAGCATTCCCACCATCTTGCACCTCACATTATTCAACCAACTGGGTCTTAGCCCAATCACCGGCATTATCCTCCATGCCATTGCCATCTTGCTCTTCTTGAAATTCTGCCATCACATGCATCTTCTTCGGCGCACCATCCTCCTCGAAATCCTCCACCAACTAGGTTTCTTCCCAATCACCAGCCACCCTCACCTCCTCCTCGCACAATCCATCATCAACTAATTGGGTCTCGATCTCAGCCTCGGCCTCATCCACCACCTGAGTATCGTCAAAATGCAAACCACATCACCCTCGCTCTGCCTCGCATCGCCGTCACCAAAGGGAGACCCTAACCACAACACGCAGCCAAAGTCAGTACTTTTATTACACCAGCTACTGAATGAACCAATAAAGAAACAGTCATCACTCACCAATCGGAGGCGTCTCGCCATCCAAAGCCTGGGTCTCCCCGTCTGAACCATCGTCGGCATCGCTGGCCATCACGATGCAACTTACAAAGACCAACCCCATGGTTTTAAATAGCAGGCTATGGCAAATGGCGGCAACTTTTTTTGAAAGGCTATAAGGCTATAGCGGAGCTATGGCCGATAGCTGTTTTTTATAAAAAAAAAACATGCAAAAATAGTTAAATACGAGTAATTGGTGAAAAAAAACATGGTAACCAAGATATTTCATGAACTCATGATCACAAATATGTTTGTAGGTAGCAAGGCTCCACTTAAGTGACATACTGTGATACTGGCATTACGACATAATTTATGAAATTCAATTAGGGTTTCACAATTTGGGCTTAGCGGATAGCGGCGCTTAGCGGATAGCGGCGCTTAGCGGAGCTAAATCACGCTTTAGTGGCCATAGCTGCCAAAGCGGCAAAAATGGGCATAGCCTAGCGTTCTCTCTTTCTAGCCGCTATAGCGCCGCTATAGCCCGCTATTTAAATGGATGACCAACTCCCAATCAAGACCAGCCCACATCCAATCCAACACAAGAAATCCCAAAAAGAAAACCAACAAAAAAGAAAGGGAACGAACCGAGAGAAGCAACGCGGCGAGCAACACCGCCCGCGCGATCGGGGGGTGGGGGTGAAGGCGAAGGATCCGTCGATAAAAATGTGAACTTTATTGGGGAATCCGGAGAGTGGGGAGCGGATCGGAGAGAGGATCAGGCGCCGTTTAGGTTTTCACTGGAGAAAGCCGGGAGGGAAGAAGAGGGGAGGCCAATTGAGCGAACCGCGAAACGGCCTAGTAAAAGTGCGCACCCGCCCCGGCAGCGCGGGACCGTGCGATGGGAAGCGAACGATTAGATCGAGGCCGTGGCCTCGCGCAGGGCGAGGGTGGAAATTGAGGGGGTATATGGGGGCTTATCTGCAAAAGTGGAACCCTCAGAAAAAAAAACTGAAAAGCCCTCCATACCGCGAATTGGGTCTTCCCCCAATCACCAACATCATCATCGCAACTGCCATTTACTCTCTCACCGTCTTCCTGATATTCTTCCACCAATTGGGTCTCCACCCGTTGCCAACACCAGCATTCCCACCATCTTCCACCTCACATTCATCAACCAACTGGGTCTTAGCCCAATCACCGGCATTATCCTCCATGCCATTGTCATCTTGCTCTTCTTGAAATTCTGCCACCACGTGCATCTTCTCCGGCTCACCATCCTCCTCGGAATCCTCCACCAACTGGGTTTCTTCCCAATCACTAGCCACCCCCGCCTCCTCCTCGCACAATCCATCATCAACTAATTGGGTCTCGATCTCAGCCTCAGCCTCATCCACCACCTAAGTATCGTCAAAATGCACACTGTCATCACCCTCGCTCTGCCTCGCATCGCCGTCTCCAAAGGGAGACCCTAACCACAACACGCAACCAAAGTCAGTACCTTTATTACACTAGCTACTGAAAGAACCAATCAAGAAACATTCATCACTCACCTAGAGGCGTCTCGCCATCCAAAGCCTGGGTCTCCCCGTCCCAACCATCGTCGGCATCGTCGGCCATCACGATGCAACCTGCAAAGACCAGCCCCCCCAATCAAGACCAGCCCACATCCAATCCAACACAAGAAATCTCAAAAGAAAACTAACAAAAAAGAAAGGGAACGAAACGAGAGTAACAATGCAGCGAGCAACACCGCCCGTGCGATCCGGGGGAGGGGGGTGAAGGCGAAGGATCCATCGATAAAAATGCGATCTTTACTGGGGAATCTGGAGAGTGGGGAGCGGATCGGAGAGAGGATCCGGCGCCGCTTAGGTTTTCACTGGAGAAAGCCGGGAGCGAAGAAGAGGGGGACACCGAATTGAGGGAACCGCGAAAACAATCCACTGCAAGTGTGCACCTGACCCGGCCGCGCGGGACCGTGCGATGGGAAGCGAACGATCAGATCGAGGCCGTGGCCTCGCGCAGGGTGAGGGTGGAAATTGAGGGGGTATATGAGGCTTATCTGCACAAGTGGAACCCTCAGAAAGAAAAAACTGAAAAGCCCTCCCTACCGCGAATTGGGTCTTCCCCCAATCACCAACATCATCATCGCCACTGTCATTTACTCTCTCGCCGTCTTCCTGATATTCCTCCACCAATTAGGTCTCCACCTGTAGCCAATACCAGCATTCCCACTATCTTCAACCTCACATTCTTCAACCAACTAGGTCTTAGCCCAATCACCGGCATTATCCTCCATGCCATTGGCATCTTGCTCTTCTTGAAATTCTGCCACCACGTGCATCTTCTCCGTCTCACCATCCTCCTCGGAATCCTCCATCAACTGGGTTTCTTCCCAATCACCAGCCATCCCCGCCACCTCCTCGAACAATCCATGATCAACTAATTGGGTCTCGATCTCAGCCTCAGCCTCATCCACCACCTAAGTATCGTCAAAATGCACACCGTCATCACCCTCGCTCTAACTCGCATCGCCGTCGCGAAAGCGAGACCATAACCACAACACGCAGCCAAAGTCAGTACCTTTATTACACCAGCTACTGAAAGAACCAATCAAGAAACAGTCATCACTCACCAGCCGGAGTTGTCTCGCCATCCGAAGCCTGGGTCTCCCCGTCGCAACCATCGTCGGCATCGCCGGCCATCACGATGCAACCTACAAAGACAAATCGCCAATCAAGACCAACCCACATCCAATCCAACACAAGAAATCCCAAAAAGAAAAACCAACAAAAAAGAAAGGAACGAACCGAGAGTAACAATCGATAAAAATGCGATCTTTACTGGGGAATCTGGAGAGTGGGGAGCGGATCGGAGAGAGGATCAGGCGCCGCTTAGGTTTTCACTGGAGAAAGCCGGGCGGGAAGAAGAGGGGACGCTGAATTGAGGGAACCGCGAAAACGACCTAGTGCAAGTGCGCACCCACCCGGCCTCGCGGCACCGTGCGATAGGAAGCGAACGATCAGATCGAGGCCGTGGCCTCGCGCAGGGCGAGGGTGGAAATTGAGGGGGTATATGGGGGGCTTATCTGCAAAAGTGAAACCCTCATAAAGAGAAAACTGAAAAGCCGTCCCTACCGCGAATTGGGTCTTCCCCCAATAACCAACATCATCATCACCATCATTTAGGTCAGTCGATCCAGCAATTTGAATCATGAAATGGTAATTTCGAGAGCTTCATGTGGTAGTCTCGAAATTCGGATCATTTCGTTTGACTTGCTTTTTAAAGCGTTAGGACCCACCTTCAAAACAGCGAAAAAACAAACCCAAAAAACTCAAATCATGTCTTTTCAAAACAAAGATAAGTTGTTAAGTCCAATATAAGCTCAAAAGAACTGGCCTTACTTCCGCATATTCCTTTACCAATTGACTCTCCACCCTGTTGCCAACACCATCATTCCCACCATCTTCCACCTCACATCTTCAACCAACAGGGTCTTAGCCCAATGACCGGCATTATCCTCCATGCCATTGCCATCTTGCTCTTCTTGAAATTCTGCCACCACATGCATCTTCTCCGGCTCACCATCCTCCTGAGAATCCTCCACCAACTGGGTTTCTTCCCAATCACCAGCCACCCCCGCCTTCTCGCACAATCTATCATCAACTAATTGGGTCTCGATCTCAGCCTCAGCCTCATCCACCACCTAAGTATCGTCAAAATGCACATCGTCATCACCCTCGCTCTGCCTCGCATCGCCGTCACCAAAGGGAGACCCTAACCGCAACATGCAGCCAACGTCAGTACCTTTATTACACCAGCTACTGAATGAACCAATCAAGAAGCAGTCATCACTCACCAACCGGAGGCGCCCCGCCATCCAAAGCCTGTGTCCCCCCGTCCCAACAATCGTCGGCATCGCCGGCCATCACGATGCAACGTACAAAGACAAACCCTTAATCAAGACCAGCCCACATCCAATCCAACACAAGAAATCCCAAAAAGAAAAACAACAAAAAAGAAAGGGAACGAACAGAGAGTAACAATCGATAAAAATGCGATCTTTAGCAACACCACCCGCGGATCGGAGAGAGGATCAGGCGAAGGATCCGAGAATAAAAAGAGCGAACTTTATTGAGGGAATTGCAGAGTGGGAGCGGATCGGACCAGAGGATCGACGATCGAGGCGCTTAAGTTTTCGACTTTGTGAAAGCCGGGTAGGGGGCTTAGAAGAGGGAAACGCTCATAAAGAGGGAACTGAAAAGCGGCCTAGTGCATGTGGGTCTTCCCCAATAACCAACATCATCAGACCATGCGATGGGTCCTCGAACGATCGATCTCGAGGCCGTGGCCTCGCGAAATGACGAGGTGGAAATTGAGGGGTATATGGGGCTTATCTTGCAAAAGTCGAACCCACGAAAGAAAAATGAAAAAGCCCCAAAAACTCGAATTGGGTCTTCCCCAATCACCAACATCATCATTTCCATAAGCCATTTACTCTCTCGCCGCCTTCTTGGTATTCCTCCACCAATTGGGTCTCCACCGCTGCCAACACCATCATTCCCACCATCTTCCACCTCACATTCTTCAACCAACAGGGTCTTAGCCCAATCATTATCCTCCATGCATTATCCTTCATGCCATTGTCATCTTGCTCTTCTTCCCAATCAAATTCTCGCCAATCTATCATCAACTAATTGGGTCTCGATCTTCTCATCCACCACCTAAGCCAAAATGCACCATCCTCCCTCGCCAGAATCCTCCACCAACCGCAACATGGGTTTCTTCCCAATCACAAGAAGCATCACTCACCAACCGGAGGCGCCTCCAAAGCTTGTCCCCGTCCCAACAATCGCACCATCACGATTTACAATTAATCAAGACCAGATTCCACAAGAAATCCCAAAAGAAAAACAACAAAAAGAAAGGAACGAACAGAGAGTAACAACGCGGCGAAACCACCACCCGCGACTAGTCCCAAGGATCATGGCTAGTACAAGTTTTCACCGAGAAAGCCGGAGGGATATCTAGTGCATGTGCGCACTCGCGGCCGCGAGACCATGCGATGCCGAACGATTTTATTACAAGAGAGGGGTATCATAGTCGAACCTCGTAAAGAGAAAACCGAAAAGCCCCGCCACCGCTAATTGGGTCTTCCCCAAACAACACATACATTTACTCTCTCGGCTTCTTGGTATTCCTCCATCAATTGGGTCTCCACCTGCCAACAACACAAAGATTCCCACCATCTTCCACCTCACATTCTTCAACCAACTCGCCCAATACATTATCCTTCATGCCATTGTCGAAATACAAGCCTAATACAACATCTAAAATCTTATTCATCCCAAGGATCATGGCTAGCACACGATATACGAAACGGGCAGGCCAACGATTTTATTACAAGAGAGATCATAGTCGCATAACCCTAATCTTCATACTAATACAACATCTAAAATCTTATTCATCCCATTGCACGAACGCCTCCCTAATCGTCATACTCCTCCTCCTCCTCCTCCTCCTCCTCAGGCGGGCCATACTCGGATGGCCCAACTGCTGAAATTTTGAAAAGAGAGGGAGAAAAGGAGGGTGAGTACAAATTGTACTCGCAAGTCCTAATTATGCAAATGCGGTTCAAGACAAGGAGGCTTAGGATATTTATGAAATTGCGCTTATTTAGCCTAGTTTTGACAAAGCAATTTCAAACTTTAAATCTCAATATTTTCTTTGGGCTCTTCTCAAACGGTTCTCGTCACTTGGCCTCAGTGCTATAGTAAGAACAAAATTCTTTCTTCTTTTCTTTCCTCAAACTCGCTAGGTCCATTCCGCATGACACTTCCCGATAGGCCGATACCCATTTCGGAATATCACCGGTGGCCCCTAGCTCAAACGAAATCCTTCTCAAATCCTTACTCATCTCAAAACCTTTCTTTAAATACCCTTTTCTAAATTGGTTTTAAAATGAAGAAACTACCATATAATCACCCCCTTGGCGCTCATAACCACGGCACGGCTATCATGACAGCTTTTAACTTCGCGAGTGGTACGCCTTATCCTCGAGAGGCTACGCACCTGACGATGTTTCGCCACAAGACCATCAACCACGAGGGCCAACGATCGGGCCCGTCCCATTCCGGGCTTGAGGTCGTCTTCAGAATGGCTCGATTAGAGGATCATAGGATGCACAGTCCTTAGACTAGGAGAGAGTGGATATTTTAGCCCAGTTTTTAAAACGGTGCCGCACCGCACCGACCGACAAAATATCTCTCCCTAGTCGGAAGATTTTTGGGGTAAGAGGAAAATCATTTCCTACTGAGCATCACCCTTGATGCGCTATCATTAAATCATCCTTTCCCAAACATTTCTCAACAATATCCTCATTTCACACAAATGATTAAATCATTCCGCATAAATGATTTTTAAGCAGTTATCCTACCTCAACAAGGAATTTAAATAAGAACAATTCATATTTTAACCTTAGGTTTCACCTACCATATTTCTTACCTTTCTAATTGGCATGGTAACTAATTCTAGCAAATACGGTATTAATCTTTTAAACTAGCAAGCATGTTTACAAGTCTAATAAACATTTTCTAAATAACCGAAAATGGCTTCACAATATGATCAAAGGGGGACATGCCTTGATCGATTCCGGGGAAAGCGAAGGGGACGTCGCCGATCGGGTCCTCAAGAGCTTGACCTCCTAAACGCGCACACGCATGCAAAGCAATACAACACACATAAGTAAAATATTTTATGCCATGCTGTTTTTAGGTAATGGGACATGCAGCAACTTTTAATGCATTTTGTTAAAAGAGAGACCATGCCAAATGACTTATGCGCGTATGTAATGATGCCATTTTTAATCCAAGAATACTCCTAACGAATGCATGCTGCATTAATGGCATGACAACAATTATTTCCCAAGGTCCACGGACTCGTAAAGTATTTTATTTTCATTTAAAAGGGATAATATGACCATTTCTCACATGCACATGAAATGATGCACCTAGAACTTATCTATTTAGCCAAAAATGGATTCCACATGCAAGACATGCATAAATATAATTTTCTAGGGTCCAAAATGGTTAAAGTATTTGCGAAATTTTTCCGCAAATTTTACAAGGATCTGGCTATTTTAATTAATTGCTTTTAGGGCATCACAAAATGATTTATACAGAAATTGTAAAGAAAATAAAGGAACGGCCCTTTCGGCTCTGGGCGGCTCGGCCGACACGGCCCAACGACGGGCGCCCTCGACAACACGCTGGCCGAGGCGCGATGCACGTGCGGCCGGTGGCAGCGGGACCCGCTTGCCCCACTGGCAGCGACTCAGACGGAGGAGAGGGAAAAGAGGAGGAGATCCGCGGCGGCGGCAACCAATGGCGGCGACGACTCCGCCACCGAGGCTCGATTGGGTGTGCACAAAGGAGTGGCGGGCTTGGCGAATGCAATGGGGGTATCGGTAGCGCCGGCGATGCTCGGAGGTGGCGGCGCGACGAGTCACGGCGGCATATCATGGTGTCCGTGGCGCCGCGAAAGACGGCCATCACTCAATCCTTTTGTCGCAGTAACAACGGATAGGAAGAAAACGATTAGCGAGCTCACCGAACGAGTAAGACGGCCAGCGGCGAGACCACAATGCGGCGCGGCGCGTGGGCTCGGGAACACGTCGCGACCACCCGGCTCCAAATCAACGGCGCGAGCTCCACGGAAAAGACTCGCGCCAAATGCACGATGAGGTTGGTGTGGAAAATCGCGCGAACCCACGAGTAACGGCGGCGACGCCGAGAAGGAACAACGCACCGGCTCGGTGTTGGTCCGATGCGATGGCGCAAGCAAGGCAAAGCGGAGGTAGCAGACTCCATTTATAGGGATGCTTCGCCCGGGACGTATTCAATGCTGCTCGCGGGGTTGGCAATCGTCGGTGCCGATTCCGGCCGGTACCGTGAGGGAAACGCATTGAACGCGGAGGGGGTTCGGCCAGCGACAAGACAAGAAAGGGTAGGGGACGGAGAGGGGTCCGGCGGAAGAGTGTAGGGGCGGCGATGCGTGGGGAAAGGAGCCATGGCGAGGCCCCGGGAGAGAGGAGAGAGAGTAACAGCGGCGGCGACTGCGGACATGGCGCGGCGCTGGAAAGAAGAAACAGGGGAGGAGGAAGAGCTGACGAGGTGGGCCCACTTGCCAGTGGCACCACGCTCGCGAGCCAGGGGAAACGGCCAGCGATGGAATGGGCCGGCGCATGGCTGCGGCCCAATCCGAGAGAAAAGAGAGAGCGGGGGAAAGGAGAGGAAGAGGGCGGCGTGGGCCGGCATGGTTACGGCCCATCCCGAGGAAAAGAGAAGCGGGGGAGGAGAGGAAAAGAGGAAACAGGCCGGATCGGGCCGAGAGGGGTTAAAACCGTTTGAATTTTTCTGATTTCCAAAGAGCTCATTTTCTCCAAAGCCATTTTGACATATTAATACTTTTAGGCAATAAGATTTAGTTTTCCCAACATTTAAAATATAATTCCAAATAACTTCAGCTGGGGTATTGGTTTATAGAAAATATTATTTAAAACAATTACCATAATTTTCCACCACAGGACATAGACTTGGAAAGATTAAATTATTTTCCAAATTTAAATGCAATGCATGAAGTGATGATGTCATGATGCAATAATGAGTGATTAACATTTTTAAATCATGCACTTAAGAAGTTATTAACGTGCCAAATTGGTTTTAAAAATTTGGGATGTTACACTCCTCCTCGCACAATCCATCATCAACTAATTGGGTCTCGATCTCAGCCTCGGCCTCATCCACCACCTGAGTATCGTCAAAATGCACACCATCATCACCCTCGCTCTAACTCGTGATCGCCGTCACCAATGGTCGCACAATCCATCATCAACTAATTGGGTCTCGATCTCAGCCTCGGCCTCATCCACCACCTGAGTATCGTCAAAATGCACACCATCATCACCCTCGCTCTAACTCGCATCGCCGTCACCAATGGGAGACCCTAACCACAACACATAGCCAAAGTCAGTACGTTTTTTACACCAGCTACTGAAAAGAACCAATAAAGAAACAGTCATCACTCACCAACCAGAGACGTCCCGCCATCCAAAGCCTGGGTCCCCCCGTCCCAACCATCGTCGGCATCGCCGGCAATCACGATGCAACCTACAAAGACAAACCGCAATCAAGAGCAGGCCACATCCAATCCAACACAAGAAATCCAAATGGAAAAAAACCAACAAAAAAGAAAGGGAACGAACCGAGAGTAACAACGGCGCGAAACACCACCATGCGATCGGGCGAAGGTGAAAGGCGAAGGATCCGTCGATAAAATGCGATCTTCACAGGGGAATCTGGAGAGTGGGGAGCGGATCGGAGAGAGGATCAGGCGCCGCTTAGGTTTTCACCGGAGAAAGCCGGGAGGGAAGAAGAGGGGGACGCCGAATTGAGGGAACCGAGAAAACGGCCTAGTGCAAGTGCGCACCCGCCCTGACCGCGCGGGACCGTGCGATGGGAAGCGAACGATCAGATCAAGGCCGTGGCATCGCGCAGGGCGAGGGTGGAAAATGAGGGGTATATGGGGGCTTATATGCAAAAGTAGAACCCTCATAAAGAGAAAAATGAAAAGACCTCCCTACCGTGAATTGGGTCTTCCCCCAACAACCAACATCATCATCGCCACTGCCATTTACACTCGCCGTCTTCTTGATATTCCTCCACCAATTGGGTCTCCACCCCGTTGCCAACACAAGCATTCCCACCATCTTCCACCTCACATTCTTCAACCAACTGGGTCTTAGCCTAATCAACGGCATTATCTTCCATGCAATTGCCATCTTGCTTTCTTGAAATTCTGCCACCACATGCATCTTCTCCGGCTCACCATCCTCCTCAGAATCCTCCACCAACTGGGTTTCTTCCTAATCACCAGCCACCCCAGCCTCCTCCTCCTCGCACAATCCATCATCAACTAATTGGGTCTCGATCTCAGCCTCAGCCTCATCCACCACCTGATTGTAGTCAAAATGCTCACCGTCATCACTCTCGCTCTGCCTCGCATCGCCGTCACCAAAGGGAGACCCTAACCACAACACGCATCCAACGTCAGTACCTTTATTACACCAGCTACTGAATGAACCAATCAAGAAACAGTCATCACTCACCAACCGGAGGCTTCCCGCCATCCAAAGCCTAGGTCTCACCGTCCCAACCATCGTCGGCATCGCCGACCATCACGATGCAACCTACAAAGACAAACCCCCAATCAAGACCAGCCCACATCCAATCCAACACAAGAAATCCCAAAAAGAAAACCAACAAAAAAGAAAGGGAACGAACTGAGAGTAACAACGCGGCGAGGAACACCGCCAAGCGATCGGGCGTGGGCGTAAGGCGAAGGATCCGTCGATAAAAATGCGATCTTCACAGGGGAATCTGGAGAGTGGGGAGCGGATCGGAGAGAGGATCAGGCGCTGCTTAGGTTTTCACTGGAGAAAGCTGGGAGGGAAGAAGAGGGGGACGCCGAATTGAGGGAACCGCGAAAACGGCCTAGTGCAAGTGCGCACCCTCCCCGACCGCGCGGGACCGTGCGATGGGAAGCGAACGATCAGATCGAAGCTGTGACCTCGCGCAGGGCGATGGTTGAAAATGAGGGGGTATATGGGGGCTTATCTGCAAAAGTGGAACCCTCATAAAGAGAAAACTGAAAAACCCTGCCTACCGCGAATTGGGTCTTCCCGCAACAACCAACATCATCATCGCCACTGCCATTTACTCTCTCGCCATCTACCTGATATTCCTCCACTAGTTGGGTCTCCACTCTGTTGCCAACACAAGCATTCCCACCATCTTCCACCTCACATTATTCAACCAACTGGGTCTTAGCCCAATCAACAACATTATCCTCCATGCCATTGCCATCTTGCTCTTCTTGAAATTCTGCCACCACATGCATCTTCTCCGGCTCACCATCCTCCTCAGAATCCTCCACCAACTGGGTTTCTTCCCAATCACCAGCCACCCACGCCTCCTCCTCCTCGCACAATCCATCATCAACTAAATGGGTCTCGATCTCAGCCTCAGCCTCATCCACCACCTGAGTATCGTCAAAATGCTCATCATCATCGCTCTTGCCTCGCATAGCGAGCCACCAAAGGAGACCCTAACCACAACACGCACCAACGTCGAGACCTTTATTACACCACTCTTGAATGAACCAATCAAGAAACAGTCATCACTCACCAACCGGAGGCGTCCCGCCATCCAAAGCCTGGGTCTCCCCGTACCAACCATCGTCGGCATCGCCGCCATCACGATGCAACCTACAAAGACAAACCCCCAATCAAGACCAGCCCACATCCAATCCAACACAAGAAATCCCAAAAAGAAAAACCAACAAAAAAGAAAGGGAACAAACCGAGAGTAACAACGCGGCAAGCAAAGATCGCCCGCGATCGAGGGGGGGTGAAGGCGAAGGATCCGTCGATAAAAATGCGATTTTCAAGGGGAATCTGGAGAGTGGGGAGAGGATCGGACAGAGGATCAGGCGCCGCTTTGGTTTTCACTGGAGAAAGCCGGGAGGGAAGAAGAGGGGGGACGCCGAATTGAGGGAACCGCGAAAACGGCCTAGTGCAAGTGCGCACCAGCCCCGACCGCGCGGGACCGTGCGATGGGAAGCGAACGATCAGATCGAGGCCGTGGCCTCGCGCAAGGCGAGGGTGGAAAATGAGGGGGTATATGTGGGCTTATCTGCAAAAGTGGAACCATCATAAAGAGAAAACTGAAAAGCCCTCCCTACCGTGAATTGGGTCTTCCCCCAACAACCAACATCATCATCGCCATTGCCATTTACTCTCTCGCCGTCTTCCTGATATTCCTCCACCAATTCGGCCTCTACCCCGTTGCCAGCACAAGCATTCCCACCATCTTCCATATCACATTCTTCATCCAACTGGGTCTTAGCCCAATCAACGGCATTATCCTCCATGCCATTGCCATCTTACTCTTCTTTAAATTCTGCCACCACATGCATCTTCTCCGGCTCACCATCCTCCTCAGAATCCTCCACCAACTGGGTTTCTTCCCAATCACCAGCCACCCCGCCGCCTCCTCCTCGCACAATCCATCATCAACTAATTGGGTCTCGATCTCAGCCTCAGCCTCATCCACCACCTGAGTATCCTCAAAATGCTCACCGTCATCGCTCTGCCTCGCATCGCCGTCACCAAAGGGAGACCCTAACCACAACACGCAGCCAACGTCAGTACCTTTATTATACTAGCTACTGAATGAACCAATCAAGAAACAGTCATCACTCACCAACCGGAGGCGTCCCGCCATCCAAAGCCTAGATCTCCCCGTCCCAACCATTGTCGGCATCGCCGGCCATCATGATACAACCTGCAAAGACAAACCCCCAATCAAGACCAGCCCACATCCAATCCAACACAAGAAATCCCAAAAAGAAAACCAACAAAAAAGAAAGGGAACGAACCGAGAGTAACAACGCTGCGAGGAACACCGCCCGCGCGATCGGGGGGCAGGGGGGTGAAGGTGAAGGATCCGTCGATAAAAATGCGATCTTTACTGGGGAATCTGGAGAGTGGGGAGTGGATCGGAGAGAGGATCAGGCGCCGCTTACGTTTTCACTGGAGAAAGCCAAGAGGGAAGAAGAAGGGGACGTCGAATTGAGGGAACCGCGAAAACGGCCTAGTGCAAGTGCGCACCCGCCCCGGCCACGCGGGACTGTGCGATAGGAAGCGAATGATCATATCGAGGCCGTGGCCTCGCGTAGGGCGAGGGTGGAAATTGAGGGGGTATATAGGGGCTTATCTGCAGAAGTGGAGCCCTCAGAAAGATAAAACTGAAAAGCCCTCCCTACCGCAAATTGGGTCTTCCCCCAATCACCAAGATCATCATCGCCACTGCCATTTACTCTCTCGCCGTCTTCCTGATATTCCTCCACCAATTGGGTCTCCACCCATTGCCAACACCAGCATTCGCACCATCTTCCACCTCACATTCTTCAACCAACTGGGTCTTAGCCCAATCACCGGCATTATCCTCCATGCCATTGTCATCTTGCTCTTCTTGAAATTCTGCCACCATGTGCATCTTCTCCGACTCACCATCCTCCTCGGAATCCTCCACCAACTAGGTTTCTTCCCAATCACCAGCCACCCCCGCCTCATCCTCGCACAATCCATCATCAACTAATTGGGTCTCTATCTCAGACTCAGCCTCATCCGCCACCTGAGTATCATCAAAATGCACTCCGTCATCACCCTCGCTCTGCCTCGCATCGTCGTCACCAAAGGGAGACCTTAACCACAACACGCAGCCAAAGTTAGTACCTTTATTACACCAGCTGCTGAAAAGAACCAATCAAGAAACAGTCATCACTCACCAACCGAAGGCGTCCCGCCATCCAAAGCCTGGATCTCCCCATCCCAACCATCGTCGGCATCGCTGGCCATCACGATGCAACTTGCAAAGACTAGCCCCCCAATCAGGACCAGCCCACATCCAATCCAACACAAGAAATCCCAAAAAGAAAAACCAACAAAAAAGAAAGGGAACGAACTGAAAGTAACAACGCGGCGAGCAACACCGCCCGCGCGATCGGGGGGGGGAGGGGTGTGAAGGCGAAGGATCCGTCGTTAAAAATGCGATCTTTATTGGGGAATTTGGAGAGTGGGGAGCGGATCCTAGAGAGGACCAGGCGCCGCTTAGGTTTTCACTGGAGAAAGCCGGAGGGAAGAAGAGGGGGGACGCCGAATTGAAGGAACCGCGAAAACGGGCTAAGTGCAAGTGTGCACACGCCCCAGTCGCGTGGGACTGTGCGATGGGAAGCGAACGATCAGATCGAGGCTGTGGCTACGCGCAGGGTGACGGTGAAAATTAAGGGGGTATATGGGGGCTTATCTGCAAAAGTGAAACCCTCAGAAAGAGAAAACTGAAAAACCCTCCCTACCGCGATTAGGGGTGAAAACGGGACGGATACGGACGGATAGTAGGTCATCCCGTATCCTACCCTAATGCGATTGACTCGGATTCGGATCGGGTTCGGATAGTTGAAAATCGGACGGATACGAGGGCGGGATCGTAATATTCTAAGCGGGTAGAAAACGAATATCGGATATTATTCGGATGGATACATACGTATACCGGATACTTGTCGGATAGTCCATGAATTACTCAACTCTTATACAATCCAAACATGCAACATAGCTAAATATAGTCACTCCATTCATGCAACATATCTAAATATAGTCCAACAAATTAACATAGTGGTTCAAAACTTCAAATCACACAAGGACCAACACGACAACAACGCAATAATGCAATACAATTGTCCATAATAACGGCAAGTTGGATTGTTCAAATCATACAATTGTCCATAATAGATGTATTGCAGTAAAAGAAATTGGTACATTGACAATAAATCAAAATGATTAAATGAAACAATCTAATGGTAATGGAGTTGGCCAGGGGCGGCGGCACAGCCGGCGGCGCTGGCGAGGCCATGGCGCGGCGTTGGGCAGGGGCTGGAGGCGCAGCCGGCGGTGCCTGGCGAGGGGCGGTGTCGCGGCGTCGGGCGGAGGGGCGGTGGCGAGGGTGGTGTCGCGGCCGGCGCGTCTGGGAGAGGCCGGCGGCGTGGCCGGCAGCGCCTGGCGAAGGACGGTGGCGCGGCGTCGGGCGCTACGGGTGGGGGCCGGAGGCAGCTGCGGCGCTCCTTCAGGAGCGCTGGGCGGGGCAGGCGCCGGGAAGTCGGGGATGGGCCACGGGCCGCGGCGACGTGTTGGCGGGGGACCGGCGCCCGGCGGGCGGCGGTCGCCGTCGCCGACTAGGGAGGTGGCGGTCGCCGCCGCCGTAGCTGGGGAGGCGGGGACTGGGGAGAGGAGACGGGTCACGGGGCGGGGACGGGCCGGTGCCATGCCACGGCTCGGCTTCGGCTATAGCCCTAGGCAAGCATTAGTGATGTTGGGCACTTGGGCCACCGTGGGCCATTGGGCCAAGGTAGGCCAAGGGACAAGGCCCAACCAAGGTCGCCTTCTCTCCTCGCCTGGTGATACCGGTGCACCGACATTCGGTACTCAGATCCGCCCGAGGGTCCCGGTAATTGTCGGTACTATTGATTTCAGATCCGCCAGATCCAGGGTACGATGTCCGGTACTACCCGTGATCCGTCCCGATTGTAAAATTACCCGTATCCGAAAAAAAGGGTTTTTTCCCTACCCTTATCCGATACCCTACCCGGGTACCCTTCCTGTTTTCACCCCTAACCGCGATACCGGCGCCACCGCCGTTAAGCCGTCGACGATTCCACTGCGCTCGCCGCCATGGTAGCCTCCGATGTCTCCGCCTCCGTGAAATGATTCTGGCGAGTAAGGCCTTTCTCGATCCACCTTCCAAGGCTTCCGGCTTGCAGACTTGCGCCACTCTCTTCGCCGGGCCTGTCGCACTGGACGCCGCCTCGCCGACGCCGCTAGCTGGCATTGCCGCCATCGAGAGGTGGTCCGGGGACCGAGATTAATTGATATAGATTGTTCCACTGTTAATTGTTCATTGGCCGCCATTGTTCGTTGTTCGTTGTGAATTATTTATTATTCCAATGTTAATTGGTTGCTATTATTTTTGTCGTAAATTAGTCTCACCTGTCGACTTAGACTTAGACTCACTCGAGTTTTTGCTTGAAACTAAACTTGCCAAACTTTGCCATGCCTAACATGTAAAAATTGCCTAAGCTTAGTTCTTCAAATTTCTAGCCACACTTTTTTAGCCACAAGCAAATTTGCCACACTTTGATGTGTGTATGGTATGTAGGGTATCGTGGGACGACAAGGAATCTTAGCTAATCTTAGGTGTGAACAAAACAATGTATTTAACTCACCAAATTTTCCTTACATTAGGCACAGAGACAGAACCCAGCCCCGGCCACCTGGCCATGACCGGGCGTGAGCCATGGCAGGAACACCCCGCCCCCCTCTCTTAACATATATCCTCTGACGTAGTGAGTACGCACGTCGATGACTCAAAGTCAGAGGATAGTACGTTAGATGATTTACTTAGAGCTGTTAGGCTGAGTTATTTATATGTGGCTGAGTTAGACGCCACAAGCACCCCACGCCCCCACGCCCCCACCCCGACGCCCCCACCCCTACCCGGCCACCCCCGACGCCGATGCGCCCGCCGCCGCCCCGCCCTACGCCGCCGGCCGCCGCCCCGGCCTCCTCCTCCAGTCCTCCTGTTCGCCTGGCCCCGACGCCCCCCACTCCCCCACCGGTGACCGGCCCACCGCCCACCCCAGGCCTCCGGCGCCACCCCGGCTTCCTGCCTCGCAGGCTCGCCCCCCAGGCCGCCGCCCTGGCCTCCTCCTCCGGTTCTCCTCAGGTGAGCCAATGGCCATTGCAGGTTGCAAAATGCAGATCATGTCATGTGTATCTAGGGTTGTAAGTGAAGCACATGACTTAAATTGATCCTATGGTTTTACACTTTGCCTGATGTTTCATGTGTATTATGCGTATTTTTGTGTCATTTAATTGTTCGTGTATAGATCTGGAAAACCCCGAGGATCAATTTGACAACCAGGACTAGAATTCTATCTCTATAGATCATCCTTCTAACCAATGATTTTATCTAAATTTATGTTGTTTTACTTATGAAATTGCATGTAGTATGATTTGTGGATTATCTATGTTGTGAATTAAATACCTAGCTAATAGAGCCGGTCTAGTTAGTTTGACTACCGTGTTAATAATTAAACACAAGCCACGTCCTTGGTATAATTTCCTACCATGTCATTTGGAAATCTAAAATATAGTTTATCGATTAGGAAAGTTTGACTGAGTTAGGCTGTTGTTTGGTTCACACCTAAGGTTAGTCAAGATTCCTTTTCAGCCACGTAGACCCTACATGCCATACACACATCAAAGTGTGGCAAATTTGCTTGTGGCTGAAAAAGTGTGGCTAGGAATTTGAAGAACTAAGCTTAGGCAATTTTAGCATGTTAGGCATGGCAAAGTTTGACAAGTTTAGTTTCAAGCAAAGACTGGGGTGAGTCTAAGTCGACATGTGAGACTAATTTACGACGAAAATAATATAATCCAATTAACATTGGAATAATCAATAATTCACAATGAACAACGAACAATGGCGGCCAATGAACAATTAACAGTGGAACAATCCATATCAATTAACCTCGGTCCTCGAACCTCACCTCAGTAGCGGCCAACAGGCTAGTGGCAGTCGGCGGGGCGGCGTCCAGCGGCGGCGGGGCCCGGCAGTAGAGTCGGGGCGCAAGCCGGAAGCCCGGGAGGTGGATCTGAGAAAGGGCCTTACCTCGCCGCAATCAGCTCGCCGGAGACGGAGACACCGGAGGCTACCAGCAAGCGGCAATGGGCGGAATCGTCGCCGACGGCTTGCAACGGCGGCGGCGCCTGTATCGTGGTAGGGAGGGCTTTTCAGTTTTCTCTTTCTGAGAGTTCCACTTTTGCAGATAAGGCCCCATATACCCCCTCAATTTCCACCCTCGCCCTGCGCGAGGCCACGGCCTCGATTTGATCGTTCGCTTCCCATCGCACGGTCCAGCGCGGTCGGGGCGGGTGCGCACTTGCACTAGGCCGTTTTCGCGGTTCCCTCAATTCGGCGTCCCCCTCTTCTTCCCTCCCGGCTTTCTCTAGTGAAAACCTAAGCGGCGCCTGATCCTCTCTCCGATCCGCCCCCACTCTCCAGATTCCCCTGTGAAGATCGCATTTTTATCGACGGATCCTTCGCCTTCACCCCCCCCATCACGCGGGGGGTGTTGCTTGCCGCGTTGTTACTCTCGGTTCGTTCCTTTTCTTTTTTGTTGGTTTTTCTTTTGGGATTTCTTGTGTTGGATTGGATGTGGGATGGTCTTGATTGGGGTTTGTCTTTGTAGGTTGCATCGTGATGGCTGGCGATGCCGACGATGGTTGGGACGGGAGACCCAGGCTTTGGATGGCGGGACGTCTCCGGTTGGTGAGTGATGACTGTTTCTTGATTGGTTCATTCAGTAGCTGGTGTAATAAAGGTACTGACGTTGGCTGCGTGTTGTGGTTAGGGTCTCCCTTTGGTGACGGCGATGCGAGGCAGAGCGAGGGTGATGACGGTGTGCATTTTGACGATACTCAGGTGTTGGATGAGGCTGAGGCTGAGATCGAGACCCAAGTAGTTGATGATGGATTGTGCGAGGAGGAGACGGGGGTGGCTGGTGATTGGGAAGAAACCCAGTTGGTGGAGGATTCCGAGGAGGATGGTGAGCCGGAGAAGATGCATGTGGTGGCAGAATTTCAAGAAGAGCAAGATGGCAATGGCATGGAGGATAATGCCGGTGATTGGGCTAAGACCCAGTTGGTTGAAGAATGTGAGGTGGAAGATGGTGGGAATGCTGGTGTTGGCAACGGGGTGGAGACCCAATTGGTGGAGGAATGTCAGGAAGACGGCGAGAGAGTAAATGACAGTGGGGATGATGATGTTGGTGATTGGGGGAAGACCCAGTTGGTTGAAGACTCCGATGAAATGGTAGGCGATGATGAGTTGAGTGAGGGCACTCAAGTGCTAAGTGACAGCGAGGGCCAGTCAAATGATGGGAGGGGTATGAAATTGGGCGAGGTTAATGGTGCAGTGGACGAGCATAGTGATATAGAGAATTTTTTAGATTCTGACGCTTCTACAGATGAAGAGGGTGACACAGGTTAGTTGCTGCTTATGAAGTATGCCTTTCCTGGTCACATAGGATATAAACAGTGCTTCTTTGTAGGGTTACAAATATATTTACACACATTCTAGATAGATTACAATGTGGCACCTTATAATAAATGCCTTGCAGTTTTAATTGATTATCCATGACAGCATGTGGAGTTATAAGTAGTCCATCAGTCATAGAGACCATTTGTTATGTCTGATGTTCTAAAATTTCTGTACTTCATCTTTCATAATTGTGTGAATCAGCACAAATACATTTTATTTGCATACTGAGCAATTTGAAAATGTTGTTTCTCAATACTCACCTTGGTTCAATTACACTGTTCCTTTTTTCCTGGTAAGGAGGTGGTTAAGTTTTACAACTTGTTCATCTAGGTGGCCTCTTGCAGATATACATATGTTTTTCTTTATATACCAAGACAAGTAGCAGGAGAAAGTATTGTATGATTGTTCATTAGTAAAACTGTTCTCAGTATTCCCAATTTTCACATAATAAAGAATGACATACTTTCTTTCGTTTAATTCTAAATCTTGGGATTTTTTTTCTTAAGTGTGTATTTAGTAGCTCTATGTACACTTTGGGGGCAATACAAGTATGAACACTCTGTTTCTTGAGTACACAGTAGTGTTTTTTGTCAATGAATTCATGTGGTAATTTGGTCTTTCATGCTGTTACTTCATTTTAGCTTTTCCACAGATTGCTATGTTCAAAAACATTGAGGTCGGGCTATTGAAATTTTTGTCGTTCTTTCTTCCTCTTCATTTCCATTGATCTAAAGCTGTTTATTCAGTAAAGCTACTATATTCTGTTCGTTTTTCAGTTAGTTACTGTAGACTATTCTATACATATGGGTATACTGTCTTCTCATTGTGGTTGACACTTAATTTTTCTTTGATTTAAAAGTAATAAATTAGTGCAGTCCTAATGCTTTTCTAGTTTCATCATAGGTCTCTAGAGAACACATAAAATTTCAGTCTCTGCTTTTTCATCTGTTTTCCATTTGTATTGAGGTTATGTTTTGATATCGAGATGTAGATCCCTGGTTCGTAAATAGTCAAATATTTTTTAAAATATAATTTTAAGAACAATTCTTTTGCTATTTTACAGACTTAGTTTCTCAAAGCATAATTGACTTATATTGAAGCCTAATTGTTGTTTTGTTGTATTCTACTGTGCAAACCTGTGAGCTTGCTGCAGCTCGTGATGCAATTACTGTGAACAGTGTACAACATGATAAACGGCAAGTTTTGGCAAACGAAACACATATCGTGACGAAAATCATAGGCAACAGCAACTCCACCTCATGTAGAACCTCCTTTGGTGACCATCCAGATTGCGTTGTTGATAATGATTCACATGGTTATGTACAGAACCATGATAACGCTGGAACTAAAAGCAGGGACAGGTGCTCAACTGCAAAGAAGCTTTTTACTGACATGATGGCTGAAGAGGGTGAAAGCAATAGCACATGTTTTGCTGGATTAAGCTATGTTCAATCACAGGAGCCTTGTGATCTGTCACAAGCAAATGCTTTGGAACTTGTGGACAGGTTGATCTCAATCAGTGGTGGGATATCGTCTCAAGAATCAACCCCCAAAAAAATGGAAACAGCAAAACCATTTGTTTCAAGCAAGAGAGGAACTCTAATATTTGCTGAGAAGGTTGACCGCCATAGAAGTTCCAATGGAAGGGCAGAGATCTTTGCATGGGTGGATAGCCGTGAGGATGATGGGGGAGGTGATTTTTTCAGGAAAAACAAGGACATCTTATTGCACAAATCAGCCAATAGAGGAAAATCAAAGTATCATTTTCCCAGAGAAAGGAAACACTCCATGAAAATTGCTGCTGATGGAAATAAAATAGAGGAATGCAAAACCAGAATAAATTCCAGGTTTAAAACTTTGTCAGATTCAAGACTACTCAAAAGTAATGTGAAGTGTAAGCAGGTTTATGGAAAAAAGACCAAGAAAAACCTTTTGAAGGACTTAGATGATCAGTTAAATGCTAAATCGTTAGAAGGCCATCAGGAAAAGGTCATTGTTGCTCCGCATGATGTTGGTCCAGACACCCAAATGGCTCTTGAAGCTATGGATGTACTGGCACAATGCGCACCTGCTAAAAGTTTGTCAGCTAAAGGTGAAACTCCATTGGATAGAGAGATGAGAGGTCAGAAGTCTAAACTAGTAGAAAACCATTCAAATAATGGCCCTCCTCCAAAGAGAATTAGTGGCTTCCAGGAAGGTGTCATGACACGTTCTAAAAGAAGAAAAGTAACTGAGTCTAACCCCAAGCCTCAGAAAGAGAGAAATAGATCAAAAGATCTCGGAACAAAGGCAAAAGATAAGGAGGCAAAGTCAGTACCAGAGAACAGTAAAGTGTTGAAAATATTCCTTGGTAATAAGTATCATGATATACCTGTTGCTCGCCGTACAAGAAACAGCAGTAAAAATAACCTGTATGAATATTCTGAGTTGTGTTCCAATAAGCACTTAAAGAAAGGAATGAATTTGACAGATGACAGCTCCGCAATTTTAAGAGTACAAAATAGTCATATTGCAAATGAACCTGGGCAGCCGACGATGGTTAGTGAGAGAACCACTGAATCTGGTTCCAATTGTGTTAAAAACGAAAGCACAAAGCATAATAGTTGTGCAAATAGTGCTCAGAATTTTCAGCGATGTAGGGACGAAAGAACTCAGCATAACAGTGCAAATGTTGCTCAGAATCTTGAGCCATATGGAGGTGAACAAACTACTGATGATGTCACGTGCAGAGAACCCTCCTCTTTCCCTAAACAGAGGAGAACACCTACAGCAATGGTACAACCAAAGGTCTCTGCAGTTACTCAGAATGAAATAGAACCAGAAGTGGCAAGACCATACAAGAAAAGGCGGATTTTCATTAGAAGTGTTTCTGAACTACTAAAGTATGCTAAGAGGGAACCTTCCGGTGGCAGATCAACTTCCATGCTTTCTAGTATTATAGCGAAATCATCAGCTGCTTCACCTCTACTTAAATGTTCTGTAAGAGCTGGCAACAAACCTTATATTGGTAGCTCTGCACAGGGACAGAAGGAACCATCAAATGTTGAAGACACAAGCAAATCACCAAAAAACATTTCTCAAGTTCATAATATTGCCCTGAAAACACCTTCTAAAACGGTAAATGAATTGTCACCTACTTTCAGTCCTCTAAATCCATCAAAAGCTTCAAGTAGGAGCTTGTCGAAACCCTCTGTTGCAAGAGAACTGCTGAAGTTAGATCATGAGAACGTATTGTCAGATCGACCACTAAAATATTCCAGAAGAAGGAAAGATATGACCAGCTCCAGTATTGTATTCAGTCATCATTTGGATCAGGATGTCATCAAGCGTCAAAAGAAGGTGACTTTTTTTTGTTGGTACATTCTAGTCGTTAATTATTTGATATGAGGTTGTCCTGACAGGTATATTCATAACGGTCTATTTTTTAGATCTTGGCACGCTTGGGAGTTTGTGAAGCATTTTCCATGTTGGATGCAACACATTTTGTGGCAGATAGTTTTTTCCGCACAAAGAATATGCTAGAAGCAATAGCTCTGGGTAAACTGGTAGTTACATCAACGTGGCTTGAAAATTGTGGGCAAGCAGGCTGTTTTGTTGATGAGAAGAAGTATATTCTGAGAGATGCCAAAAAGGAAAAGGAGATAGGTTTCAGCATGCCTATATCACTGGCCTCAGCTTGCAAGCATCCTCTGCTGCTGGTAAAATGAACTGTGGTCATGTTTTGGCTCAGTCTGTCCTAGATTAAATTTTGAATGTATAACTTTGAAAAACTCTTACAGGGGAAAAGAGTTTTTGTAACACCGAATGTGAAGCCAAGTCAAGAGGTGGTGACTAGCTTGGTTTCAGCATCTGCTGGGCAGGTTATTTCTATATGTTCTTCTCCTATACTTTTGGCATATATATAACATCTCAACAATGACCGGATGATACATAACATCAGATAGGCATATGAATGCTCATTGAAATAGCACCCCCCCCCCGGTTCGCCTTAGGAACTAATTTATCATGACCACATAGCCTGCTCCTTAGAACACCATTTTGTCACCACAAAAATTTAGACACCACAGCAACCTTTGTCTAGTTACTCTTATTTCCCTTTGTTTCATCATTTTTTTAGCATTCCGGTGTTTACGTATCAATTTCCATGACAAAGTAAATGCACAAGGTCAGAAGTGTTATCTGTTGCAAAGAAATATGTTAGTTCTGCTACAGTAATACACATGCAACGATACGCTGAAAAGAACAAGGCCTTATTACTTTTCAATGAAACAAATGCATGTTATCATCCATCCATGTATTTGAACAAATGCATGTTTGAATTTTGTTCTATGTCCTTGATTGATCTGTACATTTCACCCCAAGAATTACTGCCCCCACAGCAAATTAGCAAGTCAAGCAATATTCCTAAGCTTTCTTATTTAATAACAAACAATAATTTATATTAATATCTTTTTTATTTTGCGCAGCCATTAGAGAGGATTGGAAGGTCCATAATGAAGGAAAAGGAAGTACCAGACGACCTACTTATCATAGCATGTGAAGATGACTATGGGACTGTTGAACCTCTTCTAGAGAGAGGTTAGAATTTATTATATCTCACATCTCAATCTGCACACTATTTTCATAGAAAAATATTGAAAGCTAGTTAATGTACACGGTGAACCAATAGGTGACAGTGTTTTTGACCCAGAGCTTGTACTAAACGGTATAGTCATTCAGAAGCTGGAGTATGAGAGGTTTGTGCGAAACAACAAGCCAGAACTTGTTTCAAATAATTCAAATGTGAGTTCTTTCTCCTCGCTCATCGACCAATGCTCTTCTTTCGGTGTGTTTGCAGGCACCGCCTTTTCTCAGAACGTGTCAAACAGACACGCTTGACGCGGTGGTTGAAAGACGCTGCCTGTGGCAGGTTTGTACCTGTATCCAAGGGTTCATAGCTAAGGCCTAAGGGTGATGTGGATATTGGCATATCACAGCTGAACTGCTGCTCCTTCCTAGCCTCTAGCCTCTCCAACAGAAGACCAAAGACCAGTTGTAAATGAATGTATGTGGCCACGGACGGGGTTTGCATTGTGCCAGTTGCTGCTTGCAAACCCCTGTGCTCGGTCTTATTTCCGTTTCAGGTTTTAACCGTCTGGTGGTTCTTGCTTTTAGAATGACAGGTTCTGTCAGTCCAGCTAAGTTTGTAAATTTGTAAGCTGTAGGTGATTAATTATTTATTTGTGTTTGTAAAGGACTCCATCTTCAAGTGGGTTTTACTTGAAGAAATCCCATGACTCGTCTCTGCAGTACGTCGGCTAATTTCTAAAGGAGAGGGAGAGCAGGACATCGTCTCTGATTGCCTGAGTTCAGGGTGAGCCCGATACGGCAGCGAGAACACTTATTCGTCCAAGATTGTTGGGTGGAACAATTTCACGAGAGACTTGCTGGGATGAAATGGAAGTAGACTAAAATAAATGATATATTTTGAATTTAGGCTCTCGGATTTCAAGGAAATTGCCTATATATCCGGACGACAAGAAAAGGGTTGTTTTTAAAGGAGAATTCGCATTTGAACCTTCGGAGATTTTAGAAAATTGCAAATATTTGTATCTCGGTACTTAGATGATAGAAAAATGCTGAAATTTCCTTTCTCCCGCATATATGATCAATCGCAATATACATGCTGTGTTTATTTCAATTTATTATAATTCTTGAGAATATCTTCCAACATTTTCCATTATCATATTCATTCGGTGATTACCTTTTTTTAGTATGAGATTTATGTCACTAGTCGTGACTAGCATCACCCACACTTTTAAGCAACGCCTATGCCATAGGGAGAAGTAGCTCATGTATAAACAAAGGTCTATACCATTAATATAATTTTGCATTTAGTGGTTACTTTCTATGTGTCGATGAAAGACACGGCAGTGGAGTCTATCGTGTTGGTTGTGACTGTAGTGTTACTCATTTTTAAAGGATGAAGTCAATACAATTATTCACTCACTGCTGAGAGGTCTACACCTGTTACAACATTATTGGTTACCTATTTGTGTATAAACCAACATTTGATGGTATAGGGTTCATATCTTAAACTGCGACCGTAGTATCGCCTACTTGGTTGAAATGGAATCTAAGTCATCAGCAGCGATGAAAGTCGCCTGTTATTAAAATTTTCTGTTTACCTACGTTATTTGATGGTTCTTAAGTTATTTGGTCTAAACAAAATGCAAAAAAAAATTACGTAAAATGCTAGAAAATTATGGGACCATGTTTTATGG
Source organism: Raddia guianensis (assembly GCA_036346415.1). Classification (NCBI taxonomy): domain Eukaryota; kingdom Viridiplantae; phylum Streptophyta; class Magnoliopsida; order Poales; family Poaceae; genus Raddia; species Raddia guianensis. The sequence continues at coordinate 41,070,755 of CM070544.1, forward strand.
TTATTATCCTGCATTAATTTCCACGAATGTAAGGGATTTTGCAATATGGATGTTTCTTTAGAAATTCAAAATGTGCAAGGAAAGCCCAAAATATGCTATGGAACTTATTGATATTATTTATCCATGAAGTGCGCAATTTTTTCACTTATTTCATGTAATCGGAAAGCATGTACATGCATGTTACATATGTGTGTACATATTTAAAAACATGTCATTACTGATGATTACAATCTTTTATTGATTATATATGTTGTACTACCTCCGGTCATAAAAAGAAGTCGTCGTTGACTTTTGGACACGTCTTTGACCATTTGTCTTATTCACAAATTCACAAACATTCAGCGGCAAGTCGGCAACCACCAAAAGAAACGACCATCAAGATCTTGACAACGAGCAACATGTTGTAGACAGCAACCACAAACTAAGAGCAGCACCAAGAGCAAAAGGGCAAGAGGCAAAAACACAATACTAAAAAGGGAGGAGCTCGGGCGGGACGGAGCTAAAAAGGGTTAGGTCAATGGCACACTCCTTAGCACACTGACGTGTGACCTCCGAGCTCTCCGTCTCAGCTAGCTTTGACTCAACTATAGAGACCCTTCCAAGCTCTGGGCTGACTCCAACCTTCAAATGCCCGAGACCGAGCTCGTCCTTTTTAGGGTCACTGTGGGCGACGACCACCACACCTCCTTTTGGAATGACTGCTGACTCTCTGGCCATGCTCCGGCCCAATTAGCGCCTGACCTCTTCAAACAAGCCCAGCATCGTAACAGCTCAGTGGCTCGGCTCCTTCCAAACCACCAATGGTTGCGGCACAATGGTCCAATCCCCTCATATATCCTTTTCAAGGAATGCGTTCTTCTGTGGAGTAAGGTCCACCAAGTCAACCTTTAGGATACCTGAATGACATCCTCTAGGGCCATTCCTCTTCAAGGCAATACTCCGCCACGTCAGCCTACATCCTCCAATTCTCGGGCAACGTGTTCCATCCCCTTGCCCGTGCCATTTGGTCGGCCCATGCCCCTAACAAATGCAAGTTCTTCGCGTGGACTTAGGCCTCGTTTGTTTCAGATTATGAGGTTTCAAATAGTTCTTCTTAGAGTTCATAAAATAATTTTTTCATAATTTTTTGAATTTTTTAAAATGTCTTTCAAGGGGGTTACAAATTTGCTACAGTAAAACTCAACTCAACTTTAATCTGAAACAAACAAGGCTTTAGTAATTCCCGCATTAACACAGCCGACCTCCTCGCCAAGAAAGGCTGGTCTCACCACCTAGCTGCTTGTCTCTGCAACAGTCCCCTCGAAACGATTGACCACTTATGCAGGTCTTGCGGCTTTTCCTCCATTTGACAGGCCATGATGCCTCAAGACCCCCTCCTACTAGCCACACCAACTTCTGCTAGTGGTGGCTCTCCCGCTAGATGGGCCTCCCTAAGGCCACCTCCCGACCCCTCAATGGCCTCATCACCTTCTTATTTGAGAGATATGGAAAGGGCGGAACTTGAGGATCTCCAAAACCAATCCCTCCCCACCTGCCAAGTCGTCGCTCGTATTAGAGAATAGAGATGGAATCACCATTTGGATTGCGCCTCCTCCCATGTAACTCCGTTTAGTTGATTTTCTCTCCCCCTCCCTCCTCTCTCCTCCATGTAATTATGTACAGTTTTCCTTCCTCCTTAATAAAATAACAATGCACATGTTAGTTAGCTCAAAAAAAAAGAAGAAAATACATGTGAATGAACTATTATTTCTCTCTTTATAACTAACCAAACCAACGATGCAACACTCTTCCAAAGTCCAAACTACCTCCCTGGATTCTTGTCAATTATCCTCAACCTCAGCTACGGTCAACAGATCGTTACGACTCCACCCGATCGACGGGATCGGATCATCAATCCAAATCCAAATTAGCCACCGGTTTACGCGATCGGAGATTTATATAATTCTCATCTCATTGCATTGACACGCCAACTCGATCCATGCATCTCCGTGAATCTCGCAACAATTAATTAAACCTATTTATAAGCATAATATATATGCACATATCCTCCAATTATACTTCGTTGGACTGTGTAGATCGATTTCTCTCCTCGTCTGCAGCTACACGCCATCGATCACGCGCCATGGAGCCTGATCGAGCCGTCGTCCTCGCCGCCGTCGCCGTCGTCTCGCTCCTCCTCTTCTCGCGCCACGGCGCGGCCGCGGCGGCAACGCCAACGCTGGCGGCGGCGGCGGCTGCGCGCCACCGCTCGTCGCTCGGCGTCCGGGCCGGCGGCGGCGGCGGGGACGGCGGCGGCGGGGTGCCGGCGCAGGTGAGGTACGAGACGCGGCGGTACACGCAGCGGCTGGACCACTTCAACGCGGCGCCGGCGAGCTACGGCACGTTCCAGCAGCGGTACCTGGTGAACGGCAGCTACTGGGGCGGCGCGACGGCGCCGCTCTTCGTCTACGCCGGCAACGAGGGCGACGTCGAGCTCTTCACCAACAACACCGGCTTCATGTGGGAGGCCGCGCCCAGCTTCCGCGCCATGCTCGTCTTCATCGAGGTAATAATTAATTTATTAAGGGAGCTGCTGCTAGTTTCTTCGTATAATATTACATAGTTCTAAAAAATTTTATTTAGCTTTTTTTAAATAACTCACAGATTAGAAAATTTTTCTGTAGTTTAACAAAATTTTACGTAGTTTCGTAAAAATTTTTGTTGATACCTTTACGACATAGGAGTGCTTGCATGGCAGGGCAGGGGGTTTGCATGGCAGGCAGGGCAGGCGACTGCCCTCGCACGTGCGCCTCTCAAGCCTAGCTGTCGGCAAGGCGCGGGCTAGACACAATCACCTACTCCCTCCGTTCCAAATTATAGGTCGTTTGATTTTTTGACACGTACTTTGATCATTCGTCTTATTCAAATAATTAGTAAAAATATGAAAAAAACTCAAGTCATTATTAAAGTACCTTTCATGATAGACTAAATCATAACAAAAATAAATTATAATTATAATTTTTTTAATAAGACGAATGGTCAAAGTACGTGTCAAAAAAGTCAAACGACCTATAATTTGGAACGGAGGGAGTACATTTAAGCAAGCCTTTTATTTTTATAACATATGACGACGTTAACTATGAATCGATCTACATATAAATTGGTTCATCCATTGAAAATTCTGAAAAACGGTTATCCGTTTCCTGGCATTATTTCTTAACAACCCACGTAGTTTGATGCATGCACGTATGAAAATCATTTTTACTCCAAAAAAAAAGGTTTCTCTCTCATCACACTGTATCTCTCTCTCTCTGCTCGAGTGCTGCTGTGCAGCATAGGTACTACGGCGAGTCGGTGCCGTTCGGCGGGAAGGAGGCGGCGTTCAGCAACGCGAGCACGATGGGGTACCTGACGACGACGCAGGCCCTCGCCGACTTCGCCACCCTCATCCAGAGCCTCAAGGCCAACCTCACCGCGCCGGCCGCCCCCGTCGTCGTCTTCGGCGGCTCCTACGGCGGCAGTAAGCTACCACTACTAAGCAACCCTCGTGATCTTCAATTCCTCCTCTTCTTCGTCGTCGTCATCTTCTTCGTCGTCGTCTTCTTTGTAGTCGTCGTCGTCGTCGTCGTCTCGCGCATCAAGAACATCTAATAAGGGTATATATGTATCGATCATCTATGTATATATAGTTTTATAGCTCTAGAACTCTAGAAGCCATAGATAGCTGAAACCTCGATGGTGCGTGTTAGCTAAATGTTCATAGCTTTAGTTTTCGCAGGCAAGGAAAGAAAGCGCTTTTCTGCTAATGAACAAATTAGTCAATGGACGATTGGGATTGATGTTTCTAGCTAGGGGCAGGACAGAAAACGAGAGGTACCTGAATTGCCATGCTTTAATATATGACAATAAAGGGTAGACAGAGAGAGAGAGAAGAGAGCGCCTGATCTGATAATTAAGCAAATATCTCCTCTTATTAGCAAATGAAATGAGTGACTCATGAACCGAGCAGGTGGCTAGAGTGAGGCTCATGATTCTCGGGAAGAAATATCTCCACTATATATATATATATATATATATATATAGAGAGATATAGAGAGAGAGAGAGAGAGAGAGAGATATTGCGCTTCATGGTGAAGCCACCGAAAGAAGTTTGTTCAAAAAAGCCACCGAAAGAACATAATCATTTTGTACTCTAGTCAAGGCCTTTATTGATATTTTGGGGGTTTTGGTACTAGCTTGACATGTGATCGAGACTTACTGAACTTTTTGTTGATTTTTTAGACCATGGATTAGACATCTTCATAGGGCATATAAAAGATACAATAGAAATATCTGCTTATGTGAGAGAATCGATTGAAAGCTAAATAAGTCTCAGTCATGTAATGATTAGCAAAATTGTTTGTTTTATTTATTGTGGCTGGCTTTTGAACCTGAGGACTATCAATAATATGCTGAATGAAGCGGAGTTCGATCTCTCAAAATCTAGTTATCCTTCAATTAGAGAGTGTTTTTTTAGCTATATGCTTTATATTTGAATATAATATATACCACCCTTTAGTTGTATTCACCTATATATAATAATATAATATAGAGAGCAAATAATATTTCATTATCTAAAAAAGCGGATTATCATTTAACTCGGTTTCTTAATTATGGCGTGACCTTGACCTTACAATTAATGTTTCTTGTGTGCCTAGGAAAAGAAACCAAGATGTTTTAGCGGTATGGAAAACATGAATGTAGACTAACGGAGAGAATTGAGGTTTTATTGGCACTTTGTAGCTATTTTTAAAAATCTTTTAGAGGTTCTTCTAAAAAAATTTTTGACCAGTTTTTAATAATTTTCCTTTTCCTTTTTTAGCCTTTGTTTAGGGCTCTTAACTTTTTAGATTCTAATCTATTTTAACTTTTCATCTCCGAAGAACAAGAAACTTTTAGGCCTAAATATTTTTAAGATGTTTTCAAACTATTTAGACCAATAATCTAATTAATCTAATCATTCGATTAACGGCATACATCTTTAATCAATCAATACAATGACCTATTTTTCCTTTTGAAAAAGCCCGTATATTTCAATTAATTAGAGAGGAAGGTGCAGAGAGTTTTTATTTAATTACAAACATTCCAACAATTGTGCAACCAAAGTTTGCCTTTACATTATCTAGTACATCCATTATTGAAATGACGCATAGAAAAAAGCTAGGCTATTTTTTAGTGATATCAGTGTGGTCTATTGGTGATAAAGAGTTCATTGTCTTATCTACATATTTGCTAATCTCATAAGCTTTTTGAGGTGGACCATTGTGTCTGGTCTCTCTAACTTGTTTTTATAGTATTGAGATGCGCATTGGAGGTTAAAAAAAACAATAAAAATTGTAAAGTGTTTCTACTTTAAAAATGGAGATAGGGAGATAAGTAGGCAAAATTTGAGACCTTCCAAGGAGAAAAAGAAAAGAGGAGAGAGAGACAACTAATATCAATCTTTCTTTTTATCCACTTGTCCTATATGTCCTCTGTTTTGAGTTGATTAGTCGGATCTCTAATCGAAATGGGCAAATACATGTTTGACAAACACAAGCTGCATGCATATATGATAACCAGCCGGCCGGATGAACTGTGCAGTGCTGGCGGCATGGATGAGGATGAAGTACCCGCACATCGTCATCGGCGCCGTCGCGTCGTCGGCGCCGATCCTCGGCTTCTACGGCCTCGCCGACCCCTACGCGTTCTACGACGTCATCTCCAACGACTTCAAGGTGCATATATATATGCCCTAAAACTCGTCGCCATTGCTGCATTTGTTTAAGCTTTTGGGGGCATATCCGCGTCTCCATGAACATGCATGCATTCATGCAGCATATATGCATGCTTGATATATATATAACTGATGCATGTCTTGGAACATGCATGGTGTACTGGCATGCAGAGTGAGAGCCAGCACTGCCACGACGTGCTTAGGAACTCGTGGGGCGAGCTGGACAAGGCGCTCGCCACCGATGCAGGACGCCTACGCCTCAACCATACCTTCAACATGTGCAAGTAAGTATACAACTGTATAATTAAGAATCGATTAGTATATATATAGTCCTGTACAGAGCTACATGTAGTTGTACGTAGCTAGGTCTCTGGCCATTATAGAGATGCTTTTTAATTGTTACAAACTTGAACTACGTAACTTTGAAATTCATTTGTTTTGGATATATATATGCAAGATTGTCTCTTGTGATTAACGTAAGATGCCAGGCCACTTGAAGGTGTCCGGCCTTCTTAAGTGGAGATAAAAGTATCATCCGTTCTTTTCTTTGGACGTATTTGAACTCAAGCACCTCATCCCCACCAAATTTCCATATTATTTATAACAAGAAATTAAATTCATCCCAAATTATTAAATAAGTTCGTTAACTATTAAAAAATTGTAACTCGATCTAATGGATCAGCGAATAAGTTAAGAACGAGGGAATGGTATTATATTTATTTTACCTGTAGATAAGATAGCAAGGAACGAGAAACAGATCGCCCAATATTCACAAGAAAGAATTCAAAAGAAGCATTGATCTGTCTATTTTTTTTTAACTCTAATGATTTAAGAATTGTGTTTGTCTATAGAAATAAACATAAGGACAACCTATTATACGAGTCACCAATACATGGTTCTATAAATCTATGGATGACACATGACAGACGAGTAGCTTGCACAATATTGTTTATAAAATTCACGTCCTTGGTAGGACACTAACCATGTGTGCGCAAGTTTACTTGTGTGTAAGATTAATTACCTAATTAAAAAGAATCAAACATCATTCGTGCTGCTTGAATTTTATGTTTAACTTCATTTAGTTATAGCTTGTTACTTCATCAGCTTTAGCTAAGGTATCTTACAGTGTAGAGATCAAAATATTTTAAAATTAAAACTAATTTAAAAATCAAGTTTTTTTTTAAGAATAAGACTTTTTCACATAAATATCAAAGAAGAATACTAATTGAGAACATGCTTTAAAACTCAGTGGGGTCATAAACTGTCATGCCACCTAATCGAATAAACCACCACAAAACCGACTGGAATACCCAAAAAGAAAGAAAGAAACTGTATGTTAGGTGGCTTTGCTTGCTTCAAAAACCACGAAAACTCGTAGGTTTTGAAAAACCTAATTGGGAACTCCTCTAGGTAGGCCTAATTTGCTTATGATTTATGCAGGGGCAATGTGGATGACATACCTAGCCTACTAGAGAATGCCCTCGTCTATGTTGCCATGACTGACTACCCTACACCTTCCGGCTTCCTCACGCCGCTCCCAGCGTATCCTGTCAGAGAGGTACGCATGTAGGATTTTAGTATTTGCCACACATATGGGCCATAGGCACCATGGCCCATATGTAATTAACATCGAAAAGGACACATACATTAAATTACATATCTTTGGACAATCGTTGTACCATATTCTTAATTTCTCTTTTTCCTTTTTTTTTTTGCAACAATCGATCAGATATGCCGCGCGATAGACCACCCAACATCCGGCAATGACACGTTCTCGCGATTGAGGGACGCCATGGCGGTGTACTACAACCACACCGGCGCCGCCGCGTGCCTGGGCGACACCGACGGCGGCGACCCCTACGGCATGTTCGACGGCTGGAACTGGCAGGCCTGCACGGAGATGATCATGATGACCGCCGGCGTCGGCAACGCCACCGTCTTTGCGCCGCAACCGTTCAACTTCTCCAGCCTCCTCGCCGACTGCCGGAACTACACCGGCGTGCCACCGCGGCCCTACTGGCTCGAGACCGAGTTCGGCGGCTTCGTAAGGCCCCTTCTCTTTGGGCTTTTCTTAATCTCTTAATGCTGCTTTTCATCTTCAATGCAATGCATTTATATTAATATTTGAATGGAACCTATGCATCTCTTAGTTAAAGATAAGATGTTGAGATAATAATATGTTAACATAAGCTTAAGAGAACACTCCCTTAAGTCTCAACTGGATTGTATTACTTTTATTCTTTTTTCATCTTCTCAAAATGGAATTTTGCCTTGGGCTCTACATCATGAGACATACATTGATACATAGTCTTCAATATGCAACAATTTAGTTTAGGTTGATTCTGTGAATTGAACCTAATTAAATGGAGTGAAATTAAGACAATCTCACCCTCGCTGCTAGGCTAGCTGCAAGCTTATGTATACTTGGGATATGTTGCTTTTGTTCAATGCTGGCCTGAGCTTGGGTAGGGCCGAAAATAGATGGGGCGAGATACTAATTTATTTCTTTTCCTTTTTATTCATGACAAACTTTTGGGTTTTAGGATATTGGAAATGTTTTGAAGAGGTCTGCGAGCAACATCGTCTTCTTCAATGGACTCCGGGACCCATGGAGCAGCAGCGGGTAATTATTCAAATTCAAAAAAATATGACATTTTTGTGAATTCAAATCAAAGTTTGCAGCAATAGATCTTGCAAACTACAAAAAAGGACAAGACGATTAACACACACCTGATCGCTTCAATTTTTTTTTATGTCCCTTGAACAAAAGCTGATATAATACGGGGTTGTTTTTTTTTTTTTTTTTTGTGGGGGGCATGTTTTGCAGTGTACTGAAGAGCATTTCCAACAGCATCATCGCGCTGGTTGAGCCAAAAGGTCAGAAATTTTTTATAAAAGCATTATTTTTTCTTCGTTATTCAAATTTTCGCATGATTTCCATGCCATCTTTTCATCATGTCTCGCTTTGAAAACTTTGTTCTTCAGGTGCGCACCACGTAGACTTGAGATTCTCCACCAAGGAAGATCCCCAGTGGCTTAAGCAGGTGCGGACGAAGGAGGCGAGGATCATAGCTCGTTGGCTCAGGGAATACTACAAGGACGAGGCCATGGCTTGAGCTAGCTAGCTAGCTCCTATATATATACACACAGTGTGCATGCCAAGAAGCATGGAAAAAGATTAGGATCGATTCTGTGATTCCCTGCATGTATAATAAGATGAACTAGCCAGCTAGGACATCTTGATTCTCAAAAGAAAGATGAACTAGGAGGAGAGATTCATCGAAGTTTCTCCAGTACATGCCATTGATATGGGTTGCACTCCAGTTTAGCCACTTGGATCTCTCCAAGTAAAGTTCATTGGACTAGAACAATTTGCTCTAAAAAGAAGAGCTAGAACAGTACAATTAATTACTATGTGTGTGTGTGATCTTAATCGAGAGGTTGCTAGGCAGGATTAACAGGCAGCTCATTTGGGCATAGTTCCTAGGTGTGTCGTGTCGAACCGGCCCGTGGGCCTATTCTTCGGCAACCGGACAATCCAGTAGGCCTTCTTGATCAGTTAAGCCCTGCTCGGCCTAAAAATTGATTTTAGATAACTTTTTCGGTAATGCTTCTGTCACGGCGCAGCAGCGCAGTGCATTGCTGTTCAACACAGCAACTAGCAAAAAAATCATGCGTTTCATTTTTGCCTCTATTTCATCTGGAGTCCAAAATGCATGGAACAAATTTCATAATTCATCTAAAATCCTAATAAACTCATTTTAAATATTTTTTATTTTTAAATTATTTTTCATTAGCCAAATCGTTTCAACAGTTTATACAAATTGTTTCAAATAGGCTAAACTAGTTGTTTCAGCAGGCTAGACATATTGTTCCAATAGAAAAAACTAATTGTTACACTTGGATAGACATATCGTTCCAGTATGCTAAACTAATTGTTCCAACAGGCTAAAAATATTGTTCCAATAAACTGTACAAATTGTTTCAACATATTACATAGATTATTCCAACAAACTAAACTAATTGTTTCAACATGCCAGACATATTGTTTCAATGGGCTGTACAAATTGCTTCATCAGGCTAGACAAATTGTTTCAATAGGCTATACTAGTTGTTTCAGCAGACTATATATATTGTTTCAATAGGCTAAACCAATTGTTTTAGCATGTTATATATATTGTTCCAATAGGTTAAACCAACTGTTTCACTTGTTTATACGTTCACTGGGCAACAATAATTGTTTCAGCAAACTAGCCATATTGTTTCAACAGGCTAAACTAATTGTTTCATTAGGATAATAAATTATTTAAGTAACTTTCTTTATAGCAACTTTGGTCTTGTTTTGTTCGTAAAAATATGAGGAACGCAGCGGTGCAAACGGTTCGTGCATTGGAGCAACCAGTCAAAATCTATGGCCGTCGAAAGAGAAAACTGAAAAGAATCTTTTCGCTGACGTCATCGCTTGCAAACAGGGGGGCTTTTTATGAGCACGCATGCGTTCTTGCGATTCATTAAATGGGCAAGGCGGTATTTTTTCTCCCGAAGAACCAAATGGGCACATATATTAATTATTTCGAAGTATTTCTAATTTATTTTAGGCTATAATTTAGGACGGTTTTTAGCCACCCGCACAACCTTCAAGTCTATCCCATTTGGTCGCATCTAGCCGTCGCTAGATGCTAGCCGGCTACCACCTTTAAGAATTGAGGAAAACTAGCACTAAACAAAAAAATCATTTCTCTCTATCTTATTTTGAGCCAACATGACGCATCAGGCTACCTATTCAACACTAATCTTGACAAAGAGGGCATCCAACACGAAGATGACCAATCTTTTTTTAGACATTTGGCTACCGTGCTTTAGCACTCTTGGCGAAGGAGCTTGAGCCACCCACGAGCGGATGTAGGCCTTGTTTGTTTCAGATTAATGTTGAGTTGCGTTTTACAGTAGCAAATTTATGGCCCATTTGAAAGACACTTTAAAAAATTCAGAAAAAATATGAAAAAATTATTTTGTGAACTTTAAAAGAACTATTTAAAACTCCACAAAAATAACTACAAAATATTATAACATTTGGCCTATACAGAAATAACATTTGGCCCAAGTGGGTGGTGGTTGCCCAACCTAGCTTTATAGCATGTTTGGAGTGGTTGAGTTGAACGAATAAGCTGATCAACACGAAGATAGTTGTAAGAGCGCGGAGGTCCAGCAGGGTTGTTTCTTCGAAATAGGAGAGAGGCGGGCGTGTATCTGTAAAATGGTCAGGAAATCGATTTCGTTCCTAGGATTTGGATCCAATGGTTAAGGGAGGTCTGATTGCAGTGGCAAATAGGTAATTTCCTCGTTTGCCCGCAGCCACGGCTCCAACAACTCCCCCTCCTCTCCCCGAGCGGCGAGCGCCGCCGTCGCCGTCGCCGACGCATCCTCCCCCCACGACGGCCGCCTAGCGCCGGGCGCCACCACCAACCGGAAGCAGGAGCAGGGGGCATGGCGGCGCCGGCGAAGATAGCGCCGTCGATGCTGTCGTCGGACTTCGCCAACCTCGCCGCGGAGGCCGAGCGCATGCTCCGCCTCGGCGCCGACTGGCTCCACATGGACATCATGGTACCCTCCCCTCCCCCTTTCTCCATACCATGCTCAATCCTCGCGGAAGCACCACGACGCTAGTGTTTGCATCAAACTGTCTCCGACTCCTCGTTTAGGTAGAGGATTGAGCTGTTTCCTCGTGTTGGATCAGAGGTTTTTTTCTTTGCTATGCAATTCTGTTTCCGTACACAGCTGTGGCGTGCGCAACGGCAGAGATTGGGTAGAATTGCTCAGAATTGACCCTTTTCGTTGGGATCGATAGGCTAGTCTGAACTCTCAACTGAGCATCAATCCTCAGTGCTGCAGAGCATAATAATTTCTTTTGAAGAATTGGCCAATGGCCAGGTGCCCATTCATTCAATAAGAGAGGAGACAGTCGAATACATTACAACCAACTACGCAAGGCGCTAGAGAACGCCAAAAACAGGCGCTAACACCAAGCCCTACACATTAGCCATAGTGAAAACTCTACTACGGTGACCATCAAGGGCCACTTCCTCGACATTTTGGGGCGCCTTAGAGAGGTGCATAAGAATTACATCGTGCTATTCTGCAGGTTTGCTTGTTCTTACCAAAAGACATCTTTTGTCCAATTCTGAAAGAGAAAAAGAAACCTCTTTTGTCCTTGGTGACCTGCTTGATATGTGCTTATGGTACCAATTTCATTTGTTGCTTTTAGTGATTGTGTTTCAGTTCCTTTTCGGTTCCATGGGGATTGCAAGTTGCAAGTATTAATCATTAAATAGTGGATATTAAAAATCCATTTGTTTTGTGCTGATCTTTTCCTTTTCCACTTTGCAGGATGGGTGAGTTTTGTTCTCTACTTTCTGCTGTGGATATACAGATCGGTTTTGGTCTGGTGCTGAACGGTTATGGAGCCTGATGGCACATTTCCCCATTTGGAGCTGTTAACATGGCTGCTTGTGGGTTGTTTACTTTAATTTTCAAGGCTTTGGATTATAGCCGTTACTTAATTACATGCCTATATATGGTACATTTCCTACTCAGAATGGTCAATGTTTTTTTTTTACCCACGGACAATCTTCATGTTCAATTTTGTCTACTTTATGATTATTTCAGAATTCAGACGCCTTATCAGAATTTCTCATCCAAATTTTAGTGAGATCTAACAAAGAGCTCCTATCATTTCTTGAAAACAAAAAAGGAGCTCCTATTCTTATCTGGCAACTAAGAAGCATGTTTGGGATCCAAAAATTGTATAAAAAAGGGGGGAAATCCTGAATGTCTGATGACCATATGTACATCACATGTACCAACCTGAAAATATAATGCACATCTTTCATTGGTAAATCCTGGATTATTTCAAGAAAACCCAAATTTTTTGTATCATACACAGTACTATTGCATTTGGCCTACTTGTAGCCAGGGAAGTATTTCTTTGGAAAAAGCACTAGGGGTATTTGCAAGTTACACATGAAAAATAAAGCTATATGTAAGCATCAGTTGCCAACCTGCCAATCAGTATGGTGTTCCCCCTATATGCTTGGATTGACATCAGCACGGATTGAGCACAAATTAGAGCAAATAAGTATTTATTTTCTAAATTGTGAAATGTTGGTTTTGTGGACTGGACGACATCATTCATAGAAATTTATTAGCATGCAAGTGTGACACCTGCAGTCTTAACATAGGAAACATGCTGTTTTTTATTGTCAAGAGGATCATACATATTTTCTTATGTGTGCATGTTCTCGTGAATATCTTTCCGCGACTCTCAGATTGAAAAATGCACTTCTAATACAAATGTCTTGTTCAAGAATGATGTATTTCCTTCTGATTGTTTAGTTTGATGAACAAGGCATTCATTTTGTTGGAAATATGACAATATATCATTTGTGAAAGTAAGCTATCTTGTCATAATTTCTGTATAACTTTGCTGGCTGTTTGCATACTCAGGCACTTCGTTCCTAATCTAACTATTGGATCTCCAGTGATTCAGAGCTTGAGGAAGCACACAAAGTATGGTGACCTTCATTGCTTTATATTTATATATTGATGGTTTCTGGTCCTATATGGACCTAATGATGCTAGCTATTTTTGATTTTCTAGGGCATATTTGGACTGCCATCTCATGGTCACAAATCCTTCAGATTATGTACAACCATTGGGAAAGGCTGGTGCCTCAGGATTCACATTCCATATAGAAGTAACCAGAGGTAAATACACATTGGTTAGCAAATGGTTTGTGGTTTTTGTTGTCTACTTGTTTTATGGAACATTTTGGCGCAGATAATTGGCAAGATCTTATCCAAAGCATTAAAGCAAAGGGTATGCGGCCTGGTGTATCATTGAGGCCTGGTACTCCTGTGGAGGAAGTTTTTCCCCTGGTAACTTCTTCAAGCACTCGATACAACTTAGCTGGCTATCATGGCAATACAAAATTTCACACTGTGTTCATGATCATGGGAGAAATGCCTTTTGTTTTCACATTTCTTATTGATAACTGATACTGTAAGAAGTAAGCTTACATGCAATTTACTTTCAACTTGGTACAATTAATTTTATTTCTAGCTGTCATCTGGGTTTCAATATACAGGGTTTATACCTCATGGACTTTGGAATGTAAACCCATTAATTCATTATAAGTTGATTTGTGTACTAATGTTCTATGCACTACACCATTCAACAATTAATAATTGATCAGCTGATCTCACGTTTATTCTTGTTGAATATTTTTTCAGTGTTATTGCTGACTTGTAAATTATAATCATATTTCCTTCTTCATTGACTCATTTTGAAGCCATCATGATATTATGGGATTTATGAAGCCATCAACAGTTCTAGTTATAATTGATTTTACAGGTGGAAGCTGAAAACCCTGTAGATTTGGTTCTTGTGATGACAGTCGAGCCTGGCTTTGGTGGCCAGAAGTTCATGCCAGAAATGATGGATAAGGTATGGTTGCGTCGTGCCATCTACCTTGCCCCAGAACTTCAGTCTATTTCAGACAGCTCTGACCACTTCCTGAAATCTGGATACGTAGGTGCGTACACTGAGAAAGAAGTACCCTTCCCTTGATATCGAGGTACAGAGTAATAACGTATTTCTAACTTCTAAGTACACTCACTGCCTTGCATGTGCAGGCGCCCATGGGCATTTTACTCACCATGTTTAAGTTTCCTGAAAAATTAATTGTCTGCTTAGGTTGATGGTGGTCTGGGCCCTTCCACCATTGATGCGGCCGCATCCGCTGGTGCCAACTGCATTGTCGCTGGGAGCTCCATATTTGGAGCTGCTGACCCAGGAGAGGTCATATCAGTGCTACGAAGGAGCGTCGAAGAGTCTCAGAACAAAAGCTGATTCCCACACTATGCCTGTCCGTCTGCTTCTGCTGTAAACCATAACCATTTACCGAGAATAAGTTGCTCTTGGCACTAATAATAGTGCACTCATGTACCCTGCGCAATGCCATTTCTGAAAGATTACATAATACTGAATATATCACGTATTTTTCACCAATAAGAATGCTTTCCTTTTTGAGAGAGATTACTGATGGGCTGTTCGGTTTCACAGCTATAAACCACTGCCGATTGAGACCCTGATTTTATTGTTTCTGAGGCACTCGAAGCATTTTAGCATGTTGAAGAATGCTTGCTTTTGTCAACAAACGACCGTAAGTCATCGCACTGGGAGCAAATAAAATAAAAGAGAGCTTGTCTTCTGTTCATTCCAGTAAAAAGAAACTCCAACAAAGTGCAAATTGAATCTGATCGTGGGACTTCATAAAGAAAATAGAGCACAACTGCACAAGTACATTTTTTTTAAAACAAAATGCAAGTTGAATCAGAAAGAAAAAAAATCGTTTTTTTCGTAAGGGTTAAATACACTTGTATTCATATTCAGTGCCTCAGATGATGTACTCCGAAGTTCAGCATTTGAAATTAGGAGAAAATCAAATGAATTCCAAAACATCCAAAAATTTTTTAAAAAAGTAGGATTAGGGAATACTGGTAGCCTAGTACTCGTTGCCTTGCAGTCCACGATGACCAACACGATGTGCAGAACTGCAGATTTAGCACAAGACGATCATTGTCAGAACCAAAAAAAAAAAACGCCGGTCGCAAGGCAAAAAAATTTCCGTTGCCGGGACTCGAACCCGGGTCTCTCGGGTGAGAGCCGAGTATCCTAACCAGCTAGACTACAACGGATACTGACGTCTCTTCAAACCTACAGCTTTTTGTTGTGATGGCACAATACGGTGCGAACTCCCGCCACACATACAAAAGAGACCTAGACTCGTGGATCCCCAATGCTATGCACACACAACTACGAATAGTGTACTTAGGTTCATAAATAGTAAAACTTTGTGTTATGGATAATACTAAAGTCAAGTTTGAAGCTAGCATTATGGATGCAAAGGTCTTGAATTCTTCATACACAGAGGTGCAAATCTTCTCGATCGCTTATTCAATTTGACGTATAAGGTTTTCTTTGATTGTTCGTTTTAGTTTAGTTCTATTTCGGTTTGAAAATTTTATTATTTATACATACCATTTAATGTAATATTTTTTATTTAAAAAAGAATATTGTAGGGGTTCTTTTTTCAAAGATCTCATAAATATTTTTTAACTAATTTGTTTTTCCATTCCATACCACTTTTTAAAGTCTATCAACTTTTTCAACTATAAAAAAATAAACTAAAATGAGAATAAAAGGGTATAAAAGTCTATTTTTTTCTAAGCTCCTTGCCACACCTACCTAATGAATGCCACACCACTAGAGAGGACTGTCATGCCTCGCAGCTGCCATGCTATACTTTTTAGAGAATCTTTTCTACTTGGCCTAGTCTTCAATCTTGAAAAGGAGGACAATACACTTGTACTACACTCCCAAAATTTTCACCTCCTTAGTTTAAGTGTTGAGTTTCTAATTGAAGTTTACTACGGTGTCTAGGTCGCACGTTGCTTCACTAAAGAGCATGTCCAATGGGACTTAAGTTGAGTTAGCCTAGTACTATAGCAAAAAAAATAGAAGAGAGAAAAAATATTGATAAATAGTGCAAAGGAGATGTAAATAATTGCTGAATAGTTTCTGCACTAGCCTAAGGCAGACATGGTTGGAGATGCCCAGCGTGTGAATCATGAGGAGGGCCAACTACTAGCTAGCTATAAAACACTATAAAATTAACATAGGATTATATGTACTAGTTTGCATGTATTGATTTTGTTATAGTATACCCTTGTTAGCAGCTACATGCAGATAAAATTACCTCCCCTCCTCTACTCGATAAAATGGTAGTAATGCATATTTTTTTATAGCCGCCTAACTTGGTATCTTAAGAAATGCCCTCGTGATGGACAAATAAAAGCGAGGTTTTGTACAGTCGAGAAGTGCCCGGGCCAACATGATCTCTTCGGCGAGTCATCGAAGGAAACAAGGAGGCAATTAGCTAAGCGAATGATTAACCTCACTCTATTTAGGTAGGGCTCAGCAGCACACTGAATGACCTTTTTCACGAGCCATCTGCCTTTTATTTTCTGCAACACATGGCTATCTGACATTAGAGAAGAGAGAGATAAGCTTTACATAGAGAGAGAGAGAGGGAGAGAGGGGGCCCAGTTACTAGGGACCATGGGCCATGTGGCGCTTGGCTGGGCCTGACACTGACAGGCCGATCGGCGCCGCAGCGGGGGAAGGCCCACGCAGGCCCACGCCGGAAATCCGGTGACGTCACCCCCGGCCTGGCCCCTCCCACACGAGGTTCAGGTGTGGCTGCAAGTGGACGCAATTATTTGGTCGGCACGCGTCGCCGGCCGTACGTCCACGTCATCGCCGCCGTCGAGCCCATGGCCGGAGAAGGCGGCGATCACAAGCAACACGCGTGACGCATGCAGCATGGAGCATGAAGCATGCATGCGTTCGTGATCAAGCTTCAGCCGGCGCGAGCAGTGCGACGCTGCAGCTGACAGCCTGACACGTCCAAACATTTGGATATGATGATGACGACGGCGATGATGCATCTCGTGGTATTTACACCGTAGCGGTTAGTCGAAAATACCGCGGTATTGAATAGAGTAACCCATAGAAGAAAATAGTTTTTTTATAGGGTAGTGCAAAGCGTAAAAAAAATCAGAGATAATGATAGCTGGTAGAAGAAAATAGTTTTTTTTATAGGGTAGCGTAAAATGTAAAAAAAAAATCAGAGAGAATGAGACTGTGCACGTAACAGTGAAATGGCGTAGAGGAATATAGTTATAGATGTGGATGCTTTGCCACTCTGAATGCACGCTCTATAACACTGTTCACTATACACTCCATCCTTACCTCTAAATTTTTTTTACACTTTATATGCTTTATTTTATAGTTTTACTTGTGGAGGCTGGTTTATGAATGCCTAGATCATCCACCAGAAAAATTCCAGCAATGACGTTGTTGATACATATCTATCTCTTATACAACGTGCTAGCGTTGTCCTTGCCAGGGTTTCAAAAACCGCCGGTTAACCACGGTTAACCGCGGCTAACCGTGCCTCCGCGGGGGCTCGGCTCGGTAAACTGGCGGTTTAGGGTTTAGGGGTTTGGTTAAAATTCGTTTAAATAAATTTTGAATGTAAAATATACATAAAATTTCTAAAAATACTATTAATCATTCTAAGCATTTTGGCTTAAATAAAATTTAAAAATTTAAATTTTAATGTGTATTTTAATGAATTTTAATCATTTTCATTGATTTTGAAATTTTTTACGTCGCAAACCGCGGTTAACCGCGAGAAACCGCCGGTTAACCGCCAAAAACCGCGGCTAACCGCGATCAAAACCGAAAACCGTGGTTTTGAATTTAGGGCAAAAACCGTACGGAACCGCCGGTAAACCGCGGTTAACCGCGGTTAATCGGCTCCGCGCCACTCACGGTTCGGAGAAGCACCGCGGTTTTGTTATCCCTGGTCCTTGCCTGTGTGACACGCGTCCTCCGCCACGTGCCGTCCTACGCTTCGTTCGCTCCAGGTCGCCTTGCGAGCCGTTCGCCCGCGTGCGCTCGTCAGATCCGACGGCTGTAGCGCATACCATATCAGAGGATCTCCATCCTTTCATCAAGGTCTAGGAAGCCCAGGTAGACGCCCAGGTGGCCAGGATGGTCATATCGATCAATCACACACCGGTACAATTCACTACAAAAGAACAGTAGCTATAGTACTGACAGTTAATTTACTACACCAGAAATCTAGTATGCGATCCTGTTTGTACGGCTGTATGAGCATTCCTATTCATGCACATTCATTCGCTTTCCAGTACTCACTGCTTCACTAGTCCACATTGTATATAGTCACTACTCGCTAGCAGTGGTTACACAAGAAAAAATCAGCTGAATTCAGAGGAGATGAAGCCCAGGCGTACGTACTGCGAGAGCAACACTAACATTCCTGCAGGTTCAGAGCTAGGCATGCACGACTGCAGGTTGACGACGAAGATACACAGTGACCGTACGTGTACGTACGTACGTACATCGTCGCCATCATTCATGGCACTTTGGGTCAAGCACGTACATACGTACGTTGATCCATCGCCACTGTTCACGCATGCCCGGCAGCCATGCATAGCTAGCTAGGGGGGTCGAGGGGAGGGGACCCCCGGCCGGAGCGCGCCACGCAGCTCGCCGGCGGCAAGGCCGGGCGGCGGGGCCCGCGGCGGCGTGCCGGCCGGCGTGAGAGCAGCGGCCAGGTCCATCTCGCGTGCCCAGCTAGCTAGCTGCTGCTGCTGCGGCTGATGAGATGAGCTGCATGGCTGCTTGCTACTGCTTGCATGCTCCATCACTGCCTGGATGCATCATATATCGGGTCCTGCATGCGAGCTAGATCTAGATGGATGACGATGCCGAAATTATGTCTCTTAATGAGCAGCTCAATGAATATTATATTCCTTGATCTGCTTAATTATTGCCTGCTTTCACCTGCAGCTTCTACCAGGGGTCCAGGACGTGCTGCCTGTGCTGCTGACTCTTCCGTGCTTCTGCTGTTCTGCATGCCACAGCTAATTCCTTGTGTATGGGCCATGAATTAGTACAAGCTCTCTTTCAAAAAAAAAAAAAAAGAATTAGTACAAGCTGCCTGCAAAATACATCCTCCATCGCAGCAGGTTGACTCAAAATAGGTTTAAGCAGAATGAAAAGGAAATTTAAAAAGGAGGCGAGAGATTACGAGCATGTTTGAAACGCAGGAATTTCATGCGATATTTTACTCAAACTTCATACGAATGAAACAGTTCATTTCCTCTTTTCTATAAAGAAACTGAACGGAATAATTCTCATATGAGTCGAGAAAAAAATTCTAACGTTTCAAACCATATATATTCACTACCTCCATATTAGACATATTAGACTCATGATTAGCATATTTTTTCCTGTTATGTACATGTGTAACCTTTTTTTTTTGTAATTACCAATACATATTTTTTTTTTGCTAGATATGTACCAATTAATGAGCAACTGCTCACTGTCTTTCTAATAAAGAGAGAAAACTCACACCGATGTAAAAGAACCCAACAAACCCTCTTCCACACTATATCCTCTGTACTATTTCCACTTTTGATCAATGCAAGACAGCTCTTGTGCCCATTTGCTTAAAAAAAACCCAACAGACCCCCTTTATTCCTGGTATTAGTTTAGTTCTGTTTCTGTTTGAATTTTCGTTTTTTTGTAAAGACCATTCAGCGTTTAGCCTTTTTAGACCTTTTTAAAAGATCATTAATTTTTGAACTAAAAAAAAAAACTAGAACGGAGAATCAAAGATAACCCCACAGTCCCACACACGCGCGCATTCATATGTTCAGCTCCCCCCAATCCCCCCATGGGCTTTGGGCGTGCTCTCCTCCGGACATCACAGCGTCATGCAGCACGATGCATTCGGACACTGTTCACACGGGTCACTCATGCTGCTGGCTCCATTCCTCTCAGATTTCTCTCCCCCCAGAGTGTCATCGGTCATCACAGTGCCTTATATTTCTTCTCTCTCTCCTCTCTCTCTTCTTTCTCTCTCTTCTCCTCTCTCTCTCATGGTGATGGGGGGTTGCCTCCACTTTGTCTCCTGGCCTCACAAAAACCCTGCTTGCGGTGACAGAAAGGAGGGTACTAACATGACAGCAATGCAGGGCCTGCAGGGGTGGAAAGGCATCTGAAGCACATACCAGTTTTTTTCCTTCTCTCTCCCCATGGATCATCCATCATCATCGCCTTCGATCGCCATCACGTCAGTCTTCTGGTGCGGAACAAAAGCTCCAGTTTGGGATCACCTGCGCCTCCTTTGCGCATTCCCACGCCGCGCACGAAGATCTGCCCAAAAGATCTCAAACATATGCACACTTGCGCCTGCATGCTACAGAAACTTAGGCAGGCCTCACACACATATATAAACAACAGCTGCAACAAGAAATGGTAGCTGCACGCACACACCATGCATGCATGCATGGTCCCAAAATTCCCGATGACCATAATATAAAAGCTTGGACTGACCAGATGCGGTTTTACAAAATGAGCTCAACGGTTGTGCAAGCGCAAGATTCTAGCATTGAGTATAATTGCGGCTATGGAGGGATGTGCAATGTATTTGTGACTTGTGAATGGGGAGAGTAGCATGCCACTCAAACGGCGGCTTTCACAAGCCGTTGGATCCACATGTAGAACCGCTACCCTATTCGGTCGGTTAAATGGAAAAACAGGTCAGAAAACACACGGAAAACCGAGAGAGAAAATGATTGGACCATGGTTCTTAGCAAAAAAAAAATCTAGACTCTAAACCTTGGCTTCTCATAAAAAAATGTAGGTTAGCACCACACACCACACACCACACAGTTTTTATGTGATGGTTAGCTAGACACGCTAATCCGATGCTAAAAAGCTCAACCGAAAACGGAAACACGCTAGGACCAAAAAACTCAATCGCAAAAATCCATAAAAAATTGGAGAATTAGCAAAATTCCGAATAATAGAAAATTTATAATGTTTCTATGCTCTTTTCTCCTCTTATAATTTTTAATAAATATTGCTGCTTTGCTCCTTTTAAACCCCCTCTATAATAAATTGTAAATTATCTAAGATTCCAAACATTTGAATTATTATAATGTTTTCTATGCTCTTTTCTCCTCTTATAATTTTTAATAAATATCGCTGCTTTGCTCCTTTTAATCCCCCTCTATAATAAATTGTAAATTATCTAAGATTCCAAACATTTGAAATATTTTAATATTGTTTCTTTACTCTTTTCCCTTTTATGAGTTCTTACAAATATTGTTTCTTTTCTCTTTTTCTCCCCCTCTTATTCCTTTTAGCTGAACCATAGATCATCAGGTTCCTTCCTAGCATATATACATGGGCCCAACACCCAAAGACCCTAAACATAAACCTTAGCTTGGACAGATAAATTTTTACAAAATGAGGTCAACAGTTACGAAAGATTCTAGCTAGCGTTGGGTTTAATTGTGGGCTGGCCATGGAGATTGGAGGAGGCATGCACGCACGTATGTGCGAGTGGATGAGAGTAACATGCCGTAAGGCCTTTATATGCACGAAGTTGGCAAAACATGCATGGCCTTGTGGAAAGGAACTGAGGCAACGAGAATAACAAAACCATGAGCATTAGCATGCATGTGTTACCCTTATCTTGGGTTATCCCAGTATTCAATCCCATAGGATACCAGTTCATTCATGTGCATGGAGAAAACCAAGCCTGCATGCGTTGATCAAAAGGCTGGGCGGGTGAGCTGCATGATTTGAGTCCAGAAAAAAAAATAAAGGACCCGCTGCGTGGCTCCCTACTCATGCATATGCATGGTCATGTTTAAATATGATGCACACTTGGTCAAAAATTCAGAGCCAGTGCATGCACTGTTCCAGCGTAGCGACTGCGTGTGCACTAATATTGTAGTTACAGCATCGTACATTCTGCCGCTCCATTAACAAATAGGCAATAAAATCAAGCTAAAGGTACGTGTACTAGATTGTTTCCTGATTCTTGACCAAAGTTTGGGCTGCAAATGTCAGTAATAAGAGTGTCTTACCTTTAACTGTGGTCACTGACAGTAAACCCAATTTAAGATCCTGAATTATTACACACTGAGTTTTTTTATTTCAATTTTTTCTCACAAGATATTGATTTTTTTTTCAAGAATCTTACACTCCATAGATCCATGCACCTATTCAACTTTTACATTTGAGGGCCCATCATTTGCATGCAGCTGCAATCGAGTAGCCTTCACGGCTTTTCTTGACAACAATACTAAACTTAATAGAGCAACTTGAACTTAATTGTGCATGCTTCGTAACCCAAGAGATGCTAAACGTAGGACTTGTAGATTAATCAAGCTTATGTACGCCATTAGGTATAGATACTCCTTTTTGCAGTACTTGTAGCAACGTGAGCCTCACTTTTCTTTATTGCACATATCTGTGTGCGTGCACAGAGAAAACAACACCAGAACAATTTATGGGGATTTGCATCAAATAGGAGTAACTATGAGGGCTGGGAGGTGTACACGCAACAGTGAAGAAGAAATTGGGGACAAAAATCTTATCACCTGATTCATGAACTTGTTGGAAATCGGAGAAGGGGGATCTCTGTGCAGGTCCAATCTTGATCCGGGCGTTTGGGAACTTGAAGCCCCATGAACACAAAGCTGGACAGGCAATGACAAGGCCACGTGAGATTATAATCACATAGCCCAATTTTCTGCGGTGCAGGATTAGCAGCAATTATGATTAGCAAAGGGGAAAAATGGAAAGGGGAAAAAACAATTATGATTAATTAGCAGAGTATGGACAAGCGATCTAATGTCAGAAACAACCATGCAATGAAACAAACGCAAAGATTATTTTTTTCAGATCCGTATAATCGCCGTTATGATTGGATTCTCGACAGGGTGCTAACATAAAAATGACCCCTCATGGCCCCTCCGGTTTCTCCAAAGGTTGACAAGCTGAATAATACTTAACATAAGCATGTATTAGTCAGCACACAATGCATCTAACCGCAGCTGCTGCCTTCAAAACCATGTGATACAATACCTGTCTCCAAAGAAGCAAGCAAAGCGACATCGCAGATTTTGTCCTTCATATTCTACGGAATCTGATACAGATCTGCCAATTAAGAAATATGACGAACAGATCATCTGGTGCCCTGCATTCCAATCCTCCAGCAGCAATACGTGCTCCCCAAACGCCTCATGCATGCTAAGATGACATAATTAAGAGATGGAGCCACTAATCTACAAAGGGTTCATGTCACTAACACAAAAGGGATAGAGAACTGATAAAGTAATGGCCAGTGGCTTCACTCCCATGCAAGTCCAATACCCCCAGCTAGCGTCCTGAGGAGAGGCAGGTTGTCCTACACCGATGGCAGCTTGAATGACAGCAACTCGACTATCTTACATACAATTCAATTCTTTGTGTAAGAATCCAACCAAGAACAGCTCTTGGTTACTTGGAAGTCTTGCCCTGTTAGGTGGTCAGCCACACATTCAATGGGACAGGCCTGGCAGAGCCCTTTGATTGTGTTGAATCTGAGATCAAAGAAATGGCCTTGTACTAGCAGATACATGATAGTGCATGCATGCACGATAATTAAAATCACACAGCCCATACGCCTCAAATGTCACATCCCATGAGGCCAGTACCCTGAACAAGTAATTGCCTACCAGCTATTCCAAGCGGACCACAGGTATAAACTGTCCACCAATCATCCATCAATCCAATCTCCTCTGGCTGATGAGTGATGATCTATCTAGCGATCCATAGGTCACTTGCTTTGTTCAGCTCCAAATGCACAGCCATTATTACCCCACAGTCCACACTGGTAGCTCAGCTTCAAAGCAGATGGAAACAGGAATTAACCTGGGCCTGATCTACACAGGTTAGTAGATTGGGGAGCTAATGACAGTGGTTACACATAGGCTCCAACCACCGGCGCACATGGAGAGCAGTGGTAGGGCCCTGCTTCTACTCCACCTCCTGGTCCTGGGTGGCTGTGATTAGGCCACAGTGGGCAGGCACCAACTTTGAAGTACCACCACCTGATCATTCCTCATCAGCAGCTACGCTGAGACTGAGCTGAAGCTACTACATGTTCTTACCTCAGCTTTGAGGTTTGAAGTCCTTCAGTTTGATTCTTCCTGTCTACCTAGGTTAAAATACTCCATCTCTGCCCCAAGATCAAATGCACTATAAAGCCACCATGTACTAGCTGCCATGGAAATATTAATATTAATATCAATATTAATACTCCCAAAGGCAGAAGCTCCAGCTCCTTGGTAGGCTATAAATGCCCGGCCTAGACATCTGCATGGTTCTCTACACTACACACCATCATCAGTCACCACTGCTGCTGCTCTCCTCTCCACTAGCACTAGCTCCAGCTCTTGCTTGCTTGTTCCTTCCTCCCACCCTTCCATCCAGCTCTTGCTTTCCTCCTGAAAGATGGCCATGAACCCTCTCTCCCAAGCTCACCCCCATGCATGGCCTTGGGGGGTAGCCATGTACACCAACCTGCACTACCACCAGCACTACGAGAAGGAGCACCTGTTCGAGAAGCCCCTGACGCCGAGCGACGTGGGCAAGCTCAACCGGCTGGTGATCCCCAAGCAGCACGCCGAGAGGTACTTCCCCCTCGGCGGCGGCGACGGGGAGAAGGGCCTGCTGCTGTGTTTCGAGGACGAGGCCGGCAAGCCGTGGCGGTTCCGCTACTCGTACTGGACGAGCAGCCAGAGCTACGTGCTCACCAAGGGCTGGAGCCGCTACGTCAAGGAGAAGCGCCTCGACGCCGGCGACGTCGTGCACTTCGAGAGGGTGCGCGGCCTCGGCGCCGGCCACCGCCTCTTCATCGGCTGCCGGCGCCGCGGTGACGGCGCCGCGCCGGGTGCGGCAGCGCCGCCCCACGCCGTGCGCGTGCCGGCTGCCGGACAGAATGCCGGCGAGCAGCAGCCCTGGAGCCCGACCCCGATGTGCTACAGCACGTCGGCGGGCTCGTACCCTACCAGCCCCGCCAACTCCTACGCCTACCGCCCCTCGGTAGACCATGATCACGGCGACATGCATCGCCATGCAGGTAAATAAAAACCACAACAAATCAAGAACGAAATGAAGAACAAAAATGAAGCAAGAAATCAACTCATACCTCTAGGCTCTAGCTAACACACCATTTCCTGGTGAGCTTGCAGCTGCAGGGGAGTCTCCCTCTCCCCAGTGGGACACGGATGCCGGAAGCTGCGGCGCGGCGGCCGCGGCGGCGGCACCGTCGCGGCGGCTCAGGTTGTTCGGCGTGAACCTCGACTGCGGGCCAGAGCCGGAGGAGGCAGAGACACCCACCGCAGCAGCGTTGTACGGCCACATGTGCCAGAGCCCCTACGCCGCCATGTCTCCAGTTCCCAGCAACTGGTCAGTATCATTGCAGCATGATTGAGTTATTAGAAACATGCATGCCCATGCATGCATGCATCAACCATCAAGAACATTTTTTTTTCTCTGGGCTAACGAATCAGAACTGAACTTGACAGGAACAGTTCATAAGATGACGATGAGGGGGAGATCTGAGGCCATGCTTGCAAGATCCTAACTACCAACAGTGAAACTAGTTACTACGTACCACCACTACTCTGCCTGCACTAAGTGACATGTCTGAATTGACCTGAGGAAGGAGAAGGAAGCAAGTGGGGAGATACCTTGTTTCCCGGGCAATCTTCCATCAACCCGCAGAGTGCACTTTTCTGGGTTTTTTTTTTCAATCTTCTTGTCTTCCAGAAACCCTATTCACTGTACGGTGCCCTGGCAGCAGGCATGGTGGGGAGGTTTCAGGAAACATCAGATTGAAAAGGAGAAGGTGAGAGAGAGATAGACAGAGATGTGTATGTATGTGTCATCTGTACCTGCATCTGCATGCATGGGCCCAAGTAAGGAACTCTGAAGTTGATGTAATCCACTCCTCCTGCCTCCTCAAGAAACAAAGCAATATCCCATGGGGATTTATTTGTTCCCTCCCCTCCTCCATCCCCCACTGTTCCAGAGCTCGCGCAATCAACCCCTGCTAGTCCAAAATGCTCTGAAAAACAAATGTTTGCTAGTGCATTGCTTTCACTTCTCGCAATCAATCAACAGGTTTATGTGCGATGTGTTCCACACTTGATTCCACCTTGTTTAAGCATATTTACAGTGGTGATGTTTTAAATGCAAGTCACTATAGTAGGGCGTCAATGTCAAAATGTTATGCAAAGGAAAGATCTTCCTACAAATGCCCAGCATTAAAGAAATGATGTGCCACAGGAGATGCCGACACCTGGGGATTTTCATGTCTTGATCTTTTCTGGGCCGGTCTCCCCTTTTGTTCCCTCAGGGAAGGGAAAGGCGCAGCTCTCTCCTCTCAACAAAAGATGAGTGTGTGCAAGTGGGCTCAGTTTTCCCTAATAGGATACTAAGAAAAGGCTGGCTAAGCTGATGGTCTAATAAGAAGCAGGGTCAGACACAAAAGGTCTCACTAAACTCCAATAACCACCAAGATTCCTCACAGCATGTATATCAAAAGAAAAATAGAGAACCCCTGTCTCCTGCTTTTGTTGCCTATATGTAAGAAAGCCTGTACGACGCTAACAGCATGCCATTATTCTGGCCAGTCAATGTTTCAAAGCAGATGCCTAGAGAAACATGACCAAACTAGACTGACGCCGTCTGCTCCCCACCCTGTTCTTTTCAGCTTAAATTCAGATTATAATCTACGTAGGGTATTTATTTATTTTACATGCAGCAGTTTGTAGTTTCTTTAAGATCTTAGTGTTTTTTGTTTATTTTACAAGCAGCAGTTTGTAGTTTCTTTAAGATCTTAGTGTTTCTTCCCGACGCTCTCAAAAACAAGGTTAAACAACAAGCCTTTTAGCTTCTCTAAACACCTTAAAAGAACTTCTTTAGACTCTAATCCACAGCAACTTTTCAGTTCAAAAGAGAGCACAAGCCAAACCTAGCTAGCTGTAAGAGAATTTACTGTACTGTCATCTTTTGAAACACGCCAAAGCCCAAACAAAGTGCCTGGAGAATCTAGATCAAAAGCCTAAGCACCTAGGTCACCAAATATGGTGTAAGCACTTGTTGTAAAGACCGCGCGATAGCAAGTTGCTGGGAAGTAGGTCTTGCTATGTGCAGTGTATGTAGGATACTGAGACAGTATTAAAAACAAAATCCTAAAGTAATCAATTGATTAGGGCAAAAAAGAATGAGTGTGCAGGTTTCAGATTCATCTGAATGGGACTTGCATCAACTGTGGTATGATGATTAAACTAGCAGGTTAACTACCATATCAACAGCAAGATTTCCTGTCTGCTCGCTAGAACACGAGCCATGTGCAGGGGGGAGCTTTCCTTGATGAC
Source organism: Raddia guianensis (assembly GCA_036346415.1). NCBI lineage: Eukaryota > Viridiplantae > Streptophyta > Magnoliopsida > Poales > Poaceae > Raddia > Raddia guianensis. The sequence goes on from CM070544.1 coordinate 41,098,430, forward strand.
AAAAGATGAACCTTATCCCAGGGTTGTACATGATTAACACTTTTGAACACCAAATAATTTATCTCAGCATTAGTGCAAATGGTCATGTGAGTGCCATAATGATAAAGTGGACTCAATTGCTCCGTGTAACCCATACCGAGGAAAAGGAGTTACCAAAGGGTGCAACTACAAAGTACAAACTAATTGCATCATCCATGTGAGACGGAATCATTGAAATGTACCGTCTAAATCTGCAATCTTTCAGCAGGGACACAAGGCACAGGACTACAAAGGAAAAAAGAAGGCAAAACATGAACACACAATGAATGCCATGCATGATGAATCTGACCTGGTGGGTTGTTATCATATTTTCCCACACTTTTCACAAGAGTGGCAAGCTACAGTTTTTGTGATGCTCAGAAACAGAGTGACACACTTGTGACAAAACTTGAACTTGGCTAGAAAATGAGTTCATCGTAAGTGGGGTAGGAGGCTAAATTTTTATGACAGGCTTATAAACTCCACCAAAGAAACAAGCAATAGCCTAACTAGTTGTGCCTGCCTAACTTGTATTACTTGCGTGAAACCAAGCAGGCCAGCATCAGAGGTAACCAACACAAGGTTGATCAGACACCTAAGATAAGGATGCATGAAATGAGTGAATGATCCCCGGGCAAATGGCCCACAAACTGGGGGTACAGGGGGACCAACTCAGGCCGGACCTACAAATTGCTGGCCATTAGGCCATGGATGATACACTCATCAGGCATCAGCCACTTGACCCCCTTGCTTTCCAAGAGGTCACTGCCTTCACGAGGCCCATGAACAAGCATGGTCCACATAGAACGGCTACCCAGATGATTGGCCACCTCTCATATGTATTGTTTGCCGTTTTCCTCAGTGCCAGCAAGTGGTTCTAGACGCCAGCTTTTGGACACAAACAGTACTTCCCCTTGAGAAACAGATGTGGCATGCGCAGATGGTGGACCAATGGAGGACTCTGTAAGCGCCTACCACATGTCTGCAGGTTGCACTATGATGTGGAAACTATGAATACCTATTAAGTTTTTTATATAAAAAAAATTCTAAGTTGTTAATGGTAACAAAAAACAAGGACAAACATCTAAGCTGTATTGATATGATATTTTCTGTTGTGACATATTACTGTACAAAGGGAATAAATTGAATGCAGATAAGGATGCTTTAATCCCTCAAAAAAGCAACATCCTAGACTACTTGGTCACAATCATGAAAAGGATTTGTTAATAAGAATAATATTTTTTTCTGTGAGCAATGAAAGTGACTAGATTTTCCAAAAGGAAAAACTGAGAATTTAGCAGCAGTTTCTTTCCTAATTAAAAAAGGACGTGTCTGCAAAGAGGAAACAGCTGGCTGTAATTATATAATCAAAATGGGTTCAACATTTGTCTAGCATTATTTCAATATATTCTATACCTTATTCCTTAGCAAGCTGGTGCCAAGCCCAGATGTTTTCTTTTAGCAATAGGGAGGAGCTCTGCTATTTCATTAAAGAAGAATCAAAGTTATGTACAGTTTATGCATAAGGAGGAAAAACAGGGAGAGGGAGAGGAGGTTCAGAAGGAAGAGAGGGAGAGAGACAAAGATGCAGCTAGCCCAGTGCGTCAAGGTCAAGCCCAGATATTGACAGGACTGTTGAGAAAAGGAAGTACAAATGTCCAAGCATGTGATAAATCTTTGGGAAAATTATGGTTGCTAGTTGTGTAAGGTAGAGATGAATCAAGAAATGAAGCTATAATCATTATGGATAAAAGAACTACATTAGCAAGTCAATACCAAAAAAAATTCCAACAAAAATGATGTGTGTTGCAACATATAAAACAAAATACAGTACAAAAAATATAACAAGTGTTAACAAATTGCAAAGCACTCGGGAGGAGCAGCACCTGAGGAGTGGAGAATGGAATGCTCGTCGTTTTTGGAATGGAAATAATGATTAGAATGGAATCGTAAGGGAATCCAAATTATGCACTGATTAGTGCACTTGTCAGTAATTTAGTGCAGTACACAAGTAGTGCCCCATAAGTAACATTGAACAGTTCCTCAGAGGTTCAAATCAATTTCCCATGTATATTAATTTCTACAATTACATATCTTGCATAGTTAACAAATCATTGGCCTATGATGTATGACACAGCTACTGTTTAAGATATAGTAGTTCTGTAGCCTGTAGGTCATATTCAATCTGTTCAGGCGATCAAGGACCCACACCTGTGCTTCCATTTGCTATGCACAGTTCAGTTGATAGTGCTGATATTACACCGATGGGGCCAGCAGCATGACATTGTTGACTTGGATGACAAATCCATCAAAATAAGTCCTGACATAGATCTTTAGAGCAGCGATACCACTACTCAAAGGACAATAATTTGCTGCATGAGGAGAGTACCACTCGAGGATGATTGCTATTCATCATTCAGTCCTCAATCACCAGAAGTCCCCACAAGAACATGAGCAATCCTTAAAAAGTTAAAATGGTGAAATCTATTCATATCTCTGACAATGACTAGACGTTCAGTCATATGAGATGCAATCTTCACGAAAGAATAGCAGCCTCCACAGATCCTAAGGTTCATGAACATTGTAATTGGTATAATTGGAGGCAAGCCAGTCAAACCAAATGCAAGAGTCAACTTCTCATTGTGGTGTTTAAGCAGCTCCTCCTTTTGGCAGCCATGAACATGATCATACAAATCACATTGTATGTTGATCTAATGAAGAAATCTTCTCATCTCATGGTAAAATCCTTCTAACTTATTCTAGGCATCTGAGAATAGACATCCATAAATTATCTAATGTCGCCCTTCTCCAATAACAAAGCATGAATTTTTACCCTAGATCCAACTACAACCCATCTTTTTCTTTGCACTTCACTATCCTTCAAACATTTTCTTGCCATCATAATTTTTTCCCAGTATCCACCGGCAGCATATACATTGGAAAGAAAGGCATGGCTCCCTCCTTTGTCAGGTTCAAGTTGGGAAAGCAGCTCGGCTGCTATTCTGGTTAGTCCAACATTCCCATCATTGCCCAAAAACATTCCCATGGTTCCTGCATGATCCAGGAACCCCCCCCCCCCATGTAAGCAGTTGATTCAAATGGCATTCCTTGAAGCAATTCACAAACCTCATCATTTTCCCAGATCGTCCCAAAACATCAACCATTCAAGAACAATGAAAGGCATTAAGCTTAACAGAATGATCATTCATTAGAACTTTCAAGTAGTGAGAGCCCTCTCTAACTAAGCCTGTGCGATTGCCCACTGACATAATAGAGAAAGAACCAGATAAACTTCATTTGGAAAAATCCCTACCAGCTGCATTTTGTCAAAAAGAATCATAACTTGCCAAGAACGGGCATAGCTAGAAAATACAGTGACCATTGCATTCGATAGGATGACGTTCTTGTCTTCCACATAAGCAAATACTGCATAAGCTTTATTGATCTGCAGCACACCTTGCATAGATATCCACAAGAGATGCTGCCACAAAGATGTTTCCATTAAAACAATACTTGACAATTGCATGAAGTTGTGTCCTTTCAATCACCAATGCAAGCTTGTGCATGTACTAAAAATAGCAGAAATTGTGAATCTGCATTTCCACACAATACTTGAGCATTCCACACATTTCCTGTAACTCAATGATACACTCCATGTATCTGCAGTTTCATGTGGAATCTTTTTCCAAAACCCAGCATGCACCCTCAATCATATTATGTTCTGCATAAACATCGAGAACAGTATTCCAACAAAAGAGTCTAGTGCAAACTTGACGGCCATAGTGTGTAACCGTTTGCATCCAGGACAGCATATTTTGCAGCACATGCAAAGATAGTGCTGGATAAGGTAAATTCACTCATGCATCACTTCTTGGTGCATCACTGAAAAAGCTCCAGAGCTTACATAGCCTTTCCCAAAAAGAGAAAGGTCCTCTTTTGCACATAGATGCAAAAGTTCATGTAGCAAAAACATGTTAATAAACTTTCTATCAACCCTAACAAGCTCTTTAACCTTCAGACCAATTCTATGGTTCAGGTTGCTACAGAAAAAAACAAACAGAGAAAAAAAAGAATGAAGTTTAAGGTGTGCTACAATAAAAAATTTGGTACTCTTATTTATGGCATGATTGTTAAACCACATGCCCATCCAAGCAATTAGATGCCCACAAGCTAATAATATTACTACAATGCAAAGTTCGTCAATGCAGTTTGTTCAATATTGATAATTCACATAAAGGGAGAACTAATTAGAGAATTGTTCAGACTGCCCACTATCCAGAGCTTGATGTTTTTCTTCAGCTTGACACAATTATATTGATTCTTGTTCATCTGCCTCCAAAACTAATTTTGAATGGTTTAATGGCATTGCTGGAAGAAATATCAAGACAGCAACAATCATGTGATATTCTTCATCCAGTGTTGTAGAAGTTAAGGCTGTTAAATAAAAATTAAGTGAAGAAAAAAACAGATACAACTTGTTCACCAAGCAGGAATGAGATAATACAGGGCACTATAATGCATGAGAAAATAGAGAAGATTAAAGATAACAGAAAACTTCTCTAAACAAAAATAAGGGAAACAACTAATGTTGCCCCCTCCACTCTTCCCAAACCAAGCTTCTGGTTTTTCAACTTCAGACTGCAGCCTAAAGCTGGGAAGGTCCTACTTAATACAGCCTGTTGTGGATGCTCTCTTTCGAAAGCTCGTGTCCCAGGCCGCAGCCCAGAATGTGTAGATTGGGCGGAAGCCGCGGCACCATGCGGCTTCCACGCCTGGGTAAACAGCGTTATGATGCCACCGGCCGGTCATCGACGGCAGCGCCTAGAAACTGGATTTGGTGGCAAAAAAAGTGCCATTTTCTTCTTCCATCTCCCCTTTTACTCATCTCCAAATCCCTAAGCATAGTAACTAAATAACAAGATAAGGAAATAGATAAAGATAGAAAGATAACAAAAGGTCTTTCCCTCTTCTCCAAGTCAGATCTCTACTTTCTCCCTAAGCCAACCATCCATAGCCACCGGCCGCAGGTCCTGTTACGGCTGGTTCATGGGCCTCCTCTTGACCCAACGTCAAGATTCATTTTCCAAAATTTTCAGTGTTGGGGACTGTTTTATTTTAGATTTTTTTTAGAAAAAAGTGCCAACTTAGTCCCTGAACTTTCGCAGTTGAGCCAAATTAGTCCTTATGGTCCAATAGACCAATACCACTCCAGACCAGTCCCTATAGTATTGTAAAAGTGCCAATGTAGTCCTTGGACCGGGCAAAAATGGTTTTGAGGGTGGTTTTGATGACGTGGATGCCAACGAGGCTTATTTTGCACCTGTGGATGCCACCTCATATTACCTCCTCTCCTCTCTCTCTCTCCACCGAGCCACTCCTTCCCTCCCCTTTCTCTCTCTTGCCCCCACTGAGGGGCCGGAGCCGCCGCCGCCTCCTCCTCTCCAGCCCATGCAACCCCCATCCGCTGCCACCACCGCCATCGTCCCCACCCGCAGCCACCGCCGGCGTCCTCTTGTCCCGCCCACACCTGTCGCCGTCGAGCTCCTCCCTGCCACGTCGTCGGCGAGGCCACTCGCCGTGCCACCCAGCTCGCTACACCGCCACCATCCCTCGCCCCGTCCCCGGCGAGGCCTCTCACCTCACCGCCGCCATCCCCCGTCCCCGTCCCTAGCGAGGCCGCCTGTCGCGCCGCCCAGATCGCCGCACCGCCATCCCCCGTCGTTGTCGGATAAGAGGAGGCGGTCGGTGCACCCTCGCGGGAGGAGGAACAGGAGGTGGCCAGTGCGCCCACGCCGGACCTCTCCCGCCGCTGCCTGCGTGAGAACAGGAGAGGCTGCACTGCCTGCACACATCGGATCGAGAAGGAGACGGCGAGCTCGGGATGGCTCCCCGGCGGTGCGAGCTCAGGACGGCTCCATGGCGGCGCGAGCTTGGGCGACGGCGGATGAAACTACGGCGACGGTGAGCTCGGGATGGCTTCGCGCTCCCGATCTCCTTCTTTCTGCCCTCGCGCCCGCCACTGCCGCCGCACTAAGCCGCCGTCGCTGCCTACGTGCTGAGCTAGCCGCCGGTCTCCTCCGCCTCGCGTCGTTCCTCCACGTGCGGGCGCCGCCACCCCAACTCCACCGACAACCTGGTCGGGCCGCCCGACTCCTCGCGCCTCCACCGACGCGGCGCGGGGCGCCGCGCCCACCTCCGCCTCGTTGCCGGCGCCGAGGGCGCGCAGCCGCCGGGGGCTCGCCCGGTTGCCCCGCTCCATCACCACCCATCTCTGCCTCGTCGCCGGCGCTGGCGAGCATGTGTAGGGGAGACGAGAGAGAGACGAGGAAGGGGGAGAAGTTAGAGAATTGAGTGAGAGAAAGAGGAATTAAAAATGAAAAAAAAGTCCATGCAGACTCCTACGTGGGCTGCCACACACGCAAAATTGCTCAGGTGGCCTCCATGTCCGCCAAAACCACCTATGAAGACGGTTTTGACTGGTCAAAGGACCAAATTGGCACATTTGCAATACCAGAGGGATCAACTTAAAGTGGTTTTGGACCTTAGTGGTAATTTGGCACAACCGCGAAAGTTCAGGGACTAAGTTGACGCTTTTTCCTCTTTTTTATTATCATTTATAAAATCACAAAAAATCACAGAACAGGTGGGAGATTATTTACACTCATTTTAATAATAGAAAGAATAGCGTAAAAGGACGAGAAGATGTGGTGCCAAGTGCCAACTATTTGCTGAAAGCTTTCATTCAGTATGAAGTATTTGGTTGCCCAGATAAGACCATCATACATCTGATATTCTGAATGTTGTCATTTGCACACTTGGAACAGAATAATTAAGTTGAACTATCCAAGTCCCCTTTAAAAAAGGGTCTTTTCAGGACCATCCCCATCAAGGACTGCGTTCATTCCTGGAACCAACAAGCCACTATACATAGAATATAACATATCTCCAAGAAATTATCAAAACCATTAAAAGAATAGAGATCATCAAAATGCAAAGCATTCAAAACTATGATCAACCTAATATATATGTGTCTATATGAAGAAAAGGAATATATCTTGACTCTTAAGTCATAAATTACATATGTCACTAGAACACATGAAATTACAGTTGATTGATTAGAAAGATATTTTACAAAATTAGAGTTTCTCTAATTTGCTCATGCAACAGATGACAAAAACAATAGGTTTGAAAAAAAAGAGAACTATTAGGGTGGCCTCTTCATCATTTTCATGCCACTTCAAGTAACGCAGAAACCAAAACGCAGCCTACTTGCTGTTGTAGGTGCATTCTGTCTGTAGGACATATGGAAACACGGTCAGACGGTCTGAAGCATGATGACTAGACTTTCCCGAACAATGGCGCTCACAGATGTTGAATGTCTTGTACCTCCCACAAACTCTCAGTCTCACTCAGCTCACAGATGGCGTGGCACTTACTGGATTTCCATGGCAGGCAGCGGCGCAAGCAGCAACGCACGACGCACTCGGAGACGGGAGACACTTAGCGCAAACTACAACCGGCAGTCCGGCACCAATCTGCTCGCAGACCTCCCCCAATGGCAAACCATCGAAAGCTAACGCATCCCAAGTTCTCAACCCACGACACAAGGCAATCGACGAGAACCCAGGACACGGCGGAAAGCCGCGAGGCGAGTGAAGCAGATACCTCCCGGTGCGGCATTTCGTCGAGCACCATGCGCACACCACACGCCACGCCACCGGATGGGGAGCACGTCGCGGGCATCATGGGTGCAGTGGCACGAAGCTTGTAGGAAAAGGAGGCGGCGGCGGCGCGGGAGGAGGAGACGCCGGAGACGGCGGCGGCAGGAGGTCGGTGGAGGGAGGACGCGAGGGAACAGGAAACGATCGGGAGAAAAAAGTGACGGGAGGAGGACGACGAGTGTTTCGGGGCGAAAGGAAAACGTGGGCTTGTTTGGGCCGGTGAGCTCAGGCTTTCGGGCTTCAAAAATCATTTTGGGCCCGAATTTCGATTTCCCACGATTTTCTTCTGCTTCCCGTTAACATTCAGCCAAATTTCGTGGCCTGAAATTTAAAATCGAGCGGAGTGAGTCCAAAACAAGAAATTGCTAGGGTTTAATGAGAAAACGAAAAAAAAATCTGCTACAAATTTAGGGAGATGTTGAAAACCCCCTTTCCCAAAAAACCGATCCAAGAACTGATACGATATCAAAAATTTAAGTTCAACACTGATATGAACGTGTGTGGGCTCTGTGGGGACGCTGCGTGGCACAAGAACATGCACCATGGGGACAACGCAAGAGTGGCACGAGGAGCACAGCTTGGGTGGGGGGAGCACTGTGGCACACAACACTGGCATGGACAGAGCTCGATATGGTGTGTCCCCACATTGTTCAATGTAATGCCTATACTGAGAATGCATTGGTAATATCTAAAATTTGTTCTTCAGAAAAAAAAAAAATTACATTACACCCTTTAAGTATGCTTATTCTTCTTAAAAAATTTTTGACCCAATGTTGAACTTAAATTTCAAATTTATATTTTGATCGGTTTTGATATTGGATCCTGATGATCCCATTTAAGCATGATTTATTGATTTCTCGTGGGATTTAAGACCTTGCATTTGCATCTCTTGAGTCCACACAGTATACAACACATATAATTTTTTAAATATTTAATACTTATTTTTTAACTAAAATATTACTCCCTCCGATCACAAAAAAAAGTCGCCGTTGACTTTTGGACACGCCTTTAACCATTCGTCTTATTCAAAAAAAGAGCTTGGCGGCTCCGGTGTCACTGTCACCACGACCGCACCTTGCCCTCCTCCTCCTCCAGTAGCAAGCCCGTCCAACGCCACCATGGAGATCTGAGCGCCGCGGCCCAAGATGGGCGAAGCGTGACCAGCACCTGCATAGCCATGGCGAGAAATCTTAGAGCTTTGACTTGGGGCTGTGCAGGTGCAGTGCGGCGAGGAGTTCTTGGGTGGTGAGTGGCCCGGAAGCGCGAGGTGTGTTTGGCCAGAAGGAGAGGAGCATGCGGACGCGGAGGCGGCCAGCCGGGGCGGCGGCGGGCGCGAGGAGGCGGCGACAGCAGCGACGTGAGTTGGTTTGGGACTTAGGGTAAGAAATGCCTAAGTCGCAAGAGAGAGCTTCACTTAAAAACGGGCTGTCTCGACGGCCACATGCCGTCGAGAATGCACACGTTATCGATGGTTAAACTTGGGGCCGTCGAGAACGCACACATTCTCGACGGCTAAACTTCGGGGGCCGTCGAGATTAATCTTTCACGAGGGCCTCCGTTGCCTACCCTCGAGGTAGACCGTCTGTCTTGACCGCTTTTCCATAAGCCGTCGAGACAGATTTCTATCTCGACGGCTGGCAATGTGTATCTCTTCGATGGTTAACTGAGTTTCTTTTATTTATTTAAAAATTTCAAAAAATATTTTGTTGATGCATGTTGGCTAGTATTGCTTAACACATGAACATACACCACCATAAAATATTTTACGACGAAATTATGTTTAGAATTACATGTTCATGTGTGGGGGGGCCATATCTGTTAGAGTTGTAGCCAACATTCTAGTAAGTTGTATGAAATATACTTGTGATGTGCATATTATTTTTCAAGTATTCACCAATCTATTCGAACACTGATGTATAAAAATCATTGCACTCTAATGTTACAAATTATAACATTTTATGATATTTTCTATGCAATCTATAGTTTTTAAACATATATATACATACTACACGACACGTTACGTACAACAAAAGGCATAACTAAAAAATCAAGAAATAACATGGTTTTATTTTGTAAGTTTATTTAGACTTTTATTGAAAAATGATAATTTTCCATCTTTTCTTACAAATTATTAACATTTTTGAATATTTACAAAGGAAATAAACATGTATGTAAATTATAAAGCAATTTTAATGATTCAAAAAGAGAAAATGGATCAGCCCAATATGCCTTGGCCCATCGTCCATCGGAGGATTCGGTTCCTCTCTCTCGACACCCTAAATATGGCTGTCGAGATAGAAGGTTTCCCGCGCAAACGAAAAGCCAAAAATGTGACGGAAGGGGCCTGGGACAAACCAGTCTCGACGGCCAGGCTCAAGTCGTCGAGACTGGCAGGCTGTCTTGACGGCTTGAGCCAGACCGTCGAGAATAAGTGGCCTTTCTCAACCGTGTAGGTCTGGCCATCGAGATCTTCGGTGGCCCTCGAGATTACGAGCGATTCCTGTAGTGATTCACAACTCAGATGCATCCATGCACATATATAAAATATCACATTCACGAGCACGCACATACATGTATCATATATATATTCACAACCAGAAGTTAACCACAAGCACAATTACATAACCACAAGGTCAATCTATGTCGACACACAAGTCTAAACATCGTAATTCAATCACCATGCACGAGCACAAAAGAGTTAGGTTCGTCGGCTCGCTTGCGAGCCGCAACTAAGGAAAGCTGGACGGGTGCCATCGAACCACTGGGTAACATCCGCGGCCTAACTCTTGGAGGCGTCCTTGCCGTGCTACTCGTCGTCCCTCAAAGCCGAAGCTGGAGGTGGTAGAGCCATCGAACCAGAATTCTATGAGACATGTGCATCGTATAACTAGACAAAATTATTTGAAAAACTTATTACAAATGACAGACTATGGGTAGAAGACATTCATGGATTTTTAGAACAAAATGTTGGGCTTTTGCTGGGCCTTTGGGCTTGGCCCATTGGGAGAAATAAGAGAGGGAGAGAGGGCAGCAGTGCTGCCCTAATACAGCAGCCAAGCGAGCTGCTGCTCGCAGCAGGTGGCGGCGGCGGCGGCCGTTCCGCAGCTCGCGGAGGCGCGCGGTGCATGCGACGTGGGCTGGCTCACCGGCTTCCTCGCGCGGTTTGTTGCTCCTCCGAGCTTATCCCCCTCTCTATTAAGCCAGTTGTCTTCTCGGGTTTGTTTACGTGCTTGCACGAGCTCTCATCTCCCCTCTTCTCTCTATGCACTCCGCTGCTCCTTCTTGCCCATTGGTTCGCCGGCCGGTGAAGGTTCCCGTGGTGGCGCTGCTGCTCTTCCTCGACTTGGGTACCCGGTGGCCACGGGTTTTGGGCGCCGAGTCCCCGTGCTGCTCCTCTCTGCTCCTCGGGTCTCCACCTCGGCTCTGTTCGTGGTGGGGGCAACAGGTATCATATCTCCGGATCATCTCGTCGGTGGTTACACGGTGTAGCCCGGCGATCTGTTTCCTGGGACAGGGAGCTGCTCGCGCTTTGCCTTCCTTTGCTTCCTTCTTTGTCGTCTCGGATCCGACGCTAAGTAAGAATTTATGTGGTTTTTCTTTTGTGGTTGGTTGTGCAGTGTACCAATTAGAGATTTTGAGGATCTAATTCTTGAATTAAAGGCTAAATCTCTGGTTTGGAGCACTGTACCGTGGCTGTGGACTTTATCCTTTTGCTCTATGATGATAATCTGATTGAGGCATTGTGAATATAATTTGTTAATCATATCCTGTGATTATTTCAGTTAGTAGCTGCACTGTTTAAGAATTTAACAAGTTCATCCCTTTTTGCCATGATTTGTTGATGATCTGTACACTATATAATTGATCTTATATTGGGGTATAGCACTGGTACTGTTCGGTTGCACCTTTGTGCTGTCCAGATTGTGTTAATCAATCTGGTACCTGTACATTGCACTTGTGTGCTGTTCGGTTGGTTCAGATTAGACTTGTTCAAATGCCGGGCTTCGGGCCGGGCCTAGAAAAGCCCGGTCCCGAAAAACCAGTGTTCGAGTTCGCCCGCCCGGGCGTCGGCTCGAAACCGGGCGAGCCCGCCCTCAGTCCAGCGTTCGCCCGGCCACTTAAATCGGGAAAACCGGCCCGGCCCGCCCGGATCGCCAGGCTTGAACGAGGTTCGAGTCTGCCCGATGCACGGTCGGCCGGGCCGAGTTTTTTTGCCGAGCTTCGCCAGTTTTGGCCGGGCTTCCCGTGATCAGGTCTAGTTCAGATTAATTTGGCTTGTTTCCAGTGACTATTACCTTGAGTTCTAGTAAATCAGCAGGTCAATTGGTTAAATTGGGATGTTATGATCTGATTTCTATTCTAAAACAGTGCAGAATTAATTTGTCTAATCCTGGATATTGATCTCAAATTATATTTGCCTGTGAAATCACTAAGAACTATAACTAGGATAGTTGTTTTATAGCAACCAGTTATTGGTTAAATCTGAGAGCTCTCTAATCATGTCAATGGTGATTTATTCACTTGATTTGTTGACTGCCATGTTCTTTATCATGTTACTTGTTGCTTTGCAGTCCAATTTTATAGAGTACATGATAAATGATCTATTTCATGACATTGTTATGTGTTTGATCCTTTTATTTATATTCGGTTCATTTGATCGATTCATTATGCTTATATCGCACTATGTTCAACGCAATATATGTTTTTCAACCTAATTAATCTTGAGTAAGTCTTCGGATTCACGTCAATAACCCGAATCCTCCTAATCCAAAGTAAAAGTAGGATCGATATACTATCTCGCTCCCCGACCACTGTCCTCACATTCTGATCCTCGTCTCATCATGACTACACAAGCAGCCACTCGTTTCATTCTGAAAGGAGTGGACACTGGACAGTGACAACACTAGTAGCTAGCCGCCGCCGCCGCCGCCGCCTCCTCATACCCACCGATCGATCATTCCCATGGCTGTCAGGCTCAGCTCCTCCGCTCCATCTTCTCTTCTTCCCCACGCTCGCGCCATCTTCCCGATCACATGTATTATGTATATCACATCGGAGTTCAGAGCTAGCCCGCGATCGCTTCGCACGAGATCAGAATAATTGAGATGATTCGCTCGCATCGGCGCATCGAAGCGTAGCGTGGGCATGCATCCTGTGTCATCAGCTCGCTTGCCTCTCTCCTCCACCAACCTCCATAAGAGGCGAGAGGTTAAGGTTCGCGGAGAATCTCGCTTTTTTTTTTTTCCAGGGTTCCTTTGTTCGCTTCCTCCCGTTCGTGCGTGCTCGTCTTGACTCCACGAAGACGACGATCTTTGCCCCCCCCCCCCGCGATTTTCTTCTTCCACGTCGATCGATCGCCGGCGCTTCTCTGACGGAGACGGCCATCGATCTTCGCCGGAGGAAAAGCGTTGGCTTTCGCGCGACGGCGACGTACGGCCACGGGCCAGTGGTGGAAACACCTGATGGACGACAGCAAATTAGGGTTATCTCCATTGCGAAAGCGAGATCCATTGCGTTTGGGCAAGATCTTATCTTCGATCGCCGCGAGTCGATTGCGAAAAGACCGGGGCAGCAGCCGCAGGATGGATCGATCGGTGGTTCCACCTCTGAAAGTCTGAAGAAAGTTCTTGCAGTTACTGACTGCTTGCTAGCTAGCTCGACTGAGTGGACTCCAGCATCAAATGAGATATATATATGAAGTGGTAATAAAGGTTTAATATACTCCATTTATCAACGGGCTAAGAGGGCAGTTGGTTTTTTTGTCTTTCATGAGCATCACTATTCAGCATTCACTACTCCCTTCATTTCAAATTATAGTTCACTGTTGACTTTTGGATATTCTATTTGACCATTCGTCTTATTCAAAAAATATATGTAAATATTATTTATTTTGTTGTGATTTGTTTTATCATTAAACATATTTTAAGCATGGCTTATATTTTTGCATGTTTGCACTATTTTTTTTAATAAAACGAATGGTCAAAATGCGTTTTAAAAATCAACAGTGAACTACAATTTGAAGCGGAGGGACTACTTCAGATTTCCTCATAGCTTTGTACCCGTCGTTGACCCGTTTCACACAGCTACATGCGCCTTGCACCTTTCATACTAAAATAGATAACTGATATATAGCAATTTTAATATTTCATATGAAAATTACACCTTGATCAGTAGTACAATTTTAGTATTATTAGAGTGCAACTTTAAAAGATTGATTGTTAAAAAAAATTAAGATTCCTTAAGAATTAGCAAATCTTGTTTTTTTAACCAAAGACACTAGTATTGTCAATTCATTCAAAGTATAAAAAAATATAGGAAAAAACACCATGGCACAAGCCACCAAGGCACAAACCACAACACCAGTGCTGCCACCATGTCCTAGCACCGACCACCACGCCTACACGACGGGTACACGGCCACCGCCGCCACACCACAACACACCAGCCAATATGTGCACAACCTACAACTGTTGGCCTCATCCGTCCCCAACAGAACATGCTAACACTCGAGAAACATCTAAACCAATTTGAAATGAAGTTAACCTGATTGACAACACACCTACATCACGGGATGGACCGCATCGACGCCTCCAACAAGGAAGCGAATAAAAAAAGAGCTACCACAATCAACCTGTACGTCCACACTCCACACCTGAGTTTTTATCTAAAAAGGAGCACTGCCCGCAATTATAACACCAAGGAGGGAACGATGTCTGACGATGTTGCTATTGTTTACTTTAACCTCCTATTAAAGCAGTACAACTTATCTATAATAAAAAGCAACTTTTCAAAAGAACATATATTAATTACATAAATTGAAATAACACATAAATAATGAATTAATTATTAAGATACATCGCATTAGAAGGATTGTATCTATAGTCATTTCTACGTGACATGGCATGTTGTGAAACCATCCGATGAAACCATGTGCTAGGAGTACGCCCTAAGCGCGTCCTCTCTCGAACGTTGCTACACACATACATTTTGTGGGATCAGGTTGCCATATATTGCAGAGACTTATCATAGACCAGCTGAAAACCTCAGACATGAATATATATATGCATGTGGCATATCCGCATATGATTAATTAGTCTCCAATCTCGAACTGTAAAACCCAATGTCCAAACGAACACAAATTAAAGCTACTAGAAAGCTCTTGATTTGTAATGTGCCCATGCTTGATCCTTCACCCAAGAGGCTAAGGAGCATCGATTCTTTCTCAAGGTGTAAAGCAGCAGCACACTGACGAACCAGATATCCTCCACTGATCATCGCCAACGACCGGCCCCATTATCGCGTAGGCAGCCCACAAGATTTGGCCTAAAGCAAAAGAGCAGCGCAGGCATATGCAGAAAGGCCACCATGGCTTGCCAGAAATGAGAGCTACCGAGCTAGCCGATCTCACCGCCAGTCGCCATTGTCGATGCCCTACCGAGAGAGAGAGAGAGAGAGAGAGAGAGAGAGAGAGATCAGCTCAGCTCAGCTGCAGGGAGTGTCGGCAAGCAGAATAAGGAGACGAAGCGGTGTGCACGTGTGTGTGTGTGTGTGTGCCGTGGGCGTCACACTGCACTTTCAGAGGAGTTGCTGGTTTGGGTGGTGATCGATCGATTGATGAATGCGACGGAGGTGGAGGAGGAGGAGAAGCTTCCTTTCCTTCTTCTTCTTCAGCCGCCGCCGTCGTGTTCGGGTGTGCTCAGTGGAGGAGGGATTTGGCTCCGGCTAGTGCTTGCAACCGCGATCGACGAGGACACGTGGAGCTTTCTGCCTTTCTGTCAGTGGCACAAAACAAAGCCACTAGCCAGCCTGCAGGGCCCCACTTATATATGTATATCAGTTAATTGTTATCAACCACAAATTAGTCTGCAAAATTGGCTTGTGTTTGCTGGTGTTCAAGCACAACTAGTGCAGCAAACGTGAGCCTTCGTAGCATGGGAACCAAATCTTCTGACTTACCGTAGAGGGCAATGGGTCATTGGCATGTGTGCTTTGTGCATATGGGGATGCATATGTCAGCGACACAACAATAGAGAACCGTAAAGTCAGAGGATCCTATTCCCATAGCATGACCATGCCTAGGTTCAATGTAAGCATGTCCCATGGTATCATGAGTTTACTCAGCTGCTGGCTTATGATATTTGTGATGATACCTCTGCCTTACGACAAATGACAAGGTTACATATAGGAAAGAAGTCTTATGGTCAAACACTAGCTTTCAACGTCTGGCGAGAGACTTACGATTACATAAAAAATGAGCGAGGTGTCCCACGTATTTGCATGGCTAGATCTCGTATTTCATGTGGACTCCAAAACTCCTTTTATTTTTCTCGTTGGATATAGACTATTCTTATAATCTAAGCCATTATAATTTCGCCCACAATAATCAACGATATAGATCTATCTCTTTTTTCTCTACAATTAATGTGGGATTTTCTAGTATTTTAGGATTAATATATATGATTGCTATGTTTAGCTCTGTTTTAATATAATAAATAATAATAAACAAGGTGTGCCACACATTTTTCTTGCTAGATCTCATATTTGATATGGAATCATTTTCTAACACATGAACTCCATTTAAATTGCTTTTATTTTATGATTGTAGCTTTAATATAATTCGTTGTAATCTGGACCTACAATTTAATCGATAGTGTAGATATTTCTTTTTCTCTCTGATTAATGTGGAATTTTCTAGTATTTTAGAATTAATGTAGTGGCTTCGTTTAACTCTGTTTTGATATAATAATAATAGATAGATAGATAGACAATTGAGTTGGGATTGCTCAAAAATCGACAGGGTCAGGGCGTCAAGCGAGTCGAGATTTCATGGTAAAACCATATGCACCCCCATGATAAGATAAATCTCTTGATATATAGTTTTTTTGCCGGATTGATCCACGGTTTTAAAAAAATTGAACATAGCAAAGCACCTCAAATTGAACACAAGATTTTCCTCCACTTCGAGGATCGGTACATGTCCATATGCATGATTTTCATGGATGCGGTCTAAACATAGCAATTGTAATACCACAAATAAAAGAGAGAGAGAGGGCAGTTGGGCCAAAGCCCATGCCACAACCGACCTTGCCATATGGAGATAAGGGAAGGAGAGGGGTTGGCTCCCCAGCCAACTCTCTCATATCTCTCTACCTACTCCTAAACTCTCGGTCTCTCTTGTCTCCCTCTCTATGGCTCTCTGCTCCCTGCTCTCTCCCTTCGCCCTGACCTCTCCGCCGGCAGCCGCCGCCGACCGTCACCGCTGTTTCACGCCGCCGTCTCCCGGAGCCATCCTGTTGCAGTAGCTGCTGCTCACCCCTCTTGCTCGTGCTGCCCTGCTTTGCCCCAACCATGGCAACCCAAGGGAAGGTGGGGTGGTAGGGGAGGAGATGGGGAGGAGGTAGAGGAGGAAGAAAGGAAGCCGGCCTACAGGAGGAGAAGGGGAGAGGAGGACAAGAGCTAGGGTTTCACCCAAACCCTAGTGAAATGTTGGGAAGTTGAGGTGAATTTCTGCATCCTGCCCTTGTGTGTGTTGATTTGGGATGGGATTTGGAAAGAGATGCAAACCCTAGACATGAAACTTCGAGGTTAGCTTGTGTATGAGTGTGCAGCGACTTGGTCAGCAAAATCGAAGGGTTTTTTTTTCCAGGAATTAGGGCTCGGCCATATTAAGGAAAACGTAGCCTATCTTTCTAGCTTTCCATTGAGCCCAAGAATGCATAATTTGGCCTAGCAATTTAGGAGTTATGGCCTAGCTGTGACGAGGTTCTTGTTAAGGTGATTGGCAAATTTGTCCAGCTAGTGTGATTGGAGTTGAAAGGGTAAGGAGCTATCTAGAATACTGAATATGTATATTGCTTAATAAGCGTATTAAATCGGTTGATTGCCATGCTTGAATGTGTAGGTGACGCTTTGGGGATGGCACCGACGTCTTGTCCGTCCACCCCGCCTGGTAACTAAGGCAAGTATATGACGGGATGACTGTGATAATGTGTGCTTGAATGATGGTAAGCGATATTTATGCCTGATTTAAATATTGATAGTAATGTGACAATGAATGGTTGCAAGGATGATGATGATAGCTTGATGCTAATTGTGCTTTGCTTTTATTAATGATGATATTATAGTGATGAATGAATGGTAACATGGATAGATCAGTGAATGTATGGATTAATGTGTAAAGAAATGATGGAATGATAATGAGAAATGATGGTAACCCTGTTTTTGTTGCATACATTTATGAAAGCGTGCATACGAGTCAGGGCGGTGAGAAAGTCATATAGCTAGCTAGTCCGGTGAGCCACGGGCCCGATCGATGAAAAGGTTATATGACTAGTCCGGCGTGCTCTTGATAAGACCTACAGAGGTAGGCACCTGCCACGGGATGGTTGGGAAGACTCACTTCGGTGAGCACCTCCGCGGGATGGAGATAGAGCGTTACATCGACGGGTGTACGCTCAGATACCGATGCGCGCAATGTTAGAGATCATAATGCATAGCACTGCATCGCATTGCATTGCATTGAGCATATGCTGAAAGAATGGAGCGGTGATTGATGATTATGTTGATGATGTTTATATTTATGCTTAAACCTCGCTATTATGTACTTTGCTGAGTCTTGGACTCACATATTCTCTTTTGCTGCTCTTAGGTGATGGTTGAAGCAGCACTTGCGGGAAAGGGAAGTAGTTCACACTTTTGCTCATCACTCGAGCCAGTCAACCAAATACTTAATTAATTCAATGAATTGTCTTTAAGCCTGTATGTTAGTCTGTTTTGTAGTAACCTGTCTTATTAGAGTTTGCTTGGTCTGGACGGCTAATGTTCTCTGAAAGCCTCTGGTTATTGTCCGTTAGTGGTGATTGTGGTTTATGCTAAGTGGTGGCTTTGGTTCGTTAACCATTGGATGTATGTTGTTATTTGATATGTTACTGTTGTGTTTTTCATGTTTGGATGTCTCAATTTTAGGGGAAGTTACTACCGAAATTTTTAGCTAGAGGAGTTTGGTAGCATCTTGGGCTTTGGGAAAGTGATCTATAGTGTCATTTTTTTTTCCTAATCAATATAGCAAACCAAACATGATGTTTACTTATATACACTTCTATCCAAACCCTCAGCATGTGTACTTCTATCCAAAAACTCAGCAGACCTTTTTTGTTTGATTTTCTCTGTTTATTGGCTTAGGCTCAGATGGAAGCTATGATGGAGCTTGATGTAGATGGCAATGCGTCATCTGCTACAGAGGTTGTTTCTAAGTTACTGAACAGCAGCTGTGCAACTAGCAAAATCCTTGGCAATGATGGCTTCAAATCAACCTCTACAAAGAATAAAAAGACATCGAGAGAAGAACTTCTTGAGAAGCAACTTGAGGAAGAGAGGTAGGATTCAGCTAAACTTCAAGAGATCGTTGACAATCAACAGAAGGAGCTTGATGACCTAAAGAAAAATACAGCAGAATCAACTGAGGCACTGATCAAAACCTAAAAAGAAGTGGAGGAATTCAAGAAGAGGCAAGAGGAAACTGAGGCAAGTATTCGCCTTATCATACGCATGGGATGACTTGATGACTTGATGAATTGCATGCAAGACATGAAACTTATTTTGCTAAGCTGCTATCTGCAGTTTGAACTTGTTCCAAATACTTTTATGTAGCTTACTATTATGTGGCTATTGAAATTGTGCAGAGGTCGGGGTGTTACAGCAATGATAACTCAAATCACAAAGTTTGACAGCAAGCTTTCCAAACTAATAAGTTTTATTTGGTTGGAGGAACTAAGGAAGTATATAACCACATATCATGGTGAAGATCATGCGTGTGTTGTAGACTTGCGAGGGGGGCGGGACAGAGAAAGAAAGGAGACGAGAGAGAGGAAAGAGAGGTCAAACTATATATATATCTGTGATGACACCTCTGATTTACAACAAATGACAAGAATAGATCTAGAAAAAAAAGTCCTATGGTCAAAAACTAGCTAGCTTGTTACGTATGGCAAGAGATTTTATTATGTTTACATACAAATGGATTATGACTATGTGGGATTGCTCGAAAATCGACGGGACAGGCGAGTCGAGATTACACCGTAAAACCATGTGCACACCCATGATAAGATAATCTCTTGATATAGTCTTTTTTTAGCTGGACTGATCCACAGTTTATAATGGAAATTATATAAATCAAACCACCACAAAATTGAACGGCACAAGCTTTTCCTTCACTTTGATGATCGGTACCTGTCAGATGATACAAAAGTGTTTCCACTTCCCATTGATTTTTGCCCCAATCTTTTATTGTAAACCTAATGTGCGCCATCTAGATTACGACGAAAGCATAGCAATCCGTCCCATTTAGCATCCAATTTGTAAAAGCCCTAAACATGCAGATAATCACATACATAATTACATATATATTAGCTAGCTACTACCTAGCTCGACAAGATTAGCACCCATGGAAAAAGATCAATCTAATCTTGATGCAATTAGGATACGATCTGCTTGACATTATCTCGATCAATCCAGCCTCGCAAAATCTTTCCAACTGGCGAGGGTGCCACGCAGCGACCACTCCATCGACTGGACAGCGAAACAATGGCGAAAAGGATTAATGGATGTCTGCATATGCTCGTGCAAGAAGATTAATGGACGTCTCTGTCTCCGTGCAAGATCGTGGCCATGAGCTCGATCGATCTACGCGTGGAGAGCGTAGGTGATTTGGATTTTTGGATTGGGCGTTGGGATCTTGACGTGATCGGAGGCGTGATCCGGTGAAATTCCGGTCAAGATTCTTTCTTCGCCGACGGTGCAAATCTTTGTCGCTGGCGGCAAGCGGAGGCGGCGGCTCGCCGGTAGAAGGATAGGTGTCGAGGTCAACGAGGATAGTGCGGTGTCAGCTGGAGTTCATGACGCTGACGATTAAATTAAATTATACTATACTGTTTAAAATGCTGAAAGATCTTAGGTTCACAAAGGTTAACATTCTTTACAAATAAAAACCTCTTTTTATGCCTCTTGATGTTTCTTCTGGTTCTGATATGATTCTAGGCAAAAAGGATGAGAAAGATGGTGGCAATTGCTTTCGGTGTGGGCGCAAGGGACATAAGCTTGCGGAGTGCAATTTCCCTGTTAAGTGTCATAGATGTGGTCAAGATGGACACATGGCAAGGAGGTGTTCTGAGAGAAAATCCTGAGAATTTGTTGCTCCTCTTTGCGGTTTTCAATGTGAAGCTCTGGGTTTCTTTCTGATTGAAGATATACAGATAGAAAACTTTGACAAACAAAATGAATGCACTGTGGTGATTAGTGTGGAGAAAGGACATACCATTGCTGAGGAGTTGAGGGCTGAGTTTAAGGATTATTTTGGATCGGATTGGAATGGTGAGGTGTCGGCTTTGGATGATAAGCAATTTATCATGCAATTCCCTAATACCAAAGAGGTTGAAAAGATTTATAGGCTCCAAAGTATGCAGATGAAGTTTTGTTCAGCTTTGTTAAAGTTTTCTACATGGAATGAGGAGGAGGAGGTGTTGGGTTATCTTCAAGAGGTATGGGTTAAAGTCAGAAATATTTCAAGAAGGAGAAGAACATTTCAGGTGGCATATTATATAGGATCTATGATTGAGGTTACAACAGAGGTGGATATGGAAAGTCTTGGGAACTTAGACTTTGTTAGAATTAAATTAGTGACAATGAGAGATGCTGCTTTAATTCCTGAGGCAGTGGAGGGAGTGATAGGAACAACATTAATTGTATGAATTTTATTTGGAGGTTGAAGGGAATGAGCTAGATGACACTATACTTGATGGTGGTGTAGCCATTATGGCTGATGGAGATGGTGAATCAAGTAAGACCAAGAAACAGAAGAACTCACAGGACACAATGGATTGGACAAAAGGGAAAGGAACCCCTACACAAATAAAAAACCCAGTCCAGGATAGTGGAAACAAGAGTATGGGTAGTAAACAGAAGAGCTGTGAAGAAATGAATATGGATGAAGATGGTCTACTCCAAACTGAGGTTGAAGAACATATGGTTGTTTTGCAAGGTCAGTCCCATTGTTGATGTTGATCCTAATCTCTCTTTTGGATGTTTTCAAAGCATTAGTTCATATCACACTCTTAGAAGTTGTCCAAGACATTTTGACTTATCTTGGTTAAATTCTATTAATCAATGTGGATCACCAAGAGCTCCAGATACCTTGTGGCTGTTGAACCTACATGTTGAATGGTTCAAACCTGTTGACACAATGTTGCTATGCATTGGTCATACTATATATATATATATATATATATATATATATATATATATATATATAGAGAGAGAGAGAGAGAGAGATTTGCTAGCGTGAACTCCAGTTCACAGAGCCTCCGTGAACTTCGACGGGTTTTCGAAATCCGAGGACTTTAGTGATCGATCCAAACCATTGATCTTGTTCGTCATGTCAAAAAATAGCCACCAACCAAGTTTCGTATTTTTTCAAATTTTTTTGCTATTTGTTTTCTAATTTTGAAAATCAGCCTTCTAAATAATCGTGGAGCGTCCAAAAAAGCTGATTTTCAAAATTAGAAAACAAATAGCAAAAAAAATCAAAAAAATACAAAACTTGGTTGGTGGCTACCTTTTGACATGACGAACAAGATCAACGGTTTGGATCGATCACTAAAGTTCTCGGATTTCAAAAACCAGTCAAAGTTCACAGAGGGATCCGCGCACTCGAGTTCACGCTAGCAAATCTCTCTCTATATATATATATAGAGGAATGCTAGCGTGCACCCCAGAGCACAGATCTCTCCGTGCTCCCAACTCGTTTTCGAAATCTGAGATGTCTAACAACTGATCCGAACCATTGATCTTGTTCGTCTCACTAAAATGTAGCCAGTAACTAAGTTTTGTATTTTTTTGAATTTATTTACTATTTGTTTCCTATTTTCAAAAATCAGCTTTTTTGGACGCACCACGACTAATTGGAAGGCTGATTTTTAAAAATAGGAAACAAATAGTAAATAAATTCAAAAAAATACGAAACTTGGGTACTTGCTACATTTCAGTGAGACGAACAAGATCAACTGTTCGGATCACTTGTTAGACATCTCGGATTTCAAAACGAGTTGGGAGCATGGAGAGATCCGTCGTTCTGCACGCTAGCTCTCTCTCTCTCTCTCTCTATATATATATATATATATATATATATATATATATATTTGTGATGTCCATTATGTCTACTATGTGCATGACGAAATCTGGGTTATATACAGCCCATAAATGTTAGAAAAAAGAATGGTGTGGGCTGGAAAGGATGGCTAAAAGGTTAGAAATGGACAAATTATGGCCACAAATAAATTATGGGCTCTATTCAAATAGCAAAAAAAAATATTGGGCCATGAATAATGGATCCATGTTGGGCCTGCACAAATTGCTGAAACAAATTAAAAATAAAACGTGGCAGCAATGACACGTCACCTGCCACGTTGGATGATGACATGGCACCAAGCCCCCTGGCCTTGCATTTTATGACGATTCACTTCATGACACAATTACCAATCGCATAGAAAACATATTTACTATGACGAAATAAAGTCATTTCATCATCAAAATAAATATAAGACGCAGATACTATGACAACCATGTTTTCGTCATATGGTCGTCATAAAACAACTACTATGACATATTTTTGACTTTGCATGACAAATATCAACCGTCAATAAAAACCACTTCTCTTGTAGTGCTTACTTAATAGGAAAATTATGTTGAATATTTGCACGACCTTTGGCGGAAAGGATAATGAATGTGGTTTTGTAGCAAACATTTCCTAGGCTCATATTGAGGAGATTGTGGATGATAAGATGATAGGAGATATACTTGAAAAGTCTGAGTCTATTTGCAAAAGCCTCAAGAGTTAGCTCAATATAAATCAACCAATGTGGGAAATGATGATATAATTCTGTCTGACATAGGAAATAGTTCTGTGGGGTTTCAGTTATTCCTCTAAAGAACAAACAGATTTCTGACATGCCAATGGATACTGCTAGAGAGCAGATACCTACAAGAAGAAGTAAGAGATTGATGGGTAGAGGTACCCCTATTGTTGAAAAGGCTTCCAAACTTCTAACGAAAAGAAACCTGGAAGGTAATCACAACCTTACTCATAACAATTCTTTTTCTTTAATCAGTTCCGATAATTTGTTAAATTTAGCCAATAAAGTTGGGGTTATGTTAGTTGATGATGTTCAAAACTCTTTTGATGTTTTAGAAGAATTAGAATGTGCTAGACTAGAATTGCATAAAAAAAGCAGAAGAAACCAAAGTAAAAGATAATCAGGTGGTTTTGGAACAAAATATTTCCAGGGATGGTGGTCCTATGGAAATAATTGATTGGTCTCATACTTCAAGTGAATCTGAGTCAAGTCCTGATGAGGGCTTTTCCAGAGTGATTTCTAGAAAACAAAGGAGTTCGAAAATGAATAGAGGTAGTAGATGGAAGTGTAGAGACACTAATTCTGTTTGTAGGAAAAATAATGGAAAGCAGAGAGTTGCTTACCCAAAAGGTTTTAGTGACAAGAATAATAATAAAAACAATATCAAATGAAATTCATCTTCTGGAATTGTAGGGGTATCAATAAGAAAGGTGTTCTCAATTACATCAGAGAGCTGATGTTTAAACATCAGATTGATTTTATGGGTTTGGTTGAGACCAAGAAAAAATCTTTTGATGATAATTTTTTTAGAAAGATAGACAACTTTAGTAAATTTAGTTGGCACTGGATTGAATCGATTGGTAGATCTGGTGGGATTCTTTGTGGTATTAATACTGATAGATTCGATGTTTTGGGGATAAAAAAGGGCAACTTCCTTCTTGCTTTGAATGTTTGGGATATTAAACAAAAGTGTAAATTATCTATAATAACTGTGTATGGTGCTCCTCATAATAAGTATAAAAATCTTTTCCTGTCTGAGCTGGTATCTTTTTGTAACATTGATTGGTGCCCTTTGATTGTGGGAGGTGATTTTAATTTGGTTAGATTTGTTTATGATAAGAGTTCAGGCAACATTGATAATCATCTTTCTGGTTGCTTTAACGAAGTCATTGATTTGTTAAATCTTAGAGAGTTGGACCTTATTAGGAGAGGTTATACTTGGACTAATAATCAAACAAATCCTATCTTAGTTAAGTTTGATAGAGTGTCTGTTAACAATGAATGGGAAAAAACCTTCGGAAATGCTTTGATCCGGGCATCCGACCCATTGGACGCCTCACATGCCCAACACACATGCTTACTTCTGTGATCGCAGTCTGCATCAACACAACGACTAGCAAAAAAAAAGTGCGTTTCATTTTTGCCCAGTTAAATTTCTCATTTTTGTCTCTATTTCATCTAGAGTCCGAAATGCATAGAACAAATTTCATAATTCATCTAAAATCCTAATTAACTCATTTTAAATACTTTTATATTTTTTAAATTTTTAATTATTTTTCATTAGCCAAATTGTTTCCAATGGGCTAAACTAGTTGTTTCAGCAGGCTAGACATATTGTTCCAATAGAAAAAAACTAATTGTTACACTTGGATAGACATATCGTTCCAGTATGCTGAACTAATTGTTCCAATAGGCCAAAAATATTGTTACTGTAGGCTAAACCAATTGTTTCAACAGACTAGATAGATTGTTCCAACAGGCTAAACTAATTGTTTCAACATGCCAGACATATTGTTCTAATAGGCTGTACAAATTGCTTCATCAGCCTAGACAAATTGTTTCAATAGGCTAAACTAGTTGTTTCAGCAGGCTATATATATTGTTTCAATAGGCTAAACCAATTGTTTTAGCATGCTATATATATAGTTCCAATAGGCTAAACCAACTGTTTCACTTGGTTATACGTCACTAGGCAACAGTAATTGTTTCAGCAGACTAGCCATATTGTTTCAACAGGCTAAACTAGTTGTTTCATTAGGATAGCAAATTGTTTCAGTAACTTTTTTATAGCAACTTTGGTCTTGTTTTGTTCGTAAAAATGCGAGGAACGCAACGGTGCAAACGGTTCGGGCATTGGAGCAACCAGTCAAAATCTATGGCCGTCGAAAGAGAAAACTGAAAAGAATCTTTTCGCTGACGTCAGCGCTGACATCACTGCATGCATGCAAACAGGAGGCTTTTTCGCTAGTTCGCTGCGTGCGCGTTGTGGTGTGCTGGGCCCGGGCGGCATCCGACACGCGCGCGTCTGTCCCCAAATCCACGCCAAAAACCTTTCCTCTTTCTAATATCACCAAAATTCCTAGATATTTTTCAGACCATAACCCTATCCTTTTTTGCTTCTGATAATTTGAAGGCTAAAAAAAGAAATGGCTTTAGATTTGATCTAAATTGGACTAAGCATGAGCAGTTTAGTGATCTGGTGCAGCAGGTGTGGGATAAAACAGCAGTGTCTAATTCCAAACTTGATGCCGTTCTGATCAAGCTACGAAGAGTTAAAAATTTTCTTAAGAGTTGGGGGGCCAACCTTTATGATGTAGATAAAGAAAATTAAAGAATAGATTATTAATAAAATTGGAATGCTTGAGGTAAAGGAGGAGTCCTTTGGTTTATCTTCAGAAGAAATTAGAGATAAGATTAACCTTCTTTTAAAAATCCAGCAAATTCATGAACAAGAGGAGTTATATTGGCATGCGAGGGCGCATGAAAAATGGCTTCTAAAAGGAGATGCAAACACTGAATACTTTCTTAGAGTAGCGAATGGACGTAAAAGGAAAAACACAATTCTGACTCTTCAAAATAATACTCAAATAGCTCAGAAAGAGGAGGACATTGTGAATGTCACCTCTTCCTATTATAAACAACTTTTTGTAAAATCTGATGGAGATCAGGGCAAGTTAAAGTTTTATGATATCTGGGATGGCAATGAAAAAGTGAGTGATATGGAAAATTCAGATCTTGTTAGACCCTTCTCGGAGGAGGAGGAGGTTAAAGAGGCTATATTTGGGTTTGGCCACAATAAGGCACCTGGCCCATATGGTTTACCAATAGAATTATATCAATCTTGCTGGCACTTTATAAAAGGAGACATTATGGAGGCCTTTGGTGAATTTTACAATAATAAAATGAGAATTGATAAGATAAACTATGGACAAATTATCCTTTTACCTAAAAAAGTGGATGTACTTATGGTTCAGCACTTTAGACCCATCTGTTTATTAAACTATTTTTATAAAATTTTCACAAAAGTTCTTACCAATAGAATAAAGATTGTCCTTAATAGAATTATCTCAGATACACAGATTGCATTTTTGAAAAATAGATATATTGTTGAGGGGATTATGTCTTTGCATGAAATTATGCATTCAGTGAAACAAAGTGGTGAATGTGGTATTTTTCTAAAACTTGACTTTGAAAAGGCTGATGATAAAGTAGATTGGGATTTTCTCTTCCCAATGCTTAACATTAGGGGTTTTCATCCTAAAATGGTTGGGTGGATTAAGCAAGTGGTAACTGGAGGAACTCAAAATGTTTTATCAATGGTGTATCTGGACCTTACTTTCAGAGTGGACAACGGGTCAGACAGGGGGATCCTTTGTCACCACTCCTTTTCAATTTGGTTGCTGATTGTGTTTCTAAGATGATCAAAATGGCTCAGAATAATAATTATGCGTTGGGTCTGGCTCCTAACCTAATAAAAGGAGGAATAGCTATATTACAGTATGCAGATGACACAATAATTTGTTTACAACATGATATTGAATCTGCTAAGAATTTAAAATTCATAATGTTCCTTTATGAAGCTTTGTCAGGTTTGAAAATTAATTTTCATAAAAGTGAGGTTTTTGATATTAATGGAGATAATCATATTGAGGGGATTTATTCGGAGTTATTCACATGCAATGTAGGCACTCTTCCAATATCTTACTTAGGGATGCTTGTGGGAGGCAACAAGATAAAGAATAGACATTGGGGTTGGGTGGTAGACAACGTGAGGAAAAAAATAGAAGATTGGAAAGGAAGTTCGCTGTCTTATGGAGGTAGACTTGTGCTTATTAATTCATGTCTATTTAGCATACCAATTTACAGCATGTCTATGTACAGGATGCCACAGATGGTGATTAAACAGATAGACAGGATCAGAAGAGACTTCTTTTGGAATGGGAATGGTAGTAAAAAGAAAATTCATCTTTCTAAGTGGGATTGTATAATTAAACCTAAAAACAAAGGTGGTTTGGGTATTAAGAATTTGAGAGATTTGAATATTAGTTTACTTTGTAAATGGTGGTGGAGGTTAGATAATAATATAGGAATTTGGCAGACAATTGTCACTAATAAATATTTGAAGGGAAAAACCATTTTTCAGGTCAAACATAAAATTAGTGACTCTCATGGGTGGGGGAACATCCTCAAATGTAAGGATTTGTATGTTCAAAATAGAGAATATTGTGTGGGCGAAGGGAAAGAGGAGGATGAAGAGAACGCGGAAGGGCCCAGTGGAAGGGGCCTTTCGATGGCGGTATGGCATGGCTGGGTCACCCCTAAGTTGCCCGTGGGAGAACCTGAGGAGTATGGAGGCGATCACTACGGGTCGGAGAAACCAAATCCCTCAATAGCAAGAACCATCGAGAGAGAAACTGAAATTGTCGAGAGAAACTTCTCTCGTGTCGATCGTCGAGAAACAAACCTCATGGGAACTAGGTCAAGAGAAATGACCTCTCGAAACAGCCTCTCTCTCGTTTCAATCGTCGAGGAACAAACCTCATGGAAACTGGGTCAAGAGAAATGACCTCTCAAAATGGCCTGTTCGTCGAGAGAACCTCTCTCGACGGCTAGCAAGTAGTGGTCGATGAAACTGGTGCTTCCGTTGTTCGGTGGGATGGCGGCTCTCTCTCTCAGCAGGTACACAGCCGCCAAGACAGCATATAATTGGGCTGGTCCATCGGCCACTAGCCGCGACCACATGCACATTCTTTTGATGGTCGTGATCTAGCCATCGAGAGAGAGTAAGGGGGTGCCAACTCCCAGTCATTGCCTACCAGGTGGGCCCATGCATATCTCTCTCTCCCTCTCCCTCTCTCCGAACAAGTCGGGACCGTCGAAGACATTCATGGATTTTTAGAAAAAGTATGTTTTTCAACCTAAATCTTGAGTAAGTCTTCGGATTCACGTCAACCCGAATCCTCCAAATCCAAAGTAAAAGTAGGACCGATATATCTCGCTCCCCGACCACTGTCCTCTCATTCTGATCCTCGTCTCATCATGACTAGACAGGCAGCCACTCTTTTCCTTCTGAATAGAGGAGTGGACACTGGACAGTGACAACACTAATAGCTAGCCGCCGCCGCCGCCGCCGCCTCATACCCACCGATCGATCATTCCCATGGCTGTCAGGCTCAGCTCCTCCGCTTCATCTTCTCTTCTTCCCCACGCTCGCGCCATCTTCCCGATCACATGTATTATGTATATCACATCGGAGTTCAGAGCTAGCTAGCGATCGCATCGCACAAGATCAGAATAATTCAGATGATTCGCTCGCGTCGCAGCGTAGCGTAGGCATGCATCCTGTGTCATCAGCTGATGTTCGATCACTAGCTCGCCTGCCTCTCTCCTCCACAAACCTCCATGAGAGGCGAGAATACGACGATCTTTCCCCCCGCTGCTTTCTTCTTCCACGTCGATCGATCGCCGGCGCTCCTCTGACGGAGACGGCCATCGATCTTCGCCGGAGGAAAAGCGTTGGCTTTCGCGCGACGGCGACGGCGACGTACGGCCACGGGCAGGTGGTGGAAACACCTGATGGACGACAGCAAATTAGGGCTATCTCCATTGCGAAAGCGAGATCCATTGCGTTTGGGCAAGATCTTATCTTCGATCGCCGCGAGTCGATTGCGAAAAGACCGGGAGCAGCAGCCGCAGGATGGATCGATCGGTGGTTCCACCTCTGAAAGTCTGAAGAAAGTTCTTGCAGTTACTGACTGCTTGCTAGCTAGCTCGACTGAGTGGACTCCAGCATCAACTGAGATATATATATGAAGTGGCAATAAAGGTTATATATATAACTTTAGTGATCGATCCAAACCGTTGATCTTGTTCGTCATGTCAAAAGGTAGCCACCAACCAAGTTTCGTATTTTTTTGAATTTTTTTTCTATTTATTTTCTAATTTTAAAAATCAGCCAATAGCAAAAAAATTTGAAAAAATACGAAACTTAGTTGATGGCTACGCTTTGACATGATTTAACAAGATCAACGGTTTGATCGATCACTAAAGTTCTCAATTTTAAAACCCGTCGAAGTTCACGGAGGATCCGACACTCAAGTTCACGCTTAGTAAATCTCTATATATATAAGAGAGAGAGAGATCCTAATATACCCCTAGGTGTAGATTAGAGATATTGTACACATGGGTCGGTTTGTGAGCCAGGATCCAGCCAAACCACCTAGCCGCCAATTTTAAAAATCATAGCAGATAAATGAGGCTTAAAAATCCGGATTAATCGTGTTTAACAACCACCCCACTCTCTCATTTCTCTCTCCTCCCACGCCCGATCTGGATCGGTTCTGGCGACAATGGTGGCGACGGCGATCCGGCGGCGCCTCCCGACCAGTGCCTAGCGCCGCCCGCCCCATCACCCTCCTCCTCCACGGTGTCTCGCGCCCGGCACCGTCGCGCCGCCCTCCACCCCTGCGTCGCCGCCTCCCTCGCCGGCCCGCCTCCGCCCGCCGTCGGCGCCTCCGCCCTGTCGCCACCTCCCGCCGTGCGCGTGCCTCCGCCCGCGCCGCCCGCCGCCCCCGGCCGCCGCGCCTCGCCCTACCGCCGCCGCCGCCCCCGCCGCCTTGCGCCTCGCCCGCCATTCTTGCCTCATACTGTTGTCGCCGCCCGTCTCCTCGCCACTCACGGCCGCGGCCTCCACCTCTAGATCGTGGTCGCCGCCTCGCCGCCGCGGCGCCTCGCCCTCCGTCACCGCCTCCCCGCCAGCACGCGCCTCCATCCCGCCGCTTGCAGATCGCTTCGACGAGGACGGCGTCCTCCCAGCCAGGGCGCCACTGCCGATCCCGCCTATGCCCGTCGCCACAGGCCCGACCCCACGGTCTTGGATCGACGCCGCCGCCGCCGCCTCCCGTGACCGCCGCCACGTCGTCGCCGCCGCCTCGGATTACTTAGAAATTACTTAGGAATTACTTAGGTTCTACACGGATTACTTAGGAATTACTTAGATTCTACATGGATTACTTTAGGGATTTCGATGAATTGCTAGGGCTTTAGATGAATTACTTAGGGAATTTGAGTCTGTAATGCGAAGCAATCGGTCGTGATTTTGGTTTTTGCCATTTTGTATGTATGCTCATTCAAAAGTAATAAAAAGTATTTCGTAATAATCTTTGTTTTTGGTCCTATTTACTTTCAAAACGATGCTAGTAATAGAAAGTAATCGGTTTGAAAATGAAGCAGCTCAAAATTCAAATAAACCGGCATGCAACCCACGGTTTTAGGGCAGTTAATGCCCCCACGATTCTAGGATCTTGCCTCCCAGCGAATTACTTTCCGTGCTGAAACAAGTTCAATTCGGTTACTTCCGATTACTTTCAAAAATCATTTGTTTACTTCGGGTTTGGTGGCTCATGGTTCATTGGGGAAGGCTCGCATGCAGATTAGCTTAATCTACCCACAGGGGCAGTTGGTTTTTTTGTCTTTCATGCGCATCACTGTTCACTACTCCCTTCATTCCAAATTGTAGTTCACTGTTGATTTTTGAATATTCTATTTGACCATTCGTCTTATTCAAAAAATATATGTAAATATTATTTATTTTGTTGCGATTTGTTTTATTATTAAACATATTTTAAGCATGACTTATATTTTTGCATGTTTGCACTATTTTGGAATAAGACGAATGGTCAAAATGCGTTTTCAAAAGTCAACAATAAACTACAATTTGAAACGGAGTGACTACTTCAGATTTCCGCATAGCTTTGTACCAGTCGTTGACCCATTTCACACGGCTACACACGCCTTGCACGTTTCATACTAAAATAGATAACCGATATATAGTAATTTCAATATTTTATACGAAAATTACATCTTGATAGTAGTACAATTTTAGTATTATTAGAGTACGACTTTAAAATGACTGATTGTTAAAAAAAATTAAAATTCCTTAAGAATTAGCAAATCTTTTTTTTAACCAAAGACAATAATACTGTCAATTCATTCAAAGTATAAAAAAATACGGGAAAAAACACCTTGGCACAAGCCACCAAGGCACAAACCACAACACCAGTGCTGCCACCATGTCCTAGCACCGAACACCACGCCTGCACGACGGGTACACAGTCCCCGGCCACCGCCGGCCACACCACAACACACCAACCAATATGTGCACAACCTACAACTGTTGGCCTCATCCGGCCCCACCACAACACGCCAACACTTGAGAAACATCGAAACAACTTTGAAATGAAGTTAAGCTGATTGACAACACACCTACATCATGGGATGGACCGCATCGACGCCTCCAACGAGGAAGCGAATAAAAAAAGCTAACACAATCAACCTGTCCACACCTAGGTTTTTATCTAAAAAGGAGCGCCGCTTGCAATGATAACACCAAAGAGGGAACGATGCCTGACGATGTTGCTATTGCTTACTTTAACCTCCTATTAAAGCAGTACAGCTTATCTATAATAAAAAGCAACTTTTCAAAAGAACATATATTAATTACATAAATAGAAAGAACACATAAATAATGAATTAATTAATTATATATATATATATATATATATATATATATATATATATAGAGAGAGAGAGAGAGAGAGATTTGCTAGCGTGAACTCGAGTTCACGGAGCCTCAAATGAACTTCGACGGGTTTTGAAATCCGAGAACTTTAGTGATCGATCCAATTGATCTTGTTCGTCATGTCAAAAGGTAGCCACCAACCAAGTTTTGTATTTTTTCGAATTTTTATGCTATTTGTTTTCTAATTGTGAAAATCAGCTTTTTTGGACGCCAAGCTGATTTTCAAAATTAGAAAACAAATAGCAAAAAAATACGAAACTTGGTTAGTGGCTACGTTTCGACATGACGAACAAGATCAACGGTTCGGATCGGTCATTAGACATCTCGGATTTCAAAAACCCGTCGAAGTTCACGGAGGGATCCATGCAC
Source organism: Raddia guianensis (assembly GCA_036346415.1). Taxonomy (NCBI): domain Eukaryota; kingdom Viridiplantae; phylum Streptophyta; class Magnoliopsida; order Poales; family Poaceae; genus Raddia; species Raddia guianensis. Next base: position 41,131,302 of record CM070544.1, read on the forward strand.
TCGAGTTCACGCTAGCAAATCTCTCTATACATATATATATATATATAGATCCTAATCTACCCCCAGGGGTAGATTAAGCCTAATCTACACCTAGCCACCCCACGAGCCAGGTTCCAGCAAGTCCAAGCAGTCAACATGGTGGAAAATTTGAAAAAAAATCAAAAAAACCGGATTCACCCATTAACTACCCCTACTTCCCCTCTTCCCATCTCTCTCCATAGTTTCTCTCTCCACCTTTCCCGATCTGCAGGTCGCGAGCGATTTTGGAGGCGTCGATGGCCGGGAGCACCGGATGTCGAGGCACTAGGCGGTGGCGGTGACGGCCGGCATGCTAAGCGGCGCCTCGCGGTTCAGCGGTGGCGGCAATGAGGGCTGGGTGGCGTCGACCGAAGGCGAGCCAGCGGCGCTTAGCGACGCGAAGCGGCGGATGGCGGGCACGGCGCGGCGGCGCGTCGGCCGGCTGCGACCAGCGGGCTAAGCGTGGCTATGACGACCACGGCCAGCGGCGCGACGCCTCCTCGGCTCGGCGTCGAGCCTCCTCCGGCGCGCGTCGATCTGGGCGCCCGACCTCGCCGGCGCCGTCGGCCTCCGCCATTCCGGTCTCGCCCCGTCCTCTGCTGGCGCCGGTCACCGCTCTCCCGACCGCCGTCGTCGCCGGATCTGGCGCCTAACGGCGCCACCCGCTTCACGCTCCCACGACGCCGCGACGGCGCCGCCCACACCACGCCTCCACGACGGCCGGTGCCGATTCCTCGACGGCGCGCGACGCGGCCGCGCGCCGCTCCGTCGAGATCGATGCCGCCCGGCCGCCCCATGACGGCCACAAGCGCCGCCTCGATCTTCACCGCCCGCCCGATCTGCATCGCCCGACGCCGCCCACCTTTCCGACAGCGCCGGCGACGCCTTTGCTTCTCCACCCTCGGCGACGGCGCCGGCCTCCACCGCCAACGTCTTGCCCGTCCTCCTCGCGCCGGCCCTTGCTCCAGCTTCCCTCCGGCCTCCGCCGACCACATCGCTTGACACCGGATTACTTAGCAAATTCTAGGATTACTTAGGAAATCCACTGTGAAAATGTAATAGTTATGTATATTTACTTTGCATTATGACTAAGTAATGCATAGTAATTAGGTTTTGACTGTTTTTCACTTTTGTATGTATGCATAATCGAAAGTAATGAGAAGTGGCGGTGAAAATTTAGATTACTTTCTTGTTTTGGCTCGAGAAATGTAAGTAATGGAAAGCAATCCGTTTGAAAAGAAGCAACTCAAAATTCAAATAAACCGACATGCAAACCCACGATTTTAGGGCAGTTAATGCCCCCACGTTTCTAGGATCTTGCCTCCTAGCGAATTACTTTCCGTCTTTGAAACATGTTCATTTCGATTACTTGATTACTTTCAAAATCGACCATTTACTTCTGTGTTTCTGTGGCTCACATGTTTATTTGGGAAGGCTCGGGTGCAGATTAGCTTAATCTACCCCAGGGGTATATTAGGGCCTCCATGTGTGTGTGTGTGTGTGTGTATACACATATATACATATATTCATATATATATAGAGATCCTAATCTACCCCTAGGGGTAGATTAAGCCTAATCTACACCTAGCCACCCCAATGAGCCAGGCTGCAGCAAGTCCATGCAGTCAACATGGTGGAAAATTTAAAAAAAATCAAAAAAGTAGATCCACCCATTAACTACCCCACTTTCCCCTCATCCCCCCTCTCTCTCTCTCTCCAAGCCGATCCAAGCCGCCGCTGTCTGCCTCTCGACGCCATCGCCCTCGACGCTTGCCGCCAGACGCCCCCGCTTGGCCCGCCGCCTCTCGACGCCCCGACTTCGGCCGCCCAGCCTTGCCGCCCGCAGCCTGCCGCCATTGGCCGACGCCGTTCAAGCCCCCAGCCAAGCGCGTCCCGTCTCGATCGCGTCGCCGCGCCAGCCTTGCCGACGCTGCCGCCCACGACACGGCCGCCCGACGCGCCGCCGCCCAAGCCGCGTCCCGTCTCGGCAGCGTCGGCCTTGGCGTCCCGTCTCGGCCCCAGCAGCGGCCGCCGCCGCCGTCGCCTCCTCAACGCCGCCGCCCGCCGCCGCGGCTCCCTTCTTGCCACGGCGCCGCCCGACCCTCGTCCACGGTGTCTCGCAACCGGCACCGGCGCCGCCTCGTCCTCACCGGCCCCGACCTTGGGATCGTCCTCCATCGCCACTCAGACCCAGCGCATCCACGGGGAGCCGGGCACCGCCGCCTCCTTCGCTGCTCCAGGCCGGATTACTTAGGGTTACTTAGGTTCTACGTGGATTACTTTAGGGATTTCGCTAAATTGTTAGGGCTTTAGATGAGTTACTTTGGTAATTTGAGTTTGTAATGCGAAGTAATCGGTCGTGATTTGGTTTTTGCCATTTTGCATGTATGCTCAGTCAAAAGTAATAAAAAGTAATTCATAATAATCTGTGATTTTGGTCCTATTTACTTTCAAAATGATGCTAGTAATTGAAAGTAATCCGCTTGAAAAAGAAACAGCTCAAAATTCAAATAAACCGACATGCAAACCCACGATTTTAGGGCAGTTAATGCCCCCACGATTCTAGGATCTTGCCTCCTGGCGAATTACTTTCCGCGCTGAAACATGTTCATTTCGGTTGCTCCAATTACTTTTGAAATGCGACCATTTACTTTCGGTTTTGGCTGGCTCGCGTGGTTCGCTGGGATGGCTCGGGTATAGATTAGCTTAATCTACACCCAGGGGTAGATTAGGGCATATATATATATATATATATATATATATATATATATATATATATATATATATATAGAGAGAGAGAGAGAGAGAGATGGCTAGCGTGCTTCTGGGGTGTACGGATCTCCCGTACACCCAGCGTGTTCAAATCGAGATGCCTAACAAGCGATCAAACCATTGATCTTGTTCGTCTCATTTGAAATGTAACCGATGACCAAGTTTCGTATTTTTTTGAATTTATTTACTATTTGTTTTCTATTTTAAAAATCAGCTTTTTGGACGCACTACGACTAATTGGAAGGCTGTTTTTTGAAAATATGAAACAAATAGTAAAAAAATTCAAAAAAATACGAAACTTGGTCACTGGCTACATTTCAATGAGACGAACAAGATCAACGGTTCGGATCGATCGATAATAATCTCGGATTTCGAAAACGCGTTGGGAGTACGGATCTCCCCGCACTACGGGTATGCGCTAGCATTTCTCTCTCTATATATATATATATAGAGGAAGGCTAGCGTACACCCCAGAGTACGGATCTCTCCGTACTCCCAAGTCGTTTTCGAAATCCGAGATTACTATCGATCGATCCGAACCGTTGATCTTGTTCGTCTCACTGAAATGTAGCCCGATGACCAAGTTTCGTATTTTTTGAATTTATTTACTATTTGTTTTTATTTTCAAAATCAGCTTTTGGGCCGCACTACGACTAATTGGAAGGCTGATTTTTGAAAATACGAAACAAATAGTAAAAAATTCAAAAATACGAAACTTGGTCACCGCTACATTTCAGTGAGATGAACAAGATCAACGGTTCGGATCGATTGATAATAATCTCGGATTTCGAAACGCTCTCTCCCTGCACTGGGTGTACGCTAGCATTCTCTCTCTCTCTCTCTCTATATATATATATATATATATATATATATATATATATATATATATATATATATATATATGGATACGTTACTCTTAGGAGTATTATAACTATAATACACCCACTTTTCCTCCACCCGTCCGATCTCCCCTTTCCCATCCCGTCGTTCTCCCCACACCTCCTCTAGCTTGTAGTTTCCCACGGCACGCGGGAGCGCCTACTGACAGACGACAGGAGCAGCCTTGACGGCCATGGCGAAGACGGCGGCGAGCGGCCACTGGGTTTCAACGGCGACGGGCACAGGAGTGACGCGCGGGCGGCGGAACCCCAACGACGAGAGCGTGGCAAGGCGATGCGCATGACCGTGTCGGCGGCGAGATGCAGGAGCAGCGCACCGGGCGGGAGCAATGCGCCGGCGTTGTGTGGCTGAAGCAACAAATCAACGGCAAGCAGGTGGATCTACGGGCTGCTTTACCACAACATCAAATCTGATTGCCCAGGTGTCAAGCATGTTTAAACCAACCCCAATTACTCAGGTTGATGATGAGCACTCGCTGGAAATCATAGATGAAAGTGGTGATGTTGGCAAATCTGAACGAGTGATATATCATGAACCAAAGTTTCGTTGATGTTAGTCGTTCTACTAAATAAATTTGATCGCAATTCTTACTTTACTACGAGACTCTAAGGTCCTTTGCATACGTACCAAATGAGCTTTACTACGGTAATTGAACATTATACACTTGTTTTGGTGAAAACATGAAGTCTTTACAAAATTTTTTTGTTATAACTTCACCACAAAGCTATGCAGTCATTGCTAAAAAAATTTAAAAAACTTTACTACAAAAATCAAATTGTTTTACCGGTACTTGTAATTTTTCTTTACTAGCTTTGAATCATGAATTTGTGGAACCATATTTTGGTACAGATGTGAGAATAGCCGAAAAATATAAAAAGAAGAAACACTTTTACCATTATTCGTGAAGGTGTGTTACTACAAACTTTGAAGTCATTACAGGAAGAAGTTTTAAATGAAATGAAAGGGTCATACCAGTGGACCATAATATTTACATAATTGGTACGGCTCTCCACAGTATCCCCTGCTGGGCAGTGGATGGAGGTCCTCGCCATCGACAACATGCAGCTTCAGCAGCTCGCCGATGCCGAGGTACGGTTGGAAGCGATATCACGAGCGACAGCGATATACAGACTCTCGTGGGATGTCGTTGCTCCTTTACCACAAGAAGAAATCCAATCCCCCACTTCCCCAAACTAAATTGTTGTGAGCAGGTATTATAGGTTCTGATTACTAGCAATTTCCCCCCTAATTTCCCAAATTTACTAGCGCTTTCCTCTAATTTCTGGTATGCTGCTCATGTTGTGTTTTGAGAAAAACATGTTTGTAGTGGAGCTTGATTTACTACAAATGATGAAGTAGTTTACACAATGCTATTGTAGTACTTTACTGCAAAATTCCATGGGTAATTCCTCCCAATCCCTCGAAATTCATCGTGCTGTTGTTTAGAACTTTACTGCTGTAGTTTGTTGTATTTTACAGAATACCCATGAAGTATTTTACTATATTGGTATGAGTAGTTTCTACCCTTGTTGTTGTCGCCTAAAAGTGTATGAATTTAGGGCTTTACTGCAATAGTATGTGGTAGTTTACAGACATAATCAAAATTACTTACTACAGAGCACCAAATGTACTGCATAAAATAGTATCTCAGTATCACTATGCTGCATGTGTACCAATATACCAATATATGCCTAAAGGTGAATGCATTTAGAACTTTACTGCAGTAGTTTGTTGTAGTTTACAGAATACCATGAAGTATTTTACTACATTACTATGAGTAGTTTTCCTCTTACTATTGTTGTCTAAAAGTTGTATGCATTTAGGACTTTACTACAAAAGTATGTACTAGTTTACAGACAATCAAAATTATTTACTACATTCTATTACTTCACTACAAGCCCATATAGTTATTTGCACACCTACTGATTATGCTTTACTGTAGGTCTTTTCAATAGTTTGAATACATACTAAAAGTGTTTTACTACAATACTATATACTTGTTTTTCACACATATTGAGTGTGCTTTACTACAAACATTTCTTTTACATTTTTCTAATATCTTGGGTCCAACATCAAACATCATACCTCGATGAAAAATTTTGTTTTTACTACAAAATGATGTTTGTTTTTACTACACTGTGATGCTTGTTTTTACTGCACAATGTTGCTTGTTTTTACTAGACAGTTAATCTTGGTAGGTATAACTAGGTTTTGTCTTGTTTTTAATGTATTAGACCAAGACACCGCAAAGGCAGAACCGCAGAAGGAAATCAAACAAATCTTCCCTAAGATAGCATAGGTTGTGCAAATGGAATGTGCTGAAAACAACAAGAAATGGCTTTCACAATTATACCGCCAGAATGAATCCTTCAAGCATGAGTTGCATGAAGTCACCAACAACATGGCTACCCCAAATGAGTTTGAGAAAAGCATGGCAAGACATGATTGTATGAAATGGGCTGCATTGACTTCAAAGTAGAAGAGATGGCTAGAGTCGATCGAGAAACAACCTGCTTAGATGAAGCAAAGACAATGTCAGAACTACCATGGATATGGTCACAACTCAAAGACAATGCACCGACAGACACCCATGCTGTATAGAAAAAATGGAAATACATGTTTACTAATACTTAGTACTGCTGCAGAAATACTTTAATACATGGATAACACTCTTTTTGCCAGTACTTGTAATGTTTCTTTACTAACCATGAATCATAAATGTGTGGAGACATATTTTGGTACCGATGTAAGAAATATTTGGAAAAAGATTAAAATAAAACTTTACTATCATTTGTGAAGGTTTTTTACTGTAGTATTTTTGCAAAGAGATATAATGATGTATCTAGTGTTATTATGCTTATGCTTGAACGGTTTACTACATAGGCTGTCTGTGTTTACTACATAACCTACAATATTTTTCTGCAGTGACCCAATGATGTTATACTTATGTCTGAACTGCGTACCATTAAAATTATATGATGTTTGACTACACATGCTGCCTAGATTTTACTACATGAGCTACATAATTTTTTGCAGTGATCATATGTATCTTGATATTTTCATACAAGAAAACAAATACCATTTATAAACTATGTATGATGCTTTTACTACATAGGACACATGAGTTTTACTACATGAGCTACGAAATTTTTCTGTAGTGGTAATGGGCATGCCGTTTACAACAATATATGATGCTTTACTACGCTGGCCACATGAGTTTTATAATATAAGCTATAAAATTTTCTACATCGATCATGTCTATGTCAATTACAACAAAAAGATGGATAAAACACACTGCATGACGAAACATGATAGGCATTAGTTTTTGCGATAACAAAAAACATTCCATATTATCATAACTTGTTCATCTTCCACATTTATTTTGTTTTTTACAAAAAGAATAGTACTGAAACCTCCTCATTTCAGTGCAGCACACCAAGTAAGTCATTACAGGGAGAAATTCTCAAAGAAATGAAAAGGGCATGACAGTTGACCATGATATTTACAAAAACTTCTAATAGTTTGTAAAAGGATTGCTACCCTCTCCCTATTGTACCATAGTTAGTTGGTCCCTCTCAAACTATCCTCATTTAGCAAAACATATTCTCTCTCGCTTTCCTAATGGCTTCATGAAAATCATCATCTGTCTCGGTTGGAAGTTCATCAACAGCACCACTCACTGAATGGAGCACCAATTGGAATATTTAATGTTGCTGATACGGCATATTGTCCCTCTGCATGACACTGAAAGACCAAAAAATATATTACTAGAAATTAGGATCCTTTACTACACAGATAGTACAATATTTACAGAAATTTGTGCAATATATTTACTAACTATGTTAACACTTACAACGCTCACATCTGTTTGTAAGGATATCCCATCTCATAACTTAATGTACTGCATCACGCGAATCCCACAAACTGAAGAAATTAACTTGCAAAAAATCAAAGCAAAAAACAAGGACCCAAGTATATGGTTGAAGGGATATAAAAGCATATTGCTCACATAAGATATTTCCCTGCTTACCTACGCATTGTCATACCATACTTTACTACAGAGACCATAACAATTTTCTACGCAACATAGAGATGCTTTACTGATCTCAAAAATTTCGGCGCAACATACTCTTGACAACAAAGAGCATGTAAGCACCAAACAAGCAGCACATGAGCAAAATGGATTGTGCACTGAGATTGTGAAAACAGATTCACCGATGTCTCAGCCATGCCATTCACGAGATGCCAGAGAACATGGCATTAAAGGAAATCAAAATCAAGGCTCTGCCATCCTGTTCAAAGAGATGACGTGCACACTCCATTACCGTGCACGATGGATTGGTATGGCAAAGGGCTGGATAGAGGGGAGCAAGTGGTAGGGGGTGTGGGGGGAAGGAGCAGATCGGTGGAGGAGTACTCACCGGCAACGGAGATGGAGACGCCGCATCTGGAGAGGCGCCACTGCCGGGGGCAAGCCGCAACAGAGGACGCGGTGGCGCCTCTCCGGAGGTGCTGCCACCGGAGAGGCGCTGCCGCCGGGGACGGGACGCAGCCGGGGAGGCTCTGTCGCCACGCGAGCAGGCCCGAGGGAGCGCCGACGAGCAGGTCGGCGAGGGAACTCCAGCTGTGTGGGCAGAAGCGCACTATGGAATGGGGATGGAGAGATCAGACTATTTGTGATTTGGCAGATGCCCGCGGGGTGTATCTGTGGGGAGGTGGGGGTGGGTTGATCGGGGTGCAGTTGCATCCGACGGTTAGGAAAAAAGTGGGAGCACGTTAGTTAAAATACTCCTAGGAGTATTTTAGTCTTCATGTGTGTGTGTGTATCGCATTAGAAGGATTGTATCTATAGTCATTTCTACATGACATAGCATGTTGAGAAACCATCCGTTGAAAACATGTGCTAGGAGTGCCCAACGCGCGTCCTCACTCGAACGTTGCTACACACATACATTTTGTGGGATCAGGTTGCCATATATTGCAGAGACTTATCATAGACCAGCTGAAAACCTGAGACATGAATATATATATGCATGTGGCATATCCGCATATGATTAATTAGTCTCCAATCTCGAACTGTAAAACCCAATGTCCAAACGAAAACAAATTAAAGCCACTAGCTAGAAAGCTCTTGATTTGCAATGTGCCCATGCTTGATCCTTCACCCATCACTACTAGAAATCTAACTTTTGCCGAGTGTGAAGAACAATTACCTACAAACCTTCGATAAAAGTTAAGGAGGCCGACAGTGCATACTTTCTCTAGTGTTAGAAAAAAAACGGTCGGCTATTAAATGCTTAACCGAGAGGGTGCAACAATAACCGACGGTTTTTAGAAAACCCTTGGCCATGTAGAACTAAAGCTCTCGGCCATCTAAAAGAATAGCTGACGGTTAAAAGAAAACCCTTGGTCAATCAAGCGAATGACCGACGGATGAAATAAAACTCTCGGTCATTCATGGTGATGGCCGACAGTTAAAATAAAACTCTTGGCCATTTGCGAGACCCTCGGCCATTCAAGGAATGATCGAAGGTTTAAAGCAAAACACTAGACCATTGTATACAAAATGATAGGAGTTAAAAAGGAATGCATGTACAATTTTAAACAACAAGTGTGTGAGGTGAGTTGGCTAGGTGGGAGAGTTTTATTCAATAGGTCATGGGTTCAAATCCTATGCAACACACATTTAAGTTCAAGTATGTATAGAGAGGTTCATCCTGATAGGAAAATATTTTTCCCATTTCATCCGTTAAATTTGGTCATATTTATTCCATCACATTTCCCAGTGTTTACCATTTCCGTCGGTGTGTTAAAGCTGCTTACTCATACTTTTCTCGAGTGTTCTCTATTTCTGACTAGCTAAATTCATTCCCGAGGGTTTTGTCGGTAATTGCATAAATTACCCACCATGGGTGGCCGAGAGGAAGTTACCGGCGGTATACGCTCGGCCATATACATGTTCTATGGTATTTTCTAATAGCCGACAGTATTTGCACACTCGGTAAAAGTTAAAATTCTAGTAGTGCATGAGGCTAAGGAGCATCGATTCTTTCTCAAGGTGTAAAGCAGCAGCACGCTGACGAACCAGATATCCTCCACTGATCATCGCCAACGACCGGCCCCATTATCGCGTAGGCAGCCCACAAAATTTGGCCTAAAGCAAAAGAGCAGCGCAGGCAATGCAGAAAGGCCACCATGGCTTGCCAGAAATGGGAGCTACCGATCGAGCTAGCCGATCTCATCAGTCGCCATTGTCGATGCCCTACCCCGAGAGAGAGAGAGAGAGAGAGAGAGAGGGAGTTCGGATCAGCTCAGCTGAGCTGCAGGGAGTGTCGGCAAGAGGAATAAGGAGACGAAGCGGTGTGCACGTGTGTGTGGTTTGGGTGGTGATCGATCGATTGGTGAATGCGATGGAGGTGGAGGAGGAGGAGGAGAAGCTTTATTTCCTTCTTCTTCTTCTTCTTCTTCTTCAGCCGCCGCCATCGTGTTCGTGTGTGCTCAGTGGAGGAAGGATTTGGCTCCGGCTAGTGCTTGCAACCGCGATCGCGCGACGAGGACACGTGGAGCTTTCAGCCTTTCTGTCAGTGGCACGAAACGAAGCCACTAGCCAGCCACGGGGTGTCGCCTGCAGGGCCCCACTTATATATGTATCAGCTAATTGTTCAACCACAAATTAGTCTGCAAAATTGGCTTGTGTTTGCTGGTGTTCAAGCACAACTAGTGCAGCAAACGTGAGCCTTCATAGCATGGGAACTAGATCCTCTGACTTACTGCAGAGGGCAGTGGGTCACACAATTGCAGAGAACCGTAAGTTAGAGGATCCTATTCTCATGAGTTTACTCACCTGCTGGCTTATAGTATTTGTGATGATACCTCTGCCTTACGACAAATGACAAGGTTAGATCTAGGAAAAAAGTCTTATGGTCAAACACTAGCTTTCAATGTATGGCGAGACTTACGATTACATAAAAAATGAGGAGGTGTCCCACATGTTTGCACGGCTAGATTGCACGGCTAGATCTCGTATTTCATGTGGACTCTAGAACTCCTTTTATTTTTATCGTAGTGGATATGGACTATTCTTTTAATCTAATCCACTATAATTTCACCCACAATAATCAACAGTGTATATCTTTCTCTTTTTTCTCTACAATTAATATGAGATTTTTTAGTATTTTAGGATTAATATGATTGCAATGTTTAACTCTATTTTAATATAATAAATAATAATAAACAAGGTGTCCCACGCATTTTCCTTGCTAGATCTCATATTTGATATGGACTCATTTTCTAACACATGAACTCCATTTAAATTGCTTTTATTTTATTATTGTAGCTTTAATATAAGTAGTCGTAATTTGGACCTACAATTTAATCGATAGTGTAGATTATTTTTTCTCTCTGATTAACATAGAATTTTCTAGTATTTTAGAATTAATGTAGTGGCTTAGTTTAATTCTGTTTTTATATAATAATAATAGATAGATAGATAGATAGATAGATAGAGAGACTATTGAGTTGGGATTGCTCAAAAATCGACAGGGTCAGGGCGTCAAGTTAGTCGAGATTACATGGTAAAACCATATGCACACCCATGATAAGATAATCTCTTGATATAGTTTTTTTTTGCCAGATTGATCCACGGTTTTGATAAAATTTAATAAAGCAAAGCACCTCAAATTGAACACAAGATTTTCCTCCACTTCGAGGATCAGTACATGTCCATATGCATGATTTTCATGGATGCGGTCTAAAGATCTAAACATAGCAATGATAACTCAAAGTCACAAAGTTTGACAGCAAGCTTCCCAAACCAACAAGTTTTATTTGGTTGGAGGAACTAAGGAAGTATATAACTATATATCATGGTGAAGATCATAAATGTGTTGATGACACCTCTGGTTTACGACAAATGACAAGAATAGATCTAGAAAAAAAGTCCTATGGTCAAACACTAGCTAGCTTGTTACGTGTGGCAAGAGATTTTATTATGTTTACATACAAATAGATTATTGACTATGTGGGATTGCTCGAAAATCGATGGGTCAGGCGAGTCGAGATTACACCGTATGTAAAACCATGTGCACACCCATGATAAGATAATCTCTTGATATAGTCTTTTTTAGCTAGACTGATCCACAGTTTATAATGGAAATTATATAAAGCAAAGCACCACAAAATTGAACGGCTCAAGCTTTTCCTTTGCTTTGACGATCGGTACCTGTCAGATGATACAAAAGGGTTTCCACTTCCCATTGATTTTTGCCCCAATATTCTTGTCGACGGTTGAGATATCGATCTCAAGTCGCTAAGGTTCTTGAAGATTGAGATAGGAGACACGCCGAACAACCACGAACAAAGAACGAACAGGAGGCGGGGGTTTTATCCTGGTTCGAGCCTCTCGAGAGATAATAGCCCTCGTCCACCTTTCTTTATATCAAAGAGAATTACAAGGTGGAACTCGGCGAGATCAGCAGGTCTCGGCGAGTAGTATGCGAAAATCTATCTGCCAGGGGATCCTCTAAACGCTATAGGGGCCCTGTTTATATAGTGCGGAGCAAACCGACCTACCGAGGAATATCGGGCAGGCTAACCACGAGATCGTGAACTCGGTCACATGCCAAATATGACCTACGGTGATAAGGTAATCTCTAATCTTGGGGATCACGACTCCTAATCCAATCCGGGAAACCAACGTCCGGGTTTTCACGTAGCCGTGCAGAACTCTGTTCGAGTCGGACTCAAACAGAAATCCTAGGCCATGGCCATTACGCACCACGCCAGCTAAGAAGCTGTTCGGCAGGATGCATATGGGCCAGATAGAACCTTCGAGGACCGGGCCTGTAGGTTGCTTTCGACTGGGCCGTCAGGGAGTGGGTCATGGCAATGGGCCATAATTTTATCCCCGACAGCTAGCCCCCGAGACTCAAGTGGAAGGACTCACTAGAGTGGGGTCTTCCTCTTGAGACTCCAAGTCACGAAGAGGGTATTTTTCCTTCTACAAAGACGTACAACAGGCGACCGAACAGGTTATGGTTCGACCGAACAAGACTTGTTCGAGACCGAACAAACCCGCCCGCCACCGAGCAACTCTGTTGCGTCAAACAGGGAACGACATCTGTCCGAGCAGAGTACCCAGCCCTCGATACAGAAATCGGAAGAAGTGAGGTGAATCATCTCCTTGAGGCTGAACGTCATCAAGGAGGGATTGGATTCTTGGTAGTGAAGAGCGTACCACCGCATCCGGTAAGATCAGATCTTCCGGGAGAATAAACATAGCAAGTCTCGAGACGGACTCGTGCTGCTGCATCCAGGCATTCAGATGCCTAGGAAAAGATAGGGGAACCACCTCTCGGGCTAGAGCTTGCAGAAATAGAAATTGCGCTCGAGGCGAATGTCGCGCTTCGAGAGCGAGGTGATGTGCCCCGAGGCGTAGATCGTGTGCGAGAGCGGACAATGCATACGAGGGAAGGTGATCGAGTCCCCGGCGTAGAGCTCGTCAAAGGAACCAAGTAAGGAGATCCAGCCCCCGAGCACGGAGCTCGTCGCGGGACGAGCCCAGCGCCCGGCGAAGACGTGCCGGCGAGATGATCCGGCCCGAACACGGAGCTCGTTACGGGGACCGGATCGGCGCTCGGACGAAGAACCGCCGGTCGCGAGGTGAATCACAACCCGATCGAGAGCCGCAAGAGAACGTGTGAAATCAACGCCTTACCCATGACGTATTCCTTGCGACAGTGTTAGCGTTGTCTTGGCAAGTGCAGAACCGACGCTTGGAGTGCTCGTTGCGATGAGAATCTGGCGGGCGAAGTGAATCGGTCTCCGGGCATGCGCGGAGCAAACCCGGGAAGAGAGGGATGCAGACATCGGTTGTGGTGGGGAAGCCTGGAACCTCGCCACGACCATCACCGGAGTCTGGCGTTCCCCGCTCCTGTATTTCCTGTAAAAGACAAACAAGAAACGAGCCGCAAGGGGAAAAAAGAGAGCAAGAAAAGGCTCTAAGAAGAGCAAAGCGAGTTTTGGAAAACACGCAAAAGACGACCTACCCGCGCAAGACATAATTTTTTCCGGGTACCTCCCCCGATAGCGCTAGTGTCACCTCGGCGAATGCGGAACCGACGCTAGGAGTGCCTGTTGCGATGAGAATCGGCTTACGGTGGGCAGGACTCCGTAGGTGGTGCATTGCTCTGGATTACCATGCAAGGAAGGACGTAGCATGGATAAAGAAGACGTGTGCGGGCAAGTGCAGCCCCGCTGTAGCTAAGACCGCTAACCAGAGAAGGCGATCGAGACCTTAGCCGCAGCAAAAGCGTCGAGGCGAAATCTTATCCGGGCATGGACCCGTCGGCGTTAGGTGTCGCCTCGGTGGTCGGAACCAGCGCCAGAGTGCCCGTTCGCGATGAGAATCGACTACGGTGGGCATGCCCGTTCGCGATGAGAATAGACTTACGGTGGGCATAACTCCATCGGTGGTGCACCGCCGTTAACCGGAGCCGTCTGATCGTTGCGGATAAAAGACATGCTCAGACGCGGAGGCGCTCACGGCGAAGACCAACGAGGTTTTGGAAAACTAACGCTAAGGAAAGGAACGGAAAACTGAAAACGTCATCTGGTTGCGAAATTCAGCTCAAGTCCCAATCGACCGAGGAGAGGCGATCCTCAGGAGCTGGCCGAGCGACTCAAGACCGCCGAAAGCGATTGAATCGGATCGAGAGTCGACGAGCAGCTTTTCTGCGCAAAAAGAGCACAAAAGACAAGGACGAACAGAAACCAAGAGCAAGGCGAATAGCGCTAGAAAGTTTTAAGAAAACCGGTAGAACGCTTAGCCTAACTCCCACCCCGTTGTGCAGTACCGCCGAGGACTGAGTTTGCGAACTCGAGCAGTGCACAAGAGAAAGAGCGACGCCCTAGCCCCGATGCACGACGATGCATGAAGACCTGAGCTTGCGACTTCAAGCACGTGCGTAGAAGTTAGAGCGACACCCGTATCCCGATCGACTCGGTCCAGGAACTGCTCGTTAACGTAAGTTAGGCGATTCCGAGGGTAACCGGACAAGGAAAGTGCCTCTGCCGCGGAGGGCTTACGAGAACAGGCTTTGCCAAGTGGTCGTGCCGTGAGCGGTAAGTGCCTCTGCCGCGGAGGGCTTACGAGAGCAGGCTTAGCCGCAAGGCTGGATGCCGTGTTACGCAACTCTGAGTTTAGGAACTTGTTGAAACCAGATACGGGCAGGGAAAACCCTTAAGATTGCGGAGCCAAAAGTTCGCAAGACCGGGCAGCCATCAAGTGTTACCAGAGAGAAAGAGTAGTCTGAGAAGACAAGTGGTGAGAAGAGCCGCAGGGGGCCGCAAACATTCACCGTTCAATGGATTGAACTTTACATGGCAGCTCGAGAGACTTGGACGAACTAAGGCGCGAAATTTGAGAAAAAGCGCGAAGCTAGGAAACGAAAGACCTACACGAGGAACTTACGAAGCTGGTCGATGTTCCAAGTGCTGGTCAGCTCTTTCCCGTCATCCACTGCCAGGCGAACAGCCCCGGGATCCGGAAGGAGTTTTGATCCGATCCCGAAACGAGCTCGTCGCGGGACGAGACGAGAGTTGATCCAGTCCCGAGCACGGGTGGAACCAGATCTGGAAGGCAATCAAGATCGAAGGATCGATCCGATCTGACAGGGGAAGAGACATCCTGCCCTTCTGAGTCGTAGTCCTCAGGGAGAATCTCCTGGTCGCTGATAGAGTTCGACATGCTCGATCTGCGTGTCCCCACGGACGGCGCCCGACTATCGGCGGTTGAGATATCGATCTCAAGTCGCTAAGGTTCTTGAAGATTGAGATAGGAGACACCCGAACAACCACGAACAAAGAACGAACAGGAGATGGGGGTTTTATCCTAGTTCGGGCCTCTCGGGAGATAATAGCCCTCGTCCAACCTTTCTTTATATCAAAGAGAATTACAAGGTGGAACTTCGGCGAGATCAGCAGGTCTCGGCGAGTAGTATCTGAAAATCTATCTCGCCAGGATCCTCTAAACGCTATAGGGGCCCTGTTTATATAGTACGAACAAACCGACCTACCGAGGAATATCGGGCCGGGCTAACCATGAGATCGTAACGAACTCAGTACATGCCAAATATGACCTACGGTAGATAAGGTAATCTCCTAATCTTGGGGATCACGACTCCTAATCCAATCCGGGAAACCAACGTCCGGGTTTTCACGTAGCCGTGCAGAACTCTGTTCGAGTCGGACTCAAACAGGAATCCTAGGCCATTACGCACCACGCCAGCTAGGAAGGCATTGGCAGATGCATATGGGCCAGATAGAACCTTCCAGGGGACTGGGCCCTGGTAGGCTGTTCGACTGGGCCGTCAGGGAGTGGGTCATGGCAATGGGCCGTAATTTTATCCCCGACAATTCTTTTATTGTAAACCTAATGTGCGCCATCTAGATTACGACAAAAGCATAGCAATCCGTCCCATTTAGCATCCAATTTGTAGAAGCCCTATGCATGCAGATAATCATATACATAATTACACATATATTAGCTACTACCTAGCTCGACAAGATTAGCACCCATGGAAAAAGATCAATGTAATCTTGATGAATTTAGGATACGATCTGCATATGTCATTATCTCGATCGATCCAGCCTCGCCAAATCTTTGCAATTGGCGAGGGTGCCACGCAGCGACCACTCCATCGACCGGACAGCGAAACAATGGTGAAAAGGATTAATGTATGTGCTCGTGCAAGAAGATTAATGGACGTCTCTGTCTCCGTGCAAGATCGTGGCCATGAGATCGATCGATCGATCGGTCGATCGATCTACGCGTGGAGAGCATAGGTGATTTGGATTCTGGATTGGGCGTTGGGATCTTGACGTGATCGAAGGCGTGATCCGGTGAAATTCCGGTCAAGATTCTTCCTTCGCCAGGGGTGCAAATCTTTGTCGCCAGCGGCGAGCGGAGGCGGCGGCTCGCCGGTAGAAGGATAGGTGTCGAGGTCAACGAGGATAGTGCGGTGTCAGCTGGAGTCCATGACGCTGACGATTAAATTAAATTATACTATACTGTTTAAAATGCTGAAAGATCTTAGGTTTACAAAGGTTAACATTCTTTACAAATAAAAACCTCTTTTGATGATGCGTTCTTTTTAAAATTTAAAAATTTATTTTCTTTTTCTCAACAATCAACTTACCTTGCACACACACCAATCTTCTTTCTTCTCGACGTCTTCAACTTCTCGATGCTTACTGTCATCCTATTTTCCTCCATGCTTGGGCTCTCTCCAACAGCAATCCCTAAATGTGATCCCCTATAGTCTCAATATACAGGTTTCCTTTAAAAAAAATATCTCTCTATATTTCTTCTATCTCCAACAGTGCCCCCTATATGGAGAATTGTATAGGGGAAGGAAAAAGAACCCCTACATCCCCCTAAAGCACCCTCTACCCTAAAATAGGAGACGGATTCTCCCCTATGTACTCCAACAACATTCCCTATTTGATTTCCTAAAATAGAGGATTTCTTTCAATTCCCTTATATGTAAGGGTTCTCTCTCCTCCTCCTATACAATTCTCCATATAGGGAACGCTGTTGGAGATGGAAGATGTCGACGGTTGGGATATTGACCCAAGTCAACCAAGATTCTTCAAAGAGGAGATAGGAGACACGCCGAACAACCACTGACAACAGAACGAGCAGAGATGTGGTTTTATCCCGGTTCAGCCTCTCGGGAGATAATAGCCCTCGTCCAAATTTTCTTATATATCACAGATGAATACAAGAGGTGGCTCGGTGAGACGAACAAGTCTCGGCGAGATTATGGTGTACAAGAAAGCAATATGCGATGATGTGCTAAGTCTTGATCTTCTGGCGTAAGATCCAGTGCCCTCTACACGCCGTAGAGGTCCTGTTTATATAGTGCAGAGCAAACCGACCTACCAAGGGAATATCGGGCCGGGCTAACCACGAGATCGTAACGAACTCGTACGTGCCAAATACGTCCCGAGTTAGATAAGGCATACTCCTAGTCTTGGGGATCACGACTCCTAGTCCAATCCGGGAAACCACGTCCGGTCTTCACGTAGTCGTGCAGAACTCTGTTCGAGTCGGACTCAAACAGAATCCTAGGCCGTTACGCACCGTGCAAGCCGCCCAAGATGCCGTTCAAAGAAGATGCATATGGGCGAGATAGAACCTTCCAGGATGGGCCCGTAGGTAGGTGTTCGAGTGGGCCGTCGGGGAGTGGGCCATGGCAATGGGCGTGATTTTATCCTCGACGGCTAGCCCCGAGACTCAAGTGGAAGGACTCACTAGAGTGGGGTCTTCCTCTTGAGACTCAAGTCCTGAAGAGGGAAATTTTGCTGCTACAAAGATGTGCAACAGGCGACCGAATAGGTTTTGGTTTCACCGAACAGGACTTGTCCGGGATCGAACGAACCCGCCCGGTGCCGAGTAACTCTGTTGCATCGAACAGGGAACGACATCTGTCCGAGCAGAGTACCCAGCCCTCGATACAGAAATCGGAAGAAGTGAGGTGAATCATCTCCTTGAGGCTGAACGTCGTCAAGGAGGGATTGGATTCTTAGTAGTGAAAAGCGTACCACCGCATCCGGTAAGATCAGATCTTCCGGAAGAATGAACATAGCAAGTCGCGAGACGGACTCGTGCTGCTGCATCCAGGCATTCAGATGCCTAGGAAAGGATAGGGGAACCACCTCTCGGGCTAGAGCAAGTCCGAGAAAATAGAGATTGCGCTCTCGAGCAAGCGTCGTGCTCGGGAAGCGAAGGTGATGTGCCCCAGCACGTAGCTCGTGTGCGAGAGCGCATAATGCATCTGAGAGGAAGGTGACCCGATCCCAGCGTAGAGCTCACCAAAGGAACCAAGTAAGGAGATCTAGTCCCGAGCACGGAGCTCGTTAAAGGAACGAAAGTGCGACCAGCGAAGACGCGTGCGGTAGGAGCCAGCGCTCCGGGCGAAGAGCCGCCCGTGCGAGGTGATCCACCCGAGCACGGAGCTCGTCGAGGACGAGACGCTCTCGGGCGAAGAACCGCCGGTCGCGAGGTGAATCACAACCCGATCGCATCGAGCCGCAAGAAACGTGTGAAATCAACGCTTTACCCATGACGTATTCCTTGCGCAGTGTTAGCGTCGTCTTGGCAAGTGCTGAACCGACGCTTGGAGTGCCCGTTGCGACGAGAATCGGCTTACGGTGGGCAGAACTCCGTTGGTAGCGCAATACCTTGACTTAGCCGAACTGTGAAGGTCAGTGCCGGGCAAGGGCAAGAAATCATACGCGGGTAAAGTGAATCAGTCCCTGGGCATGCGCAGAGCAAACCCGGAAAGAGAGGGATGCAGACATCGGCTTTGGTGGGGAAGCCTGGAACCTCACCGCGACCATCATCAGAGTCTGACGCTCCCCGTTCCTGTACTTCCTGCAGAAGACAAACAAGAAACGGGCCAGCAAGGGAAAAAAGAGAACAAGAACAGGCTCTAAGAAGAGCAAAGCGAGTTTTGAAAAACACGCAAAAGACGACCTACCCGCACAAGACATAATTTTTTCCGTGTACGTCCTCGATAGCGTTAGTGTCACCTCGGCGAATGCGGAACCAACACCAGGAGTGCCCGTTGCGATGAGAATCGGCTTACGATGGGCAGGACTCCGTTGGTCTTGCATTGCTCCGGATTACCGTGCGGGAAGGGCGTAGCATGGATAAAAAGACGTGTCGGAGCAAGTCAGCCCAGCGTGGCTAAGACCGCTAACCGGGAAGGCGATCGGGACCTTAGCCGCGAGCAAGGCGTCGAGGCGAAATCTTATCCGGGCATGGACCCGTGCAGCGTTGGTGTCGCCTCGGCGGATGCGGAACCAGCGCCAGGAGTGCCCGTTGCGATGAGAATCGACTTACGGTGGGCATGCCCGTTGCGATGAGAATCGGCTTACGGTGGGCAAAACTCCATCGGTGGTGCACCGCCTCGGTTAACCGGAGCTGTACAAGTCGTCGCCAGATAAAAAGACATGCTCAGATGCTGCTGGGCGCTCACGGGAGCGAAGACCAACGAGGTTTTGGAAAACCAACGCTAAGGAAAGGAACCGAAAAATCGAAACGTCTGCGGCGTTGCGAAATTCAGCTCAAGTCCCAATCGACCGAGGAGAGGCGATCCTCAGGAGGTGGCGACTCAAAACCACCGAGCAGGCGCTTGAATCGAGAAAGCGAGAGTATGATCGAGCAGCTTTTCCTGCAAAAAGAGCAGCAAAAGACAAGGACGAACAGGAACCAAGAGCAAAGCGAACAGCGCTAGAAAGTTTTAAAAAACCGGTGAACAACTTAGCCTAACTTCCAGCCCCGTTGTGCGGTTGCTCGAGGACTGAGTTTGCGAACTCGAGCAGTGCACAAGAGAAAGAGCGACGCCTAGCCCCGATGACGGACGATGCATGAAGACCTGAATTTGCGACTTCAAGCACGTGCGTGAGAGTTAAGCGACACCAGTATCTGATCGACTCGTTCGAGAACTTTCGTTAACGTAAGTTAAGCGATTCGAAGGTAACCGAACAAGAAAAGTGCCTCGCGCGGAGGGCTTACGAGAGCAGGCTTTGCCAAGTGGTTGTGCCGTGAGCGGTAAGTGCCTCTGCCGCGGAGGGCTTACGAGAGCAGGCTTAGCCGCAAGGCTGGATGCCGTGTTACGCAACTCTGAGTTTAGGAACTTGTTGAAGCTAGATACGGGCAGGGAAAACCCTAAAGATTGCGGAGCCAAGAGTTCGCAAGACCGGGCAGCCATCAAGTGTTACCAGAGAGAAAGAGAGTCTGAGAAGACGAGTGGTGAGAAGGGCCGCAGAGAAGAGAGTCTGAGAAGACGAGTGGTGAGAAGGGCCGCAGAGGGCCGCGAACATTCACCGCTCAATGGGTTGAACTTTACATGGCAGCCCGAGAGACTTGGACGAACTAAGGCGCGAAATTTGAGAAAAAGCGCGAAGCTAGAAAACGAAAGACCTACACGAGGAACTTACGAAGCTGGTCGATGTTCCAAGTGCTGGTCAGCTCTCTCCCGACATCCACTGCCAGGCGAACAGCCCCGGGATCCGGAAGGAGTTTTGATCCAGTCCCCGAGCACGGAGCTCATCGCGGGGACCAGACGCGCGCCCCGGGCGAAGAGCTGCCCGGCGCGAAGTGATCCAGCCCCCGAGCACGGAGCTCGTCGCGGGGACCAGACGTGCGCTCCGGGCGAAGAGCTGCCCGGCGCGAGAGATCCAGTCCCCGAGCGCGGAGCTGGGAACCAGATCTGGAAGGCGATCAAGATCGAAGGGATCGATCCGATCTGGCAGGGGAAGAGACATCCTGCCCTTCTGAGTCGTAGTCCTCAGGGAGAATCTCCTGGTCGCTGATAGAGTTCGACATGTTCGATCCCCACGGACGGCGCCAGCTGTCGACGGTTGGGATATTGATCCAAGTCAACCAAGGTTCTTCAAAGAGCAGATAGGAGACACGCCGAACAACCACGAACAGCAACGAACAGGAGACAGGGTTTTTATCCTGGTTCAGGCCTCTCGGGAGAGATAATAGCCCTACGTCCAGCCTTTCTTATATATCACAGATGAATACAAGAGGTGGCTCGGTGAGACGAACAAGTCTCGGCGAGATTATGGTGTACAAGAAAGCAATATGCGATGATGTGCTAAGTCTTGATCTTCTGGCGTAAGATCCAGTGCCCTCTACACGCCGTAGAGGTCCTGTTTATATAGTGCAGAGCAAACCGACCTACCAAGGGAATATCGGGCCGGGCTAACCACGAGATCGTAACGAACTCGTACGTGCCAAATACGTCCCGAGTTAGATAAGGCATACTCCTAGTCTTGGGGATCACGACTTTAGTCCAATCCAGGAAACCACGTCCGAGTCTTCACGTAGTCGTGCAGAACTCTGTTCGAGTCGGACTCAAACAGGAATCCTAGGCCGTTACGCACCGTGCCAGCCAAGATGCTGTTCGGCAAGATGCATATGGGCCAGATAGAACCTTCCAGGGGACTGGTCCCTGGTAGGCGGGCTAACTACGAGATCGTAACGAACTCGACATGCCAAATATATCTCGAGGCAGATAAGGTATACTCCTAGTCTTGGGGATCACGACTTCTAATCCAATCCGGGAAACCACGTCCGGGTCTTCACGTAGCCGTGCAAAACTCCTGTTCGAGACGGACTCAAACACGATTCCTTGGTCGTTACGCACCATGCCAGCCAGGATGCTGTTCGGCAAGATGCATATGGGCCAGATAGAACCTTTCAGGAGACTGGGCCCTGGTAGGCTGTTCGAGTGGGCCGTCAGGGAGTGGGCCATGGCAATGGGCCGTGATTTTATCCCCGACAGAAGAAATATAGGGAGATATTTTTTCAATGTATATGAGGCTATAGGAGATCAGATTTAGGGATTCCTGTTGAAGACAGCCTTAGGGGAGCCTGTTGGAGACAGCCCTATATGTCCACACATTGTACAATCTAACATCTTTAACGCATTTGTATCCCGTTGTAATGTTTAAAAGTAGTTTTAAAATCGGTTTTGCTGCTTCTTAGGCGACTGATTTTTAAATAAGTCTCAGTCGATTTTCATATAGCTAGATTCTACCGTTAGGTCTTTTATATGTCCTATAAAAACGTTTGATTAACGGTGTAGAAAATCAACTGAGAGATAAATAACTCTCAGTCGTCTAATGATAAGGCCATCTCTTTAAAATATTTGAGAAAAATCGTTAAAAACGTCACCGAAATGACTACAAGGTGTCGTAGAAGATATGACTTAGACAAAAATAATAAAGTTGAAATAAATAGAATTCACTCTGATTTAAGCTGGAGTAAACAAGACTTCAGAGCATATCCGGCGGACTCCTAAAACACTATTGCAGTCAACCTCAATCACTATACACTATCCAACCGTCTCTGTCCCTGATCTCTATATTTACTCTCTATTTGATCTCTGACTTTTAGAAGGGATATAAGAACCAGATCATGGAGGTCCTGCTGGGCAATGCTTTTAAACTTTGTCTTTGACCTTTTTTTTTTTAACCAGGGTCTCCATTCTGATCCGCAAAGATTTAGCAATTTCTTGTGGAAAATCGTTGATTTCCCCTGTGATTCGGAACTAGAGGGGAACTATGCACTGACTTCCATTTGTGTCATTGGTGATTTACGAAGATGTTTCTAAGGAAATGCTGCAACACATGTACATTTTTTCATCTTGCAACACAGGTAATTAACCTAGTGATGAAGACGAGATGAAAGAACAAGATTGAGATTTGAGTTGAGGTGTGTCAATGTCAGCCATGGCTCATGGATGCGCCCAGCCGTCGGCGGCGCTAGACCTTGCAGCCGCCGTCGTCGGCGAGGGCGCCCTCGTCGGCGTCGTGGCTGGCGTGCACGCTGTAGAACACGTAGACAAGCACGGCGGCGGCGGAGAAGAAACCGAAGCGGACGTAGGAGGGGCGATTGAGCGAGCCGAGGAGGAAGACGTTGAGAAAGACGGAGGCGGCGGGCACCCACGGCATGCCGGGCACGCTCCAGAGCTCCGGCCGGCGCGGCGGCGGCGGCGGCGCGAGCGCCTGCAACGCGGCGACGGCGGCGACGGCGACGGCGCCGCACGCCGCCAGCATCCCGGCCTTGGCGCCGCCTCGCGGCGCGAGCTGCCACAGCAGCGTGAAGCAGAGCGCCACCAGCGAGAAGCCGGCGAGGAACACCAGCGCCGGCCACGCCGCGCCGCCGCCGCCTCCACCGCCGGACGGCGCGTAGCGGCGGTACACGACGGCGTTGGCCACCATGTAGAAGACGAAGAGCGTGCCGATGGACACCAGGTCCAGCAGCACGTCCAGCTCCGTGATCAGCGCCAGCGCCGCCGTGAACACACCTGCAAAGCGACCCGGATCTCATCAGTGCTCTCGCCGGCATGGAGGAAGAAGACGGCGGCGGCGGCGGCGTGTAGATTACCGAGGAAGGCGGAGGCGTTGACGGGGGTGGCGGTGGTGGGGTGCACGCGGGCGAGCCACGCCGGCATGACGCCGGAGCGGCCGATGACGCAGAGGTACCTGGCCTGGCCCAGCATCGCCACCATCAGCGACGACAGGATGCCGAGGCTCGCGCCGCCGCCGATGACGTTCGACACCCACCCCCACCCCTCGCTGCCCCTGAACGCGCCGGAGAAGGGCGCCTCCGTGTCGATCTGCACCAACAAAAACCGTCAGAAATCCGCACAAACTTCCACCCTTCAGTTCACCACGTCGCCGTCAAGCCGCCGCCCGGCGGCGGCGGCGTAAAGTTGTGATTTTTTCTTTTGACTGCCGTGCTCCGATGGGGACAGCAGATTACACACCGCTGCAAAATCGCCCGACCAGCGTCCCGAAAAGGGAAAGCAAAATCAGTGAGAGCAGAGCAACTGCTGCATATTGTCTGTTCTAGTGTTGTGTACTGAAGCATAGCCACTAAGCTTTGACCTTAGGCAATATATTCCTGCAGTTTTATCCTGATTCCAGCAATATTCCCAGGTGAATATTAGTACGAGCTAATTGCATGACTAGATAAAGGAAACGTCGAATTTGCCATAGATGGAATCTGAACATGGCTGTGATTTGCATTTGGTTCTGTTCAAAGGGGGCATTTTGACTAGCAAGGCAGTTAGTGAGTGATTAGGCATTTTTCTTTTCCGGGTGAATCTTGTGAGTGGAGGCCTGCAAATCTTAAAAAAGTTAAAGACGATTTTGAAACCACTAAGAAAAAACACTAATAATCTTATAATATAATTACTGGAGTTTGTGTTGTACAGAAATAGCAAAATTTCCTACCGTAACTTTTGATATATTATATGTATAAATAAAATTATAAACCAAAGTTAAATTAAGCCATCATATAAATCATAAAATATTAAAAATTCCTAAATTAATTAGGGAGAAGAAAGATCTACATCGATGCTTTTTGTGAGCTTGAATTGTAACGGATTGAATTAATAGATAGAACACGTATCAATTAAGCAAGAATTAAAAATAAATTTAGGACAAAATAAGAAATTTAGAATAAAAAATAATACAAATAAACTTAAAAGAAAGGTTTGATATTGACCGCAATAAAAACATTTCTGTAACTTTAAAATTAGTAAAAACAAGCAAAATGACCCACGCGTTTGCGCGGCTAGATTTGTGTTAAGATATAAATAATATATCATATTAGATTTAGAGTTTATCTCTAATATATAAATCAGCTTCAGTAGTTTGTTATAAAAGTTAATATTGACCGCTAGATTTACATAATAATATTTATATTCAACGATGTAGATTTTTTCTTTTTTCTATGATTAACGTGAGAATTTCTACTATTTTTCGATTAACGTGGGAATTTCTAAGATTTTAGGATTAATGCGGTGGCGTTTAACTCTGCTTTACATAGATATATATTAGATAGGTAGATAGACAGATAGATCGTAGAAATAAGAGCCATATCTGTAAACTTAGGCCCTCTTTGATACCTTGTTTAGTTTTAGTTTAGTTGTGATTGGGAAAATTTGACTATTTTGTATAGGCCATATATTTTATTTTTTGAAAATATTTTTTTTAGGACTTTGTAGGGTTTTTTTTAAAGATCTCAAGAATATTTTTTTAATAATTTATTTAGCTTTTTCAAAGCACATTCAAAGATGATCAAATTTTTCCAACCACAACTAAACTACAACTAAACAAGGTATCAAAGAGGGCCTTAAGCTCAGAGTGAGCTGGATCGGTGGTGGAGTGCAGGGAGGAGTGCGTACCGCGTCGTAGGGGAGGAGCATGGACATGGAGGCAGCCATGAGGCAGTAGAGCGCGGTGACGATGACGACGGAGCCGGAGACGCCGGCGGGGATGTCGCGGGCGGGGCGCTCCACCTCCTCGGCCATGGTGGACACGGCGTCGTAGCCGATGTAGCTGAGGTACACCATGGCGGCGCCGCTGAAGACGCCGCCGGCGCCGTGGGGGAAGAAGCCGCCGGGGTGGTGGGCCGGGTCGGCGGGCCGCGTCAGGTTGCGCGCGTCGCCGCGCCAGAAGCCCATCACGATCACGAACAGGATGAACGCCACGTGGATCGCCGTCAGCGCCATGTTCACCGCCGAGCTCTCCTTGGTGCTGCCGCCCGCACCAAAAATTCAGAGATTGTTCTTCAATGTTTTGACGCGAGAAGAAAGATGCAGAAAATAGACAAAGAGACCATGCATAAAAAAAAATTATGGTTTTGCGATTTGAGAATTGAGATTAGCAAACCATTTTCCATGTACTGAATTGTTCTTCAATTTTTTGTCGTGAGAACGAAGATTCAAGAACCAGTAAACAACCATGAAGAAAATCGTTTTTTTTAGCACATTGGAGAACACTGATAAACAAGATTCAAAAAAAAAAATCTCCAAGTTTTTTAGGTTGGACAAAAAAAATGGAGCAATAATATGGTTTGCTCCACCTCCACTTTCTCTGAACCTTTTGGATCCTAGCCATCACATAAGAACAAAGTTTACAGGAGCAGGTGGTGGCAGGCAGAGCAAGCATGGAAGCACTGAAGCAAGCAGCAAACACATCTATTAACACCTGCAGCTTTTGCCAGGCCAAAGAAACATAAAATTTGTCCAAGATGGATAGAATACTGATGAAGCCCACATTTGCTTTGCAGCTTGGAGCCTTGCCGGAAAGAACCTACCCCCAAATCCCAATGCGGTCAAAAAAGCGCCCGTGGCCACACGGCGCAGAACAGACAACGCAGAGAACCGCGGCAAGAGACAACGAACAAGCAAAGCCAAAAAGATCCCTTCTTTTCAGAATCTTTCGAGACTTTCCAAGACTTTTTATACAAAAAACTGAAGATTTGAATGGAACTATGGAGTGATAGTCTGATAGATGATGCGAGGAAGAGTTTGATATGGGGAAGCAGTGGCATGCTAGATTGCTAGGCTGCTAGCTTTGCACGGGCGAGTCACCCACCTGTAGCAGATGCAGACGGAGATGAGGAGGATGACGCCGACGGCGACGAGGTCGACCTCGTTGAAGCCCTTGGGGAGGCCCGGCACGGCGAGGCGCCACTTGCTGGGCGCGTCCACGCCGACCGCCGTGCCCAGGTACGCCGTGAAGCTGCGCGCCACGGCGGCGTTCGAGAAGACGTACTCCATGATCAGGTTCGCCCCCGTCAGGAACGCCGCAAACTCCCCTGTATATCAACCATCCAAACACAAACCGAACGACCATCAATCCACCGCAGAGGATCGAGGCAGTGATCCTAACATAGTGATGTAGAGGAGACAGTCATATCCTTGAACCAAAATCTCAAGATTAATTGTCAAGGCAGAGCGTTAAAGCAGCAAAGGTTTAGGCAGAGAAGAATGTCAAATGTTATATCATCTCCAACCATTTTCTTTTCGTTCCATTCTCTCTCATTTCTTTCCCCACATTCTTTCGCTTCACTCCCCACAATCTCCAACAACATCACTTCAAAGAAATCCCCTTCGAAGAAATCCATGAAAAGAATGGAATGAAATTTTTTTCTGAAGGGAATGCACAAGAAATTTCTTCTGAAGAGAACCGCAAAGAAAAAAACTGTAGAGGATCAGTGTTTTAAATAGCGAGCTAAGGGTTTAGCCCCGTGTTTCTCAAAATTGCAAATAGCGGGCTATATCGGGCTATAGCGGGCTTAATAGGGCTAAATAGAGCTAAATGGTATAACTTTCCCCTGCTAAAACAACTATAGCCGGCTATAGCGGCCGCTATAGCCGGCTATTTAAAACCTTGTTGGGGATTGGGGCACCTTAAGATATCAGAATCTCTTTGTGAAGGAAATATAACCCCTGATATAATATACCGTTGGAGGTGGTCTTACAAGCAAGATGGAGACATTTAGCATTATAATGCACTGTTGCTTAGCATGAAATTACAGTACTTATTACATGAATGATGAGGGATTGGATTGGCATGTACACGCAAATTACAAGGAAGATGTTGGATTCTTCTTCTTGAATTGACAGGGAAAATGCTGGCTGCGATTGAAAATGAGTGGAACCTTTTCTTTCAAGAAAGTCTAGGTCCCATATGGACCAAAAGAGCAAACCGTTTGGGAGATGCGAAGAAAGGGACTTCCAACATTATTTGGATGTGGATATGTGTGGGTAATAAAATTTGTTGGAAGTCACAATCCCAACCTTTTTTTTTTTTCCTTCGCAAGGAATATTAAAGCTTTGTTGTCGCCCGTGCTAGTAGTTTCTAGTGAAATTTTAATCCAAGACCGATTGACAAACCAATGTGAGTCTACGAAGTTGGGCAAGTTTAGGTCTTCTCATTTTGAAATGAATGCTTCGCTCAAAGATGCCAGTAAAATCAGCCAAAAAGAATGCTTTCTTGAGAAACAAAAAATAATAATAAACAAATACGCCGACAAAGCTAAAAAACATATCTTTTACCAAGAAAGAAAAGGAGACAAATCTAACCTTAAAGAAAATGAAGAGGCAAAAGAATCCAGGAAAAGAAGAACAACAAGGGACACTTTCTTGCACACAGATGACACA
The DNA here is from genome assembly GCA_036346415.1 of Raddia guianensis. NCBI lineage: Eukaryota > Viridiplantae > Streptophyta > Magnoliopsida > Poales > Poaceae > Raddia > Raddia guianensis. Next base: position 41,159,534 of record CM070544.1, read on the forward strand.
CCTCGCTCCAAAATATGGCAAGTATTTATTTCATATTATTGTCCCGAAAAATACAAATGACAGCAACTACTGCATCTCAAAAGCAGCAGCAACCAATTGCATCTCAACTGCACAAGTATTCTGAATTTTATCAAAAAAAAACTTATAAAAGACAAACCGAAGCAGGCCATACACTGCATCATGTTCCAAATACGACGTATGCACATAAATGTACATAAAAAAGAATTCTTCTTCTGAGCAAATGGACAAATAACGGAAGAAATGGAGAGAAAAAAAAGAAGATGCAGAGATAATCATCAGATATTCAGGAGAAAAGAAGTCCTTTTTTGTCCACCGATATGTGCGTGTCATCACTTATCACTCCCAATGCCGTGAATTGCACGAACAAAAACCAAAGAGAAACAAAAAAAAAAAAAAAAAATTGATCGCTTTCACGAACAAACCCCCCCCAAAAAAAAAAAGAAACAAATTTTAACCGCGTTTTGAAAGAGATTTTGAATGATGAACCTATACAAGTATGCGAGATCGTGGTCTTGGCATCGTGGGATGGGGGGCGGAGGGAGCTCACCGAAGGTGACGCGGAGGTAGCTGAAGGCGCCGCCGGCGACGGGCATGTCGACGGCGAACTCGGTGTAGCAGAAGGCGGAGAGCAGCGCGCAGAGGCCGGCAATGGCGTAGGACACGACGACGCCGGGGCCGGCGTGCAGCCTGGTGGCACGGCCCGTGGTGACGAACACGCCGGCGCCGACCATGCCGCCGAGACCGAGCCCGACGAGGTCCGGCCACCGCAGAGCGCGCGCCATGGGCGCGCCGGAGCGCGCCCGCACGCGGCTCATCTCCTCCTCCGGCGCCGTCGCCGAGCACGCCCGCCGCGCCAGCCGCCGCGGCGTCTGCGCCAGCGCGCGGCCGTAGGCCCGCAGGCTCGAGAACGACCTGCCGCCGCCGCCGCCGCCGGAGTCCGCCACCAGCGCGTCCTTGTCCATCGGCGATCGATCGTGGAAGAAGCGGATGGTGATGGTGTTCTTGGGCGTCGAGGGCTCGGAGAAGAAGAAGAAGAGGAGGAGGAGGAGGGCGCGGCGAGTGAAGGGAGGCGAGGAGGAAGGCGGTATATAAAGATGCGGAGGCGGCAGTGGTGTCGTGGTGGTGGGGAAGGCGGCGGCGGTAAAAATCTCGCGGTGCATTCGACTCTCGGCGAGTAGGTAAATTTTTGTTGGTGACAGGTGAGATCGTCGTATAAAAACGCACACAGGTTCTGGGATTTTTTCCCCCTCATCTTGTTTACATATCTATCTAGGACAGCGCCAGGCGTCGGACGTTCGGCCCGTCCGGACCTCATCGACGTCAAGCAGAAACTCATATGGATACTCATCAAACTTGATAAATAACGGTGGAAACTTGATAACCCGTGGCAATTTGGGGACGAAACTTGGGATTTCAGAAAGTTTTTGAGAATAAGAACCAAGTTTCGACAGTACAAAAACCATGTTTCGGTAGGCGATATACAAGTTTCAGTGAGCAAAACCTAAGTTTTCAGAAAAAACGAAGTTTCGAGATCGTGAAACCTCAAGTTTCGTGCAACTTGGCGATGAAACCCAAGGTTTCAGAAAGCGTCTCGAGAGTAAGACAAGTTTCAATAGTGCAAAGTTCAAGTTTCGGTAGGCAGAGATTCAAGTTTCAAAAGTTAAAACTTAAAGTTTAAGTAAGAGAAAAGTACATTTCCATGAGCGGAGTCCTCCAAAGTTCCAGATCGAGGAAAACAAAAAGTTTTATATGTACAAGTACAACTCCAAAGTTTTAGCACAGAAATCTTAGGTTTCCAGAGACGAACCTCAGGTTTCGAGTCTGAAATGGGAATGGATCTCCTCCTTGCCTCCTCCTTCCCCAGATCCAGCGAGACACTGCCCCTTTCTCGTCGGATCCGGCGGCGCGACGACGAGCTTGACACCCCCGTGCTCTCTTATTGCCGTGGTCGCTGGCCCCCTCCAGATCTAGCGGCGGCCCTTGGAGCATGGCGAGGGGGGAGCTCCCCCATGCGCGCGGGTGTGGAGAAGGATGGGGCGGCGCCGGCTGCCAAGCGAGGAAGGAGGCGGTGCGGCGGCACAGGCGAAGGCAGAGGGGAGGAGCGCGCGGCACTGGAGGAGGAGACGCGAGGCGCGGGGCTGCAGCGAGGATGCATGGGAGGAGGCGGCGACTGAGGATGCACGCGACGGCGAGGAGCGCACGGGAGGACGGTGCGAGGGCGAGGAGACATGGGGAGGAGGAGGAGGAGCTCGCGAGGGGGAGGACGCGCACGAGGGGAGACGCACGAGCGAGCGCGAGAGCGAGGAGTCCGGCGCGTCCGGACGTGCGGGCTCAAGCCTTTCCAATCTATTTATCTTCGCGTTGAGAAGTCGAACAAATTTTAACTCTTGTGGGTTTTTACCTCCGGAGTATTCATGTTGTCTCCAGTATCATTATTCACGAATATAAGAGCGGGCTTGATACCACGTTAAAAAATAGGAAGAGTGGATATGTGCACAACCATGTCGGTGGCAATTTATACCCATATAGATACTCAGATTAATTAAAAGATCAGAAATAAAATATTAACATCACATTCCAAATTCTATTTCGCATCCGCCTCTAGATAATAGAGCTACTTCCCGTCTCTATATGGAATAATAACAGGGCCGTCTTCAGGAATCTAGGGCCCTAGAACGAAATGCATAATGGGGCCCTAAATTTTTTTAAAAAATTCGTATTTCTAATATAACTAAGACATACTTTCACTCAATTATATAACTTCAATACGTGTTATTTCGTACAATATTTAGAAATATATCAAATATTAATGCTAAAAGACTTCGGGACACTACAACACTCGGCAGATGAACAGGCGGACGAGAGAAACCCTCAACCAACGGGGCGACGAAGGGCTTCTAGGACGGGCGATGAATAGGCGGACGAAGTAACGAACTACGGAGGCAGTAGGTTAGGCTTAATGACATATTAGTAAATTTAGGGGCCACCTTAGTTGGGGGTAGACCTGTTCATGGGAAGCCCGGCCCGAAAAAGCTCGGCTAGGCCCGACCAGTGCATCGGGCCGGGCTCGAGCCTCATTTCCGAAGCCCGGCGGGCCCGAGATTTTTTTGATTTAAGCCGTGGCCGAGCCGGTTTGCCAGGCTTTCGGGCTTCGGGCCTGGCTTGGGCCCGATTTTCGAGCCCAACGCCCCGGGCCGGGCTCGGGCCTGGTTTTTTGGGACCGGGCCCGCTCGCACGCCCTCATCGACGGATCTGGATGTACAAAGCCCAAATGTCTTACAAGAGATAAAAAAAAGAATTACAAAATATAATTTGAATGAACTAAGCACCGTCAAGCAGCACCAAATCCATTATTATTCCTCGAACCAAGCAATCCTGCCTAACCCATGGACAATCGATATCTATGTCAAGTTATTATGCCATCTATAAACGGTTCCTTAGATAATACATACAATTGAATATGCACAACCATCTTCTCCATAGATAGCTTCTTGAAGGAGCAGGATGTACGCCTAGAGGAAGGGGTGAATAGATGTTATAAAATTTTACAATAGAATTAATTGGGGAAGCTGTAACCACCGAACAGTCTGATTGTAAGGATCGAATACTCCGACATACAGTCTGACCTGCATACAGAGTTATGGTTTGAATCCAAAGCAAATCTCATGAATTTGGGGATGCCTCATACACCAAAGATAGACCACAAACAATAGTACAAGCAGTAGAATCCCACAATGCTAATCAATCAACACAATAGGTCAATATAAGAGAAAATCAAGTAAAAGAGTAGAAATTGGGAAAACTGAAAGGAATATGGAGATGCGACAATGTTTGTTCCCGAAGTTTTGATTCTTGAGAGGATCCTATGTCTCTATTGAGTTAGCTTGATCACACTTGAGCTTGGTCTCTTTTAACCTTTTCCTTACCCAGGTCACTTTAGGACCCCTCGGCTTCACTCATTGATTCCTTCCTTACGGAGGCATAATCAACCTTCACAAACTTCCCACGGCGCACCACAACAAGCTTGGCGACTCATAGGAAACTCCTAGCTTTTTATGAGTACTCAACTTTTAAGAGTAACAAATTAAATGCTCACGGCAAACGAACTCAGAGATGAACTCAACATACATTGGTTATCACACACTCATGGAACCTAATTCTTTTCAAACCACTCATGAAATACATTAGTCCCAAAAACTCAACGGATATGAATAAGTTTGATATTAGTAAGTGATTAAGTGTCACAAGTAGTTGTGGGGTGCTGTATATATAGCCTTGATCACCTTTGTCGTAGCTATATCAGGAGTTGTATCATATGAGCTTGAGAAGACCTTGAAACATTCAAATTACTGAGAGACGTTGTGCCGATCAAAAATAAGCCGCACACTAAATATTTTTTTAATAAATTCACATGTTGCTCAAATAATAAAGTTGCCTGCATACAAAGACGTGTCTCAAAATTCAGTACAACTTTCGTATAGAATACGAATTCATATAATCACAAAAAAACCTCAAAAATATAGGGCGTGTTTGGACTGCGGCCGTCGTGCGCCGTGCCAAGGGTTGGCGAGCCGTGGGCGAGGGCGCGCCGTCGCTCGTGTTGGCGAAGAAATTGGCCGCCCTCGCCAACGCTCGTCTCCACGTTTACTGTGCGCGGGCGCTGGCGCGTTTTCGAGGACGAGCCAACCGACGGCAAGAATCCAAACGAACGCCAAATTTACTGGTGAGTGGTAAATTCTAAATTGTGGGTCATATAATCATATACGTGCCATTACTGGTGAGTGGTAAATTCTAAATTGTATGTTCATGGGTGACATACCTATAAATACCCCACATAACATGCATGTCACAATGACACGAAAGAAGAGAAAACAAGCATAAAGATTTAGGTCGTCTGCGGTGCATGCATCAGTTGGTTGCAACGCTAGAAACATAAATTTTGTACACGAAATTTTGTACATGCAAAAAAGCAACCCAGGTTAACATTATGCCAGGAGTAATACTATAGTCGTCTATGCGGTTTGTACCTGTTCTAATAGTTTGTAGTATCTGCGTAATTGCTAACAACGACAGTAGTGATGAATGGTGATAAAATCACAAGTAAAAACAAAAAAAAAACACTTTTTTAAAGAATAAAAAAACTCTTTGCATGATTCTGTGTGTTTTTCTACACTTGAACTTACTTAGATCATCATACGCAGTTTACAAGATTGAACCTTAACTAATTAAGTACTGAATGAAAAAAAAATCAATTGGAAGGGTACGTAGCTAGGACCATCAGATTTTAGGTAGGAAGGTACTCGCTGTGTAAGCAACCAAACATGACAAAAGCTGAACATATATACGGACGCAAATGGCTTTAATATGGAGAGGAACAAAACATATATAGGGAAGTAGCGTGGGGGCAGGCCATTGGGATTGGGATACATAAACAAATGATGCAAGTTGAGGCTTATTGCTAACGCACATAACCGTCTCCACCGTCTCCACTATCTACCATTTTTTTTTTGTAGAACCCTAGCTAGCATTCACACATGCATGCTCATGCATCCATCTCCATGTGAAGTTCCTTTTTTTTTTTTTCTTCTCTCTTGTCGATTATTCATATCCTGTATCTTCCCTTTCCGGCTTTGTTTATAGTTGCTGCCTTTCCCCATGCATGGATGAGTGTTTCTTGGAAGAAACTGTGCGTGACAAGAGTTTGACTACAGCATGAGTACTGCAGGAGCGCACGAAATTCAATGACAGCATCGGGATGAGAAGGGATCGACAGAATGGCCGGGAGTAAAAGATTGTAATTCTAACCTTGTTCTAAATCATTTAAGAGAATAGACAATAGATATCTCTAACCATTGTTATGCTCAATGACGGAGCCAACACCAGGGTGCAACGGGGCTTCAGCCCCGATCGTTGGCCCAAATTAAAAGTAAGAAAAAAATAGAAAACATCACGTAGACGCTGGCATAACAGTCCACATCATCAAAACACCCTAAAAACCCAGCATATAGACCTGATTGTAACGGTTTCATAAGTTTAGATAACTAAATAAGCGGCTTCGATACTTACGGATTTATGTACATAGGCGGAACAAGTTTGGGGACTAATGGTGCAATTTTTTTTTAAAAAAAAAAACTAGGTTCAACAAGTTGAATAATTTAGTTTTTCAAAAGTTCTATTTCACCAACATACATAGATTATTAGATAACAAATGGCTCGCGAGAACCCTCTTAGGAATTTGATGTTGTCGTTGCTATATACTATATAACCATACTATATACTATAATTTGGAAATTTGATGATATTAGTTCTATAATCTTTAGATTTCTTTCTTAGCCCCTCTCTTTAGAACTTTCTAGGTCCGCCACTGGTCATGTCACTTATAGAGATGACTTAGAGACAACTAATGCAATGGTAGTTTGGTAGAGATGGATTAGAGACAGATGCATATTTTTTTTTATATCACCTAATCACACACAATATTCCTTAATTCGCGTGTAGAGTTATCTCTTGAATTGGAGACGGCTCAACTCTCTATGCGCAATCTCTCTCCACATCATTGTCCATCCTACATGGCAAACCCACCAGTATAGATCAATTGGCTGATTGATTTTTTTGGACTGTTGGATCTTAATCCACCGGTATATATCTCATCATTGTCAACATTAACCCACTCTGTCTCTCACATCTCCAACCTGTGATGTCACCTCCAACGTGTCATCGGCTCTTTCCTCTCCTTCCTATGTGGTGTTACCTCTTCTCCTCTACACATTCTTACTCTTGCTAGCGTGCTTTCAACCTCTGCCATAGCCTCAACCTTTATTGGCCCGGCCACCTCTCATAGCTTACGATGCCATTTATCTCCTCACGTGTTTTGCCCCTGTTCGCCTGTTGTCATGTCGGACACGCTTAATTACCCTAATTCTATGTCGTGTGTGTCAATCCTCCGGCCTTCGAGGCTCCAACCATTCATAGCTCCTACGATGCCATTGTCGTCTCGCTTCACTTTAGAGCATCCGTAGTAGGGACTCTTTAATACTGTAGCTCTGCATAGAGTGTCTGACGTAAGAAAGGAATATTTTAGAGTGCAGTGTAAAGTCTGAAGAAAATTTAGAGGGAAGGATAGAAGGAGTAGCTAATAGTGAAATAGAGGGTGGGGATAGAGGCCCAGGTATGGATGCTAACGCCCGTTGACCTCCTATATAAATTGGCCTATACTTTTTTTTATCTTTCTTTAGGATAGGTATTGGTGTATCTCAAACCCAAAACAAATACAAACCTACCATAAGCGGTGCGAGAGAGGAACAAAATGACCAAAGAGAAGGGGAGACAATAAAGAGAAGGGAGACGACGGTGAGTAAATCAACCGAAATGTGGAAATATTTCAGCCGAATGAAGCTGGCAATTTTGTAACTTAATTGTAGTTTGCATTGATTAATTGCCGTGAGGTGAACAGTGTTTTGTTCGCTGCTTATCGTCCTAACATGATAATCTATGCTGCTGCCGTATGGACGTTAAGCATAGAATAAATGTATAAATGACTTGGAGGGATCGATGTAAGTCAAGTCATTAAGCGGCGATCTGTATACATTTCCACGTGACTCTATTCAAAACGCGGGGCACTATTTTTATTCCCTGTCGCTGAGAGTATGTTTGTTTCTTCCTTTAAGCTGTGTGTATCTGGTATGCAGAGACCGGGAGATTTTTCTTTTAAGGATTTGCATCAACTCGATTTTTGGTTCTTGAAAGTAATATAACCTTCCTTTATAAAAAAACTATTTTTATTACCTGTGAAAAATCAAAATATTATACGTCGACCCTTCAAAAAAAAAACAAAACCGAGTTACTATTTCGCATGTAAAAACACAATTTTGGTGGCACCGATTTTCGCATGGCTGAATTAATGCTGATAAGTGTACTAGTCGCGTAACTCCGTTCTCAGAAAACCGATACAGTTCTCTTTTAATTAGTTTGACTATTCGTCTTTTCTACAAATATTTGTACACATAGATAACCATACAAGGCATGCATAAAGCATCTTTGATGACAAATCTTGTGATACTCATTTCACTCTACTCAACTAATTAATAAATAAATATTGTTCATGAAAGTTTAAGCCAAAAGACAACAGCGACAGATATATGTATATAGAAAAAGAGTATTTACGTAGTATTATTTGCGTATTATTTATGTAGCCCATGATCCCACGTGGCGTACTGGCCGTGCATGCGCGCGCCGATGACAAGTGGACCCCACACGCCGACAGTGCCGCCCACTCGCCCCTGCCTCGGGCAGTGTGCCGCGCCAACATGCACGCAGACGTTTTGGCGGGAGAGCCTACAAGTGCAATCCCGGAGATGCCCCCCGTTAATGGCGCGAAAACCCCGCGCCGCCGGCGACCGAGCTCGGGGGAGGATGCCGCCGGCGGCGAACCGACGGGACGCTCTGCCGCGTATCTTGTGTTTTAGGTCAAGTCCTCGACGTCGACGATGGATTGCATGGGCCAGGTCTGGTCAGGCCCCTCTGAGTCTGACAGGAGAGCGAGCTAAGCTCGCCGGCGACGACATGCGTGGGGTCACCGGCCGCCGGCGCCGGAGGGACAGAACTGGAAGCGATCGACGCCGACCTCTCCGCCGCCGGCGCCGGAGCCGAGACGCACTGTGGACGACGTCTTCTCGATCCCTATGCATCTATGTGTGACCAGTGACCCTGTCAGTGTAGCTCATGAGGCAGTAAAACAGATGGAGGTCAAAACTACACGAATCTCGATGCATGGGCGTGTCCGGCGTGGATCACGCTACTGCTCAGTGCTCACACACTCACTGACTGCCCTCGTAGCTCGTAGTCGCATTGACCTGCAAGACTCCAAGTCTGACCCACCATCGTGATGCGTGAGCAGCGCGCCCCCACACCTAGCATCAACGGACCAACAGACTATGATTTGTTTATCTTATTTGGCGTGTGACCATATGTCCCCTGAATCGTTCCTTAAAACATTACTGCGGACGATCTCAGCCTCTCAGTTTCTAAATTTAGAGACTCATTTCAAAATCTCTATATTTAGGGACTCTTCGCAGAATCTCTATATCTTTTCGGAAATAGAGACTTTGCTTCAGACGAAGAAAATATAGAGAACGAATAGTGATTTAGAGAAGGGATATAGAGAACAAAATATAGAGATCCTACTGACAATGCTCTAATCTTATTCTTATTACTTCCTCCGATTGTCAAAAAAAAAACTCGCTGTTTATTTTTGAACACATGTTTGATCATATTCATTTTATTCAAAAAACAAGTAGTTCTCCTGCTTGTCCCCCAAATTTTGTACTCTTCCTCTCTTTGATCAATAGAAGACAGTTCTCCTGCTCTTTGTTCAAAAAAAAAAAAAGCAAGACGCATTAGGGCACTTGCAATGGGATTTTTATAATGTTTTCTCGTATACCACATAGGATGGAAAGTTGACGTGTAACAGAATTAATAAGATAAGAGAAGGAAATGATTTCTTACTCATCTCAAAGCTCTAAAATTAATGCGTAGAGAGAATGTGCTTTGAAGAAAAGAAAAATTATTGATGATGGAAACATTATTAAGATACAATGCAATAAAGTCACCGTTTTCTTAGTTTTTAGTTAACATGACACCTATAGAAGTGATATTTAGAAACCTTGCATTGGAACTTCCTTGAGTAGCTGAGCCACATTAATAAATTGATTAAGTTGAATGTTAAAATAGACATAAAATATTCTTGAATATGTTTATCCAAACTAATTCGTTTTGTTTATACAGTTTTAAAAGCTTTTAAAGATGATTTGACGATGGAAAAACAATGAGGCATCAGTTGCAGATCAACCAACCGGTACTAAAGGGTGCTATAGGCTTTGAAAAAAAAGTGAGGAATTAGTTGCGGTTCAACCAACCGGTACTGAAGGGGTCTATAGGCTTTGAAAAAAAGTGATGATATATTAGGAGAATCAGGACTCGAACCGGCCTAGCACCTCTTGCCTCCTTGTGACCCCTTTTAATCAACTCACCCACCCACATGCTTTGATATAAATGACACATGCATACATTTTAGCCTTTTTCAGACCCACACCTCACTCTTTTAACCAACTCACCCACCCACATGCTTTGATATAAATGGCATATGCATACCATTTAGCCTTTTTTAGAAACAAGGCATCAGTACCGGTTCGTAATACGAATACCAACCGGTATTGATGAGCCCCCATCAATACCGATTCATATTACTTATCTGCATCGATGAACCCAGATGCTAATTTGGACAAGACTACCAGTAACTACAAGAAAAGTGATTATTTGTGACGAATACGCCAAGACGCTACGAATTTTTGTCATGAAAATATACATTTTCATGACGAATTGTTTTTGTTCGTCATTACGTGCATCGCGCACCCTCAACCCATATAATTTAGTGATGAAACATGAACTTTCGTCATAAAACAACAATACAGATTGTCATAGAATAAAGGAACCGATATTCACTTGGTGGTTTATAGTTGACGTCATACCCGGTGTTGGGCTGAAAACTAACGGACAATAATATCCATTCAGATAATACTTCATAAGGCATGCACAAATATCTATTTTCCTTTCTAAGTACAGAACTTTAGTTTTAATATATTTTAGTTTTATGCGGTCCCAACATCATCTATAACATACAAAATGCACAAGAACATTAGAGGTTTAACATTATTTCCATCGCATATTGAGAATAGACCAAACCAAATCAAATCGAGCCTCAACCCAAATCAAGTTGGAGCACAACCCCTGGTCAACCCTAAGTCGAAACCAAAGCCGTTTGTTTGAGCTGAAAGCTGCTGAAAACTTTAATATTAAAAAGTTGCAACCCCTTGAAATACGTCTTAAAGAGTTAAAAAATTATGAAAAAATATTTTACGAACTATAAGAAGAATTATTTAGAACCCAAAAAAATAACCGTAAAGTACTGCATCATTTGATTTATAAAAAATAATAATTTTTCATTAAATTTAATTTTATTTAATTTAAGCTGAAACAAACAAGCCCCAAATCAACGTCTATTAAAATCCCAATTCAAATCTGAAGGCTCAGATTTCTTTGGCTCTTAAAAACCCTAGCTCGCTCACATCCTACCACAGTACCACTACAGCCGCCGCCCCTTGGGTGCTCTGTTCCACGAAGGCCACCGCCGCCTGGAGCTTTTCACGCCGCCGGCTTCTTCCAACTTCCAAGCAAGACACCGCCACCGGAGTCCGCCCCATCGCCCGCCATCCCGAGGCCTCCCGTCGCCTCGGGCCCGGCTCTACCGTCCCGGGCTTTTGCCGCCGCCAGTCCGTTGGCCCCGCACGCGGCACGCACGAAGCACACGGCTACACTGCCCCCGAGCTCCGGTCGCGTCCTGCGCTGCGCCTCCCTGGTCCCTCTGCCGTTGCTGCCCGCCCTAGGCCTTCCTGCCACGTCCCGCGCCGTTCCTTCTCAGGTGCACCTCCGCGCCGGGTTTTCTAGCGCCGCCGGCCCCAAGCTCTGCAGATCTTGTTTGTTATTCGATCGGGTTTCCTCTTCCCGATTGTTTCTTCTTTTGCAGAAAGCAGATGGATCAGGCTCTAAAGGACTTGGATTTGATGCAAAATTGCAAGGAGGGTTCGGTGTGTTCTTTTTTTCTATTGGTTTCTTTGCTGATTCATTGTTGCTTGATTGAGTGCTGTGATAGGCGTCCTCAGGAAACATCCCAACTTAAAAAGTATTTTTGTTATATGTGATAAACAAATAAACAAATTGTATACATGAACAGGTCTAGCAATTGAAAAACTCACAACCTCATTATTGTAGAATAGATTTAATGACAGGCTAATCTTTGCTCTTTTTCAATAAACTAACGATACACAAACCCCTCATCAATATAGATGATGAGAATTTTAACATCTCGAAAATTGTGTCCAGTGGCAATTAATTTGTCAACATTAGTAGTAAACAGTTAGTACAACCAAACTGAAAACATTCGCCAACTTTCTGAATCAAAAACCCTTTTCAAATATATAAAAAATGATGATGCAGATCTCTATCAAGGATACAATATTTATTTGTCACCACTACTACTTTAACGCCTTCCATCCCCAAGACATCGGTCAAGTTCTTCAAACCGGACCGAGGTTAACTTCATCCCTGCTCAATGGTAACGAGGCAAAAGGCGGTTCCAGTTCGGTTGGTTCCACCAACCGACCAATAGGTCGATTAGCGTGGGTTGGCGGTGAGAGATCTTAGTCCGGTTGGTGATACCAACCGACTAACACTGGCTCCGATAATTGGCGCCATTTCTCCTGTCACAAAAGGCCCGTTGGTGTTACAACCCGGGATCGATATTAACTATTAGTCCCGGTTGGTGTTACAAACCGACTAATACTTGGCCCGATAATTGGAGCCATTTCTCCTCCCAGAACAAAAAGTCATCTGCGTCGTCTTCTTATCGCCGACTTGCCGAGGAGCTTCGCACGCGCTTGTGAGGAAGGAGCGAGACCGGGCCGAGGAGCAAGAAGTTACCGAGGCGAGAGCAAGGAGGAGGGGGAGCCTCTCTTCGCCACGGGAAGCGGTGAAAGGGATCGGATCATCATCGAGTAACGCTTCGTGTCGCCGCTTGCCGCCGCTGTCGTCCACCACGGCCTCGCCCGCCTCGTCGTCGCGCAGCGCTACGCCCATTCGTCGGCGCCTCTCCGCCACGCCGAGGTACATTTATCCACCGCATCGCGTCCTCGCTTCGATCCCACCGCCACCATCGCCACGCCGCCGCAGCTGCCACCGCCGCCATCGCTACGCCAGAACTACAAATGCCGACCTTTGTCTCGTGTTTTTTCCATTAAATTTTCGTTCAGATTTAGGATGTCTTGTTGGACCGGTGACAACGCCACTAACATCGAAACCACGCCCCTCCAACTAGGTCCAAAATGTCTTTGCTTTCTAAAGTGTTTTGCCCTCCACCATTGCTTGTTGTGGGGAAGGAATACCCACGTAAAAAGCGCAAAAGACAAAAAATACGTGGCGACCAATGATGTGCCACGTCGCGACGATGGCGGTGGCGGTGGTGATGAGGGCGAGGGCGAGGCGGCGAGAGCGATGGCGGCAGCGATGGCGACGGAATGGTGGTAATGAGGGCAAGGGCAAGGGCAAGGCGGCAAGGCGAGGGCGAGGGCAAGGGCAAGGCGAGGCGAGGCGAGGGCAAGGGAAGTCACGTTCCCATAGAGTGTGATTGAGACATCGAGATCATATTCTATGTTGTACTTTTAATTTAATTTTTATGCATTTAAGAATTGTTCTTGTCGAACAATTATTATAATTGTGCGTCTTTGCAGACTTTGTATGTTTATTGATGCATTTTAATGTGTACTATCATTGGATGCTTGTATGTGAAGTATCGGATTATGTTTGTATGTGTATTGTTAAATCATGTTTGCATGTGTACTAGCATTGATTAATGGAGGGGACAAGGATTGGAAAGCGTATTTCATGAATGATGGATGTTAAAAAATATTATTATTTTTAATTCCACATATCTACACCAAATTCCTAATAGTATCAATGATGGATGATCTTTGCTGATTCACCCAGGAGTATTTAGCCTTACAAGATGTTTGTTTGTATGGTATCAATATGTGTATTTGATCACAAGGTATCGTTACACTCAATGCTATGAATATGTATAATGCGATGGATCGGCGATGGATGTACATGGACCGATGTTCCTCGCATTCGTGGAGGGTTTAGAAACTTTTATTCGTCATGTTGAAACCAATATTACCTTAGACTATATATGTTGCCCATGTATTGATTGCAAGAATCAAAAGGAGGGCAAACCGTGAGCAAATTCATTTTCATTTGATCTCAAGAGGTTTTATGGAAAATTATACCATTGGACCAAGCACGCTAAATAGAGATTACACGGTGAAGAAGAACAGTGGACGATAATATCTCGAACGCCGCCAACACAGCTTATTTCAACATATGCGGGGGAGTTTGGCGACGATGATATAGACCAGATGTCGCTTGATGGAGAGGAGAATACGTTGATAAAAGGCATTATGAAAAGTTTCAGCGTCTTTGGGAGGACTATGAAACACTGTTGTATCCAAACCGCGACGGGCACGTAAAGTTGCGTATCACACTAGAACTAATGCAATGGAAGGCGGCAAATGGATTGTCCGATAAGGGATTCAACGAGTTGTTAGGCCTCATGAAGAAGTTGCTTCCAGAGGGTAACACATTGCCCGAAACTACGTCTGACGGCCAAGCAAGCTCTCTCGTCCTTTGGGCTTGGAGGTACTGAAGATACATGCATGCCGTGAACGATTGCATCCTCTATCGCAATGAGTGTGAGAATTTGGAAGCCCGTCCGGTGTGCAAAACATCGCGGTATAAGACCAAGCGTGATGACGCAGTGAGGTAGAGGGCACGTAAGGTGAAGAGAACCCCGCTAAGGTGGTGTGGTACTTTCCTATAATTCCTCGGTTGAAGCGCCTCATTTGCGAACAAAGAGCATGCGAAGATGATGCGTTAGCACAGCGATGCTCGTAACGCTGATGGAAAGCTAAAACATCCCGCAGATGGGTCGCATGGCGAAAACTTGATAGGAAATACCGGAGTTTTCAAGCGATGCGAGGAACATACGGTTTATGTTGAGTACAGATGGGATGAACCCCACGGCGAAGTTGAGCACCAATCACAAGATTCGCCGGTGACTCTACGTATCTACAATCTTCCTCCTTGGTTGTGTCGGAAGCGAAAGTATATTATGATGCTATTACTCATCCAAGGCCCCAAGCAACCAGGGAACGACATCGATGTGTACCTAAAACCGTTGATCAAAAATCTGCTAACATTGTGGAACGATGGTGTACGTGTATGGGATGAATACAAAAGAGAGCACTTCACCCCGTGCATTACTATTCGTGACCATCAATGACCGCCAAGACTTGGTAACTGTCGGGCCTATCTATCAAGGGATATAAAGTCTGCATCGAGTGCTTGGACGATATGGAAGACAAGTACCTGACAAACTCTCGGAAGGTTGTATACATGGGTCATCGTAGGTTCCTAAACCTGAAGCACCCGTTACGGATTAACTTAGTTAATTTTGATGGGACGGAAGAGAACCGCAAGAAACCTAAGCATCACAGTGGGGCAGATTTATTTTCCATGGTGAAGGATCTGAAAATCGTATTTGGAAAGGGTCATGGTAGCAAACCTATCCCATCACTCCTTCCTGAAGAAGCTAAGAAGAAGGCTAGTTGGAAGAAGCAATCAATTTTTTGGGATTTGCCTTACTGGAAAGACTTAGAGGTTCGCCACTCATTAGACTTTATGCATATAACGAAGAATGTCTCGTGAACTTGCTAGGATTCCTAGATATGTACGGCAAATCAAAAGATACTATTCAGTCACGGAAGGACTTACAACTATTAGGACTCAGGCAGGAATTACATCCGCAAGAAAGAGACAAAGGGCATTACCTCCATCCTGCGAGCTACACTCCAAGTAAAGAAGAGAAAAGAACATGATTAAGTTGTTAAACAATGTTAAGGTCCTTCCGGATACTCGTTGAACATAAGAAGACTTATAAACACAAAAGAGAATAAAATCGTAAACGTGAAATCGCATGATTGTTACGTGTTGATGACCCAGTTGTTGCTAGTGATGTTGAGAGGTGTTCGCGGACAAGGTACGAGGACAATCGTGAAGGTGTGCTCGTTCTTCAACGCCATATCACAAAAGGTCATAGATCCGGATAAGTTATGTAATCTACAGTGATGATATTGTCGCCGCTTTGGTCAACTTTGAGATGATCTTCCTCCGTCCTTCTTTGATATGATGGTCCATCTCATGGTTCACATGGTGAAACAGTTAGAAATTCTCGGACCGTCTTCTTACACAAAGATGTTCCCTTTCGAGAGGTACATGGGTGTGCTAAAAAATATGTTCAGAATCGGTCTCACCTGTAAGGATGCATTGCCTGTGGTGTTGGCACGAAGAGGTGATTGAGTTTTGCATCGACTACATTAATGAATTGAATCCGATTGACGTGCTCAGATCACGCTATGAGGGAGGCTACAAGGAAAAGGCACTCTAGGGAGAAAAGAATCCTTTTGCAAAGATATACCGCATTTAGACAAGCACATTTCACAATGTTGAAGCAAGCGACTTTAGTGGCTCCATATGTCGATGACCATGAGAAGATTCTACGAGACGAATACCTAGGAGGTCGAAAAAGTGGATCGCAAACAAGCAAGTAGAGAGTTTTGGCGGTTGGCTACAAAAGCATTTGTTGGGTAAGGAGGGTGTCCACGAACAATTGCAACTCTTAGCTCGGGGACCATCAATGACAATCGATCATGGCAAGGGTATGAGATAAATGGATACACATTTTACATCGCATCTCAGATAGCAAGAGCACGAACCAAAATAGCGGTGTTCGAATTGATGCATTGGACAAAAATAGAAACATGGACACCTATTATGGTTTTATAGAGGAAATCTGGAGCTCAAGTACGGACCTTTGAAAGTCCCTCTATTTCGATGCCAATGGGTCAAACCGACAACGTCCCGTATTGATTTAGTACGGATGACAACCGTGGACCTTAAGCAAGTGGCCTCTGAGGACGAACCGTTCGTGTTTCGCCAATGATGTCACATGATTTTCTATGTGATTGACATGGATAGCAAACCGAAAATGCAAAAGGGACGGAGTACCAAAAGGCGTAAGGATAATACTTGTAATATTGATAAGCCAAGACACCATGTTGTTCTTCCCGGTAAAAGAAGGATTGTCGGAGTTGAGGCGAACGGATGAAGAAGAGTATAATCAGTTCAACGAGTGCCGCCTTTCTCGGTGGATGTAGACATTACTATCCTCAATGGTGATGACGATGCCCTTACGTGCGCCATGACCACAACGAAGGATCACTTGTAAAAACAAAGTAGTTGCATATATGTACTATTTATCATTATTTTTCGATAATCATATATGTACTAAATTATTTTTTCAAGACACCTCATTTTCGACAAGCGCTTTGCGTCCGATCGTTAGTAGCGCAAATAAAAGCGTATTCTCGATATTTATTCTATTAAACGGAATTAACTGAATTTTATACTAGTTAATGTAATTTCTAGTGACGACGAAATTTAGATATTACAATGAATATTTCATAATATTTCGTATGTTATAATGATAATAAACTATTTACGAACAATCTTTACAATATTACAAGAAACCTCATTTTCTAGATATTTTCAATCCATTTAAACAATGCGCCTCCTTATACCGACAAGCGTATAGCGTCCAACTGGTTAGTAGCGCGAGGCAAAAGCGCGGGCTCACTGTGCCGCCGCGGTTCGAGCCCCGCTTCGGCCCCCTACAAACACATTTTTTTGAAAATGGGACCATTACTCCCGGTTTAAACCACAAACCGGGACTGAAGGCACACCAACGCACAGCAGAAAACTTGGGCCCACGCGTCAGTAAAACGTTAATCCCGGCTTTTATTTTTAACCGGGATTGATCGCTCTCTACGCCCGGTTTAAACCACCAACCGGGACTGATAGGCGTCTTACGATTCTGTAATTTTGTGACCATCGGTTGTCCGGGCCCACGTGTCGATTGTCTCTATCGGTCTCGGTGGGTGTTTTAAACCGGATCGAAGGCTTCCGCCCCACGCGTCGATTCTATCCCTTCCTCCGTTCGCTAAGCGTCGCTCTGTTCGCCTCCCGATGTAATTAATCGGGAGGCGAGCCACAGGCAGACTACATTTTCCAACACACGAGAAAATGGAAAGATCAGTCAGGCCCCTTATAAATTTGGACGGAATCAACATCACACACACAGAGCTTAGTTTCCCTCGCTTATACCTCCGCCGCCATGTCTTCTAGCTCGATTCATCGCCGCTGCGCCGCCACCACCGCGGTGGAGGTTTCTGAGTTTTGCCACTCCCAGGTGGCATCTCTCGAAGGGTACCGCCGAAGAGGATGAGGCGCCATGGTGGTCTGACGACGACATGTACGACGATCTCTCCGACGATCCGAGGGCGCCGACGACTCCGACCCGAACTCGACGGTGGCATTTAAGCCGACGGAATGGCTCGTCGTCGAGACCACGACAATGGGACGAGGGTGACAAATGACAACGACGACGAGGAGGAGGAGGATAGCAGTGACGGCGAGGGCGGCGCCGATTAGACATTATGTAGTAGTTTTAGTTTTTCTTAATTTCATGCGAATCTTCTTTTTTTAAGTCCAAAATGTATCCTATGAGAATTTTAATGAAATTTATCGATATTTATTCTACTAAACGGAATTAATCGAATTTTATACTCTTTAATGTAATTTCTAGTGACGACGAATTTAAACATTACAATGAATATTTCGTAATATTTCGTATGACAGAGTGATAATAAACTATTTACTTAACAATATTTACAATATTAAAAGAAACCTCATTTGCTGGAAATTCTCATAATACATATTTTCAATCCATTTAAACAATGCGCCCCCTTTGCAAAGACGCCAGATAGCGTCCCAACCGTTAGCAGCACGAGGCGAAAGCGCTGGCTCATCGTGCCGCCATGTTCGAGCCCCGCTTCGCCTCGCAACACAAATTTTTTGGGAAAAAGGATCATTAATCCCGTTTAGTAATCCAACCGGACCGAAGGTTACATTGCTCCCGGTTTAATATTCCAACCGGATTGATAGTGGAGTTAATACGGTTTTAGAATCAACCGGATTGATGCCCCTATATGTCCGCTTCCCCAGTTCTTCAAAACACTCACCCTAAACCGCGCCAAATTAACCCTAGGTCGACACCGCCGCCACCGGATTCGCCGCCGCCTAGAAACCTCCGACGCCACCGTCCTCATCGCCGCCGCCTACAAACCCTCGGACGACGCTGCGGACGCCGCCGGCGCCGTGTCGCCGCCACCACGACCCACCGACGCCGCCGCCGCCGTGTCGCCCGCCGACAACCCCTCCGACGCCGCCGCCGCTGTCGTCGCCACGCCAACAACCCTCCGACGACGCCGCCGCCACGCCGCCGCTTCTACAACCTCTCCGACACCACCGTCCGTGTCGCCGCCGCCACATCGTCCGACGACGCCCGTGAAGTCGCCGCCGCCCGACAACCCTCTCCAGCGTCGCCGCCGTTATAACTCCTCCGACGAGAGGTCATCCGTGTCGCTCGTTAATTCTCGACCTATTTCACATACAAACATTGCTCTAGCCTCTATTCGCCGCAACATTGTTGAATTGTTTGTTCTGTGACCTAAAGCATTGCGGTGCTTATTTGATTTCCTCAAAATGATCATTAAGCATCTCGCTTATATAATGTTTGTAGGGTCGTTAGCTTCACTATCCGATTTAGCTTCACAAGTTAGTTAAAACTTGCAAGCAATTTATCGATGCCTTATGTGAGGATGCACTTGTATTTTCAAAGCCTTTATTTGTTACAATGGCGAGCGGAGGGATTGGTGATGAAGAATTTTGATGGAGATGTTTGGGACTGATCCGGATGATGAGTTGAACTGCGGCGCACGGTGAGGCCGTAGAAGCCACCGAGGCCGATGAGGAAGCCGGTGAGGCCGTATAAGCCACCGAGGCCGTAGAAGCCACCCGTCCGGTCAAATCAAGACCGATCCGTCGGCGAGGTCAAAGTAAGAGGTCAAGTCAAGGCACATAATCACCGAAGTCGGCGAGGAAGGCGAGCCTCTGAAGCCAACATCGGCGATTGGGCGTTTAGATCGACTTCGAACGATTGTTAGGGACCATGTGCCCATTAGCATTGTCAAATGGGACGACGCACTGCAAACCTCAAGAACACCTTATGGACCGATATGAAACAAGTTTTCACCTTCCCGAAGGACCGAATGAAGGTGAAGAGTTACACATTGAAGAAGATGGCAATGGCATTTCAGACGCTCAAGAAGAAGTTAAACAACGAGTGCGTTAAGAATAATGTACTCCGACTTCAATAAATACCCTAAGTCGCAAGATCATTGGGATGAATTTGTAGGGTACAAAACTTCTCAACAAGATCGAGTATGAGTGAAAAGAATAAGCAAAATGCGGCAAAGAAGCAATACCACCATCGTCTCGGCCCTGGTGGTTACCGCAAGGCGATACCCAAATGGGAGAAGAGGGAACATGACCTGCTTGTAAAAGGTGTGGAGCCCGTAACAATGAGATGGTCCGACGGATCGAGGAATTGGTTCTTTGGTCATGACGGCGCCTTGGCGACGACGGTAGGCCAGTTTTTGGTGAAAGGATCAGAGATGTTGCAAGAAGGCTTCAAGAGGCGCACGAAGAGTCGGCCCAAGGCATCTTCGTGCCAAATAGGGAGAACGATGAGCTAACAAGGGCCCTACAGAACCCTGAGCACCCCGGACGTACACAGGCGTTGGCGTCGTCCGTGGAAGGTTGGTTTCCGCAGAGGCGAGACTTACAGAGTCGGCCGAGGAGCAAGGGCCGACAGCACAACATCTCCTCGATCTTGAAGAGCAATCTACAAGCAACACAAAGTAGCATACAAGAAACAGTTCAAGAGAGGTGCAATAGCCTTGAGCCAGCGCGGGAGGCCGGTCAGCAGAACCTCCCAAGAATCCTAACGCTATTAGCCCCTCCATGCGGCGGAGCAAATGTGCTTCCGGTGGGCTATCCGAAGAAGACTTGGCCCGCTATCCGTGGGCGACATCACGCACCGACACCTTGAGCTGCACTTCGAAGCGCTGAACCTCTTCACCAAGGCAACAGAGGCATGGCTTTCCCAATGGAGGCGAGGCGGGTCATCCATGGCCAACAGATACCCCGAGCTACGCCAAGGTCTCCGTGGAAGAGGTATGCGAGTGCGAGGACCTAGACCTCGACATTGAAGGAGGTGATGGGACCACTAAGCTAGGAGAAGCAGTACACAGCATCGTCGTGTGGCGCAAACGGTTCATAATTTTCAAAGGTAACATGCCCGTGTCCTCTCCACGGTTTCCTGTATCAACTCCTGAACGAGTCCTCTCACATGAAACTCCAACTAACACACCGGCCAAGACAGACCACCCTACTAAGCAAATAGCTCCCAAGAAGGTGCCGGCTAGGTCAAGCCGGCGTGATGGGGGGCCTTCACCTCTCAAGAAGACAGGGCCTAGGTCATCCAGAAAAAAAAACACCTCCGAAGCTGCCGTATGATATGACCGAAGATGAAACTGAGCGGATAGTGAGAGGCGAGGTCATCGCACATTTTGCGAACAAACCATCTCCACCGAGGGTCCAGCCCGGTACGGACGAATGGCACAAAGGCAAGAGGTGTATCTTATCGTTGAAGGATAAGATCGACAAACCAGAAATACCAGCCGTATCAGACTACGAGCGCATCTTGCGTAAGGAATCTGAGAAGGGAACATTAGAGGAGCAGATTTCAGAAGAGGAAGCGCAAAGAAAATTCTACATTGAAGCTGGGCTTGATCCAGATATGGTCTTAGGCCTTAAGGACATCCCGTTGCGAGGTACAATGGAAATATGTGAAAGGTGGATCGCTCGTAAGGCGTGAGGAGCTTCCCCTAACAACGAAGCTGCGGCAACTCCATGATTGGTATTTGCCCGCAGCGAAAATGGTATGGAAATGATCGGCGTCGTCTTCAAGCAACACCATTTCTACCATGGGACTTTGAATTCTTGATTGAATTTGAGGTTCAGATTATCTATATCGTGGATTGGCGGTCGACGTCGCCATGGTGGTTTGTTGGCAATTGTAAGTGTATTCTTTGTAAATTTCGATCGTGCGGCCAAAGATATTATACTAACTTCGAGGCCTAAATCAATTTTCCTTATGTAGAATGGAGATTAAAAGATGCGCAATGGAGGAATCCATGAATTTGGCTTTCTTGACCCATTGGTCATTAACGAGTACATGGCTAACCTAAGCCCACAAACAACAGAGACACACATTTACGAAGGGCTAATGGCACAACGACACAAAAGATATATATTTCTACCCTACGAATTTAAGTACGTGTTTTCGCATCACTTATTTTAATTCCTTTTGTTAACACTGTTGGAACTAATTAGTAAACCGCGTTGACATATATATGTGCAGATTTCATCGGATCCTTTTATTATAGAGGTAAATCATAGCAAGATCACGATCATGGACTCGAAAAGGGACCGGTTGAAAATTACAAAGACTTCCTCGCCATGCTCAACCGGTACATTGCTCTTCCATTCATATCTTACTATTTCGCTTCTCCATATCAAACAAACTCAATTATATATAACTTGTAATCAAATGTGCAAGGCCTTCATAACGTTCCGCAAGAATACCGTGGGAACATTCAAGACACATTTCGACTTGTACATCGCTAAACATGTATGTATATCATATTAGAGTATTTTGTTAGTTAACGTAATTTCCATGATCTATTTCACAATTTCAACTCTTGACCACGTGTCTTGTATCAACTACCGCAAACAATTTATGTGGATACTATGTGTGCGAGATGATGCACAACTTCATCGGGGCACCACGAGTATACAAGAAAAAATGCGAGGTTTGGGGTGAGTAATATATAATTACTACCTTAATAACGCCTAGGTAGCTTCGCAAACATTTTGTATAGTTTGATAGATTGATAAGTTAATCCCTATTTAATGATAGATTCCCTAAAGTTGGCAAAAAAGGTTTGGAAAAAGGTCCGGAACTATCGCCGGTGCGTGTCAAAACAATTCAAGAGCAAATCGCCGGCTTCCTTTTAGATGAGGTCATAAATCCGATGGGCGAGCATCACCACCCTATACTTAATAAGATTCCAGAGCCTTCAAAAAATACTAGCCAACCGTCGAGGAGCGATGCACGTAAAAGATCCCGATAAAAAGTGTATGTGCACTGCGTACATTGTATGATACTTATGTCTAGCTAGCTACCTAATACATATTTGTTGTTTAACAAAGGAGCAGAATGAAGATTTCATGGCTTGGAGTCCTGGAGTCTTTGGGCCTGGAAGGTTATCTTTTGAGAACTGTCCTTCCCATGCTTATGTTCTTGACGACATCGACAAGATAGAAGGTAAAGATCAAATTTATATATCCGTTATGTTGTGGGCTTCGTGGTGTTATTCCCGTTCCGGCAAATTTTAAATACTAGCATGTTGCTATTTCTACTGTTTTTGATAAATAATAGTGTTTAATTTGGATTGTAGGAGGAGACTGCTAGGGTCAACGCTCAACTGGGGAGACGATCAATGTGGCGGGCCTCGACGCCGAGAACGTAGCATGAGCTCGGCCGCTCCTGTGCAGCATTGCTCTGGCGATGCTCATCTTGTATTCTACTTTGGGCTCGCAACATTTGCTCGCCTTGCTGCCACTTGTCTTGACATTTGGTGAGGATTGAGCTTAAGTACCAAGAGAAGACGATGGGTGCCAACTGCCAAGGATGCTAGAATGAGGGCCATGCTCAATATATCCTCTGCTATGCTCATATCTGTCTTCTTAATTTGCTGGCCCTGCTTTTGTTGCCATGGTCACGTTTGGGACTGTTTGTTTCTAGCCATTTCAGGAAGGGAAACACCGAAACACTGCCTGATGTTGCCAAATTGGGAGAAAGTGTAATATTTGTAAAACATGTTTATAAACTCTGAATATTTGTAATCGCACAAGATGGTGGATGATTTCCTTACCATGCCCGAGCCGGTCCGACGTAATACATATTTGTAATATTTAATGCTATTTCGCTAATTGTGTTAAATGTGGTTTAATTAGTGACTAAATAAGCATAACATTCAAAAATACCGCTCGGTCCGGTTGGAACAACCAACCGACCAATATTGTCACCAGAGGCACCTGCTCCGCCACGTGTGAGCACATCGGTCCCGGTTGGTACTTAAAACCGGACTAATACACCTCACTCCGGTTGGAAAAACCAACCGGATCGAGTGTCCCAAGAAGCTAATCTGATCGCCTCGTGTGCACATTTTAGTCCCTTGGTAGGTAAAACCGACTAACAACAAGAATCGCCGCTCCACGTGTCTTCGAGCCGGCTGTTGAGAAGAGATTTAGTCCCTGCTCAGAACTGGATGATGGCCGCAGCATCGCCTCAAGGGCTGTCCCGGTTTAGAAACCGGATCGAAGGTCATTATGAATCGGATCGAACGCCTGCCCGTAGTAGTGCACTAAACGAACCAGGTGGTACAAAACAACTGTTAGTCCTTTCCAACTAGCATCTTGAATGCTAATCGTACAAGATGCTTGAATTTACATGATAGTACAATTTTCAAGGACTTGAAGCAAATGCTAATCTTGTATTATACTTAATATACTGTGAAAAATATAATTTTGGATTCCTTATTTTAGGGCAGGAATTATCCATTTTCCAAACCTTACAAGTTTAAGGTTGAAAGCATTTCTGTGGTGGCCTCCACAAAGTTCTGCTCTTTTTTTCCTTGTGGCCTTGTTCGTAATAGAATTTTGATTTTCATCCAACATGATTTAATTTCTTTACAATTGTTTAGTAAGATATTACATCCTTGCTGAGCTAAACATTGTATTATCTTCACTGGACTGCTATCCCCAAAGATTAAATAATCTTATTAAATCTTGAGCTGCATTTTTTTATGTCTGGTCTACCTTTGAAGCATTCCGGCGATTGCAGTTTTTCATTTAGGACATATAAATGGAATATCAGTTCTTATGCTATCATTAGTGACCACCTTATTTATGCAACACATGAGCAGTAGTGGTGAATTCCTTTGTTGAATATACTCCTAAATTACCATCATGATTTTTTTTGAATCCATCTAAAGTTCAGTGATATACTGAAATGATGTTTTGATAAATTCTTTCAAAGAGTACAAAATTCTTGAAAATATATCGTTGTTTTATCGTATACATGTCTAGTCAATCAATATTGCGTGTTACTTGTTCTTATTTTCTTTTGTGTTATTTTGCTCCAGGGAATACTAGCGAGGAAAAATGATTTCAAGGATACGATCATACGACGTGTCAACGGGAAAAGAAAAGGATGCTAAGGATGCTAAGATTGTGTTGCTAGATGAAAAAAAAAAAGATTTGTACAAAGTAGCAGTTATCGTATTTTTTATTTCATTTGTCTATAAATGTTTGCAACATTGTACTTACTAATATTTATTATTGATTTTTCTGTGGCAAATATATAAAAATATTGGGCTCATGTTGGGTCTGCATTAATTGCTAAAAACAATAAAAAAAAAATAAAAAATGACGTGGTAGATATAATGATGACGTGGAACATGCGCCACGTCATGTGACATCCTGAACGCTGACGTGACACTAGAATGTTTAGTGACGAAATAATTTGTCAACGTGTCATCATATTATGATGACATTTGTCGTCACAAAAGATCGGATCAATGCCCTTTGCAGCCCACCGACACCGTTATTTATGACGAACTAGTGATTTTGCATGACGGTTTGCATACTTTTCATGACGATTGTTATCGTCGTAGAAAATAACTCTTCGATGACGAAGAGCTAAGGCGTCGTAGAAAATAGCATTTTCTATGACGAAACAAAACAATTCGTCAGTATAAGTTTTCTGTGACGCACTTTCGGTGACGATTCTGATTTCGTCATAAGATCATCACAAAAGATATGTGATGACGATTTACTGACTTATGATGACAAATTCATAGTGTCACTGAAAATCATTTCTCTACTAGCGGATTTTGAGGGTTGGCTGTAGTGCTAGAACGTTTGATCCAATCCATCGCACAGGAATTGGTTCCGTCTCGCCTAAACAAAAGAAATACAAAAGATTTTGGACAAGAGTATCTGATCATATATGTATTCCAATAAGGAAGGAGGATTTTCAATGCGGGATATAAAAACATATCTCTCTGTAGCACCCGTGCTGAGTACTCTATGGTTTGGGGCTTTAGCAGGTTTATTGATAGAAATTAATCGTTTATTCCCAGATGCTTTGTCATTCCCTTTTTTTTCATTCTAGTTATGAATTGGCAATGCAACGGAGTTGAGTCCTCATATTGATCCGAATGAATCAGTCTTTCTACAGAGATCAATCTTTACCTATTAGGCAAGAGGATAGCAAGTTCGAAATTCTGTCTCGATAGGACATGGAGTCTTTTTTGTTTGAACTCATGATCTGAACGAGTCGCACATACACCCTAGCACATGTTCCTCGATGCTGAGGAGTGAGGACATCCCTTAAGCGCGGCCGATTTTCTAGCATTTCGTATTGGCTGTCTTGCGTTTCTAATAAGTTGTTTAACCGTTGGCATGTCGTATGTATATAGAAAAAAAGGATTGGTTTATTGAAGAACCCGTACAAGAAATTTTACTAAATTTGAAAGAAATTGTATTGAGAATCTCTTTACGGTTGCATTCAACCGGCACTAAAAGTCCTAATTTTTTTCTACGAATCGGTAGTGACGCCACTATTAGTATCGGTTTCAATTCAACCGACACTAATGTGCTGGTATATTAACCTAGTTTTCTAGTAGTGAAATTTTAAGCCTTAGCTTAGCTAAGTCACTCGGAAATCGGAACATGGTCCCTGCGATGCAAAAGATAGAGAGCAAATTAAAAGCCTGAACCGGCGGATGCCATTCCATTCGAAAGCATCATGCAAACGATACGTTCAAATCTAGCCAGTTATTGTTTCATACGTGATTACTGATTAGCGATCATGTACATGGTGGATATATATAAGGGCTACCGTACGTGCACGCCGACGATCTTTGCACCTAATGGCAATTATTTTAGGACCTCGCTAGCTGATTTGATGCCTTCAGCTCTCCAAAAGTGGCGTCGCATTTCTCAACACCCACAGTTTTGCTAGTTCCAGCTTGCGAGCCATGCATCCAAACACAATTTGGAGCGTGGCGAATGGTAATTTTTTTCCTCGTTCTTAATTTATTACTGTAGGTGGAATCGAGTCGATTCTGAGTGAGCTTAGGCTGTCAAATCTCAAGCTCGGTTAGGCTCAAGCTTGGCTCGGGCTCGGCTCGAATCAGCATCGAGCTTAGGGTCAAGCTCGATGAAAGCTCGGCTAGGCTCGAGATCGGCTCGGCTGAGCTTGAATGAAGGGATTATGCTGTTTTAAGCGGAATATGAGACTATATGAGCTCGGTGGACTCGATTTCAAACTTGAGCCTAGCTTGAATTGGTTGAAGAATTGGATTTAAAAAGAGAAATATGCTATGCAATGATTATTATTCAGACTCGATTGGGCTCGATGAAAGCTCGGGATCGAGCTCGAGCTCAGCTCGAATAGACTCGAGCTTGAGACCGGGCTCTGGATCACCTCGTTTAGCATTCGAGCTCGATCCAATTTCAAGTAGCTCGTCAAGTCCGAGTTTTTGGCCCAGCCCTACTAATTTGTCTAGAATCTACAAACTAGAGATCTTGTATCGCTTTAACATGTATCTAAATTTCTTTTTTAACGCTTTTGCTTGGCGGCAGTCGCCTGCCTCTCACCTTGTGACCGACCGGCCCCGCGAGAGGCGCTGGAGGCTGGGCAAGCGACGCGCCTTGCCACTCCCTTTTTTTTAATGGTTTGAATATACATAACAAAATGATTTATAAACAAATGGGCAAAGGAGCCTAGGTTTATACCCAGACCATGATACACACTAATCTCCGTACTACAATATCTTTTTTAACCTCTCCTAATGATGCAAAGCAATTTCTAAAAATACCGGTGTTTCTTTCTTCCCAAATATTTCAGATGGTACTAGAAACAACCTTTTTTAGCGAATACGTGTATATAGAGCGACTAAACAATTTTGCTTCTCAAAGCTATTTTATAAAAACTTGAAGCTGCTTTTGAAAGCTTTAAAAAATGTTAAATCAAGCGACAAGTGTTACTACAGTTTGTTGAGACTCTTAAAATTCAGCTTATTTGCAGCTCTTCAGTGGTCAAAATAGTTATTTATATTTTTAAAAAATGTTACGCAAAATAGCCTTTCATATAGTTTGAACTGGCGATCGTCAGTTGGTTGGGTGATCGGACGGTGCTCGGGCGGCGCTGCGGATGGTCCAGACAGTTTTTGCGTAATTTTTTTTCAAAATATATAAATAACCAGTTTTTTTCCTCTTCAGTCGTCAGCCACAGTTACTGATCCGAACAGCCATCCTCCCAGATCAGCTAGTCTGGAATTAAAACTCGCCCTCTGAATCCGGTTTTGGGCTCCCAGCTTCGATTTGATACGTCAGGTTATCACTAACCACAGCATAATTCTGCCAGTAATCAATCCTGCAAGTGTTCGTGGTATTATATGTCAGGCGAATGAGGCGATCGAGAGCGGCGAGTCGCACTGACCACTGATCGGTCACATCGCTTTCCTTCTGGTACGAATCTAGGGATTAATTCTATATGCATATATAGCTAGCAAGCATGTCAGAGTGAGAGGAGCTTAATGACTATATATAGTGTCAAGAGGGCGGTTTAAGTATTTGGGCCTGTGATCATTTGTGAGTACATGGCATATATTCATCGCTATCTACCTACCTAGCTAGCCCGTCTCATGAAAGCAATAATTGACAAACTCTGGACATATATTCTCCAAAATCTCATGCACCAGCTGGTTTGAACAAAGCGATTAATAATCCCAGTTGATGTATGTTTTTAGTTAATTGAAGAATCTTTCGGCGATTGCATCGGTTAGAAATGCTTAGCCATAATCAATTGTCGTAGGCAAGTGTGGTAACAGCTCTAAGCTGATAATCGTCAGCAAGTTAATAGACTGTTGGAAATAAAGGCATTATACCAATTCCGAAATTAATTATACGACAAAACAGATGAACAACCAAGCAGGCAATCAACAGGCACAACATACTGGTAAACAAGAGAACCCTAGCCCCGCACTCGCGGCTACTGGAGTCAGAGAAAAACTTACGTAGGGATCGATAAAGTGGAGCACGCGAGGAGGAGACGATCGGCCGTAGAGGAAGTAGTCGACATCGAGGTACGTCGGCACGAGCGGTCGCGCGAAAGCGCTGCCCAGAAACCTAATTGACGCCCTCCCGTGCAGGTCTCACGGCAGCAATCGGAACGGAGATCCCGCTCTCCCTCCTCTTGGTGCACGCCGAGAGGAAGGTTGACGAGGAACGAAGTCGCACGAGAACTCAACACAGCAGATGGAAACGCGAGTGGAAAACCGAATGACTTCTCCTGGACGTCTCCAGGGGATTTATCCTCGGAGTCGTAACCGCCTCCCCATGCAGAACGGACGCACGTTGCACGCCGTGCGCACACGTTGTGAGCCGTTCATTTGATCCACAAAAATCGGGCGCGGAAAGTTACCTTACTACGGATAAACCAGACTTCTCCTGGACGTCTCAAGTTACCTTACTACGGATAAACCAAAATAAAAAGGAGATTAGCGTGCCAGGATTAAATCCACGCGGAAAAATCACGTAATCGCGCGCGCATGTGACTCTAGCAAATAGCTACCAATCTCCCATGTGCCTCATGACAAAGGGGGTTGGTAGCTCTCCCTTATAAGTTGATATTTTTCCTCACCAACTAGCAAGGTGGTACTATTCATTTATATGCTTTGATATTTTTTATGAATGGACCTATTGGCCATAGGCCAAAATCTAACATAGACTTCATGAACCGACGAGCTGA
The DNA here is from genome assembly GCA_036346415.1 of Raddia guianensis. Lineage (NCBI taxonomy): Eukaryota > Viridiplantae > Streptophyta > Magnoliopsida > Poales > Poaceae > Raddia > Raddia guianensis. The sequence goes on from CM070544.1 coordinate 41,189,187, forward strand.
TCTCGTCAGTCATAAATACAACAAACACATGGATCTTTCAAACGAGAAGTCAAGAAAGGTTAGATCTTTTCGGGAGGGCCCAATGCAATATATCTGGAAATGAAATTATGAGGAGGAACTTTAATTACTAAGAAGGAAATTATGAGCAGGGAAACAGCCTGATTTAGTTGCTACTTTGCTAGCAAATTATTGAATCAGTCAATCAGATGAACTGACTGCAAATGCCCTGCATCGATGATAGCTACAAGCATAGCGAGCAGTACCATCTGGAACAACAGAATCTCTCTCGAGTCCCTTCGCTGCATCACGTAGAATGCACATGCACAGTCAGCTAACTTGCCGGACAGACACTCACCAACTGATCACCAAATTAACTAAAAGGTCGATCGAAATCGATCTCCTGTCGTCTTATCGTCAGACTGACCATCACGGTGTATGTTGCATCAAACACAGGCTGCAGGCATGTACTTAACTAGATTGCTATATAATCGCACATGTTTTTTTTCCCGATAATTGAAATTAATCCTGCCTCTACATCCAAAGATGTATATGGCAAACAAAAGTCAAAAAAATCTCAACAAATGGACATTAGAATATCAACACCAAAATGATCTTGTCGGTGTAATAAATACCGGGGTACAAAGAGTCCTGAGAAGACAAGGCGGGCCCCACGCGTCAGGCGGGCGATCAGGCCCCAACGTGTGGACGAGCCCCTCAGGAGGCCGAGAGGGTCCCACGCGTCAGGCGGGCGAGCAAGGCCCCAGCGCGTGGGCGAGCCCCTCAGCGCTCAAAGAGGGCCCCACGCGTCAGGCGGGCGATCAGGCCCCAGCGCATGGGCAAGCCCCTCAGGAGGCCAAGAGGGCCCCACGCCCCAGCGGGTGCGTGGGCGAGCCCCTCGAAGACCAGGCGAGGGGCCCCACGCCCGAGGCGGAGTGCGTGGGCGAGCCCTCTCTGAAGACCAGGCGAGGGTCCCACGCGTCGGGTGGGGCCCACGCGGCTGGCAGGGAGCGTTGCAGAAGAGTCTTCGGGACGAAGGCTCCCCCTGCTGCGAAGGACGAAGCGCATTTAATGAGACATCACGCGCGGATAGACAGATGAAGAAATGATTACGCTTCTGATGACCCTGCAGTCTGGCGCGCACATCACTGTGGCGTGAAGAATTGATCGGCAGAGAAGATTTGCTTGAGGAGGCCGCCTGCGTCGGGAGAGGCAGGTGGGCCCGCCGCAGCTTCACCGGCGTGATCAGCGGGTGGGTGGCCACTTCTGGCACGCGAGAGGTGAGCGCCAGCATGGCGTGAAGCGGCAACGCGTTTAAATCTCTTCTGTCGTGTCTTGTCGATTGTCTTGTAGAGTATCAGATCGCCTACCCTCGGCTCTCTTCGCCAGTTCAAAGCTTGTATAAAAGGGGAGGAGAGAGAGGGAAGAGGGTACGTTGCACAAGCATAGGTTCCGAACACACGCAGTTCACAAGCACCCTGTAAACACATTCCCATTCAACCACAATCAGAAAAGAGTTAAGGCTCAGCAGGAGTAGGACTATTACCCGCGAGGGGGTCCGAACCTAGGTAAATCTGCGAGTCGCTCCTCGTTGTGCCCGACGCTCAAATCGAACCGAGCTTGATCGAGTTGGCTAGCAGTCTAAAAATCTGACCAGGGGTGTGATCCGCAGTGGTTGAGCGGAGAACACGCCGTCAGATCTCTTTACTGAAACAATGCAAATATAATCGCCCATGTAGCCTGCAGATTAATTTGTGACAGAGTTGCAACGGAATGCAGGTGCTAATTAATTATTTTTGAGATAATGGATTAAAATCCCGCCTCTACATTTGAAGATGTACGCGGTCCAAACATTAACATAAGTAAGATTATATTACATCAACGATCTACCAAAAAACAAGTAGAGCATACGGAATGAACTCGAAGATAAAATCATGACGATGAAAGCCTATTACTATTAAAAAGCCAACCATGCTTAAAAGAAGATTGTCGTAACCGCAACCTTCAAGGATTGGTCTTTGTTATCCTCCTCTTGTAATAATGATCATAGCCGCAACCAATAAGTTCTTCAAAAGATAACCTGCATGGAAGTGATATATTTTCTCTTGTTAAAAACCATCTAATTACGGCAAAGCCAAATAGACCTAAAAAAATGTAGCCATTCCCACCCAAATTTGCTTTCTCAAGCCAGCTCCTAAACCTGAAAGCCAAGTAATCAGATGAAGTAGATTTTGAGGATGAGAAAGACCTATGATAATTTGGATTAAACGTCAAACTGATCTAGTTAATTAGAGCATCCCAGCAGGGGAGCTATCAGGCGCCGACATCAGCGCAGGCGGCAGGCGGGGAAAAAAAATTAAACTACGTAGCTACAGCGGGCGGGCGGGCATGCGTGCGTGGGGGCGCGTGATTGCCGACGCTGATATAGGCCAGGATGGCTCCCCTGCTGGCCGGATGCTCTTAAATGGCAATCAAAAAGCAAATGTTGCACAGTTTCCTTCTTTCTACAAAACAACAAGAAATGCCAACCGACCAATTTTGTTTGACTAAATTATCCTTGGTTAAAATAACTCATCTACCAAAGAACCAAAGAAAAATTTTAATTTAGCATCCCGACAGTCTCTCTATACCTCCTTATAAAGCACTATTCATGTCACTATGAATATTGTTTTAGAGGGAGATATAGAGCTCGTTTGTTTTGGCGTTTTGTAGCGTTGCGTCGTGTTTTGACCGGGCGGCATCCGCGCGTAATTTGAAGCAGCGGCTGGGCGGGCAAACGCGACACGACGCCCAAACAAACGATGCCATAGTGGGACGTCTACTGGGGATGCTTTGTTCCTTAAGCCTGGTGGTGCATAATCCGATGTGTTTCGATGGATGCCAGCCAGCAGCAGAGACGAGCTAGAGCAAGGCTGGATATAAATAGCTGCAAGCTAAGCCTAGCTACAACTAGAAAAGGATCGGGGAAGTGACGGCTAGCTAGCTAGCTGATCGATCGACATCATATAAAAGAGAGCACAAGAAATGAAAGAGATGGCCCAAGAGAGTTATGTTTCTGTAGAAGCATATGTGCAGCCCATGCGTCTAGTTCAGGTGATTGGATGATACGCACAACGCACATATATATGGACCCAGGCCTGCAGGGTGGGAGCTAGCACTTGGGACATCGATCTTCATGCAGTGGGGGAAAAGGAAGATTGGAGGGTGATGATTACAGATTGATGCATGTGGATATATACCCTACTGCAATATATATTAATTTGGCATTTTTGAAAAACGTGGACATAAAAAACATAGATTTGTCTTGAAATTTAGTCCTATAACATTATACTAATTATTCTATGCAAACTGTTCTATAATATCATACTACACATATATAATATTATACGTGTAGATTTGTTTTCTGAAAGCTCAATTTGATTTGAGCTCGGCTTAGTTGAGCTCGAATGAGGGGGTCACTGCTAGAAGAAGGGAGAAGAGTGTGCTATATATATGCATGAGTCCGGTTGGGCTCAAGCTTGGCTCGAATCGACCGAGATAGTTAATTGGTTTAAAGAAAGGCGCAGGTGGTGTAACAATGTTTGTCTAGTCATACTTGGAGCTCGGCAAGGGCTAATCATACTTGAGCTCAAGCCTAAGCTCGAGATTGTCATGCATTTAGGGCATAACTAATGATATATATGCTCATCATGTGGACTATCCCATTACTATTCATTTATTTTCAATCATTATATTGCTTCTCCCTATGTTTTTCTCTCCTATATTTTATTTCCTACCTATTGCTACAAAATTATGCCTTCTTTTTATGTATAAGGATCAAATTTGATCAAATCTTTTGAATTCAAAATTTTCGGTTTCATTTCGGCCGCTGTCGAAAAGTTCAAGATTTCTGAAAATTCGACGAAATTTCGTCGAAAAAAATCCCTGGCTACAGTGCTTGGTATCACAGGCATCAAATAATAATATGATAGGTTATACCCACAAGTCCACAACCATACAATGCATACATGCACAATAGCTAGCAAACAGCTTGCGCATATATGCTAGCTCCAGTGAAGGGACCATGCAGGCACAAAATAATGGGCAATGGCAGTAGTGGCTAGCCCTAGAGCAAGTACCACAATTAATCAAGGCCCAAGCAATAATCAGGGAGGCTCGTACGTACTGCATCTGCATGCAGGAGCCCGTCGGTCGTTGGAACAAGAGTACAATCGATCAGATCGATCCTCCTTCCAGAAGGGCCCTCCCGGGCCTTCCATAATTCATGCATGCGTTGCACGATGCTCTATGTTCGTCGGTCGATCGATGGATGGATGGATGGATGGATACATGTCATTTCGTTTCTGCTGGCCCTAAAAGGCCAGAGGCTCTGTCCAGGCTCATGCCACAACCAAAGGCACGAAGCAACAGCAGCCACCATGTCATTCACCAAACGTACGCCCAGCCCCAGCGGCTGCATGCATGCAGCAGCTAGCTAGCAAGTAGCAAGTAGCCACAGCCCATTCCAGAAAGAACCCTAGCTAGCTAGCTACACTACTCCACGCCAGCTGCAGAGTGAGGGCACTGGTTAGGCTTAACGTACTTGTCATGTCGATTGTCATTCTGGTCTCGAATGGGAAAGGCTAGCTAGAGAGAGGGAGAGAGCTACTGAACACAGTGTGCACAGTGAACATACACATGCTCTTCTCTCTCCACAGCTAGCAAAACAGCAAAACCATTGATCCAACGAGGAGAGGAAGATGATCATGATCTCCCCCGCTCCACCCTTCACGCTTCGGCAATTAACGAGGGCGTTAATATTTTTTTAACCATCACATAAGATCTAGACGATAATAGAGGCATGATATTTAATACTTTTTTTTTAGCAAAGGGCAGGACAACCTCCTTTTATTGATCAAAGAGAAGAGTAGTACAAAATTTGAGAGACAAGCCCTCCCCCTGGGCGTGTTTAATTAACTAATTACAAAAGGGGCTCCCGCGGCCGACCACAACCGCAGGTCATCGAGTAGTAGTTGGAGGAAGATGGCACGTTGGATGTCTGCCTGTCTGAATATGCGATTGTTATGCTCCAGCCAAATGTGCCAGATGGTTCCAAAAACCAGCGAGAGGGAGCCTTGCTTCGGCCTAGCCCAGAGGATTACGTCTGCCCACCACTGAGTGAAGTTGTTGATGTTCCTCCAGCTGTCAGGTTGAAGAAGGGGAATGTTTGATCGTTGAGCAAGCTGGGACCAGACATACACTACACCATGGTAAGCCTACAGGGGCACCAAAAAAACGCCCCCTAAAGCCTCTGAACGCCCCAGAATACCTTTCTGCGGCGCTTATTGGCCGTCAAGGGAAATGGTGTCGAGGAAAAGTTTTCTCGGCGTTTAGCTTCCCCGGCGTATGTTTTTGTGCCGGGATCATGAATGTCAGGTAAGCCTTTTTCCCGGCGTATATTATACGCCGCCATTGGTTATTCCCGGCATATCTTAAATGTCAGGTAAGCTTTTTTCCCGGCGTATATTATTCGTCGATCATTTCATTTCCCCGGCATATATTATATGCCGCCATTTGTTATTCCCGGCATATGTTAAATGTCAGGTAAGCCTTTTTCCTGACGTATATTATTCGCCGATCATTTCTTTTCCCCGGCATATATTATACGCCGTCATTGGTTATCCTCGGCATATAACATACGTCATGGTCGACTTTTTGGGGCACAAATTAAATATCAGGGTTGCTCTTCACCAGCACATCACATACCAAATACCATATGGGTGTACCAAAGATACAATTTCATATTAAATTCAAAATTATTTATAAATGACACATTCTAATCATCAAAGCTGCCAAGAACACACATATATCAAACATATCTTAGCATGCCCTCAATTATTAGAGGACAATAGCAAATTTGCATATAATATGGCTATCATGTGCAAAAAAGCCATCTTACAAAAGTCACAACATATTCATACATGGCAATATTATGTTTCCTTTACACCTTGTAGGTGTAGTTAGCAAAAGCTACTAGCCTCATTAGTTGTAAGACCTAAAAGTAATCCTACAGATCACTGAAAGTTTCATCAAAAGATAACTTAGTTTGTAGTCTTCCACTATAAAAGCCTCTTGGCTTCAAACTCAAAATACAGCTAGTAGATGATCTTTCCATTAAGCCAAACAACATCATTACTACAACCCTCTCATGGCAAAAGACCAACAGATCCATCATCTAGCATCCCGCATCTATCGCCTGTGCACTTCTGAAAAAAGAACAAAAGTGGTATGAAGAATAAGTGAAAAATTTGCATAAGAATGAAATTCATCTATCTCTAATTATGATTACTTGATGCATGCCTAGACATATTTAGATATGTTCTATCTTTTTGAACAATCTGCAAATAAAAGTTCACACATAAAAAAGACAAAAATATTATCCCCACATACATCAATCAGGAACATTATTTTTTTGGAACAAAGTTGCATCCAGAGATTAAATGATTACAATTAGCCAATGCAACAAAGCGTAAAGCAGTCAATTATCAAGGAAACCAACATTATAATGATAAAACAATGGAGTGCTATAGACTTGTCTGTTATACTAGTCCATAAAACACATCATCGAATACATTCCAACACATATATATCACTTGGTTAGAAGTTACAAGTTGACAATATAACTTGGTTAGGACTGCCCACACATATATATCATTCCCAATCATTGGAAAGTGTCCACACACACACATATAGCTACTGTCCATTTTACTCAAAACGTAAAAAGGTGCAAAACTAGGTCAAGATAGTATGATTAAGTTTTCCAACCGTTGTGAAGAGTTAGATTCATACAACTCCAATGAAGCTTACCTGTTGCTCTCTTGGATAACTTTAGTGGTGTTCCATCCTTTTGGACAATCTAAAAATTAAAAATCAAATTTTGAAAGAGTTATGCACATGTAATATAATTGGTGTAACCACAATGTTAAAGTACATATATGTTTTCAGGAATAAGAACATACATTTTGCATAGGCCAAGCAATGCATCGTCCAACAGCAGCACCTAGCTTGATAGCTTGCCCTTGGACTCGTGGCAGCACAACACTTTGATCAAGCACAATATCAATTATGACCTCATAAAAATCTCCTAAGGGCAATCCATCCAAGCCTTTAGCATTTTTATCTGTACATCCAAGTCTACCATATGCCACAATCTTAGAGCCAGATAGTGAAAGCAAAGCAACTTCATTCCCACCCTACAAAACGAATGCAGTACATGGCAATCATGACTCTTAAGACCAACAAATTTCCTTTGATCAACCAAAACCTTGTTGTATAAATTAGATGCATAGCCATCTGGAAATTTTACATTTTTTAATACTTGACAGAACATTTTTTTTTCTAATGTGCTCATTGTGTAGATAGCTGCTGGTAAACAAGTCTTGTCACCTTGTGCAAATGGATACAGCTCTGGCCTTATACCCATTCTTTGGAGATCAAGTCGAGAATTTATATTATCCTTTGTCTTTTGATCAATATTCAAAAGTGTATTTGCAGTATTGTCAAACACATTCTTCTCAATATGCATTGGATCAAGGTTATGTCGTATCAAAAGGCTCACCCAGTAAGGTAGTTGAAAGAAACATGATCTCTTATGCCACATAGGTTCTACTTTTCCATTTCCATCCCCATCCCCATCCCCATCTCTACGTCGACGCTTTTTTGCTCGTTTCTTCTCTTCTAACTTTCCAAAAACTGCATGCAAATCTTTTGTTTGCTCAGACACATCATACCCAGAAATTGGGATTGGAGCTGCCCTCAACTCTTTTCCACCATCAAATGCCCTCGCATCATGTCTTGACTTGTCATTGAAAGGTAAGAATCTGCGGTGCCCCATGTAACATGCCTTATGCCCATGTTTTAATTTTAATGAACAAGTTTCAGTGTAACAAGTAGCACAAGCAACATCCCAATTTGTTTTCCTTCCAGACAAGTATGCATTTCCGGAGTAGTCACTAATAGTCCATATTATTGCAGCCCTTAGTGAACCATTCTTTACGAGATGCATCAAACGTTCTTACACCCTCACGATACAAATAATCTAGCTCTTCAACTAATAATTGCAGATAGACATCAATATTATTTCCAGGGGATTTTGGACCAGAGATCAGCAAAGAGAGAATAAAATTTGATTGGTCCATGCATATCCATGGTGGAAAATTATAAGGAATTAAAATAACAGGCCATGTGCTATAGGACACACTACATGTTCCAAATTTGCTGAAGCCATCTGTTGCCAAACCAAGCCTAAGATTGCGACATTCGGAAGCAAACTCAGGATTATTGAAATCAAAGTTCCTCCACACAGTAGAGTCTGCTGGATGTCTTAAGAAGTTATCTTTCGTGCGACCATCACTATGCCATCTTGCATCAGATGCTGTTTTTGGAGACATGAATATTCTTTGCAATCTTCTTTTAAGTGGAAAATGACGCACAACTTTATTTGGAACTCTATGGACACGCTTTCCACCTATACCAACCGTTTCACGCTTCCACCTAGAAGTGTCACAAGTAGGGCATGCAGATGCATTTGCATATTCTTTTCTATATAATATGCAATCATTCTGGCAAGCATCAATCGTAACATATCCAACACCAACATCTTTGACAAATTTGCTAGCCTCATGATAATTTTTAGGCAATTCTACACCTGCTGGAAATGCTTCCTTTAGAAGTTCAATAAGCTCATCAAAACATGCATTACTAACACCCCATAAATTTTTTATGTTAAGGAGCCTAACAATGAATTGGAGCTTTGAAAATCTCTTACATCCTGGATACAATTCTTTGCTAGCTTCATCAACCAACCTATAGTATGTTTCACTGTCTATATCTTGCTCTCCCATGTCTTCACTATTTTCTACATCTTTAGCATTGTCACCAAAAAAACCCAAGTCCTTCCCTAAGCATAGCATCAATTTCATCATCCATGCAATTTCCCTCATGAGGACTGGAGCTATGATCAGACCGACAAGACCAAGTTTCACCATAAAAAACCCATTCACTATATCTTCCCATAAAACCATTGCAGATCAAATGATTATACACTGCATTCTTGTCTAACCAATACAAATTAGCACAGCTATTGCAGGGGCATCGGATTGTATCAGCTCTTACTGACTTAGAAAATGCAAATTCCAAGAAAAAATGTACTCCATTTTCATATTCGACCGTATGTCTAGGTAAATGCATCCATTTCTTGTCCATGTTTGTGCTGCTAGTAAATATACATGATTGAGTATTAGAATATCTAGTTTACAAAATAATAGGGATGCACAGTTAAGATATACTATGATTGAAAAAATACATACACCACATAAAACATGATAAACATTAGCAAATGTGAGTAAAGTATGTTGAATCTCAACTCACCAAGACACAAGCACACAAGCAGCGGTAGGAATGTCACAAGTTTCCACACCTTAAATATGCCAATTACTGCATGTAAACCATAAAGTTCAAATAAATAAATACATATGCATTAGTATAAATAAACATAACATCCTAGCTGCATAAACTAATTAGCAACACTACTTAATCTATAGCAAAGAGAGACAAGATAGCTTATAGACTGCAAGTGAATTAATCCTTCAATGCCAAAATTCATAGAACATAGAAAACAAAGGCAAGTCACTAAGCTTTAGTATATTATTTCAGTTTTATTATTTCAGTTTGTTTATCATATATTATTTCAGTTTTATTATTTCAGTTTGTTTATCCCATTAATTAAGGTGATGAAGGGGCCAGCAACATTGAACTTGATTGTATCGTCACCTAGTGGTCTCCAAGACCAAGATTTTTCAATATCAGTACATAAAGTCGTATTCTTCTCATAAAATAAATTAGTTAGCAAAACATATGACCACACCTCACCTCACTGTAAATCTTCTAGGGATACATAACAAGCTTCTAGGGATCGATTGCTCCTGGAGTGCCCAAAGATAAGATTAGCACATCAGCCTGTAGGATTGATTGAGCATGTATGGTATAAATTAATAAACATGTCATCAATAAATATTAATCAAAATATTTAGAAAAAAGAGCCAACATACTTGGACAGAGTGAATCAAGTGCAATTATAAAGCATAAATCAAATACTTCTTATATTTATTATATATTTTGAATTGATCGAGTTTTCATGCTTTGCTACAAATATATATAGCACCGCTGAATCTGGACTCAATTGCATTGTGCTTCTGCATCATCTAATTAAATGATTTGGTATATCGCAAAAAAACTTTGTAAATACAACATTTAAACCCAAATGCTTGCATACACTTCACTGCTATAGATTTGCCACTGTCCAGCTCAGTTCAAACTACCTCATGCAGTTCGCATTTTCCTGCCTGAGGATGACCTGCTGCTTATTAGATCGGTCATTAGCATCTAGCCATTAATTAGCCTAACTCACTGATCACTTGACTGGGAAGGTAGGCAGGGAGATGAGGTATGGCGATAGCGTGGGGGGAAGGAGATGGCATGGCAATTGTGGGAGGGGCAGCGGGGGTGATGGCAAACCGCAAACGTGGGGGAGGCAGCAAGGCTGTCATGGGAGAGGGCCAGAGGGGAGAGGGTAGAGCTAGGGCAGAGGGGAGAGGGCAGCGCCATACCTGGAGATTGGAGACGGCGAGGGCACCGCGCGTGGTGTGGAGGCGACGAGGGCAGCGCGCGCCGCCTGCAGGTCGATGGGGAGAGAAGCGCCTGCGGCTGGAGGTCGACAGCGAGGGCGCCGTCCGCTCCCTGGAGGTCGTCGGCGAGGGCGCCGTCCGCGGCCTGGAGGTCGACGGCGAGGGCAGTAACCGCGGCCTGGAGATCGACGGCGAGGGCGGCGCCTGCGGTCTGGAGCGAGGTCGACGGCGAGGGCGGCGCCCGCGGTCTGGAGAGAGGTCGACGGCAAGGGCGGCGCGGTGTGGAGAGTGGAGGGCGGCGCGCACGAGAGGATCGGTGTGGGACAGTGGGAGGAGATGGAAGGGTAATATTTTATATTTTTCTTGTCCAATTTTACCTCGTGCCACTCGACCAGCGCGCGTAAACAGCAAAACGTGACGCGCCAACTCTCAATCGGCTGCGCGCGCCAAAATTGGTGAATCCGGGGCATATACCTTCCACGGCGTTTAACAGGTGCCATGCCTTATCTTTGATGGCATTTGTTATATCTTGGTTTATCGCGATGAATGGCGTATAATATATGTCGGCTTTACACTATACGTGGCACTCATAAACGCCGAAAAAAAGAGAGGAAAGCCCGACGTTTATTTTGCGCCGGGTACTAACTTTCACCGGCAAATATTAAGTGCCATACAATTAAACGCCGTTAAAAGTAAATGAGTGCCCCCAATTTATTATTTGGGGAATTTAACCCTAAACGCCCTACAAAACCAAACGCCCCAGAAGGGGTTCCGTGGTGTAGTGATAGCGACTAAAATCGCAGTTTAAGAACAAGTATTCTAGGGTATCCAAGTTGCGTCTGCACAGGGGGCAGAAGTAGTTGTTCGGAATCTACCGCCTCATTAAAGCGTCTGCTGTAAGGACGCGCTTGTGTAGGAGTTACCAGAGTAAGAACTTGCATTTCGAGGGTGAGGTGCCATTTGGGTTGAAGTGCCAGGATAGCAGGTCCGCCTCGGTTGTAGAAAGTGTGACTTGGGAGACCCGGAGGAGCAACGAGATGAGCTCTGGGATCATCTGTGGGGTTAGGTTTGTTCGCAGGTCGGTGAGCCGGGCCGCCCCTGCAGAGCCTCTTTGACAGATCTATTTTTCCTTGAGGAGGCATTGAAGAGCTGTGTGGCCAACACTTGTGGCGCGTAGCCAGCGAGCCAGCGATCTCGCCAAAATGAGAAGGCTGCACCATCTTTCAACGTGATAGCGGTACCAGCCCTTAATAGGTCATGGTCGACTTCATGGGGATCCCCGATCCAGAGAGCGGTAGGGGATGATCTGCAATTCCATAGCCAACGAAAACGCAGGGCCCTGGTGAAACGGGTGAGGTCTAAGACCCCCAGGCCCCCAAGGGCAGTTGGTGAGCAAACAGTGTCCCAATTGACCCTGCATTGACCCCCTGAAACGGAGTCTGTCCCTTTCCAAAGCCAGGCTCGTCTGACTTTGTCGATCTTTTTTAGCACGGACGAAGGAGGGTTGATGACGGAAAGCACATAAATTGGCAGTGCCGAAAGGACGGCTTTGAGCAAGGTTAGCCTGCCACCTTTGGACAAAAGCGGACCTTTTCAGCCAGCTAGACGATTGGAAATTTTGTCTAGGAGAGGTTGGAAGTGAACGTGTCGAAGTCGTTTAATGGAGACCAAGGTATTTAATGGGGAAGGAGGTCTACATGGCCGGCAAGTCCTGAAGAATGGGTTCTAAGTCAAGGGACTCACATCTAATGGGGGCAACCTGGCTCTTGGCGAAGTTTGTCCGTAGACCGGTGATGTTGCCGAAAGCGAGGAGAATGGACGCACAAGAGCTGAGACGTCTTGTTTTGTGGGGTTGACAAAAATCGCGGCGTCATCGACAAAGAGCGAAACACGGAGGTTTGTATGGATTCCCCTGACGGGGGATAGGGCCCTCGCCTCGGTTGCACGACGGAGGAGCGCGAATAGAGGTTCAATAGCAAGGTTGAAGAGGAGAGGTGAGAGGGAGTCCCCTTGACGAAGGCCCTTGGTGTGCTAGATAGCTTCCGTGAGGTGGCCATTGATCAGAACTCGCGAGGAAGAAGAAGCGAGCGAGATGGAAATCCAGTCTCACCAGCGAGTCCCGAAGCCGCGTGCCCGGAGTTTATATATATAGGAGGTAAGGCCAGGAAACCGAATTGAAGGTTTTTTCAAGGTCGAGCTTGAGTAGCAAAGAAGGAATGCGGTTTTTGTGGAGGGTTTTGGCTTTATTCTGGACAGAGAGGAAGTTGTTTTGAATGCGTCTTTTCTTTATGAAAGCGCTCTGGCAAGGAGAAATGAGTTCGTCCATGAAAGGGGCCAAGCATGTTGAAAGGATCTTTGTGAAAAGCTCCCCGAGACTGTGGATGAGACTAATTGGATGGTAGTCAGAGGCGGACGAGGGGTTATCCTTCTTGGGGAGGAGGACTAGGTGGGCGTTGTTTAGAGCCTCCAAGCCGGGACCTTCAAGATTGAAGATGTAGAGGAGGGCCGCTAGCAGGTCCTCTAAGATGATATCCCAACAAGATTTGTAGAAGTCCCATGTGAAGCCGTCAGGGCCAGGGGCCTTATCACTTGAGAGCTTATGGACAACTTCTTTGAGCTCGTCCATCGAGAGTGGAACCTCGAGAGAGGAGAGATCCAAGGAGGGCAGGCCGATGAAATTCCAGTTGAAGCAGGTGAAGGGTTGTGTTCGAGGTGGCACGTCTTCCCCGAAGATGGAACTGAAGTGATGGTGGAGAGCCTGGGCCTTTTCCTCATGCTCGGCTAGGGTGCCTGATGAGGTCTAGAGTGAGTGAATGTAGTTTTTCCTACAGCGGCCGTTGGCCCGTAGGTGGAAGTATTTGGAGTTGGCATCTCCCATACGTAACCAGTTGATGTGGGTGCGTTGCTTCTATTTAATCTTCTCAATGGCGTTGAGGCCAAGAATTTTCAGTTTGATGTCTCTCCACAGATTAATCTCGGCAAGCGAAAGAAGGCGCACTTCCATTGCAACATCAAGCAAGAGGATGACCTCGGAGGCGATGGCGAGTTGTAACTTAGTGTTGCCATTTAGATTACGGCACCAGAGCTTGAGGGCTTTCGCTGTTCGGGACAATTTGGCCTTAAAACGAAGCAGAGGGTCTGCGAGCAGAGTAGGGGATGCCTCGAACCATGCCTGTTGCGCCACTTCTACAAACCCGGGCATTTTGATCTAGAAAGATTCGAAGCGGAAGCGTCGAACTAGGTGAGGCAGGATCTCGGCAGTGAGAAGAAGAGGGCAGTGGTCAGATGTCGACGAGGAGAGCGCGATGAGCAAACATGTAGGAAAGAGCAATTCCCAGGCGGAATTAAAGAAGGCTCGATCAAGACAGACTAGGGTGGGGGTTGCATGCTCATTGCTCCAGGTGAAACGGCGCCCCAAGAGGTGGATTTCTCTTAGGAGGTTCAAATCAAGCGTCGCCCTGAAGCTAGACATAAGCCACCGGTTGAGGTTGAGGTTGTTCTTGTCCGTGGCCTTGTAGATCATGTTGAAGTCGCCAATGACCATCCAGGGGCAAGAGAAGTGGTTGTTAATGAAGGTTAGCTCCTTTAGGAATTCCTCCTTGCCTCTGTTGTCCGTCGGGCCATAAACATTAGAGATGACCCAGCTGGGTCCTCCGGTGGCGGGTGTCACACGCGTTGAGATGGAATGGCGGAGGACCAGTGGATTTGCAAGTTGCACGCGCGAGGAGTCCCAGAAGAGGAGGAGGCCTCCCTTGGTGCCCTCCGCGGAGAGCTGAAGATGGCTCCAGAGCTGGAATCCGCTTATCTCCAGAAGGAGTCCCGGGGAGGGGTTGGAGAGTTTGGATCCTTGGATGGCGAGGATGTAAGGGTCTTGAGAACGGACTAGCTCGGCCGCCACAGCACGCTTCACTGCAGTATTGAGACCACGAACATTAAAACTAATTATCTTCATAGGGCACTTGGAATCGAGTCACTGGAAGAACACCCTTCGAGGGGACAGAGAGTAGACTCCAAACAGGACCGCAAGAAGGCAGTTGAAGGGGTAGACCGAACCCACTCTGGGGTCGTGGAGCATTGAACTCACCGTGCACAGGCGGTTGATGGAAAACTAAAACAAACCCACAGGGAGGCGCGACACTTTGAACGCACCGCACGCAGGCGGTTGACAAGACACTAGGGCAACCCCAAGGGAGTCCCCGGACGCACCGCGCGCAGGCGGTTCAAAGAAAACAAGCAAAGGGCGGCCACACGCAGGTGGCGACAAGGGCAACGCGTCCGACACACCACGCGTAGGTGGTAGATAAGCGAACGCAAAGGCCACACACAAGTGGCGAACACTGAACAGGCCCATACACAGGAAGGAAAACTTAAATGAAGAACTAATCATCAAAAACAGATGGACACCAGGTTGGAGGGGTGGTGGCTAAGAGGCGGCCACACCCTCCTCTAGGGCATTAGGGCCGACGGCAGCAAAGTCAACCGACAGCCTAGCGAGGCCACAGAAGTTGGCCACAGAGGCTATGGTGCGGTTAGCCAGCCTGCATGAAGAGAACAATGACTGGAGCTGATCCGCCAGGTCATCAGCGCCAAGGGAAGGAGAGAGGCCCAGCTTGCGAGCAAGGAGCCCCTGAGCCTTGTGGATGGTTGGGACAGAGAAGGAGCCAGCTGATGCGAAGGATAACCCCACGGCGGCCAACCTGGAGCTACGACGGACAAGAGCGGCGAACTTAGGACGCGGGTGCCGAAGCGGAGCGGAGTGGATTAGAGGAGCAGGGGGAACGACAGTGGCACTAGCTAGGAAGGATTGAACAGTGGTGAGCGGGGAGATCCCAGCCTCAAAAAATATGGGGTCAAACCCAGCTATAGTAGAAGGAGCCGGCTGGGTAGGCTGGATGAAAAGGAGGTCACCGAGGATCCCAAGGGGGCCTAGGAAGCAACTGGATAGGGGTACGGGGCCCATCAAAGGGGGATGGGCCGCAGATGCACGTGGCCCGGCAAAAGGAGCCTTGGCCAGGCTGGCGCTCGGGTGGGCTGTGGGTGTGGTGGTGTGGCAGTGGGCCGAAGTGGGTCGCCAAGCGAACAAGCAGCCGGGTTGCGGAGCCAGACGAAACAGCCTCGCGCGCGGGGTGGTGGGAAGGGGGAAATTGAATCCACCCCTCCCGAGGCATCCTAACCGAGAGGGTCCGCACATCTAATGTGGAAGAAACAGGCATGGTTGACCGCGAGCAACGGTCATCCCTCGAACGGCAGCGGTGTCGGGGGAGCCGCTGGAGTCCACAGCCACCGGGCCAGCAGCGGTGCTGGTGGCGGAAGCACTGAGCGATGGCGAACCAAGGTGGAGCCCTGGAAGCAGTAGCGCGTCCGCGACGACCCTAGGAGAGACCACATGGGGGCGGAGCAGGTGTGTGCCCTCGGTGGCACTGGAAGAGATCTGACGGCGGCGGCGCGATGAGCGCGTGCCGGGGTGCGAGGAAGACCACGAGCACGCAGGCGAGCGCTGGCCCGCTAGATTGCCGGAGGTGGAGGCGTGTCCTCGTCAACGCGGCTGCGAACGGGTGGCACGCCCTCGGTAACGCGACGGCGAGCGGGAGCGCGGCTGGTTTCCACTATCAGAGGAGCCCGAAGGTACCGCCAGAGGAGCTTTTCCGGGTCTGCGGCGATGGTGAAGGGGAGCGCCGCGAGCGGGTGGCTCGCCGTCGTCCTCACTGTCGTCCTCTTTGCGCCGGCTAGGAACAAAGAGGGAATGACAGGAGGCGGGAGGTTCGGAGAAGGCGGCTACGGGGATAGTGTCGGGGAAGCCAAGCCGCCAGAGGTGGGAGTCGATGGCCGGAGCCCCGCCGCCGACGCACGCTGAGATCGCTGAGAAATATTCAACCGAATCAACGTGAAGGAGGAGATGATGCACTGAGGCCCACGGGGGGCACAACCTGGGCGTGTCGGCCAGCCGAGCGGGGCTGCGGTCGCCGGCGTGGCGGACCTCCATGTACGGAGACGAGTCGATGATCTCAAGATCAACCTCGAGGGGGATGGATGACGGATCTCTTGTCGAAATCCAGACGCGGTAGGAGGAGGTGTCAAGCCGGAGCTAGCGAAGATGCGGGCGACGATGTCGGAGGACCACGCGTGGAGGGGGAGGCCCTCAATGAAGACGAGCACGCAGAATCGCACGGTGCCCGGCCCCCCTTCGGCGTGGATGTCACTGTCGACTCTGGAGACAGCAAAATGGCGGCCGCTGGCACGGAACGACCTGCGGGCGGCGAGCCTTGCCTGCTACGGCAAGGTGAACCTCACCAGGAACCGCAGGTGCGCAAGGTCAATGACGGTGATGTCGTACTCCGGGATGTCGGTGAAGTGGCTGAACTCCCGCTCCACGAAAGCCATGTCCGAGTGCGGTCCACCTAAGATGGTGACGATTACCCCGCGACGGTGAAGTTCATCAGCGTCCAGGTGCATCTCTTTTGAAGGCTCCACGGAAACATGGGCGGAGGGAGGTCGCTGAGCAGCAAGAGCCAAACATAGTGTCGGTGCCATGGTGCTGGAGGCAAGGCGGATTGGAGGGAGGGAGATGCGAGGGAGAGGGGGAAGTGGCTTTGCGGGAGGGGGCACGGCGTCTAGGCGCAGAAACCGCGCGCCGGCAACAGGAGGATGCAGTGTGGCCGAAACGAAGGCACGAGAAACACCGCACTGGGTCACGGCAGGTCGAGGCGAAGTGATCTCCGGCGAAGCAATGCAAGCAACGCCCTTTAAGGGAGAAGCGGAGCTTGCGGCGGTCACCGGTTGCTCGTGCATTGAATCCACCTGGGCAGAAAAGTGGGGGCGCAGGGCACGCTGCCATCTCCTCGGGCGAACGACTTGCCACTGCGAGGATGGTGGTGCGGCAGGGGCAACCACCACGGAGCGTAGCCTGGCATGGGCGGTGGCAGGAGCGGGGGGAGACGACAGGGTGGAATGAATGCCCTCCGGAAGTGGAAGGGGAGGAGTAAATGACTGCGAAGGGCGCTGGGCGGCGGAGCTCGAAGAGGAGGAATTAATGGCGGCGACAACAACGTAGGATCTGAGGAGCGGCAGGGCTGGATCTGGATCTGCCTTAGAGGCCGGTGAGCAGGAGCGGCGCGGATTCTAGCGCTCTCTGGCGGTGACGGAGAGGGGTGAGGGGGCATGGCGACGCTCACCAGAGCAGCGAGGCGTGGGTGGCTGTGGCCGCCGCAACAGGGGTGGCTAGCGGCGGGGCTGTCGGAGCGAGCGAGCGCGTACTCGTTGTTGCTATGAAGCTTTGGAGTGACGATTAACACACATTATTGATATTACTCGATATTTAATACTAACAATGTGGTATAAAGTGTGAAGACTTTGAAAGGACAGAGATAATCTTTTAGACGATTACATAGTAGTTGTTGAAATGCTCTTAGCACAAAAAGAAACGATCCACCCGTGTTTGATCCATAGAAAGAAGAACCCTAGCTAGTCTCGTGCGGTACGTGGAGCCTTACGTGTGACGTCGAGTCGACCAACATGGAAGCACGCGACGATCTGCAACCATTGGGCATTGCTCTATTAAAGTAAAATTAGCGGTAGATTATAATATATAAAACATGTACTTTCGATAGAAAGCGTTTGAAGAGTCAAAAACTTGTTTAGGTTTTAAAAGGTTGGAAAAACATGTAAAATCTTATAAAAATAGCTACAAGATACCTACAATATTGGTTTATACAAAATAACGAATTCCCATCGATAGTTTTTTAATTTTTAATATTTAAACCTATGCCTCACACGCACAGGATACATAGACAAATCCTAGCTAGCTCACGGCTTGGCCTGCCCAGTGACAGTCGCAGTAGCATGCATGTGTGAGTGCGATGGACAGCGTCATCAGATCATCCATGCAAGAAGAAGAAGAAGAAGAAGAAGAAGAAGAAGAAGAAGGCACGAGGGGGGAGATATATTCATCAACTTTTTTTGACGAATGGCAAAACTCCCTTTTCCTATTTGGGGAACGTTTTTCTGCCAATCTATTATAATTGCAAATTAGGGAATATTGACCATGGTTGTTACGGCGCTTAAAGCATGCCATGATAGTCTGACCTTTTACCTTTTAAGCGCTTAAAGTGCCATGCAGTAGGTGACGCCATAGACACATAAGTATGGCGAATGAAAGAAAATAAATTACCATAAATATGATAGTTTTCTCACCATGTCCTAATGCATAGTTCATAACATAACATAGTTTTACCCCACCATTTCAACATAAGTAGTTAAGAAGTCCACACATTAACATAACATAAGACATAGAAAACAACTTTCAAATCTCCAACCCTTGTATCTAAAGATACTTATCAGCCAAGTCATCATCGGGATTATTAGTTGAATCTTCTTCTCCACCATCTTCATCATTGGTTGGATCATCACCATAGTCATCAACATCCTCATCATCTTCCACTATCTCTTCATCGTCCGAGGTGAAATATTGCTCTTCCTCTTCTATTTCATTGTCTTCTTCATCTACTTCTTCCACCAATCTTTTCTTACCTTTGCTCCTTCTACTTGTATAGACAATAGTTGGCTCACCATGAGTTCTACAATGAGCCTTTCTAGGAAAATGGTGACCCCGAAGCTCCATGGATGCACCCATAGCCTCATCAACAAGATCCCAAGTAAGGCCATCATGACCATGCACTTTGTTGGCCGATGTATTTACCCATCCATTGTCCCAATCGAACTCTTCCAAAACAAGTGGATCATAATTTTTTCTTCCGTCCTCACACCTTTTTCGAAACCTAGCCGTCATCTTTCTATTGTAGGAAACATACACCAAATCATTCAACTTTTGGTGCTCCAATCGGTTCCTTTTCTTAGTGTGCATCTAAAAGTGAGAAAAGACATTGAAAGCAAACATGAGATGATTGAGATTGAGGTCAACCAAATACTAATATTTAGTTGTATACTTGTACTTACAAACTCAAAGGTGCTCCAATTATGCTTACATCCGGATGATAAAGCACAAAGACTAATGATTCTCCTTACAAACCTACGCAACTCAATGCATTTCGTACCATATACACGCCACCAATCAACTAGAAATGACAAATAGATTGAATTTAGGATCCTGAAAACTAAAAGAAACATGCTGAAATTTATTATTTATGTGTACTTACTAGGACTCCTTGTGGTCGCATGTTGTGTTGCCATTTTATTTGCAAACATCTCCCTTCTATTCTTATAGAGAATGGCTTGGCTATCAATTTTATCAAGTAGAGTCGGATCTTCCACCATTTTTGCAAGGCAATCATTGAAATCACTCCTCATTTGTGCAATGTTTGCTTCATATTCCGAACTCTTTGCTAGGAGGAGATAGAACTTTCCAGGACTCAAAAAGGGAGCGGCACCATACAATGGTGTGGACATGTGATCCGTCCAACGATTATCTATGATTTTCAACAAGCGATCGAGCAAAGCCTTCTTGTTTTGAGTGCAAAAAGCTTGCTTCAACTTGTAATGTGCCATATCCATCAATGATTGAACCTCCGGCATGGTGGAAGATCCAAGAAGAAAGTCCCCTCAGGACTACTAATTAACAAGGAAGTTGATCAAATGACGTCCCCTCCTATCTGTCCATCCATTGGACATGAGAGTGCAACCATACACCTTCCATGCCTTCTCATGCTTCACCATGTCTTTGTCGGTCACCTTTACAGCCTTCTCAAAAAATGGCCCACTCAACTCATGGTAGGTGGGAGGCTTGAACCCTGAACCGTACTGCGCAACCGCCTCCAAAGCTATCTCAAATTGTCATGAGTTTGCGACATTAAAAGGAATGCCACACTCATAGAACAACGTGGCTATCTCCATACACACAGCTTCTCTTTCTTCCTTTGTTATCATGCTTGCTTGAATGCTTATTTGAGATGGTCCCTTAGCATGCCTTTGCTCGACAACCTCATGTGGTGTCATGCGAACCATGGAACTAATTGTCTTCTTCTGAGGTGGAGCCGGAACCTTGAATTTGAGAGCATCATTCCATCTTTTCATAGCAGTACCTGAACTTGGTTGCGAGCCTTGCGACTGCATGGTGCCCTCTGATGAGCCCCCCTCCACATTGACCACATTAACATCATCAACTTGCTGCTCTTCTACATCAAGATCATCAGCATCTATAGGCAAAGGTCGACCCCTCCTGTTACCCAACAAAGCATTCCTCATATCTCTTGAAATGGCGGTAGTGGTCGCCTCACATTTCTTGGCATCACCAAATCCTCCTGCAAGATGCTCCTTGTACCTCTTGATCTCCCCAGATACCGTTTTATTGCACAAGGAACAAGGAATATACTTCCTCCGTTCCAAAATATAAGGCATATAAGAAAGAAAGTAGGAATGAATAGTAAAAAAGATATGAACAGTGATTAAAATGTCATTCTTTTTTTCTTATCTTAGGTCCAAAAGAATGGAACCTAAGCCAGCCTTACTTAGACCCCATTTTGGTGATGGCCTAAGGTTTATAGACCGTTCTCCTAATGTTTACAAATACGTGTAGCCTTTAAGATAAAGGCCGGTAAAAGGAGCATGTGTTTTTGAAAATATATATAAATAATTAAAAATTATAATCGTGAAAAATTTACATCAAAACACAAATTTATAGCTATGACATCATCTCAAGTAATATAAAGGAATTTCAAGTGCTCAATAGTCAATAGTCCTAAAATTTGTACTAAGAGTAAGAATGTAACTATCTCTCTAAATTAAATTAGGGGTTATTAGGGACCTAGACCGAGTTACTCGCAATTGAACGAATTGCAACCGACGGCACGTGGAGGCAGACTAGAGGAGAGAGACACGAAGGTGATAGAGTATCTCGCTTGTGGCTTACTGGTTTCGTTCGCCCGTTTGGGTTGGGAGAAACCAAGAGACGGAGTCACTGAGAGAGAGGAGGGGACAAGTCAACAGGGGATGGACCCATGGGGGTACGGTCCTAAGGAGTAACTAATTTTAAAAAAAACAAATTGGGTGTACAACCGTGATTGTAAAAAATATTATCTAGGTTAGCAATAAGAATATTATGTCTGTATGCTAGAATGCACAATATATATATATATACACACACATACATACAGAGGTCCTAATCTGCCCCTAGGGGTAGATTAAGCTAATCTGCACCCGAGCCTTCCCAAATAACTGCATGAGGCGATAAACCCGAACCTTCCCAAATGAACCATGAGGCAGCCAAACCCGAAAGTAAACGGTCGCATTTTTGAAAGTAATCGAAAGTAATCGAAATGAACGTGTTTCAGCACGGAAAGTAATTCGCTAGGAGGCAAGATCCTAGAATCGTGGGGGCATTAACTGCCCTAAAATTTTGGGTTTGCATGTTGGTTTATTTGAATTTTGAGTTGCTTCTTTTTCAAACGGATTACTTTTCATTAATTATATTTCTCAAGCCAAAATAAGAAAGTAATCCGAATTTTCGACCAGTTACTTCTCATTACTTTCGATTGTACATACATACAAAAGTGAAAAAAGCAGCCAAAATCTAATTACTATGAATTACTTGTCGTAATGCAACGTAAATGTACAGAACTATTACATTATCACAGCGGGTTTTCTAAGTAAACCAATGATTTTGCTAAGTAATTCCCTAAGTAATTCCATGAACTTGCTAAGTAATCCGGTGGTCGGCGACAACAGCATTTACGAGATGGGAGGCGGCGACCAGCCGTGGACGGCGTCGGTCTGGTCGGTGGTGGCGGCGCGACGCG